>CM056058.1:7295247-7890247 GCA_029574335.1 Rana kukunoris
TGACCCATTGTTGATGTCATTGGGAGATACTGTGTCCCTTCATTGGAGACAGTGGGGGAAATTATGGCCCAGTTTTGGTGTCAAATGATGAAATATTGCCCCGGGGGCTGGATAAAAGCAAGCAAAGTGCCTCGTCTGCCCCCCCAGCCACAGTTTGGAGACCACTCATATAGTGTATCTCTTTTTTTTTTATTTCTCCACCTTCCAAGTATGTTAAGAACACTCTTGAGGTATCAATATGACTCTATATTCACAGCTTCTTTCATCTCTTCTGTTTTAGGTGAATTATCAAAGCCGTCGTCTCCCCTTGCTCATAGATGATAAGATCACCATAGCACATTCCGGGATTTTTGTGTACATAGCTACTGATTTTCTGAAGCTGTATTATGATTGGAACTCCGTACTGATCATTCAGCTGTCCAAAAATTACTCAGGAAAAGTTCAAGGAATGTGCGGGGAATACCTGACGCTCAACAGTTTATCTGCTCAGCAACCGAGCAACGTTTCCAAACCGGATGCAATTGCCTTAGGCCGAAACTTTGTCACCCCGGGGAGTGGCAGCAAATGTTGGCACGACTGTAATGGAATTTGTACAGACTGCCCAGAAGATAAGAGGAAGGAATATGAAAAAGATACGAATTGTGGATTGATCTTGCTAAAAAATGGAATCTTCAAAGACTGCCACAGTGTGATCGATCCAAATATCTTTTTTGAATATTGCGTTAATGATCAATGTAAAAACAATGGGGCCAGACACATGATGTGCCAGATCTTCCGCAGCTATGCAGCACTCTGCCAGAGGAAAGGAGTTAAGATTGGAGGCTGGAGAAAAATATCCAAATGCCGTAAGTTTTCATTATTAAAGTAATGTGATATTATAACCCTTCCAGGTATTTATTACTCCTCACAGGGATCACAGTACTCCCCCTGACAATGCCTTTATCTGCTTTTCTCTCCTGGAGGGCACCATCTCTGTTCAGGAATTATCCAGGCTGATCATCTACTTGTTGGACTGAAATACCGGCAACGAGATGACATCATCACGCAACGCCTGTGCAGTTCTTGATTATGCTCAAAAAAGTTTAACACAAGTCAGCCATCTGATGCAGCCGCTCGCCTTGTGACTTGCTACAAAGTTACAATCTACAATCTAAGTGATCGCTAGGAGGTGCTTTCTCCTAGACATGTGCATTCGTTTTCTTTAGAATGCATTTTCGTCCAAAAATCTTAAACATTTTAACAAACGATAACGAAACTGCAAGAAACGAAAACCGAAAGCTCCGAACATAAAAAATGCTTTGTTTTCGTTTTCGTTGCGATACAAATTCGATATAGAGAGATTCGACATTATAGGGAAAAAAAGATTCTACATCATAGAGTACTGGCTCTGTGGATCTGGCCCTAAGTCTATAGCCCTGAACACACCGCCCAGAATCTTGTCAGAAAAAAAACTTTGTTTTTCCTGACGAGATTCTTGGCAAGAATCTCTTGACGGCCGAGTTTACAGACACTCCATTCAAAACAACCGCCATTCTTTTGAATGGCACAAATGCGGTGACGTCATCGACTACGACAAGCATGCGCTCATCACATTCGATGCCGTTGCTGCCATCTTGCTACACCTTACCTATGCCTAGGAAGCTACCGCATATGCGTTTCTATGGCGACAGGTAAGTATACTGTACACACTCTTGGGTTTCTCGGCAGGAAAACACTGCCGAAAATCACGGCGAGAAAGTAGAGAGCGGGTTCTCTATTTTTCTTGTCGAGATTTTGGGCAGTTTTCTTGACAAGAAACCTAAAAGCCTCATACACAAGTTCGGGTAATGCTGCAAGATTTCTTGCTGGTTCTTGCCAAAAAAAAACGATTGTGTGTACGAGGCTTTAAGGTGGTTAACCCATATCTTGTCAGCAAGTTATAAGCTACATAGAGGGTGCTCAAGCCAGGCCTGCCAAGAGTGAGAACGGGAAGGGTAGGAGTTACTCTTATTAGCAAAAATACAGTGTAACACCAACATGCCAGGAAAAAATTCAAAAAAGTAAAAAAAAAATATCACTGAGTTGGAAAACGGATCCCCCCCATGTCACTATTTTGTTGGACAACCGTTTTGGTGTAATTCCAGCCCTTTTGTATGTTAGCACACCTAGAATTTGCCCGCTCTTCTTTGCAGAACGGCTCAGTTACATTGGATAGTGACCATTTATGGAATGCGGTCTCCAAGTCATTCCACAGATTTTTAATGGGGTTTAAAGTGGTTTTAAACCCTGTAGCACCACTTTTACCTACAGGTAAGCCTATAACAAGGCTTACCTGTCAGTACCTTGAATACCTCCTAAACTTGCACAGTTTAAAAGATATTTAGTATTAGAGCTGCTATCAACATCATTGGTGCTGGTGCACTAAAGAAACGGGAGTCGTGCCACACCCGGCGGCTCCCGCACGCATGTGAGTGAGTGAGTAACTTGTATAGCGCAACAAATGCGAACCTAATCGCCTCAAGGCGCTTAGCGTCCAGTGTTGTCCTGATCCTTAGAAGAGGTGCCTCTTCAGTTTTTTCCTAAAGGCCCGATGGTTTTCTTCCATGCGGATGTTCGGGGGTAGGGCATTCCAACGCCTGGGTCCTTGGACTGCAAATCTGTGTTCTCCCTTAGATTTGTAGCGAGATTTAGGGATTTGGAGAAGGTTGACCGGAGCACACGCTTGGTACGGGAGTCATCACGGATCCAGCCAATCACATTGCTGGAACCCCCAACCTGGAAGTAACTCCGGTGGAAGATGTCCATGCTGTACTCGAAGGGCCAACGCCGATCCAGGGCATCGTTCTAAGGTAAGTATTTTATAATGAGCTAGTATGCGCTTCTCGATGTGTCTCTGTTAGGCATGAGCTTCGAGTTCGAGCCAAACTCATGTTCGACTTGAACATTGCCTGTTTGCCGAACAGCGAACAATTTTGGGTGTTCGTGGCAAGTTCGCGTGAACTTTAGAACCCTGTTAAAGTCTATTGGACTCGAACATTTGAAATCTAAAGTGCTCATTTTAAAGGCTAATATGCAAGTTATTGTCAATAAAAGTGTTAGGGGACCCGCGTATCAATGCAAAAAAAGTTTTTAAAACTGCAGTTTTTCGGGAGCAGTGATTTTAATAATGCTTAAAGTGAAACAATAAATGTGAAATATTCCTTTACATTTCCTACCTGTGGGGTGTATAATAGGCCTGTAAAATAGCGCATGTTTCCCGTGCTTAGAACTGTCCCTGCACAAAGTGTCATTTCTGAAGGATAAAAAGTCATTTAAAATCACTGCTCCTGAAAAAACTGCAGTTTTTAAAACTTTTTTTTTGCATTGATACATGTCCCCTGGGGCAGGACCCGGGCCCCCAAACACTTTTTAGGACAATATGTTAACCTTTAAAATGAGCACTTTAGATTTCAAACTTTCGAGTCCCATAGACTTTAACAGGGTTCTAAAGTTCACACGAACATTTGGTTTGTTCGAACCAAACGGGGGGGGGTTTCGGCTCATCCCTAGTCTCTGTATAGCCATGTGCATGCGTGGGCGCCTGGCCCACGTTGCTGTTGAGATATCGGAGCATTCGTTGAACTTTTAGGCACATCTCCTATAGACATTTTTGTTGAACATCCTGTATCATGTACACTTTCCACTTTCCTTCTAATAATGGTTATCTGTTATACGTAACCTCTCCAGTTTATCGTGGATGACTATGTACCTTGATGTGTGTGTTATGTTGGTGCTCTTTTTGTAAACTTAAAAAATTCGAATAAAATTATTGGAAAAGAAGAAACCAAATTCAGCTACATTTTCAAAGAAAATTGTAAGATGCCATATGTTACATTTTTGTTGTTGGGTTTAAATATACTCCAATATTTTATTTTCAGCTTTCCCCTGCCCTGAAAATAGTGTACACAAACAATGTGCAAGCGCCTGCCCCAAAACATGCAATGATGACGTTATAAAGCCCTTGTGTTCTGATCCGTGCGTGGAGTCCTGCGAGTGCAAGAATGGGTTTGTACTTGATGGAGGTAAGTGCATACCTTCTGACAGGTGTGGATGTGTTGCCAACGGACATGTATATGCTCTCAACGAGACATTCTGGGAAGACACACTCTGTACAAGAAAGTGCAAATGTGATCCCGCCACCAAGTCTATCGTCTGTTTCAACGAGGCCTGTAAACAAAGTGAAAATTGCGCCGTGGTCCGCGGGATACAGAAATGTCAGTCCACATATTATGGGCATTGTACGGCTTATGGAGACCCTCATTTTCGCACCTTTGACAACCTTAATTACAACTTCCAGGGCATATGTACCTACCTGTTGTCAGGCCTGTTGAAGAATGTAACCGGTCTAATTGACTTCCAGGTTTACATTGAGAATAACAACCGAGGGAGCAGAGCCGTTTCCTACGTACATTTGGTGAAAGTGAAGGTCCATGGCTATGAAATTGTCTTAAACAGCTACATCACGGACAAAGTTCAGGTAGGATCTAGTAGTGTTGTGTTTGTGTGTCATATAAGAACTTCTCTAACAGGTAAAATCCTGAGTGTGCTCCTGGTGATTTATCTTGCCATGCGAAACAATTAAAAATCCCTGTTACTTTGGTCTATCAAGATCCTTGTGACTCATCCCATTTGGTTGTGCTGGTTCTTGGTCATTGGCCCAGCGCTTTCACATGGCCTGTGGATACAACCCAATAAAAGCACCAAACTTACATGTAACAGTCCAAGGGTTTTAATGAAAAAAATCGATTCATAGCAGAAAACTACGCATTTCAGAGGCCACACACACTCCCTTTTCTAATGTATCTGGACCTCTTGGCAGTGGTGTGGCGCTTAAATTTCAACCCTTCCCTCTAATAACAGACAGACAATTCCATAGTGGATCTTATAGGCCGGATCCTCAGTAAAATCCCTCACTTAGCTTGAGATATTTAGCAGTAACAGACCCCCCCCAGCTCTGCCACAGCTGGGACTTCGAAGAGTGCAGCTGGGCTGCTGAGAAGGGCAGCTGCTCTTTAGGCTGGGGACTTCTCTTCCTGGGCTATAACAGGACTACCTCAAGCCCCAGACTATTCTTTGTATTCTACAGCCACCTACTTGGCACCCTTCCTATGGATTGGCTGAGACTGCATAAATATTCAGACAGCTGTTTTGCATTCTTTTAACCCACTGCATTGTGGAATCCTCCAGAAGACAGGGGTGGGAATCAAATCTGCAGCCCGCAGAGCCCAAAACAGCCAAAAGTAATCACACACTGATTCACTAGTAGCCAAAACAAAGTCAATGTGCCTAGCATTCCTAGCAACCTATCTAGGAGGGTGCTATAAATAATAATGAAAAACAAAATCTATATACATAAAATTAAGACAAAAATAACATAATAAGCCCATCACACCCTTCATTCACACAGGAGAGAGTAATCTCTGGCTTTAGCTTATGTAAACTTACAGTATCAGCACCATTTTTAAATGCTATGGGCCAGATTCTCAAAGAAGTTACGTTGGCGTATCTCGAGGTACGCCGTGTAACTTCTATGATGCGCTGGCGTACCTTTTTTCTGTATTCAGAAAGCAAGAAAAGCCGGAATTTTGCTAAGATACGACCTGCGTAAGTCTCTTATGCCGTCCTATCTTAGTTGCATATTTACGCTGGCCGCTAGGTGGCGCTTCCGTCGTTTTACGCATCGAATATGCAAATCAGCTAGATCCACCGATTCAGGAACGTACTTGCGCTCGGCACATTTTTTTTACGTCGTTTGCGTAAGCGTATGTCCGGCATAAAGTTACCCCTGCTATATGAGGTGTATGTAATGTTAAGTATGGACGTCGGGACAGCGTAGAATTTTCTATCATTTACGTCGTTTGCGTAAAACGTTCACAAATAGGGCTTTGCGTAAGTTACGTTCACGTCAAAACCAATGAATATTTGTGGCGTAATATTGAGCATGCGCACTGGGATACGTTCACAGACAGCGCATTCGCCATTCGTTAGAAACGTCTTTTACGTGGGGTCATGATTGATTACCATGAAACACGCCCACTCCAAGCCTACTTTGAATTACCCGGGCTTACTCATTTACGCTACGCCGCCGTAACTTAGGACGGAAGTTCTTTGAGAATACTGCACTTGCGTCCAAAGTTGCGGCGGCGTAGCGTAAATACGATACGCTATGCCCAGCTCAAGGTTACGCCACCCTACGAGAATCTGGCCCTATATATCCTAATTATCAGATCGTGCCGACACATCCCACTTCTGAACTGCACAGTGACAAAACGTGGTGTCTCGGATAATTTACCCCCCTTCCCATGTGAAGTCTCTGTCACTGCCCCCACACACCTGACCACAGCTCCTCCTCCACTCTCAAGAGTAGGATTTCTACCAATACGGGATTAACCCAGGCAGTCCAAGTTTTGATGCTTGTGCCTGGGTCTCTGTCCTCCTGAAACCCAGATACAACATACCAGGACCACCGGTGTCTGAGCAACCAATGACGCTTTTGTCGCTGTGCAAACATGCATAGCAGGATTTTCATAGCATCACTTTCAAGCTCCACCCCCTAACTCTGGCTCCCACACACTTGCTTGAAGCGGCTCCAGAGTCCCTCCCACCGGTAAGGCATTAGGCACCCTAAGTCTTAAAAAGTTGGATTTTTTTTCGACAAAATCCCACTCAAGCTTGGCTTGCATACACAGGATCACATAAAACTTTTAAGCGTTAAGAACGCAGTGATGTACAACACTACGATGAGGCGAGAAAAATAAGTTCAATGCTTCCGAGCATGCGTCAAATTGTTTCCAGGCAAGCGTGTTTTTTCCCCCATCGGAATTCCATACAGACGAACGTTTTTTCCAATAGGAATTTTTTCCGTCTGAAAAATTGAGAACCTGCTCTCTATCTAAGTTTCCAATGGAAAAAGTCCGATGGGGCATACACACGGTCGGAATATCCAATAAAAAAGCTCCCATCTGACTTTTTCCAGCGGAAATTCCGAGCGTGTGCATGCGACATTAGAGGGAAGGGGAGCTGATATAAGGGGGGTTTCTCTCTCTCATGGAGGTTTCCAAGCAAGGGTGAGGGAACTGATGTGAGAAGACTGTGAGCTAATAGGGGTCTCTAATGGGGGATGCTGACTGCTGATCTATTGGTTGCTGACCAACTATTAGATCAGCAGTCAGTACCCCTCATTAGAAAACCCCTTTATACTATAGTAATGAATTGAAGAAAAGGCTGAACTGCCTTAACACCTTTATTGAAGATTGTCGGAAAACGTCTTTGAGAACCCGGGTTATGCCCCACGGAACATGTATCAATGGATCAGGACTCCTGAAAAAATTACTGTTTTTAAAACTTTTTTCCATTGATACATGTTCCCTCGGGCAAGACCCGGGTTCTCAAAGACGTTTTCACAGGCAAACTATAGACACCCAGCAGGTACAATATGTAAAGGAATTTTTTTAATTTTTTATTTAAGCATCATTAAACCCTTAACGCCCGCCGCATGTACATATACGTCCACAGAAGGGCACGTTAAGACAGATGGACGTAAATTTACGTCCCTGCCTTTGCGCGGGTCGGGGGTCCAATCGGGACCCCCCCGCTACATGCGGCGGTCGGAAACCCGCGGGGAGTGATCCGGGACGAGGGCGCGGCTATTCGTTTCTAGCTGCCCGCTCGCGATCGCTCCCCGGAGCTGAAGAACGGGGAGAGCCGTATGTAAACACGGCTTCCCCGTGCTTCACTGTGGCGGCAGCATCGATCGAGTCACCCCTTTTATAGGGAGACTCGATCGATGATGTCAGACCTACAACCACACCCCCCTACAGTTGTAAACACACACAGGGAACACACAAATCCTACAGCGCCCCCTGTGGTTAACTCCCAAACTGCAACTGTCATTTTCACAATAAACAATGCAATTTAAAATGTGTCAAAATTGTCCGAAGTGTCCGCCATATTGTCGCAGTCACGAAAAAAATTTGCTGATCGGCGCCATTAGTAGTAAAAAAAAAAATAATAATAAAAATGCAATAAAACTATCCCCTATTTTGTAAACGCTATACATTTTGCGCAAACCAATCGATAAACGCTTATTGCGATTTTTTTTACCAAAAATAGGTAGAAGAATACGTATCGGCCTAAACTGAGGGAAAAAAAATGATATATGTTTTTGGGGGATATTTATTATAGCAAAAAGTAAAAAAATATTGCATTTTTTTCAAAATTGTCGCTCTATTTTTAGTTTATAACGCAACAAATAAAAACCGCAGAGGTGATCAAATACCACCAAAAGAAAGCTCTGTTTGTGGGGAAAAAAGGACGCACAACCGCGCAATTGTCAGTTAAAGCGACGCAGTGCCGAATTGTAAAAACGCCTCTGGGCATTTAGCAGCATATTGGTCCGGGGCTTAAGTGGTTAGCCACTTGCATACTGGGCACTTACACCCCCCTCCTGCCCAGGTTTAATTTCAGCTTACGGCACTGCGTCGCTTTAACTGACAATTGCGCGGTCGTGCGACGTGGCTCCCAAACAAAATTTACGTCCTTTTTTCCCCACAAGTAGAGCTTTCTTTTGGTGGTATTTGATTGCCTGTGCGATTTTTTTTTTTTGCGCTATAAACAAAAAAGAGCGACAATTTTGAAGAAAAATACAATATTTTTTACTTGTTGCTATAATAAATATCCCAATTAAAAATAAAAACACATTTTTTTTTCTCAGTTTAGGGCGATACGTATTCTTCTACATATTTTTGGTAAAAAAAAAAAAATCGCAATAAGCGACTGGTTTGCGCAAAAGTTATAGCGCTTACAAAATAGGGGAGAGAATTATTATTTTTTATTATTTTTTTTTTACTAGAAATGGCGGCGATCTGCGATTTTTATTGGTACTGCGACGTTATGGCGGACACATCGGACACTTTTGACACATTTTTGGCGCCATTCACATTTATACTGCGATCAGTGCTATAAATATGCACTAATTACAGTATAAATGTGACTGGCATTGAAGGGGTTAACACTAGGGGGCGAGGAAGGGGTTAAATGTGTATGCTAGGTGTGTTCTAACTGTGGGGGGGGTGACTGGGGGGGTGACTGATCTGTGTCCCTATGTAAGAAGGAACACAGATCGGGCTCCTCCCTTCCAGAGACAGGACATTGTCTCTGTGTGAGCCGGCAATGAGAAATGATCTATGAGAGATCATCTCTCATTGGCCCACAGATCGCATCGCAAACGGCCGCTCTGATTGGCCGTTTGCCGCGATCTGTGATTGGCCGTGTCCAAGGGACACGTACAACACAGGGCTTCCCCGCAGCGCGCTCTACAGCGCGCGCTGGGAACGCCAGAAAGACATGCCGTCAAATGACAGCATGTTGGCTATTCAGGCCCGCGCTGTTGCCGTCATCCGACGGTAGTGCGGGCCTCAAGTGGTTAAAATCACTGCTCCAGGATCAGTGATTTTAATGATGCTTAAATAAAAAAAAAATGAAAAATTCCTTTAAATATTGTACCTTGAATCCTTTTTCCAAAACAGTGATTCTAAAAACGGACAGTTACCACTTCAAAAGCTAAACATTTACCCTAAATTTGGTCTGGAAGAGTCATATATTTTTAATTGTTTGTGTTTTACTGCAAAACCCTGTAGAAGTGTTCTATTCTTCTTCTTCTTCTTCTTCTTCCAGGTAAATGGAATACTTGTTAACTTTCCATTTTTCGGGAGCGTGCAAGAGCTTTCCGTCTACATAGCCGGCTTTAATGCGATTATTGAAACAAAGTTTGGTCTAAAGATTGTATTCAACTGGCAAGGTTACCTCGTAGTAACGGTTCCAGGAGTATATAAAGACGTCCTCGGTGGGCTTTGTGGTAACTTTAATGGAAACCCCACGGATGATTTTGTAACGCCTCAAAATGTGGCTGTTACCAATGCGAATGACTTTGGAAGTAACTGGACAGTAGTTTATAATACACCTGGCTGTAACCAACCTCACCCTGAAGAATGCCGGAATCTGAAAACCCTACAAGATGAACAGCGAAACAGGAGTGATGCCTGTGGCATAATATTGGCCAAAGATGGACCGTTTCGGAACTGCCATAATAAAATTAATCCTCAGAACACGTTTAAGGATTGCGTATTTGATGCTTGCGTCTACCATGGGAGATATGATGTTATTTGTCAAGTCATAACTACCTATGCCACTATGTGTCAAGCATATGATATAATCATCGAACAATGGAGGAATAATTTGTTCTGTGGTAAGTAAACCAGATGTCTAGTACCTTCTTCTCACTCACTTTCTTATACATACATCAATCAGGCCTGAAGAAGTGGATGCAGATCCCCGAAACGTGGCGGGTGAATGTTGCAATATCATTTTCTACATAATTAAAGAGACAGGTGTCTCTTCATTTTATTTCATCCATATGGGTTTTTTTGCCTCTAAAATCAGCTGGGGGACTTCTGATCCCATCATCCCCATCATCAACAGATGAGAGTTCCATAGACCTCACCTTGGCCACTAGTAACTGGACTTTAAAATAATGCAGCCTGTGCTGCTAACGTGTATTTATTTAATCTACAAATCAGGTTTCCAGAAGGGATATACTGAGACTGGCAGTCTGGCATTGGACCTGAAGAGCAGCAGGATGACATTGTTTGGGCTTGCAGGTCTTAAAGCGCATTTGAGTACCACAAACCAAAAACACTATTTACTGCATATACTCGTGTATAAGCCAGCCTGAATATAAGCCGAGGCACCTAATTTTACCACAAAAAAATGGGAAAACATATTGACTCGAGTATAAGCCTAGGGTGTGCATCTGCATGCCTCACTGTGCCACACTGTGTCCATGTGCATGCCTCACTGTGCCCATGCCTCGCTGTGCCCATGACTAGACTTACATTTAACATGGAAGTATATAGAAGCAGGGCTTTTTTTCTAGGGGGAAGGGGTGCCCACCCTTTGGTGCCCGCTTTGAAAAAAGTTTGGTTTCTGTGTTTGGTGCTCCCCTGGCCGTAATATTGTGGTCCCTCAGACACTGTTTGTGCAAACTGTGTCCATGCACCTATTTTCTGAGAAAAAAAGCTCTGTATAGAAGCTTTGTGTCAAGCTGCCTCACTGTGCCCATGCTGTGTCTAGACACTAGAGAGAAAGGAGTGCCCATGATCACTAAATGGTTACAGGTGGTCACCTGTGGCGGTCCAAAATGACAAAGAAAAATGGATAGCCGACTCCAAAACCTAGGTCTTTTATTTAACATGTACAAAAATAGGAGTCTCACAGCAGTAGAAACAAGAACTGTTCCTTGTTTCTACTGCTGTGACCCTATTTTTGTACATGCTGTCTATTGAATAAAAGACCACCCATCAGGTTTTGGAGTGCGGCTATCCATTTTTCTGTGTCTAGACTTACGTTTACAGCAAAAACACAAAATCCTCCTGCGCTCTGGTGTTTCGCCAAACCGGGTACAGCAGTATAGTCTAACGGCATGATCTGAAGTCTTGCAGCCCTCCACAGAACAAAGGGTGTTCATATGGCTAAAAGAAAAAGAAAAGAAAGGAGGGCGCACCGACCTTGTGCATTACCACTTACATTTTTTTTAATAAAACAAGATAAAAAGCAATGGCCCTGCTCCCAAGACAATCATAAGTAAGCGCTTTTCAGACAGCTGGGCTGGACCTCACGGCACCTGCCAGTGGAACTTCAGACATCTAAATGGCTGACGTGGTTCTGAGGCGTACCCCCTTCTTCAAAGCCCTGGATGGTCAAGGTATCACGGACCATCCAGGCTTTGCACTTTTTTTTTCCACATTTTGTTTTAGACTTACGTTTAACATGGGAGTCTATGGAAGGGGTGCCCGGTTTGAAAAAATGGTGCTCCCTGGCCGTAGGTCCCCCAGACAGCAAACGTTGCACACTTGTAGAGGAGACTGGGGCTACATGTGGTGTCAAGTTTTGGGTCCAGGGGACCTACGACCAGCCGGTAACAGGTCCCCAAAGTCCAGGAGATCAGGCGCCAAAAGGTGACTCGAGTATAAGCCGAGGGGGGCATTTTCAGCACACAAAAAATGTGCTGAAAATCTTGGCTTATACTCGAGTATATACGGTAATTCATTTCTAATAGTCAAAGCAAACACCCTACCCATCCACGTTTCCATGCTTTATTTTATTGGGAAATCGCTTTGAAAAACAACCCCCTGACCTTTCTTGTCCTGGCCATCTTGAGTAAGGGCAAATGATTCATGTACCATTTAACTTCCTGGAGTCCATCTGTCCTCAGCTCAAGCATGCATGCAGGAGATTTTACTTAGCTGAGAAAACCCCTCCCATTGTTTTGAGATGGGAATGAGGGACACCTATCAGCAAAAGTATGCAAGTATATGACACATTTCCAACGCTCCCTTAAAGGAGAATTGTACAAAAAACAAGATTGGTCAAACCCTCAAGTGATTTTTTTTACCACTACTATTCCTTTATATTGGCTTTTGGAATTTTCAAATGCAGCAATTTAGAAATCAGATGAAAATTTTAGCATTAGGAAACACTTTTTTGTAGATACAAAGTGCATTTCATGTACTTCTATAGAGATCAGACCAAAATGAGGGAGAAATGAGGAGGAATGAGGGACAGAGGGACATTGCTCCAAATCAGGGACAGTCCCTCAAAATCAGTGACAGTTGGGAGCTATGCCCGAGGCATACTCTCTTCCCTTCCTGAAGACTCCTTGGTTACTTAAAATGTAATCCATTTGTTGACCCTCCATAAGATTTCTGGGATGTATGACATCATTTGCCTAGGCAGGAGGTAACTGAAGAAATGTAAAAAAAAGTTAAAAACAAATAAATATGATACACATTACCTTCCTATCAATTTACTAATGCTAGCAACATGAGGATTAAACTTCCACTTTAAACACTTCAGCCCCGGACCATTTGGGTGGTCAAAGACCAGGGCACTTTTTTGCTATTCGGCACTGACAATTGCGCGGTCGTGCGACGCGGCTCCCAAACAAAATTGGCATCCTTTTTTCCCCACAAATAGAGCTTTCTTTTGGTGGTATTCGAGACAATTTTGAAAAAAAATATATATTTTTTTTACTTTTTGCTATAATAAATATCCCTAAAAAATATATATATAAAAAAAATTTCCTCAGTTTAGGCCGATACGTATTCTTCTACATATTTTTGGTAAAACAAATCGCAATAAGCGTTTATCGATTGGCTTGCGCAAAGTTTATAGCGTTTATGGCATTTTTATTAATATTTTTTCACTACTAATGGCGGCGATCATCGATTTTTTTCGTGACTGGGACACATCGGACAATTTTGACACATTTTTGGGACCATTGTCATTTTCACAGTGAAAAGTGCTATAAAAATGCACTGGTTACTGTGAAAATGACACTGGCAGTGAAGGGGTTAACCACTAGGGGGCGCTGTAGGGGTTAAGTGTGACCTCATGTGTGATTCTCACTGTAGGGGGGCGGGGCTGGACGTGTGACGTCACTGATCGTCGTTACCTATATCAGGGAACAGACGATCACTGACATTGCCACAGTGAAGATTGTGGAAGGTTTGTTTACACTCACCTCGGGGCGATCGGGTCCACGGGTCCCGCAGACTCGGTCATGGAGCTATGGACCGGGTTGCGAGTGCGCCACCGGCGGCGCGTTTGCGACCCACGGCTGGACTCTTAAAGGGGACGTATATATACGTCCATGTGCCCAGCCGCGCCATTCTGCTGACGTATATCGTCGTGCGGCGGTCCTTAAGTGGTTAACAAAGAAATATAGTGAGATTAAGATTAATTAGAGAAAAGAGGAATTTTTTGTCAATGTATGTCCCTACTGGGTAGAAAAAAATGTGTTTTTTACTTCTTTGTATATGATAAATTTCGATAAAAAAAAGTATCTATTTACTCTACGTAACATCATCCTTTACATTATGCAAAAAAAAATGGGCTAATTTTACTGTTGTTGTTTTTTTTTCTGTTCATAGAAAAATAAATAACAATTTCACAAAAAAATTGTGTTTGAAAGACCGCTGTGCAAATACTGTGTAAAATAAAATATTGCAACAATTGCCATTTTCTTTTCTAGGGTCACTGCTAATATATATATATATATATATATATATATAGAGGCCCAGATTCACGAAGCACTTGCGCCCACGTAAAGCAAGTTATGCCGACGTAAGTGCAAATGTGCGCCGGCGTATGTGTGCGCCAGAGTCACAAACCAATATACGCCTAAAAACTGGCCACCCTACGCCGATGAAGCTTATATACCCCAGCGTAGCGTGGGCGTACTTTTCGTCTGGACGCATGTTGCTGCTCCCATTGATTAGGCATTCAAACATGCAATCATGAACATACGTGCGCCCGACGCATGCCGCTCGAGGTTCGCGTAAATTGTACGTCCGGCGTAAAGTTATTCCCCATAGATGAGGCGCAACCCGGCAACAGATATGCAAAGGTCTGCCCCAGAGAACACAGGTCAGCGTATTGGGCGTACAATACATTCAGGCAGTACGTAGTGATCCGGCGTAGCTTAGGCAGTTGTGCCGGCGTAGTTGTGAGCATGCGCATGAGTGTGCAGTTTCATGCGTCCATGTCTCGTCTACGTCACGGCGCATTCGCAGTTCGTGATACGCCGGGCGTAAAACACTGCCCCATGCTCGGACAATCATTTGCATGGGGTCACGTCCACTTCCATCTACGCCAGGCCGGCGCCTTTAGAAAAATACGCCACGCCGACGCATCGTTGGGAGCAGTGCTGAAGACAGTGCATGCCTCTGTGCGCTCTGCCGGCGTGGCGTACGGTGTTTGCGCTACGGCGGCGTAATGTGCGCCCATCTCTCTGTGAATCTGGGCCATAATGTTTGGGAGTTCTTTACAAGCAAAAAATACCAATTTAAATTTAAGTCTCAGAAAAGGCCTGGTCAGCGATTTCAATTGTTGTTGTTTTTTTTTTTTTTAATAAAGTTAGATGGGAGAAAAAGGGTTAAAAAAACATATTTTTTGAATAAGCTTTAGAAGTTGAATTTTTCTTCTTTGTCACCCTGTAGATGCACAGTGCCCAGAAAACAGCCACTACAGGTTATGTGCTCCTGGTTGTCAGTCAACGTGTGATTCGTTTGCCCCCCCAGTGGGATGTAGCACTCGATGCGCCCAGGGTTGCGTTTGCGATGACGGCTATATCCTTAGTAGTGATATATGCGTTACTCCGGATAAGTGCGGCTGCAATTTCCAAGGTCAATATCACAAGCTGGGAGAAACCTTCCTCACCGAGGGATGTAACGAAAGTTGCACATGTTCCAATCCGGAAAATGTAATATGCCAACCCCATTCCTGTCCTCCAACTCAAGTATGTGTAAATATTAAAGGACGATATGTCTGTCAGATACAACCAGATCCACAACCGTGTTACATATTTGGAAACTCGCATTTTAAGACCTTGGATGGCTTAAGCTACGACTTTGATGGCAATTGCGTCTACACGCTCAGCGAGTCTGTCACATCCAATCCCAGCTTGGTGCCCTTCGCTGTATATCTCAGTAATGAAAGATCGGGGGATAGATGCATGGCTCTCACCAAATCTGTGGCCGTGGAGATATATGGATCCTTATTTGTAATGCACTACCAAAGACAAAACATCATCATAGTAAGTCGTTTTACAATTCCATTTAACACTTCAGCCCCCGGAAGATTCCCCCTCCCCCCTTCACGACCAGGTCATTTTTTTTGCAATACGCCCCTGAGCTACTTTAACCGCTTAAGACCCGGACCAAAATGCAGGTAAAGGACCTTGCCCCTTTTTTGCGATTCGGCGCTGCGTCGTTTTAACTGACAATTGCGCGGTCGTGCGACGTGGCTCCCAAACAAAATTGGCGTCCTTTTTTCCCCACAAATAGAGCTTTCTTTTGGTGGTATTTGATCACCTCTGCGGTTTTTATTTTTTGCGCTATAAACAAAAATTAAGCGACAATTTAAAAAAAAATTCAATATTTTTTACTTTTTGCTATAATAAATATCCCCCCAAAAAATATATAAAAAAAAAATTTTTTGTCCCTCAGTTTAGGCCGATACGTATTCTTCTACATATTTTTGGTAAAAAAAATCGCAAAAAGCGTTTATCGTTTTCGTAAAATTTATAGCGTTTACGCATTTTTATTAATTATTTTTTTTTTACTACTAATAGCGGCGATCAGTGACTGCGACATTTTTCTTTTGACACACAAATTTTTATATTGCGTTTACAACAACATTTGAGTGTGACTGTAGTGTGGCTGTAGGTTGACGTCATCGATATTTTCGATTAAGCCGTGTTTTTTTTTTTTCGGGTACTACGGACCTGGTCACGGGAGCGCGCCGCGGGCGCGCGCCCGTGACCCACGGCTGGGTACTAAAATCAGCGTATATATACGTTGATGTGCCCAGCCGTGCCATTCTGCCGACGTATATGTGCAGTAGGCGGTACTTAAGTGGTTAACTGACAATTGCGCGGTCGTGCGACCTTGTACCTATATAAAATTGTATGTTTTTTTTTCCCCCCCCACACACAAAAAGAACTTTCTTTTGGTGGTATTTGATCACCTCTGTGGTTTATATATTTTGCGCTATAAAAAATGTAAAAAATCAAATGTATTTTTGAATTTAGGCCAATATGTATTCTGTAGACATGCGCACACTGAAATATTTTGTTTCGGAATTTCGTATTCGTCCAAAAAAAAAAAATTATTTAGTTACTCCCTCTCTTTTTTATTTATTTAGGGCCAGATTCACGATTAGTTATGCCGGTGTATCAGTAGATACGGCGTCGTAACTCAGAATCTACGCCGGCGTATATTTAAGCGTATTCTCAAAGTGAGATACGCTTAAATATTGTTAAGATACGACCGGCGTAACTCTCCTACGCCGGCGTATTTCAACTGCATTTTTACGCCGGCCGCTAGGGGTGTTCCCGCTGATTTACGCCTAGAATATGTAAATCAGCGAGATATGCCTATTCACGAACATAGGCCCGGCCGACGCAAGTAAAGTTACGCCTTTTACGTAAGGCGTTTTCCGGCGTAAAGATAAACCACCAAAAAGATGGCGCATGTTAAGTATGGACGTCGGGAACGCGTCAACTTTTTCAGATTTTACATCGTTTGCGTAACTCGTCCGTGAATGGGGCTTTACGTCAATTACGTTCACATCAAAACCAATGCGACTTAGCGTCGTAATTTGGAGCATGCGCACTGGGATATGTCCACGGACGGCGCATGCGCAGTTCAAAAAAAGCATCAAAAACGTGGGGTCACAACACATTTGCATAAAACACGCCCACCTCATCCACATTTGAATTACCCGGGCTTACGCCGTTCCATTAACGCTACGCCGCCGTAACTTAGCTTGGTGAATACAGCACTTGCCTCGCTAATTTACGGCGGTGTAGCGTAAACAAGATACGCTACGCCCGCACAAAGTTACGGCGGGCTACGTGAATCTAGCCCTTAGTTTACTTAAAAAATGCATTTGTACAAAAACCCGAATTAATTAAGGCGGAATCTGTCATTGAAGGCTTATGGTGTCTGTTGAATGTTCTAAGGAGATTCGACGGAGCAGAGAAACTGTACGACGCCGCAATCGTACATTTCCGGACGAAAAGCTATAGAAGAATTCTAATGTTGTATGACACTAGTAATAATTATTATATTTATAAATTATTATTACTAGGCAACCAACATTAGAATTCTTCTATAGCCTATGGGCGGAGCATTTGACCGGAAATGTACGATTGCGGAGTCGTAGAGTTTAACTGCTCCGTCAAATCTTCTTAGAACTTTCAACAGACACCATAAACCTTCAATGACAGATTCAACATTTGTATGTTTTTCGCTATTTCGTCGAATCGTCGTTGTTTATGTCGAATGGTCTACCCCCAACACTGTCTCTATAATGTCGAATCTTCATGTCTCTATATATTTTGAATCTTCATGTCTGTATAATGTCGAATCTTTCCTCTCCATTTCGAATCTTCATGTCTCTATAATGTCGAATCTTCATGTCTCTATAATGTCGAATCTTTCCTCTACATTTCGAATCTTCATGTCTCTATAATGTCGAATCTTCATGTCTCTATAATGTCGAATCTTTTCTCTCAATTTCGAATCTTCATGTCTCTATAATGTCGAATCTTCATGTCGTCTATAATGTCGAATCTTTTCTCTCAATTTCAAATCTTCATGTCTCTATAATGTCGAATCTTCATGTCTCTATAATGTTGAATCTTTTCTCTCTATAATGTCGAATCTTCATGTCTCTATAATGTTGAATCTTTTCTCTCTATAATGTTGAATCTTCATGTCTCTATAATGTCGAATCTTCATGTCTCTATAATGTTGAATCTTTTCTCTCTATAATGTCGAATCTTCATGTCTCTATAATGTTGAATCTTTTCTCTCTATAATGTTGAATCTTCATGTCTCTATAATGTCGAATCTTCATGTCTCTATAATGTCGAATCTTTTCTCTCAATTTCGAATCTTCATGTCTCTATAATGTCGAATCTTCATGTCTCTATAATGTTGAATCTTTTCTCTCTATAATGTTGAATCTTCATGTCTCTATAATGTCGAATCTTCATGTCTCTATAATGTCGAATCTTTCCTCTCCATTTCGAATCTTCATGTCTCTATAATGTCGAATTTCAAGTCTCTATAATGTTGAATCTTTTCTCTCTATAATGTCGAATCTTCATGTCTCTATAATGTCGAATCTTCATGTCTCTATAATGTCGAATCTTTTCTCTCAATTTTGAATCTTCATGTCTCTATAATGTCGAATCTTCATGTCTCTATAATGTTGAATCTTTTCCCTCTATAATGTCGAATCTTCATGTCTCTATAATGTCGAATCTTTCCTCTCCATTTCGAATCTTCATGTCTCTATAATGTCGAATTTCATGTCTCTATAATGTTGAATCTTTTCTCTCTATAATGTCGAATCTTCATGTCTCTATAATGTCGAATCTTTTCTCTCTATGTCGAATCTTCATGTCTCTATAATGTTAGTCAAGTTGAAAAAAGACACAAGTCCATCTACTGTAAGCATAAAAAAATAAAATAAAAAATATCGTACAATCCCATATACCCATTTCTATACCTACAGTTGATCCAGAGGAAGGAAAAAAAAAAACAGCAGAGCATGATCCAATTTGCTACAGCAGGGGAAAATATTCCTTCCTGATCCCCTGAGAGGCAATCGGATTTTCCCTGGATTAACTTTACCTATAAATGTCAGTACCCAGTTATATTATGTACATTTAGGAAAGTATCCAGACCTTTCTTAAAGCAATCTACTGAGCTGGCCAGAACCACCTTTGGAGGGAGTATATTCCATATTTTCCATATTTGTAGATGAAATCTCTTTTCCTCTAAAGCAGGGGTCTCCAAACTGCAGCCCGAGGGCCAGATTTAGCCCTTTGCTAGCCCTTATACCGCCCTTGGGGCACTATTCCTCCAACTGACACCAACAAGGGGGCACTATGTCTTCTATCGATATCAATGATGGGATACTATTCCTCCTACTGATAGGGACCCTACTCCTCCTTCTACTGACCACCAACCCTGAGGCCATATTAATTCCCACTGGTGCTGAGCCTTGGACATTTTCTGTCACTGCTGGCCATGCACAATCCGGCCCTCCTAAATTCTGATAGACAATAAACTGGCCCTTTGTTTGATAAATTTGGGGACCCCTGCTCTAGAGGTAAAGAGCGCCTCCTTGTCCTCTGTGATGACCGTAAAGTGAATAACTCAACACCAAGTTCACTATATGGACCCCTTATATATTTGTATATGTTGATCTTATCCCCCCCCTATTCTCCTCTTCTCAAGAGAGAATAAATTCAGTTCCTCTAATATTTCCTCATAGCTGAGTTCCTCCATGCCTCTTATCAGTTTGGTTGCCTTTCTTTGCACTTTCTCCAGTTCCCTGATATCCTTTTTGAGAACTGGAGCCCAAAACTGAACTGCAAATTCCAAATGAGGTCTTTCTAATAATTTGAACAGGGGCAAAATTATATCTCTTTTTGTCCGAAGGGAGTTGGCCGGGCACACCCATAGCATACACACGCTCTAACTTTCCTAAAACTTTCCCAACATCACATGGCTTTTCTGCTCTTTTCTGTTCTTTACCGCTACCCTTTGGTCAACTTCTGCTATTGTTGGTTGATTTTAACATTGGTTCTGAGCATGCAAATTTGTACTTTGTACAAAAGTCTGATGGCTTGCTGTACACACGGTCGCACTTTTGTTCCTGAAAAGTTTGTCCGTTTGCAGACTCGTGTCCGATGAAAACCAAAAAAGTTTGTTCGATGGAGCGTACACACGGTCGGATTTTTTTGAAAACTTGCTCTTTTTGAAGTTTGTTGGCAAAAAGTCAGACCGTATGTACGGGCCTTTATACAAAAAAGGACTTTGCTCGCTTTGGAAACTGCAGCTTGGCATTGCATGTTATTATTGACATAAGAAAAATATAAATCGCTCTACCTTGAATGCATAAGCCAACATAAATAAATGCAAGTAATAATCGCAAATAATATGTATAAAGGCTGGCTGCAGGATCGAAAAGTGACCAGTGATGGCCATGTTATTATTGAGCTTATGATCTACCAAAACCCCCATATCCTTCTCCACTACGGATCCCTCCCAGTTGTACCCCCCCTAGTATATATGATGCATATTCTTTTTTTTTTTCCCATAAAAGTTTTATTCAATCAGAGTGCAGCATACAATAAATGGCAGGGTAATTATCTCATGACAGAAAGTGACAAAAGGATACAAACAGGGTACAAACAAGGTACGCTGCATGATACAACATAAACATATTAGTTGAAGTTTCCAGACCAGAACCAAGGTACATAGAGTGTAATGGAGCGGTTAAGTTTCCAGTTTTCCCCTCCCCCAGACCGATGCGAAGGGGGGAAAGTGGTGTAAGGCACCGTTAGTGGTCAATAAGTAAGGTGCGATGTATCATGGCAGGCTAAGGGTCACACGTCCAGAGGGAAGAAAGAAAGGAGAGAGAAAAAAAGAGAAAGGGAAAAGAAGGAAGGAAAAAGTCCAAGGAAAGGAGAAGTAGGAGAGAGAGAAGAGGGGAGAAAGATATAAGGTAAGGGGGCAGAGAGAGGGGGGAAGAGAAGGGGCAGGAAGGAATGGGAGAAGGGGGAAAGAACGAGGGAACACAATGGGGGAGATAGAATGAACAAAAGTGGATCCGCTCCCGACCCCCCACCGGGCCCCCCCACAGTGTACATGGAGGGAATGATGCATATTCTTAGCCCCCAAGTGCATAACTTTACATTTATCAACATTATACCTCATCTGCCACATAGTCGCCCAATTAGACAGAGCATTGAGGTCGGCTAGTTCCAAATGCATTTTTTATAAGATTCGAAAATATGGATATTTGGAAATTTGGGAATTCAAAATTCGAAAAATAGGATATTCGGAAATTCTAATTTTGAAAATTCGGAATTAGAAAATTCAGAAATGAGAAAATCTGACCATTCGAAATTTCAGAAATTCAGAATTTCTAAATTCAAATTTAAATTATACCTATTAAATCATAGGTATTGGAATTTCCTTTCAGATTTGGCTGTTAGTGAACCTAACGAATATGAATTTCCTACAAAGTTATGAATTATCTGTAATAACAAATGCTGTATTGAAACAAATGAAACTTAAAAAATGAAAAATAATAATAAATAAGAATAAGAATATTAATAATAAAATTATATTATTATTATTTTGTTCTGTTATATTTGTTTATAAGGGGGAATTCTTTATTTCGGATAATTCGTAACTTCAGATAAATTTGTATCCGTTACTAACAGCCACATTTGAAAGGAAATTCCAATACCTATAATTTAATTTAGTATTTATTTGTTAGTTAGTTGACACTGGCTGGGAAGGGGCTAACAGCAGGGGTTTAATGTTATACGCTATGCTGTAATGATGATCATAGGCGACTTGTAGTGGGACTGTGATAGGGTGACGGGCAATCTGATGCTAACAGACACTATCTGGGAGACTGACACTGATGTCTCTAGTGACACTAATACAGTGATCAGGTATAATACCATCCACTGACACTGTCCAGGGAAGGGGTTAACATCTAGAGGCAATCAAGTGGTTAAAGCGTCAGTAAACCAGAGCATATGAGAAACTTACCTAAAAACAAAGCCTTCCAGCATCCCCACTGTCACCGCTGAGAGGGTTTCCATCTTGCCCCGGTCTTCCTTCTTCATGAGTGGCCCGGGGGTGCAATGATGTCACTCCTGTGCATACACTGGAGCTGCCATTTACTACACAGGCTCTGAAGGTCCGGTACTGTATGCTGGACCTTCAGAGCTCATGTGCCGGTAACTGTGGGGGGCAATGCTGTGACTGGAGCAACACAGAGATCCGTGTTTCTGCTTAGCAGAAACACAAGATCTTCATCTTCCTTCCTCACAGAACGGCGGTCTGCCTATGTAAACAAGCTTCTCAAGTGAATGACTGTGGGGTGCCGGTGGCCACTGATTGGCTCCAGCTCTGTCCTAATTATAGCGGGTCACAGACCCACTGCACGAAATAACATAGCTGTATGTGATTTTGCGCAGGAGAGCCACCCTGCTACAGTATATCTGTGTGGGGGCGGTCCTTATGTGGTTAAAAAAAAACTAAACCTAGACCAGAAGTGACATCAAGGTGTCACTCTGGTCCTCCAAGTTCATAGAGGCAATTAGAGACAATCTGATCTTTGGTAATGTCTATGGCCAGGCTTGTTTCTTGGGCATGCCAGTAAACACAGTAAGCCAGAGAAACGCTGACGATGAAGCAGCTAAGTAACCGCTCTGACCACTTTTGTGACAAAGCCAATCTCCGGGTGAAAAAATATATATACCAGAGTCATGGCTGAAGCTATGACCTTGGCAAACCACTTGCAAGCCACAACGTATATATAAGTATTGCAGTTCGGCAAGTGGTTATCTAAATTTCCATACCCATGGTGACCGTTAGGATTCTGCAATAAAGTTTGCTAAGTGTGTTGTATTGTACTTACCTTACTGACCTTAGAAGGCTAATGTTTGCTCAACAAAAGTTGAGTTACACTTTATAGACTAATATGCAGAAGATCAATTTATTTTCTCTTTCCTTCTCATAGATAGACGGTGTGCTTACCAATCTTCCATTTAAGGGTGATGGCATAGAGATCACCTCCCATGGCCTGACATCCGTCTTATCAACAGACGCTGGTATCACACTGAGCTTCGATCACTGGTATAGCGCAGCACTTGGAATTCCGGCAGACTACCAAACTCAAGTGAAAGGTTTATGCGGAAATTATAATGGAAATAAAAGTGATGATAACATTCTATCTAAAAACAACACTGATATCATTCTATCTAAAGACAACGCCACCACTGGGAATTACTGGAAAGGTCCCAATATCTTCTGGGACATCAATATTAACTGCACTACCAATTTTTCCAATTGTCCGCCATGTCTCTACTCAAAGAGAGAACTTTTGTCAAGAGAAGAATATTGTGGCTTCTTGATTAAGCCCAATGGGCCCCTGAGTCCCTGCCATGGCAAGATTCCACCTTTGGAGTATTTCGAAAACTGTAAAAAAGACCTGTGTGACATTGAATCCGAGGAGAAACGTAAAGATCTGCTCTGTAAGATAATTCACAACTACGTTCTGATTTGTCAAGCCGCTCAAGTTAATATCTTCCAGTGGAGAAACGGAACGTTTTGTAGTAAGTTGTCACATCTACCGTTTACAACCAGCTTACGTTTATCGTTGCCAACTGGTCACATGTACGCCTACCAGATCTTAGCAAAAAGTTTACTTAAAGGAGTTGTAAAGGTACAATTTTTTCCCCCCAAATAGCTTCCTTTACCTTAGTACAGTCCTCCTTCACTTACCTCATCCTCCCTGGTGTGGAGTGTCGTGCTAGCCTCCTCCCTTGGACTACATGAGAGTCAGGATGCTCTCTTCATTGCAGATAGAGAAAGGAGCTGTGTGTTAGTGGGCATCCTAACTCTCCTGTGGTCCAAGGGAGGGGACGAGCACGACACTCCACACCAGGGAGAAAGCATCACATTACTGTGTGGAGTTACAGACAGAAGAACAGGAAGTGAGGATTTCTCAGAAGAAATAAGGACATTTAAAAGCAAAATGGAAGGATGAGATAAATGAAGGACCTTTACAACCCCTTTAAAGCAAAGGGTTGGGGAATTTCAAGTATTTCAAGAACTGTTTGATCAGCTGCTTCCTTGGATCTAACGACCAGGAAAAGGCAGCTCTGAAACCGGAAATGACAAAATCCTCATGACTTCTGGATTCATTCATCACTGAGGTGATTGGGGAATGGATGTTCCTCATCACCCCTGTAGGAAGCTGACCCAACTGCCTACATCAGTCCCGGGCTACCTGGTGGAACGGGAGAGGCCAAGAACGCTGGCGACCAGTGGTATGACATGGTGGAAGCTCCAAAGTGCTGTAAAAGTGATCACTTTACCCAGGGCTTTTTTTCAGGTGGAACCCAGTTCCACCACCTCTGGCTCAGACCCTTTGGTGCCTTCTCAACGCAATAATTTGAAAACACACTGTGTGTAACCCCCCTGAACTCTGCACTCTGTATGTAATGCAATCCTAGCATTTAACCACTTCAGATTATTTAGCTGGCCAAAGACCAGAGCACTTTTTTGCGATTCGGCACTGCGTCGCTTTAACTGACAATTGTGCTATAAACAAAAAAAGAGCAACAATTGTGAAAAAAAACAATATTTTTTACATTTTGCTATAATAAATATCCCCAAAAATTATATGATTTTTTTTCCTCAGTTTAGTCCGATACGTATTCTTCTACATATTGTTGGTAAAAAAAATCGCAATAATCTTTTATTTTTTTACTAGTAATGGCGGCAATCCACGATTTTTATCATGACTGTGACATTATGGCGGACACAACGGACACTTTTGGCGCTATTTTAGTAATATTTACATTTATACAGCGATCAGTCCTAATACAATGCACTTATTACTGTGTAAATGTGACTGGGGTTAACCAGGAGGGGGCGCTGAAGGGGTTAAGTGTGTCCTAGCGATGTGTTCTAACTGTAGGGAAGGTAGGGGTTCATGTGTCACGACACTGATCACCACTCCTGATTACAGGAAGCTGTAATCAGTGTCCTGTCACTAGGAAGAATGGGGAAATGCTTGTTTACGTGAGCATTTCCCTGTTCTTCTTCACCGTGAGATGATCACGGGTATCCCCTCGGACATCGAGTCCGCGGGGCCCGTGATCACACTCACAGAGCTCATGGCGCGCGTGCCCACAATGTCACTTCCTTAAAGGTGACGTACAGGTACGTTAATCTGCCTGTACGTGCCATTCTGCCGACATATATCAGCGTGAGACGGTCGTCAAGCGGTTAAGGAGCCTTTAAGACCTTCCTACAGTTTGTGAAAAAAATAAAACATGGCCGACCTCCGCTTTTAAGTCGTGATGACTGTTTTAGCTAGACATTCCCTTTTTTTTTAAACCATGGTTTTATTGTCAGAATTTCCCATCGTGGGTACGCGACATTAGCTTTCAAGGCAGTGACAGCAACTCTTTAATGTCTCTTACTCTTCCATAATTCACTTCTCTTTATTCCCTAATTTAGACATACAGTGTCCGATATTCAGTCATTACAGCATATGTGCAAAAACCTGCTCGATGTCATGCAGATCGTTGGTAGAGCCTGGCGTATGTCCCGTGTCCTGTGCCGAGGGTTGTGAATGTGACGATGGCTACTTCTTTGATGGAAGACGTTGTGTAGTCATGGAGAACTGTGGCTGTTTTATAAGAGGGGTATACTACAAGGTATAGCTGGAGTCTGTAGTGCATTAAAGTCCAGTTAAAAGTCTCATATCTTTCCAAACCAAGACTGTTTTGACCAGTATGCACCCCCTAATTTAAATATGACCACCCCTTCCTGTCAAGGCCATACCCTTTGCTTTTTAAGACCCGCCCTGAAATTTTCAAGTGGGGACACTAGTTCTTACGGCCTGGGGGGGGGGTAATGAATTTCCTTAATTTGCATTGATTTCCTCTCACTTCCTGTTTGGCTATGGGGCAGAAAGTGAAGGGAAATCACTGCGAGAAATGGTGACAGGGGAAGCGTTGGGAAATACACTGCGATGGGACAAGGAACCAAAAATTAAACTGAAGCAGTGCGGCTACTAAAATTCCTATACTGGCTATAAAAAAGCGTTGCCTACAGCAGCACAGTTCTACTAAGCACACATTTCTGATACTTTTATGGAGAGGACTAAGTAGAGAATGCACAAGGATCCTTTGCAACCATCAGACCTAATTCATCCCTGAAGTATGCAGTCTGAACCCGGTCAGCAGAAAGCCATTTGAGGTTACCAGTGACAGTGGGATCATGCGATATGGGTCCAAGTGAAGTTG
This sequence comes from Rana kukunoris, assembly GCA_029574335.1. NCBI lineage: Eukaryota > Metazoa > Chordata > Amphibia > Anura > Ranidae > Rana > Rana kukunoris. Next base: position 7,321,748 of record CM056058.1, read on the forward strand.
TGGTGCAGGGGTGTAGCTAGAGCCTTCAGGGTCGGTGATGAAAGGGACAGTCATCCAACTGATCTGAGCCCAGAGCCCTTCCCTCTGGAGTGATGCCCCTCTATCACAGGGTATGCCACACTGCTGCGACTTATGCAACTTGCGGCATGACAAGCAGTGCGTGCCACTTAAATATGTTGGGAAATCACAAATTTCCGTGGGAATGCAAGGAGTGCTGAGGTGTGCTGGAGGGTCTAGTGATGCTCCTTGCTGGGGAATCTTTTTTTAGTGGTAGGGATCTATTTTTGTGTGGGTGGTCTATGGTTGCTGGCAGGAGGTCTCATGTTGCTGGGGGGACAATTGTTGCTGGGAGGGATCTACCGTTGATGTAGATGTCTATTACTGCTGGCTGCTGAAGGGTCTATTAATGCTGGCTGCTGGGAGATCTTTTGTTTCTGCTGGGGGTCAATTGTTGTGCGGGGTATCTATTGTTTCTAGGGGGTCTTATGTTGCAGGGTTGTGGTCTATCAAATTCCATACACATTAAATAGTAGCATAAAGTGATACTTGATTCTGTATTCTCTAAAGGAGGTGGTGCAGGGAGGTGGGTAGGGGGTGGAAACAAGGGATGGTGCTCAAATGTGGCTAGGGATGGAACCAAGGGGTGTTGCTCAGAGGTGGGTAGGGAGTGGAACCAAGGGATGGTGTTTATAGGTGTGTCATGGCAGAACCAGGGGATGGTACTCAGAGGTGGGTAGGGGTGGAACCAAGGAATGGTGCTCAGAGGTGGGTAAGGGTGAAACCAAGGGATAGTTCTCAGAGGTGGGTAGGGGGTGGAACCAAGGAATGGTGCTCAGAGGTGGGTAGGGGAGGAACCAGGGGATGGTGCTCAGATGTGGGTAGGGTGGAACCAAGGGATAGTTCTCAGGTGAGAGTAGGGTGGAACCAAGGGATAGTGCTCAGAGGTCGGTAGGGAATGGAACTAAGGGATAGTGCTCAGAAGAGGGTAGGGTGGAACCAAGGGCTAGTGCTCAGAGGTAGGTAGGGAGTGGAACCAAGTGATAGTGCCCAGAGGTGGGTAGGGGGTGGAACCAAGTGATAGTGCTCAGAGGTGAGTAGGGGTGGAACCAAGAGTTGGTGTTCAAAGGTAGGTAGGGGACAGAGACAAAGGATGACTCAGAAGGGAGGAGTCCATGTACCTATACTCTGAGAAAAAGCCCTGCCTAGAATAATTGACATTGCTTTGAAGGCAAAGGGTTGTCACACCAAATGTTGATTTTGCTTTCTCTCTAGTTCATTTACTTTTAAATATATATTAATTAAGAATATACAGTAGTCACTGTTCATTGATTTTTTATTTATTTTTTTGCAGGACGGTCAGCAATTCTTGACCCAGAACTGCACCCAACAGTGTACATGTAGATTTGGATACCTGTCTTGTACAACGGTGGCGTGTAAACACGATGAAGACTGCATTATTTCTAACGAAGCTCTAGCCTGCAAAAAGGCCATATGGAGGTGTTCCATAAACCCACCATACTACGTCACGTTTGGCAACCAGTCCTTATTGAACCTTGGTGTTGGTGTTTACGACATTTCTTTTCTTTGCGACACCTTTTCCAATTCTTGGTTCAGAGTTGTAGCTGACATCATAAATCGTCTTGTAGGAACACCAATAGTTAATAAAGTTCATGTTGTCACTAACAACGGTGTGATTACCATTGGCAGAGATGGAAGGGCCTGGGTAAGTCAAAATTGTTCAGTCTACGTTTTACACTGAGGGGTTGATTTACTAAAGACAAACACACTGTGCAAAGTGCAGTTGCCCCAGACATAAGTAAATGAGCAGAAGCTCTGCTGACTTCCATCATCCAATCATTTGCCAGCAATTTTTTTTATTTTCCTTGCGTGTGATTGGATATTCTTTGAAAAGTGAAGCTCCTCATTTACTAAGCTGTTGTGTGTGGTGGGAGGGGTTTGCTGGGGGTCTATTGTTGTCGAAGAAGTGTATTGTAGTTTCTGGAGAGTCTATTGTTGCTAGGGTATCTATCTATTCTTAATGGTTGGATACATTTTTTAAAGAATGTCGATACATTTGTTAATTTGGAAATATCAGAATTTACATATTCATAAATTTGTAAATTCGTGAATTGTAAAATTCGTAAATTTGAAAATTGGGAAATTTGGAAATTCTAAATTTGAAAGTCCAAAAACCTGAAAATTTGAGAATCTGGAATAGTAACTAACTATTAAATTATAGGTATTCAAATTTCCTTTCAAATATAGTTGTTAGTGAATGTAACGAATACAAATTTATCTGAAGTTATGAATTATCTGAAATAACGAATGCCGTAACTTAACGATTGGAACGTAAAGCATTAATAATAATGAACAACGGTGGTAATAATAATAATAGAAACGTTTTATTATTATTATTTATTATTAATTAGTTATATTTCATTTGTTTTGAAGCAGCATTCGTTATTTCGGCTAATTTGCAAACTTCGGGATAAATTTGTGACTGGTTGATAGAGTATAATATGTAACTTTAATGTAAGATTCAACAGCCAAATTTGAAATTAGGGTTGTCCCGATACCACTTTTTTAGGACCGAGTACAAGTACCGATACTTTTTTTCATGTACTTGCCGATACCGAATACCGATACTTTTTTTAAATTTCATGTGACAGTTTTCAAACCACAATACAGACTAAGGATATTTTCTTTAGAATTATGAAGAACTCTAACTCAAGACATTATAAAAGAATAAAAATGAGTAAAAATGAATAAAAATGTTTAATTTTCTTGTCACGCAGTAGTAAAAAACTCAAAGAACTTTTCACAGAACATGTTGATAAATACAAAAAAAGTATTCTATTTAGGTATCGGGAGCATTTGCGCGAGTACAAGTACTCCCGCAAATACTCGGTATCGGTCCCGATACCGATATTAGTATCGGTATCTGGACAACCCTATTTTAAATGAAATTCCGATACCTATAATAATAGTTATTTATTATTAGTTAGTTAGTAAGTTAGTTAGTTAGTTAGTTAGAATTTTCAGATTTCGTTCTTTCAATTTTTGGGTTTTCCAGTATACAAATCTACAAATTTACGAATTTTTGAATGTATGAATTTACAAATTTACGAATGTTCTAAGTTACAATGTTTCTCATTTTATAATTTATGATTTTATGAATTTTTTAATTGCAATCATAACACATAAAAAAAAAAAAAAAAAGGAATGAAACAAAAACAAACTCATTTTTCAGCAGTGCACATCTAGTTGCTGGAAGGGCGAGTCTATTGTTGCTGGTTGCAGTGGATCTTTTTTTACTGCTTTTCTTGTTATCATTAACAAATTCCCTACAAATTACTTTAGGCCACAAAACAATTTGGACATAAAAAAATTGGGAAATTTGGAAATGCTAAATTCGAAAGTCCAAAAACCGGAAAATTTGAAAATCTGAAATAATAACTAATTATTAAATTATAGGTATTGGAATTTCCATTCAATTTGTTTAGATGCGGCATTCGTTATTTCAGCTAATTTGTTACTTCGGATAAATTTGTAACTGGTTGATACGGTATAATATGTAACTTTAATGTAAGATTTAATGTATGATTCACTAACAAACAAATTTGAAAGGAAATTCTGATCCATATAATTTAATAGTTAGTTAGTTAGTTAGTTAGTTAGTCAGTTAGTTAGTTAGTTAGTTAGTTAGTTAGTTAGTTAGTTAGTTAGAATTTTTAGATTCAGTTCTTTTGATTTTCGGATTTTCCAATTTACAAATCTCCGAATTTCCATATTTTTGAATGTATGAATTTATGAACTAATTTATGAAGTTGCTCGTTTTATAATTTTTGAATTTATGAATTTTTAAATTGCGATCATAACGAATGACCCAAAAAATAAAGAAAAAATAGGAATTGAAACAAAAACGAAAACACACATTTTTCGGCAGTGCATGTCTAGTTGCTGGGAGGAGGAGTCTATTGTTGCTGGTTGCAGTGGATCTTTTTTACTGCTTATCTTCCTATCATTAACAAATTCCCTACAAATTACTTTGGACAACAAAACAATACTTGGTTGTGTATTCTCTAAAAGGGGTGGTACTGAGAGATGGGTAGGGGTTGGAACTAAGGGACGGTGCTCGGAGGAGGGTAGGGGGTGGAGACAAGAGGTGACTCAAAAGTTGGGAGCACCTGCACCTAATTTCTGGGAAAAAAGCACTGGTCAACCCCATACCGCAGTACAATTAAACACTGCCTGTGCATTGCATACACGATGCCGCATTTTCTAATTTTTGCTAAAAAGTTGGCCAAAAGGTGGACAGAGTCTTTAAGATTCTATTGTTGCTGGTATACATGTGCAATTAGTTTTGTTTCAATTACAGTTTTTAAATAATTTCAATACATTTCTTAATTTGGAAATATTCAAATTAACATATTCATAAATTCGTAAATTTGTGAATTGTAAAATTCATAAATTAGAAAATTGGGAAATTTGGAAATTCTAAATTTGAAAGTCCAAAAACCCAAAAATTTTAAAATCTGAGTCTATTGTTGCTGGTTGCAGTGGATCTCTTTTACTGCTTTTCTTGCTATCATTAACAAATTCCCTAGAAATGGACCACAAAACAATACTTGGTTGTGTATTCTCTAAAAGAGGTGGTACTGAGAGATGGGTAGGAGGTGGAACTAAGGGACGGTGCTGGGAGGAGGGTAGGGGGCGGAGACAAGAGGTGACTCAAAAGTTGGGAGCACCCGCACCTATTTTCTTGAAAAAAAGCCCTGGTCAACTCCATACCGCAGTACTGACCTCAGGCTGGGATAAACATTGCCTGTGTATTGCAATATTTCCAATTAATTTAAAAAAAGGTGGCCAAAAGGTTGACTGAGCCTTTAAGCTTCTTTTTAAAGCGTATCTAACCCAAAAAACAAAAACATAATATATTTCAGCTTAGCAGTCCTTGGATTTGGTGGCTGCAGAGTTAGAACAGATATTCAACTTTGGGATTTACAGCTCAGTAAGATTATGAACAATAGAAATGTGTGTACACTAAGGATGGAGGTGGAGGGGGTATACTGGTACTTAGAGGTAGACCCTTAAGGATATCTGAGTAGGGATGAGCTGAACACCCCCCGGGTTCGGTTTCACAACAGAACATGCGACCTGACATAATATTCATTCGAACATCTGAACATCGTTAAAGTCTATGGGACACGAACATGGAAAATCAAAAGGACTAATTTTAAATGTTAATATGCAAGTTATTGTCATAAAAAGTGTTTGGGGACCCGGATCCTGCCCCAGGGGACATGTATCAATGCAAAAAAAGTTTTAAAAATAATACTTAAAGTGAAACAATAAAAGTTAAATATTCCTTTATATTTCATACCTGGGGGGTGTCTATAGTATGCCTGTAAAGTAGCGAATGTTTCCCAAGCTTAGAACAGTCCCTGCACAAAATGACATTTCTAAAGGAAAAAAGTACTCGTGGCTATAATGAATTGTCAGGTCCCAGCAGCACAGATAAAAGTCATTAAAAAAAACTACATGGGTTCCCCCCAGTCTATTACCATGACTTTAAAATTTGCCGTGGCGGCCAGTGCTTAATATTTTGGGAGAGGGGGGGGTGGTAAACATACCTGCCCCCCCACTCACGCTACTGAGACCACCGAAAGACCCATTCACGTTCATATGGACACAGAGAAACAAACAGATATTTCTTAAGAATAACAAAATCTGAAACACAGTTTGTTAAAATGTCTGCACATGTACAGAAATCTTCCGGGGGGTGGGGGGTGGTTACTCTTTAAATATATTTTCCTTCAAAACATGATGTTATCCTGTTAAATGTGTGTTTTTAAATATTTTTTGATTGTGTTTTAGGTGAAAGGACGTGCGCTTGCATTTGATGACCAGATTTCTGATTCTATTGCGCTAAGTAAAGATCTCTCACTGCATCACAGTGAATACGCTGTTGCAGTCGTCATTGGTGACCATGTGAAGATACTGTTGAATAGCCATGGATATCTCCAAGTGAGCACAAATGACTTCTATCTCGGCAATCTCTGTGGCCTGTGTGGAAATCCAAAATATGTACCAGATGGGCCTGAAAGCCTAAAGCCTCCTGGTTCATGGCTTGTTGCTGACTTCTAGGGGAGGTGAGTAAAACATTTTTTAAACATTAAAAAAATATAGATTTTATTTTATTAAAAAAATAAATACTGTATATACTCGAGTATAAGCCAACCCGAATATAAGCCGAGGCACCTAATTTTACCACAAAAAAATGGGAAAAGGTATTGACTCAAGTATAAGACTTGGGTGTCCATATGCATGCCTTACTGTGCCTCACCTTGCCTCATTGTCTCCATGTGCATGCCTCACCGTGCCCATGCCTCATTGTGCTCATGCCTCACTATGCCCATGCCTCACTGTGCCCATGACTAGACTGACGTTTAACATTGGAGTCTATGGAAGGGGTGCCCAGCTTTAAATAAAATCGGTGCTCCCCAGCCCTAGGTCCCCTAGACAACAAACTTTGCACACTTGTAGAGGAGAAATGGGGCTACATGTGTGCCAAGTTCTGGGTCCAGGGAACCTACGACTGACCGATATCAGATCCCCAAAATCACTGGAGAAATTACCGTTTAACATGGGAGTCTATGGAACGGAGTGCCCGGCTTTGAAAAATCGAGTAGGGCTTCATGCCAAATTTGGGGTTCAGGGAACCTACGGCCAGATGGTACCGGGTCCCCAAAGTCCGGGAGATAAAGTGCGCAAGCCATTGGCTCCCGCTGCTGTCAATCCAAGCCAGTGAGGAGGGAGTAGGAGTGGGGCCAATAATTCATGAGTGCCCCAAGGGCAAGACATTGGCTCCCGCTGCTGTCAATCACAGCCAGTGAGGAGGGAACAAGGGTCGGGGATGAGAATGCACGGGTGCGCCTATAGCAAAAAGCTGGCTTTGGAGGCACCCAGAGAAGAGGAGGAGCCAGTAGTGCTGGTGAGGGACCCCCAGAAGAGGCATCAGGTTGCAAAACCATTACACAGAGCAGGTAAGTATAAGATGTTGTTTTTTATTTAGCCTTTAATACAGGGGTGCCCAACCTTTTGAAGAGCGAGGACCACTTAAGAAACTTGGTTAACGGTCGTGGGCCACAATAGCGTAGTGGGCGAATGACAAGTCACGGCTACTCTATAGGCCCTCTGATCCGCCCGAATGGAAGGAAATGAGTCTGTTTACATCTGTCACTCTGTAAAGGTGAATTGAGGGTTACGTTTGGTCAGGCTGATCGTGTGAAAAGGGCCTAAGACTGCTTTCACACTGATGTGCTGAGTTTTACCCACACTTCCGATGCAGTGTAGTGCACCTGTGTCTATCCTGCGGGCTTTCCCATAGATCCTGCCTGTGGCAAAAGCCAGCCCTGTAGAGGAAGCATCGGCTTATGGGGCTCTGCTCCGCAGCGGGTTTCTTCCTCTACCACTACAGTAGCTTCATTCACAACACTGATGCTGTGGTATGGCGGGTCAGCAATCTGCAATCTGGGCTTGCCAACCTGCCATTCCAGAGCAGGAGGTCGCGGCCAACATCAGAGGGCTCCGTGGGCCACTGGTTGGCCACCCCTGCTTTAATATGACTTTAATATTCAATAAGTGCACACAAATAAAATGACGATAAATAAAATAAAAGTGGTAAATTCCTTAAGCGTGAACAAATCTGGTCGTTATACTATCAATAAATAGTAAATCAATATTATTACATAGTAAATGATGTCTTCTGTGTAGCTCCGCCCCTCCCCCGTGGCTTAGTCATGGGATCTCCCTATGACTAAGCTCATGGGTGTGGAACACAACACATCGGGGGCGTGGCCTGGCTAAAGACTGCCACATACTCTTTGATAGCGGATTTGCAGCGATATGCGGCTCAAGGGATATTTTCTTCGCTACAGATTTGTTCACGCTTACCGAATTCACCACAAATTGTATTTATCATCATTTTATCAGTGTGCATTCATTGTATAATAACATTTTGAAATGGAATTTGGCACATACTGAGTAGTGCGGCACTATTGTATTATATTATAAGTCTTGAAAGTTGGTAGCTTTGCGTTCTCCTTTACGCATTCCTTTATATCGCCCATTTCTTTCACATTGCTTTTTCATCTCTCCGTTGTTATAGGTGATCCCGAAAAGATTTTCATTAGAATTTTTTTCATAATCATCTGGTGTGAAATTTTGTGCTTGAATATCTAATCGGGCTGAAGAATGCAACTCTGTGCCCAATGGGAGAGGATCTGACGTTTGCCCCTCTTCACATAATGACCTTGTGCACTTTGTTCAGCTGTTGTGGAAATTCTCACCTAATCATCTACATTTGTATAAAAGGAAGTATATAGTTTGAAGCAAACTGTATCTACTTTGAATTGTGATTGCAATAGGACTGGCAAATTCCAATAAAGGAACAATGATTTAGTAATGAAACAAATAAAAGCATACAGATTGTACTTTTCTTTTGTGTCCTTAACATCATTCATGTTTTCTCCGTACCCACAAGGTGAATGTGCACTCCTTCCCATAGATGCCTACAGACATAAGGGAACAGCCACCTGGTCTAGTCTTTAACCTCCCTGGCAGTATGACTCTTTCAGATTTTAGGTGCTGAAAGCGGTACCATTATTTGCAAGGGAATTTGGCTTTTTATACTGTAGGCTTGTAATTCTTAGGAATAACTCACTTAAATCTATCCAAACAAGAGTCATCCCGGGTATGATTTTTTTTTTTTATTAAAAATTATAAAATAATAAATAATTATAAAAAATTATAACAAATAATATTATAATTATAGTAAAACTTATTCAATAATGTAATCAAATCAAAATCACTGAAATTTGCTCAGTTGCAGAATTTTTGCTGTCATTATTTTTTTTTCTTTATGACGAATTTCCCCATAAATCGCTATCGCTAAATTCTGCAAGTGATTCTGATTTATTATCGCTGTTTTTTAGCTGCTCTAAAACAATTTTTGCCATAAAGGGACACTTTTGGTTGCTATGGGCAATCTACAGTTTGCAGGGAGAAAGAACAGTTTTTATTATATAAAAGGACATGTAGTGCACAGGGCAGACCACTAGGGACATGGGGGGTGTGTATTTTTTACATACAGTACTGTAATCTATAAGATTACAGTGTACTGTATGTATAGTGTTTGTTTAAATTTTTGAATTTGGCGCCGTTCTCCGTCCCCGTGCGTCGTAACGTCGCAGGGAACGGAGATCGGCGGCGCGCGGGGACGCTGTGTGAATCGAGCGAGCAACCGCTCGCTTACACAGCGTGGATGCATCGCTGGATCCACGGAGAAGGTAAGTAAACAGTCTCTGTGGATGCTGCGAGGCGACCCCGAGACTCGGGGTTACCGATCGTAGCACAGAAATCTAACCCTGAGTCAGACTCGGGAACACCGCCAGGGAGGTTAATGGATTATGTGAGGCCCTGTACACACGATCAGACATGTCTGATGAGACTTGTCTGACGGACCGTTTTCATCAGACAACTCTGAACTTGTCTGATGGTCTGGGTCTGATGTGCGTACACACCATCGGACCAAAATCCGATCAGACCAGAACGCGGTGACGTAGAACACAACGACGTGATGAAAAAACGAAGTTCAATGCTTCCAAGAATGCGTCAACTTGATTCTGAGCATGCGCGGGTTTTTGGTCCGATGCTTTTGTGTACTAACCATCGAAACTTGTCCGACGGACAGGTTCCATCAGACAGGTTTTAAAGCATGTTTTAAAACTTTGGTCTGACGGACAACGGTCTGATGGGCCGTACACACCATCAAACTGGTCTGATGAAACTGGTCTGCAGATCAGTTTCATCAGACATGTCTGATCGTGTGTACAGGGCCTGAGACTGTTGAACTTTTATACAGTAAAACCTTGGATTGTGAGCATAATTCATTTCCGGGAACAATGCTTGTAATCCATAGCACTTGTATATCAAAGCAAATTCCCTCATAATGGAATGATAGCAATCTGACAGGTTGTGTACCCTTTAAAATGTCCATCCACAAATGGAAGCCTCCACAAGGGGATTAGAAGCAAAATCAAGCCGTAGGGATGAGCTTTCTGCAATCGTGCCTGGGAAGACTACTTTGCAGTAGAGCATTCCTAAAGCTAGGCTTTAAGCGGTCGTGGAGCGCAGCCTGGAAAGGGACGACATCAATGGTGGTGAGGACAATGTTCTATGTGGACATCTCTACCACGGATGCCTGCATACTTAGATGTGCCTGTTTTAATCATCAACCATGTGAGTTTCCAAATGGTGTACCTTCATTAAATGTAACTGTAGTGTTACACTTAGAGGCCTCCTCTCTTCTCTTTCATACTCAGTTGTGACATGACGCTACTCTTATATCAAGACATCACTTGTATATCAAGTCAAAATGTATTTAAATATTGTGCTTGTCTTGCAAAACGCTCTCAAACCAAGTTACTCTCAACAGAGATTTTACTGTATTGCATGTCTGTAGGCGGTTTCTGTTGCCTATCAGGTTTAGTTTGCTTGGACAAAGGATAATTTGCCATTGCCGATCCTAGTGTTTGCAAGGCTGTTTCATGTTTGCATAATAGATGTCCCTTGTCAACGGGACAGGAAGGAGTGTTGAGAGAGCCCAAAACCTCTTTTTAAACTCACCTTTCCCCAAATAGCTTTCACCACTTTTGCACACAGAGCTTGCATACTATTGATGTCAGGCTAACTGGTCTGTTACTCCCAGGGATGTGTTTTGGCCCTTTTTAAGTATTGATGCCATAGGGTGAGTACATGGATTAAAACTGGTACCCAGCTGATTGGAGTAAAGCCAATGTAGCACCAATATTTAAAAAAGGACCATCCCTGGGAATTACAGACCAGTTAGCCTGACATCAATAGTATGCAAGCTCTTGGAGGGGACGATAAGGGACTTTATACAAGATTTTAGTAATGACAATTGTATCATTAGCAGTAATCAGCATGGATTCATGAAGAATCATTCTTGCTAAACCAATCTACTAGCCTTCTATGAGGAGGTAATCTGCCATCTAGATAAAGGAAGTCCCATAGACGTGTTGTATGATACAGTTCTCCATAAATGTTTACTGTACAAAGTAAGGTCTGTTGGCATGGACCATAGGGTGATTACATGGAAAACTGGTTACAAGGGTGAGTTCAGAGGGTAGTGATACATGGGAAGTGGGTGGGAAGTGGGGCCCCCCAGGGTTCTGTGATGGGCCCAATCCTGTTTAATTTGTTCATAAATGACCTGGAGGATGGGGTAAACAGCTCAAGCTCTGTATTTGCAGATGACACTAAGCTAAGTAGGGCAATATCTTCTCCACAGGATGTGGAAACCTTGCAAGCAAATCTGAACAAATTAATGGGGTGGGCAACTACATGGCAAATGAGGTTTAATATAGAAAAATCTAAAATAATGCATTTGGGTGGCAAAAATATGAATGCAATCTACACTGGGGAAATCTAGGATGGAAAGAGACCTGGGGGTCCTAGTAGATGATAGGCTCAGCAATTGCATGCAATGCCAAGCTGCAGAATATTGGTATTAAAAAGGGGATTAACTCCAGAGATAAAACAATAATTCTCCCGCACTACAAGACTCTGGTCCAGCCGCATTTAGAGTTTGCTGTCCAGTTCTGGGCACCAGTCCTGAGAAAGAATGTACTAGAAATGGAGCGAGTACAAAGAAGGGCAACAAAGCTAATAAAGGGTCTGGAGGATATTGGTTATGAGGAAAGGTTGTGAGCACTGAACTTATTCTCTCTGGAGAAGAGATGCTTCAGAGGGGAGGTGATTTCAATCGACAAATACCGTTTCATTCCACTACTGAACACCTACATGGATGTGTGGCATCGGGGATCTCCATCTCTCTCTCTCTCTCTCCAGCTACTTCTAAACCACGTGTCCTTCAGGCAGAACGTGCTTTCAGAGAGGTCTGCAAACAAGGAACCTTTGAAAACATCAGTTCTGGGGTCTTTGGGCCTTCTCCAGCTTCTGATGGTTCTGGTCTTCTGATGGCTCTGGTCAATTTTTTTTTGGGGGGGGTGCAAACAAACTGAAAAAACAAAACAAAAAAAAAAATCAATTGTAGCCTCACTGTGCCCATCAAATGCAGCTACTGTGCCCATCAATTACAGCCACTGTGCCATCAAACGCAGTCACTGTACCCATACATTTCCTCCACTGTGCCCATTAAATGTTGTAACTGTGCCCATCAAGCACAACTACTGTGCCCATCAAGCGCAGCAACTGTACCCATCAAGCGCAGCCACTGTACCCATCAAGCGCAGCCACTGTACCCATAAATTGCTGCCACTGAGCCATCAAAAGCAGCTACTGTAACCATCAATTGCTACCAGTGTTCCCCACCAATTGCCGCCAGTTTTCCCCATCAATTGTCACCAGTGTGGCACATAAATCACTACCAGTGTGCCTTATCAAATGCCTCCAGTTTGCCCCATAAATTGCCGCTAGTGTGCCCCATCAATTGCCACCAGTGTCCCCATCCATTGCCGCCAGTTTGCTCCATCAATTGCCGCCAGTTTGCCCCATCAATTGCCACCAGTGTGCCCATCAATTTCTACCAGTTTGCCCCATCTATTTCCACCAGTTTGCCCCATGAATTGCCACCAGTTTGCCCCTTCAAATGCTGCCAGTGTGCCCTCCGTCTGGCACTTACCTGTCTCGGGTCAGCAATGTCCTCCACACTCTCGCCGAGTCCTCAACGTCTTCTCCCGTCCTCTTCTGCTATGATTGGATAGCAATCATAGATGATTGGTTGGCTCATAGGCGTCCATCCAGATTGGATGCCTGGTAGGCATCCAATCCCAGTGCCTGTAGCTTCAGCTAATCACGTGACAGGTAACCAGATCCGGTGCACCTGATTGACTGAGAGGCGGGTCAGTGTTAGGGAAGTGATTTATTCGATTCACTAACACAACAATGTGTAAACAGCGAATGCACAGCAGTGTTCCCACTGTTTACCAATTTGGAAGCCTATCAGAGCCCATGGCTCTAATCAGGATGCCTATTAGAGCCGACGGCTCTAATCAGGTGCTACCGAAAACACCCCTGCCGCTGTAATTCAATTACCCAGCACCCGACGAGGGGCCAAACACCTGAATAGGGGGCAGCAGTGGCTACAATCGATAGATTCATTCACAAACAAACTTATTGACCAAAAACATTAATCAAATAAAAGGTGGGCTGGGCCACACAGTATTTCACAAACAAATGGCTAGATTCACATAGAGCGGCATATAATTTTGTGCGGGCGTAGCGTATCTCATATACGATACGCCGCCGTAAATTAGAGAGGCAAGTGCTGTATTCACAAAACTAATTTACGGCGGCGTAGCGTAAATGGTCCGGCGTAAGCCCGCCAAATTCAAATGTGTTTGATGTGGGCGTGTTTTATGTAAATTAAGTGTGACCCCACGTAAATGAAGTTTACGGACGAGTTACGCAAACGACATAAAACGTGAAAAATTTTACGCGGTCCCGACGTCCATACTTAACATTGGCTGCGTCATCTTGTTGCAGCTTTATCTTTACACCTGAAAACGCCTTACGTAAACGGCGTATCTTTACTGCGACGGCCGGGCGTAGGTTCGTGAATAGGCATATCTCACTGATTTACATATTCTAGGCGTAAATCAGCGTAAACGCCCCTAGCGGCCAGCGTAAATAGGCAGCTAAGATACGACGGCGTAGGAGACTTACACCGGTAGTATCTTAGCAACATTTAATCGTATCTCACTTTGAGAATACGTTTAAAGATAGGACGGCGCAGATTCTGAGTTACGACGGCGTATCTACTGATACGTCGTTGTAACTCTTTATGAATCTGGCCCTAACTGTTTGGCACCTGCTAGCATCCTAACAACCATGACTCATCTGCTGTCAGAGGGATTCCCCCACTGACAGTAGAATGGAAACAAAAAAAGCCAACAGTAAAAAGTAAAAAATGGAATGCAGTCCCCCCAGTCCATATCATGGTATGGATTTTGGGGGGAGCCTGATGCCAGCATTTGTTATAAAATTGGTGCCCCCCCCCCAAATCTATACCAGACCCTTATCTGAGCATGCAGCCCAGCAGGCCAGATTACACCTCCCATGTGAATGAGTATGGGGTAAATAGTACCCCTACTCATTACTTTAAAAAAATGACTAGTATATATAAAAACAATAGACAGTTTTTGAAAAGTCCTTTATTGAAAAAAAAAATTATAAAAAAATGTCCACTGATGCAGATCCATTGTCAATCGCGATGAACGCGGCCCACCGTCTACTGCTTCCACGCGCTGCTTAAGTAAACAAAGAGGATGGGATCAATGACATCAAAAGAAGGCAGGGGACACCAAGTAATGTCACTGACAGGGGTGGGGTTAAATGACATGACCAACATTCGAATTCTTCTGTAGTCTATGGGCCGAACATTTAATGGGAAATTTATTATTTCGGCATCGTACAGTTTAGCTGCTTCGTCAAATCTTTGTCGTTCATGTCGAATGGTCTACCCCCAACACTTGGCCAGATTCAGAAAAAGTAGATACGCCGTCGAAACTCAGGATCTGCGCCGTAGTATCTTTAAGTGTATTCTCAAAGTGAGATACGACCGGCGTAAGTCTCCTACGCCGTCGTGTCTCAGCTGCCTATTTACGCTGACCGCTAGGGGCGTGGAGGCTGATTTACACCTAGAATATTTAAATCTGCGAGATACGCCTATTCACGAATGTACGCCTGGCCGTCGCAGTACAGATACGCCGTTTACGTAAAGCATTTTCAGGCATAAAGATATTCCAACAAAAAGATAGCGCAGCCAATGTTAAGTAAAGACGTCGGGACAGCATCGAATTTGAAAAATTTTACGTTGTTTGCGTAAATCGTCCGTGAATGGGGCTGGACGTAAATTACGTTCACGTCGAAACCAATGAGTCATAGTGGTGTCATTTGGAGCATGCACACTGGGATACGTCCACGGACGGCGCATGCGCCGTTAGTAAAAAACGTCAATTAGGTGGAGTCACACTTAATTTAAATAAAACACGCCCACATCAAATACATTTGAATTTGGTGGGCTTACGCCAGCCCATTTACGCTACGCCGCCATAACTTAGCTTTGTGAATACAGCACTTGCCTCTCTAATTTACGGCGGCGTAGCGTATCTGAGATACGTTACGCCCGCATAAAATTGCGCCGCTCTACGTGAATCTAGCCAACTGTCTCTATAATGTTGAATCTTTCCCCTCTATGTAGAATAATCTCGGACTAATACTGTAGAGATAAGGTTATGTAAATTCGACGTCAGATTCGATAGACACCGATTGTTATTGTCAGCGTCATGTCCAATCTCCTATCTATATTGAACTGTTATAGCAAGGAAAACGAAAATAAAGCATATTTTATGTTGGATCTTTCGGATTTCAGATTCTGTGCATTCTTTTTCGTTTGTTAAAATGCTGAAAATACCCGAAATTCGGACGAAAATGCATTAGAACGAAAACGAATGCACATGTCTACTGATCGCCGTCATTACTAGTAATAATAATAATACCATAAAACTATCCCCTATTTTGAAGGCGCTATAATTTTTGCGCAAACCAATCAATAAACGCTTATTGCGATTTTTATTACAAAAAATATGTAGAAGAATACGTATCGGCCTAAACTGAGGAAAAAAAATAGGAGGGTTGGGCTTCCTCCAGTCATCTGCCCTTCATCTATCCATCAGCATACATGTGCTTCCACTAAGGTCACTCTTTAAATTTTAGAGTTAGGGTCTGCAGTACACAGGGAGCCTTGACGGGGCCTGCAGCTTACGCATGTATTCGCAAATGCGTGCATCTAAACCCCTGTTTTTAACGCACTGTTAGACAGGTAAATTTGGTTGGTTGCTGATTGGTTGGTAAGTTGAGCTTGGAAATTCTGTGTGTTTTTTTGACATGCGTTTGCCCCTTCCAGTGCTCCTTGCTGTGAAGTTATAGGTAGGTGCGGTGACTGTTGTTTTTTGCATGCTAAGATAACGGTCTGGTATGGATTTTGGGGGGGAATACCGTTTTTTTTTTATTTTGGGGTTCCCCTTAAAATCCATACCAGACACGAAGGGCCTGGTAAGGTTTGGAGGGGGGCTGTTTTTTTTCACTTTTTTCTATTGCCTGCAATGTTTTATTCTCATTCAGCTATCAGTGGGGAAGCCCGTTGACAGCTGATAACTCATGCATTGTGAAGGACACCATGGCCGGCTTCCCAACCCACTCCTCAACAACCAGCTATATAGTGTACCCTGATTGGACAAGGCTTTGCCCAATCAGGGCTTATAATGCACAGTGAATCAGGCAGTGCATTGTGGGGAGCTAGGCGGGTGAAAATCCCAATGAGCAATTTTGGGTGTTCGCCGACTGGGCAAAATTCAAGCTAAACTTTAGCTTGGCTCGAATTGTTCGCCCAGCTCTGCTAACAATCAGTAGCTGGGTGGGGGAGTGCTGGCAGAAGAGATTGATTTTAAGTAATAGATTCAGACACATTTTTGGTCCGCTATTCTCCTAGGCCTCCTCATGGTAATGTGGAACTGTGGCATGCTGATCGATCATAGTCTCACTGAATATTTGTGAAATTTAGATGTTCTACCAAAATACGTTTGGATCAGGTGAGAGCTAAACACTTTGGCCCGGATTCACAGAGATGGGCGCATATTTACGCCGGCGTAGCGCTCACATGGTACACTACGCCGGCGCAGCGCAGAGGGGCATGCACTGAATTCAGCAAGCTGTGCCGGCGCAGCGTACATTCTGAAGGCACAGGCTGGCGTAAGTGGAAGTAGGTGGAAGTGGGCTGGAAGTGGGTGTGATCCATGCTAATGAAGCATGGACGTATCTCCGTGCGCATGCTCACAACCACATCGGAACACCTGCCTAAGATACGCCAGATCACTGTGTACGCCGTTAACGTAATCTACGCCCATCCAGACCCACGTCGGCCCATATTCACAGATGTCCAACGTACAATAAGTAGGCTTGTGTTCCCTGGTCCATACCTTTGCATGGGTTGCGCCTCATCTATGGGGAATAACTTTACGCCGGACGTAAAACTTACGCAAACCGCGTATATCATGGGCCGGGCGTAAGTAGGTTCGTGAATAGCCATATTTTTCCTCATGTGAATGCCTAATCAATGGGAGAAGCAACATAGGTCCAGATCAGATTTGCGCCCACGCCACGCCGGCGTAAGTAAGATAAGTCGGGGTAGGATGGCCTGTTTTTGGACGTATGTTAGTTTGTGACTCTGGTGCACACATACGCCAGGCGCACGTTTGCACTACGTCGGCGTAAAGTGATTTACGTCGGCGTAAGTGCTTTGTGAATCCGGGCCATACTGAGTAAGAGATCTGTGATAGGTGACCTCAGTCTGACACAGTTCTGCTTATTGTTCAGCTCTGAACAATGCATTGTAAAACAAATATGAAAGTTTTATTATTTCTGTTCATTTGCTCACTAAAAAAAATTATAAAGCAATTTCTGCTCTCGTGATTTCCTGATATGCTGCCGCAGTGTGAACTCGAGTGGAAAACCTGATACATGTAAACCAAGGAACAATATAAGGTGCTCATATCTTAAAATGTAAAGCAAGTCAAATACAATCCCTTATAAATAAACCCCAATGTTTCATCCAAGGGGCACTCTTCAGAACAAGTCAGGGTGACGAAACGCACCGGTACCGGAGCCTAGACATGTGATCCACATTCAAGAGCTCAGATGCGGAAGGTGAGTGCAGAGAATTCCGAGGCTCTCAGGGTGTATGACTATGCTTAACTAATTGTGCAATTATGCACCTTCCTATGTGAGTGGCAATTTGTAAAAAAAAAAATAGTTTTTTTATATATATTTGTTTTCCCACTATGAGCACTTAATATTTCCTTGGCTTCCTTGAAAGGGGTCGCCAAACTTTTTAACCCGATGTGGACCGCTCCACGCACATTTACTGCGGCAGTGACGTGATTCTGTACCTCCAGGTCTGGGGCGTGCACGTATATCGCCGGCAGACATGATGTCCACGGTGACCCGTTGATCATTCAAGAGACACGGGAGAACGGTGATCTGCCTATATAAACAAGGCAGACTGCCGTTCTGTGTCAAGGGAAAGCAGTGGTCTTGTATTTCTGCTAAACAGAAAAACGGATCTCTGCCTTCCCACAGTACAACATATATAATTTTTGTCTTCATTGTTTTTTTTTATCAGTAAGCATAACCACACCTTCTTGGCTGGAGTCACTGTGCAATCAAAGGCTGCCAACCTGACACTATCATTTATACAATATAAAGGTAAGATAAGAGGCTAACAGAAAAAGAAGTGCTGGCTTTTGGTAATTGTTTATTATTAATAACGGTAGCCATTAGAATGTTGGAATGTTTTGAATATTTCTATCTATCTATCTATCTATCTATCTATCTATCTATCTATCTATCTATCTATCTATCTATCTATCTATCTATCTATCTATCTATCTATCTATCTATCTATCTATCTGTTTGTCTGTCTGTCTATCTATCTATCTATCTATCTATCTATCTATCTATCTATCTATCTATCTATCTATCTGTTTGTCTGTCTGTCTATCTATCTATCTATCTATCTATCTATCTATCTATCTATCTATCTATCTATCTATCTATCTATCTATCTATCTATCTATCTACAATATCTATCTATCTATCTACAATATCTATCTATCTATCTATCTATCTATCTATCTATCTATCTATCTATCTATCTATCTATCTATCTATCTATCTATCTATCTATCTATCTATCTATCTGTTTGTCTGTCTGTCTGTCTGTCTGTCTATCTATCTATCCATCTTTATTTTTATTTTACTTCTTTATTTTAATATTTTTTTATATATTTATTATTATTATCTAAGTACACTTTATGCATTTTTTTATTGGCTTATTTGCAGACATGTCTGGCACACTCACATTTCAGTTGTCCGTGATATTATCTTGTTTGGTTGGTAAGCGGTTTTTGTTTTCCTCTCATATACAAGGATTGCTAATGTTGTACTTAAAGAAAACAGAGGAAAAGTATTAGTATCGAGGAGGTGCTGTCCTAATATTTAGGCTTCATGTACACTGCTGCTGGTAAACAGACGTTTAGGAACGTTTTTTTTCCAGCTGCCCCCGATCTCTCCTCTATGTTATCTTATCAGTACATGTACACAGGATCCCCGATCTCTCCTCTATGTTATCTTATCAGTACATGTACACAGGATCCCCGATCTCTCCTCTATGTTATCTTATCAGTACATGTACACAGGATCCCCGATCTCTCCTCTATGTTATCTTATCAGTACATGTACACAGGATCCCCGATCTCTCCTCTATGTGATCTTATCAGTACATGTACACAGGATCCCCGATCTCTCCTCTATGTTATCTTATCAGTACATGTACACAGGATCCCCGATCTCTCCTCTATGTGATCTTATCAGTACATGTACACAGGATCCCCGATCTCTCCTCTATGTTATCTTATCAGTACATGTACACAGGATTCCCCGATCTCTCCTCTATGTTATCTTATCAGTACATGTACACAGGATCCCCGATCTCTCCTCTATGTGATCTTATCAGTACATGTACACAGGATCCCCGATCTCTCCTCTATGTGATCTTATCAGTACATGTACACAAGATCCCTGATCTCTCCTCTATGTGATCTTATCAGTACATGTACACAGGATCCCCGATCTCTCCTCTATGTTATCTTATCAGTACATGTACACATGATCCCCGATCTCTCCTCTATGTGATCTTATCAGTACATGTACACAGGATCCCGATCTCTCCTCTATGTTATCTTATCAGTGCATGTACACAGGATCCCGATCTCTCCTCTATGTTATCTTATCAGTGCATGTACACAGGATCCCCGATCTCTCCTCTATGTTATCTTATCAGTACATGTACACAGGACCCCCGATCTCTCCTCTATGTTATCTTATCAGTACATGTACACAGGGACGTTTATAGTAATTTCTAGGCAGTTGAGTTTAGAAGCATTTTTTGGTAAGCAAAAAAAATGTGTTCAGCACGGATGTTCCTAGGCATTTGAGGCGTCAAACTCTGGTAACAGCTTGTAAACACGTGTAAACGTGCTAACTCGTGTTTGGCCGTGTTTCGTTTACAGGAGTTTCACATTTTTGGCTATTTAAAAAAAAAAATATATCAAGCCAGCAATTCTCATGTGCTTTAAAAATGTGCTTTAAAATGTTGCAATTAAAATAATACATATTTCTTTCTTTCTTTCTTTCACTTCCTTTCTTTTTTTTTTTTTCCTTTATTTTCTTTCCCAAATCGACAACCTGCTGTCAGTGAAATGGAAAATCAAAAATAGATAAATAGATTAATATATGCACAATTATGTAATTACCCTTCTCTAAGGATCAAGCCAACACTTCTCATGTGTTTCAAACTGTTTCAATTAAAATATGTATTTATTTTTCTTTCTTTCTTTCTTTCTTTCTTTCTTTCTTTCTTTCTTTCTTTCTTTCTTTCTTTCTTTCTTTTCTTTCTTTCTTTCTTTCTTTCTTGCTTTCTTTCAGTAAAATGGAAAATCATATATATATATATATATATATATATATATATATATATATATATATATATATAGATACATTTCTTCACAGTTATAAAACTACTCTTCCCTAAAAATCTAGCCAGCACTTCCCATGTGTTTGAAACTGTTTCAATTAAAATAATTATTTTTCTTTCTTTCTTTCTTTCTTTCTTTCTTTCTTTCTTTCTTTCTTTCTTTCTTTCTTTCTTTCTTTCTTTCTTTCTTTCTTTCTTCCTTTCTTTCTTTCTTTCCTTCTTTCCTTCTTTCTTTCTTTTATTTTTTTCCCTTTCTTTGCCAAATCCACAACCTGCTGTCAGTTAAATGGAAAACAAAAAATACATAAATAGATAAATATCTGCATAGTTATAAAACTACCCTTCTCGAAAATGAAAGCCAAAACTTTACATGTTTTAAACTTGCAATTACATTTTTTTTTCTTTAGTCTCTTTCTTTGTCAAATCCACAACCTGCTGTCAGTGACATGGAAAATCAAAAATACATAAATATCTGCACAATTATGTAATTACCCTTCTCTAAAGATCAAGCCAGCACTTCTTGTGTGTTTCAAACTGTTTCAATTAAAATATGTATTTTTCTTTCTTTCTTTCTTTCTTTCTTTCTTTCTTTCTTTCTTTCTTTCTTTCTTTATTTATTTCTTTATTTCTTTTTCTATTCTTTTTTTTGTGTAATTAACCTTCTCTAAAAATCAAGCCAACGCTTCTTGTGTGTTTCAAACTGTTTCAATTAAAATATTTTTCTTTTCTTTTGCCCTGTGTTAAGGATGGCCCTGACTTTAGTTTAGGATACCTTTCTTAAATCGGTTACACTAATCTATGAGAAGATACCCAACAGTTAGACACCAAACATGCCTAATTAAAAAGGTTTAGATTCACATTATACTTTAAAAGGAAATATTTCATTCTGATAAATAAAATTGTAATTTTGCAATGTAAAACCTTCCCATATGGAAGTACAGATGTACCCAGGATAGTTAACATTAGGGTATGTCTTCTGGGCATAATAAAATAAACCGAAACCTCAAAATTCTGTGGTATAATCTCAAAATTCTGTGTTATTGTCTCAGAAATTTGAAAGATCACTCTCAACGTTTTTTTTTTTTCAGGCGTTGCGTTTTCTCAGTGTAAGACAAAAGTGTGCAATGCCAATGAAGTCTGCACGGTGGATAAAGGGGAAGAGACATGTGAACCGGGACCAGGATTGGGTTCATACTGTTGGGTAGTGGGTGACCCTCATTACAGGACCTTTGATGGAATCCAATATGACTTTGAAGGCAACTGTGAATATACTATCTCCAGAAGCACCAGCCAGGAGGATGGTTTGATTCCGTTCAATATCGAGGCAAAAAATGAAAACAGAGGAAACAATCGAGTCTCCTTTGTTGGATTGGTCAAACTGTTTGTGTATGGCAACAAGATTGCAATCTACAGACAAGAAAGAGGGTTTGTGAAGGTTGGTCATTGAGCATCGTCATTTGATATATGAAGCTTGGTGGATTTTTTTTTTCTCTAAGTGGTATCTTTATAATTTTCCTCAAATGTCAAGGGCTACCAACCATTATTTGTATATGCAAAATCTCATATATATATATATATGTATATATTTGTGCCTTTTATTGTTTGCTTTGTTGATTTAAAACAGAATGGTAATTGACATGCCAAGCTGCAAATCGATAACCTTAGTGGGGTAAGGATAGACCCTTCAAGCCAAACCTTACACAGCTAACAACTGTATATCATTAAACATTAAACTTGGGTTGACCTGCTCAAAAATCCTTTAATTCCTTAACAATCATATATTAAATAAAATCTTTTTCTTAAGGGGAACCCTATGACAGAATTAAAAAAAAACAGCATGGGTCCCCCCTGCCCAGTCCATATCAGGCCTTTAGGTCTGGTATAGATTTTAAGGGGAAATGCCCAAAAAAAAAAGCAGCGTGGGATCCCCCAGAAACCATACAAGGCCCTTCAGGTCCGACATAGATTTTAAAGGGAACTCCACGCCAAAAAAAAAAATTGGTATGGTGTTATTGGGAGGTACTGTGCCCGTTCATTGAGAGTGAATGGAATTATGGCCCAATGTTGGTGTCAAAGGATAAATTATTGCCCCAGGGGCCGGATAAAAGCAAGCAAAGCCCCAGACGCAGTTTGGAGCCCACTGATATGGTGTATCATCTTTTTTTTTTTTCTGCACCTTCCAAGCATGTTAAGAACACTCTTAAGGTATCAATATGACTCTATATTCACAGCTTCTTTCATGTCTTCTGTTTTAGGTGAATTATCAAAGCCATCGTCTCCCCTTGCTCTTAGATAATAAGGTCACCATAGCGCATTCCGGGATTTTTGTGTACATAGCTACTGATTTTCTAAAGCTGTATTATGATTGGAACTCCGTACTGATCATTCAGCTGTCCAAAAATTACTCAGGAAAAGTTCAAGGAATGTGCGGGGAATACCTGACGCTCAACAGTTCATCTGCTCAGCAACCGAGTGGCGCTTCCAAACCAGATGCAATTGTCTTAGGCCAAAGCTTTGTCACCCCGGGGGGTGGCAGCAAATGTTGGCACAACTGTAATGGAATATGTACAGACTGCCCTGAAAATAAGAGGAACGAATATGAGAAAGAAAAGAATTGTGGATTGATCTTGCTAAAAAATGGACCGTTCAGTGACTGCCACAGTGTGATCGATCCAAAAATATTTTTTGAATATTGCGTTAATGATCAATGCAAAAATAATGGGGCCAGACACATGATGTGCCAGATCTTCCGCAGCTATGTGGCACTCTGCCAGAGGAGAGGAGTTAAGATTGGAGGCTGGAGAAAAATAGCCAAATGCTGTAAGTTTACATTATTAAAGTAATGTGTTAATATAACCCTTCCAGGTATTTATTACTCCTCACAGAGATCACAGTACTCCCTCTGACATCGCCTTCATCTGCTTTTTTCTCCTGGATGGCACCATATTTGTTTAGACATCATCCAGGCTAATCATCTACTTTCTGAACGGAGATGCCGGCACAGAGATGACATCATCACGTAACGCCTGTGCAGTTCTTGATTATGCTCAAAAAAGTTTAACACAAGTCACCTATCTGATGCAGCCGCTTGCCTTGTGACTTGCTACAAAGTTACAATGTAAAATGTAATATCCCGTACACACGATTGGAAAAAGTTTGACAAGAAAAGTCTGATGTGAGCTTTTGGTCGAAAATTCAGACCGTGTGTAGGCTCCATCTGTGTTTTCCTGTCGCAATTTCCGCTAGCAAAAATTTGAGAGCTGGTTTCTCAAATTTTCCGAAGGAAAAAATTCCAAAAATTCCGATGCATGCTCAGAAACAATTTGACACATGCTCGGAAGAATTGAACTTAATTTTCTCGGCTCGTCGTAGTGTTTTACATCACCGCGTTCTTGACAGTCAAAAGTTCAGAGAACTTTTGTGTGACCGTGTGTATGCAAGCCAAGCTTGAGCGGAATTTCGTTGGGAAAACAATCCAAGTTTTTTCCGATGGAAAATCCCATAGTGTCTACGGGGCATAAGTGATCTCTAGGAGGGGAAGTGCTTTCTTTCTTAAACTTAAATGCTTGTTTTAGAGAAGAGACAATAGACGGGGAGCAAGGCGTTCAGGGTCTGTGATCTAGAACAGTTAACTTTCAAACCAGATATCTTAGGCCACACACACACGATCGGTCCAACCCCGATGAGAATGGTCCGACGGACCGTTTTCATCAGTTCACCGCTGAAGTGGCCTGATGGTCTGATGTGCGTACACACCATCAGTCCAAAATCCGATTGGGTCAGAACGCGTGACATAGAACACAACGACGTGCTGAAAAACAAAGTTCAATGCTTCCAAGCATGCGTCGACTTGATTCTGAGCATGCACGGGTTTTTGGTCCGATGCTTTTGCGTACTAACCATTGTTTTGGTCCGATAATCAGCCGTCCATTGGTTTGATTTTAAAGAAAGTTTTAAAACTTTGGTCCGACGGACAACGGTTCGATGGGCCGTACACACGATCGTTTTGGACCGATGAAACTGGCCTTAAGGCCAGTTTTATTGGACCAAACCAATCGTGTGTACGCGGCCTTAGAGAATTTGTTCAAGACCTTGCAAATGTTTGGTAAAGAAGTCAAAGGGGATGTGACAAATAGGAGAATGTCCTCTGCAAACAAACCACATTTATGTATTTTATCTCCGCAGGAGACCCCTTGAATGTTTGGGTTTTGGCGTATAGCAATAGCTAAAGTTTCAATGCCTATCACAAAGACAATAGCGGAAAGGGGGCACCCTTGTCTAGTTTGGAATAATGCCCTTGTAGGCGAGTTTGCGCTTTAGGATAAGAGTAAAGGGAGCGTAAAAGACCCAAGAAACGATCCCCAAAGTCCCATCGTTCCATAAGGGTGAATAAATAAGGCCAGGAAACCAAGTCAAAAGCCTTCTGGAGATCCAAGGCCAAAGGAAACCCCTTTTGTCTCGCGCCCCCCCTCCCAGTTATACTGGAGTATAGAGATTACATCTATGGACCTTGCCTGCCTGGGATAAAGCCCACTTGGTCCCTATGTATATATGTTTTGATAAAAGAAGCTAAGCAGTTGGCCATAATTTTTGTCATGATCTTGATATCTTTATTTATTAATGAGATTGGACAGTAATTGGGAAGAATTTCTTCAGGATTTTTATCGGGTTTAGGAAAATGTGTTATATACACTGTATTGAGGTGTATATCCAATGGTTCTCCCAATGTTTTAGCTTTAAAAAATGTTGCTAGGTGTTTAGCCAAAATATCAGCAAAGGCCTTGTAATACGGGATGGACAATCCATCAGGACCCGGAGCCAAACTTGATTTGAGATTCTTAATGACTTCCATGACCTCCTTCACGGTGAAAGCTGTTTCTAGTAGATCTCTGTCTGAGGTGTGAAGTGTCGGAATGGGAAGATCATCTAGAAACCTAGAAATTGAGTCCTTATCAATTTGAGTGGGAAAATTGTAAAGATTAGAAAATAAGTCATGGAAAGCTTGAGGAATTTTGACTGGGTTCGCTGTGGGGGATTATCCCAAAATTCTTTTTTTGGGTATAGAGTTGACCCTTAGAGAGTTTATTGGCTAGCAGCGGTTCTATTTTATTAGCTTGTAGATAAAATGTGTTACTTGACCATCGGATTGCTTTTTCCGCTTGTGTGGTCAGGATCAGGTTAAGCTCTAATTTAGTTTTATCTATAAGGGCAATTGATACCTTAGAGGGATCTTTTTTGTGGGTGGCTCTGAGGGAAGCGTATTCCTTCTCCAAAACATTCAATATTAGCCTTGATTCCCTCTTAATTTGCGTTGCTAACTGAATAAATTTACCTTGAATGAATGCCTTGTGAGCAGCCTAAAGCATTTCAGCTGAAGTGTCTTCATTGTTATTAAGAGAGAAACATTTTGTAGAGCTTCATTAATCACCTCAACTTTGACTGGGTCAGAAAGGATTGAATCATGGAGTCTCCAAATTCCCCTTGTTCTGCTGAGAGCATTGGAGCGCAAGGACACAATTACCAAAGAATGATCCGAAAGTGTTGTATCCCTGATAAGGACACTTATGTCCAAGAGCTCAGAGAATTTTTGAAATAATTCTGCCATTTGATAAGTCTCATCTCTATGAGGGGCTCCTGAGGTAATAGGAAAGGCTTGGTTAGCTGTATTATGTCCTAGGTAGGCAGGAGAAAAGTCTGGTGTAAAACTGCTGTTGGAAGTCTCAGGGGTAGGTGAAAAGGGAACAAATACCTGAGGAGTACCATCGTGAAGTACTGAAGAGAATGAGGATGCCATAGAATGTCCAGCCTGCCTTTGTTCTGTGAGGCTGTGAATAGATACAGCTGAGAGCTGAGGTGCGGCAGCCATTTTGGATTTTTCAATCATCATTTGAATGAAAGATTATGGCCCAAAAAGCACCTAAAATACAAATTAAAGTATATGGTGTTGTTCCCTGGTCTCCCTATGGTCTGCTGTAGCATTTTGGGGAGTGTGTTATGGGCGCCGCTGAGGAAGGATGGGACGGAGCTCACAGCTCAGGCAGCCATCTCCTCATCACAGAGTACATTTTACTTCTAATATTGGTTTTCTGTTATATGTAACCTCTCCAGTTTATCGTGGATGACTATGTACTTTGATGCATGTGTCATGTTGGTGCTTTTTTTGTAAACTTAAAAAATTATAAGAAAATTATAAGAAAATTATTGGAAAAGAAGAAACCAAATGCAGCTACATTTTCAAAGAAAATAGTAAGATAACGTGCTACATTTTTGTTGTTGGGTTTAAATATACTCTAATATTTTATTTTTAGATTTCTCCTGCCCTGAAAATAGTGTGTACAAACAATGTGCAAGCGCCTGCCCCAAGACATGCAATGATGACGTTATAAAGCCATTGTGTTCTGATCCGTGCGTGGAATCCTGCGAGTGCAAGAATGGGTTTGTACTTGATGGAGGTAAGTGCATACCTTATGACAAGTGTGGATGTGTTTCCAATGGACGTGTATATGCTCCCAACGAGACATTCTGGGATGACAGTCTCTGTACAAGAAAGTGCAAATGTGATCCCGCCACCAAGTCCATCGTCTGTTTCAACGAGACCTGCAAACCTAATGAAAATTGTGTCGTGGTCCGCGGGATACAGAAATGCCGGTCCATATATGTTGGGCATTGTACGGCTTATGGAGACCCTCATTTTCGCACCTTTGACAAGTTCATTTACAACTTTCAGGGCATATGTACCTACCTGTTGTCAGGCCTGTTGAAGAATGGAACCGGTCTGAATGACTTTCAGATTTACATTAAGAATAACAACCGAGGGAGCAGAGCCGTTTCCTACGTACATTTGGTAAAAGTGAAGGTCTATGGCTATGAAATTGTCTTAAACAGCTACATCACGGACAAAGTTGAGGTAGGATCTAGTAGTGTTGTGTTATGCCTCATTTCCACTGAGCGGATCAGTTCAGTACGGTTCGGTACGGTACGCTATTTTGGGTGTTTCCATTATGAAAGTGTGCCATAAAACCAGAGCATTCTGGGTCCTGCTTCAGATGTGGGGCCATAGAAAAAGGAATGGTTCGGTTAGGGCAAACCTACAATACACTCCACTGATTGGTGGACAACCTAGGCATTTTTCTAAACCCTGAATGGTCCGATTTGCAGTGGAAACGCTAACAAGAATAGACCGGTCCATTCTAACTGTTCCAAACTGTACCGACCCGAACCGTTGCATTCAGTGGAAACGAGGCATTAGTGTGTCATATAAGAACTTCTCTAACAGGTAAAATCCAGAGTGTGCTCCTGGTGATTCATTTTGCCATGCGAAACAATGAAAAATCCCTGTTTCTTTGGTCTATCAAGATGCCTGTGACTTAACCAATTTGACTGTGCTGGTTCTTGATCATTGGCCTAGCGCTTTTACATGGGCTGTAGATCCAATCCAATAAGAGCACCAAACATACATGTAAAAGTCCAAGGGCTTTAATGAAAAAATTAATTCATAGCAGAAAACTAGGCATTTCAGAGGTCACACACACTCTCCCTCTTCTAATGTTTCTGGACCTTTTAGGCCCCGTACACACGAGGAAATAGATTTGTTCAAATCGGTCGGACCGTTTTGGTTTGATCGCTGTACACACGATCAAACCAAAATCCTCACCAGCAGACAGCGTGGTGACGTGGCGGTGACGTTGACGCCGCCATGTCACCGCACCAGGAAGTAAATTACTTCCGCGCATGCGTCGAATACATTCGACGCATGTGCGAGCAGATATGTCTGCTGGTTAGTGTACTAACCAGCAGACATATCGGGCGGATGGATTCCCAGCCGACAGATTTTAAATCATGCTTTAAAATCTGTTGGCTGGCCAAATCCGTCTGCTCGCCCGTACACACGATCGAATCTGTCTGCTGGGACGGTCGGACCGACCGTTTCCAGCAGATAGATTTGATTGTGTGTACACGGCCTTAGCAGTGGTGTGGCGCTTAAATTTCAACCCTTCCCTCTAATAACAGACAGACAATTCCATAGTGGATCTTCTAGACTGGATCCTCAGTAAAATCCCTCACTTAGCTTCAGAGATGGGGTAATTTCATGTTATGGAGGTGTTTCTCTGCAGCAGTGATTGGAGCACTTGTCAGGATAGGAGGTACAATGGATGGGACAAAATACCGTCAAATTCTTGAGGAAAATCTGCTGCCCTCTAGTACCAGAAAGTTGTCAATAGGAAAAAGGTTTCCTTTCCAACGTTACAATGATCCAAAACACACAGCAACAATGAGCACACAGTGGTTGGAGGGAAGGTGGTGAATGGCCTTACATGGCCTAGTCAGAGCCCAGACTTAAACCCCATAAAAATCTGTGGAATTACTTGAAGTCCGCAGTCCACAAACGGTCACCATCAATGTAACTGAACTTGAGCCGTTCTGCAAAGAAGAGCAAATATTGGAAAGACTAGGGCCCCGGATTCACAAAGCACTTACGCCGTCGTATCTCCAGATATGCCGTGTAAGTACAAATATGCGCCGTCGTATCTGTGCACCGGACCCACAAACTAAGATACGCCTAAAAACAGACTTCATCCCACCGACGTAACTTGCCTACGCTGGCGTAGAGTGGGCGCATATTTACGCTGGACGCATGTAGCGCTCCCATTGATTTTCTATTCAAATATACAAATGCAGGATATACGCCGATTCACGAACGTTCTTGCATCCGGTACATGATTTAAGCGGTTTCCGTAAGTTTTACATTCGGCGTAAAGTTATTCCCCATAGATGAGGCGCAACCCATACAAAGGTATGGACCAGGGAACACAAGCCTATGTATTGTACTTTGGACGTCTGTGAATATGGGCCGACGTGGGTCTGACTGGGCGTAGGTTACGTTTACAGCGTACACAGTGATCCGGCGTATCTTAGGCAGTTGTTTTCCGACGTGGTTGTGCGAATGCACACGGGGATACGTCCACGTCTCGACGCAATGCGCAGTTTGTTTTAAGTACTTGTCTGGCGCCCGACCCATCATTTGCATGGGGTCATGCTTCATTAACATGGATCACACCCACTTCCACCTACTTCCACTTACGCCGGCTTGCGCCTACGAAATATACGCTACGCCAGCGCAGAGTTAGGAGCACTTGCTTTGTGAATTCCATGCTTGCCTCTCTGTGCTGCATCGGCGTAGCGTAAAAGAGATACGCTACGGCGGCATAAATGTGCGCCGATGTATGTGAATCTGGGCCTAGATGTGCACAGTTAGTAGAGACAAATCCCAATAGGCTAAAGGCTGGAATTAAAGCAAAAGTTGGTCCAGCAAAATACTGACACAAGGGGGAATCCATTTTCCAACTCAGTGATCCTGTTTTTATATTTTTCCAAGGTGTTGGTGTTATATCTTTTAGTTGGATGTTATAAGTTGCACTGAGTTAATACAGCTGGATAAAACAAAAACTGTGTCTGTCTTCATTCCAGGCTGCAAAGCAACACCATGTGATTGTTGTAAAAGGAGGGTGATCTTTTTCTATACCCACTGTATGCTTTAAAAAGAAAAACGTTAGGCACGCACAATTGTTTCATCTTAAAATAATTAAAGATTAACAACAGCCAATTACCTCCTAAAAAGCTACACATTTACCCAAAATTTGGTCTGGAACAGTGATATACTTGTTTATACTTGTTTTACTGCAAAACCTTGTAAAAGTATTCTATCATTTCTTCTTCCAGGTAAATGGAATACTTGTTAACTTCCCATTTTTCGGGAGCGTGCAAGAGCTTTCCGTCTACATAGCCGGCTTTAATGCGATTATTGAAACAAAGTTTGGTCTTAAGATTGTATTCAACTGGCAAGGTTACCTCGTAGTAACGGTTCCAGGAGTATATAAAGGCGCTCTCGGTGGGCTTTGTGGTAACTTTAATGGAAACCCCACGGATGATTTTGTAACGCCTCAAAATGTGGCTGTTACCAATGCGAATGACTTTGGACGTAACTGGACAGTAGTTTATGATACACCTGGCTGTAACCAACCTCACCCTGAAGAATGCCGGAATCTGAAAACCCTAACAGATGAACAGCGAAACAGGAGTGATGCCTGTGGCATAATATTGGCCAAAGATGGACCGTTTCGGAACTGCCATGAAAAAGTTAATCCTGAGAACACGTTTAAGGATTGCGTATTTGATGCTTGTGTCTACCATGGGAGATATGATGCTATTTGTCAAGTCGTAACTGCCTATGCCACTATGTGTCTAGCATATGATGTAATCATTGAACCATGGAGGAGTACCTTGTTCTGTGGTAAGTAAACCAGATGTCTAGTACCTTCTTCTCCCTCACTTTCTTATACATACATCAATCAGCCCTGAAGAAGAGGATTCAGATCCCCCAAACGTGGCGGTTGAATGTTGCAATATAATTTTCTACATAATTCAAAAGACAGGTGTCTCTTCATTTTATTTCATCCATATGTTTTTTTTTGCCTCTAAATTCAGCCGGGGGACTTCTGATTCCACCATCCCCATCATCAACAGATGAGAGTTCCATAGACCTCACCTTGGCCACTAGTAACTGGACTTTAAAATAATGCAGCCTGTGCTGCTAAAGAGTATTTATTTCATCTACAAATCAGGTTTCAGAAAGGGATATACTGAGACTGGCAGTCTGGCATTGAGCCTGAAGAGCAGCAGGTGACATTGTTTGGGCTTAAAGTGCATTTGAGTACCACAAACACTATTTACAGCATATATTCGAGTAGAAGCCGACCCGAATATAAGCCGAGGCACCTAATTTTACCACAAAAAATTGGGAAAACGTATTGACTCGAGTATAAGCCTAGGGTGTCCATCTGCATGCCTCACTGTGTCCATATGCATGCCTCACTGTGCCCATGCCTCACTGTGCCCATGCCTCACTGTGTCCATGCCTCACTGTGTCCATGACTAGACTTACGTTTACAGCAAAAACACAAAATCTTCCTGCGCTTTGGTGTTTCGCCAAACCGGGTACAGCAGTATAGTCTAACGGCAAAATCTGAAGTCTTGCAGCCCTCCACAGAACAAAGGGTGTTCATATGGCTAAAAGAAAAAGAAAAGAAAGGAGGGCGCACCGACCTTGTGCATTACCACTTACATTTTTTTAATAAAACAAGATAAAAAGCAATGGCCCTACTCACAAGACAATCATAAGTAAGCGCTTTTCAGACAGCTGGGCTGGACCTCACGGCATCTGCCAGTGGAACTTCAGACATCTAAACGTCTGACGTGTTTCTGAGGCGTACCCCCTTCTTCAAAGCCTGGATGGTCAAGGTATCACGGTAATGGTAAGTGGTAATGCACAAGGTCGGTGTGCCCTCCTTTCTTCTCTTTTTGTTTTAGACTTCCGTTTAACATGGGGGTCTATGGGAGGGGTGCACTGTTTGAAAAATCGGTGCTCCCCGGCCATAGGTCCCCCAGACAGCAAACGTTGCACACTTGTAGAGGAGAATTCGGTCCAGGGAACCTACGACCAGCCGGTACCAGGTCCCCAAAGTCTGGAAGATCAGGTGCCAAAAGGTGACTCGAGTATAAGCCGAGGGGGGGGGGGGGGGGCATTTTCAGCACAAAAAAATGTGCTGAAAAACTCGGCTTATACTAGAGTATATACGGTAATTCATTTCTAATAGTCAAAGCAAACACCCTACCCATCCACGTTTCCATGCTTTATTTTATTGGGAAATCGCTTTGAACAACAACCCCGTGACCTTTCTGGTCCTAGCTATCTTGAGTAAGGGCAAATGATTCATGAACCATTTACTTCCTGGAGTCCATCTGTCCTCAGTTTAAGCATGCATGCAGGAGAGTGTACTTAGCTGAGAGAACCCCTCCCATACCTCCCAACGTTTTGAGATGGGAATGAGGGACACCTATCAGAAAAAGTATGCAGGAATAGGACACACCCATTTCCACGCCCCCTTAAAGGAGAATTGTACAAAAAACAAGATTGGTTAAACCCACAAGTGCTTTTTTTACCACTACTATTCCTTTATATTGGCTTTTGGAATTTATAAATGCATCAATTTAGAAATCAGATGAAAGGTTTAGCATTAGGAAACACTTTGTTATAGATACATAGTGCATTTCATATACTTCTATAAAGATCAGAGCAAAATGAGGGACAAATGAGGACATTGCTCCAAATCAGGGAGAGTCCCTCAAAATCAGTTACCTAAAAAGTAATCCAGTTGTTGACCCTCCAGAAAGATTTCTGGGATGTATGACATCATTTGCCTAGGCAACCCTTCTGGTAAGCCATAGTCCAGTCTGAATATTGTGTCCGGGTCTCAGGTGGTCTGAAACCTGGACACATTATTCATTATTAGGGGCGTGTAATTACAATTTTTGATGCAATACTTTGCAGCAGGGACATTCCTGCGCTCCAACTAGAGTAACTGTGAGGCCTCGTACACACGAGGGGATATGTCCGCTGAAAACGGTCCGATGGACCGTTTCAGCAGACATCTCGGCTCGTGTGTATGGGCTAGCGGACAGATTTCTCCACCCGACAGATTTCAAAGCATGCTTTGAAATCCATCCGGTGGAATCTGTCCGCCCGACATGTCTGCTGGTTAGTACACTTACCAGCAGACATGTCGTGCCCCACCGCCGCCGCGCCGCCGCCGAATGGATTCGGCGCATGCGCGGAAGTGTTTAACTTCCTGGTGCGGTGACGTGGCGGTGACGCGGCGGCGTCAACGTCACCGCCGCGTCATCGCGCCGCCCGGCGGCGGGGAATTTGATCCGATGGTGTGTACACGCCATCGGATCAAACTCCCGATCGGACATATCCGATGGAAATGGTCCGCGGACCGTTTTCAACGGATATGTCCGATCGTGTGTACGAGGCCTGAGGGGTTGCTGTGTTGTGGAACTAGTGCCTAAGGCCCAATTTTTCTGCCCCTGTTCAACAGGGACATGTAAGTACAATTCTTAATCTAATATTTCACAGAAGGGTCCATTCCTGCGCCCACCAAGAGTAACTGTGAGGACTGCCTGTGCATAGTGAACGTAACCTACACCCAGCCAGACCCACGTCGGCCCATATTCACAGACGTCCAACGTAAAATACGTAGGCTTGTGTTCCCTGCTACACAAAACACAAAGTCCTCGATAGCGCTACAACAATATGAAGCAGAACACAGTAATACCTATATAGAAATATATACTTGACTTTGTGCAGCTTCCAACCATAGGAAGATGGGCACACAAATAAACAACAAAAACAAGCAGCGCTCTATGAGTTAACGTAATAAAAACGTTATAGTTGAAAAAGTAAAAAATGGACATCAAACAAATAAGAAGGCCAGTATGGTGGCCTGAGTTTATGGGAGGAGCCCGGAGGGTATTTAAGCAGCCCACTTACACATGCTCTTTGTCGGTTCAGTGTGCAGTACTACATGTCACTGGGCCGACTCTTCCCAGCTCACCTCATGTCCGTGAGTCTGCGCGTTCAATTGCATTCGACACCGTCCCGCCCTTCCCTTTTTCAGGGCACTTCTCAGAATATCCTTCTTCAATTAACTACTCATTACTTACTTTGGGTACATAAAATAGCTACCAAATGCATAGCATTGAAAGGAGTCCTGTGATGGAGTGGTAAAAATCAGAGACTGGTATCAATCACTTGGGCTGCTGTATGGGCGTCAGTTCATCAGACTTAGTGACCCATGCATAAGGACACAGTACCTCAGATGGTAAAAAGGGATACTGCTGTGGTGGGGATGGAAGATCGCTCAGATGAACTGATGTACTCACGTCACCGTGGGTGGCTGCACATGCGGTGTAGACCTGTAGGAATCCGTCTCACCAACCGTGATGGCGCCAGAGAACAGGAGGGTACAGATGACACTGGATCAGGATGGCAACCAGCAGCGGCTGTGTCACAGCGAGCACCGGACCGGCGGTCAGTTCAGTGGTACGTAACAGGGCTGGCACGTGAAGGGGGCGAGCGTAGCCCACTCTACGCCGGTGTAGGCAAGTTACGTCGGTGGGATGAAGTCGGTTTTTAGGCGTATCTAAGTTTGTGGGTTCGGCGCACAGATACGACGGCGCGTATTTGTACTTGAGCAGCATATCTGGAGATACGTCGGCGTAAGTACTTTGTGAATCCGGGCCATAATGTTTGGGAGTTCTACTTTACTAGCAAAAAATACCAATTTAAAGTTAAGTTCCAGAAAAGGTCTGCTCAGCGATTTCAATTGTTGTTGTTTTTTTTTGTTTGTTTTTTAATTAAGTTAGATGGGAGAGAAAGGGTTACACAATGTATTTTTTGCATTCATGATAAGCTTTAGAAGTTGAATTTTTCTTCTTTGTCATCTTGTAGATGTACAGTGCCCAGAAAACAGCCACTACAGGTTATGTGGTTTTGGTTGTCAGTCAACTTGTGATTCGTTTGCCCCCCCAGCGGGATGTAGCACTCAATGCTCCCAGGGTTGCTATTGCGATGACGGCTATATCCTTAGCAGTGATGAATGCGTTACTCCGGATAAGTGCGGCTGCAATTTCCAAGGTCAATATTACAAGCTGGGAGAAACCTTCCTCACCGAGGAATGTAACAAAACTTGCACATGTTCCAATCCGGAAAATGTAATATGCCAACCCCATTCCTGTCCTCCATGTCAAAAATGCGGAATTTTTAATGGACAACCGGTCTGCTTGTCAACACACTGTTCACATGGAAATCCGTGTTACATATTTGGAAACTCGCATTTTAAGACCTTGGATGGCTTAACCTATGACTTTGAGGGCAATTGCGTCTACACGCTCAGCGAGTCTACCGTATCCAATCCCAACTTGGAGCCTTTCGCTGTATATCTCAGTAATGAAAGATCGGGAGATAGATGCATGGCTCTCACCAAATCTGTGGCCGTCGAGATATATGGATCCTTATTTGTAATGCAGTACCAAAGACAAAACGTTGTTATAGTAAGTCGTTTTACAATTCCAATTTAATACTTCAGACCCTGAAGATTTATATGTATATATATATATATATATATATATATATATATATATATATATATATATATATATATATATTACTTTTTGCTTTAACCACTTGCCCACCAGGCAAATTTTTTCACTCTCCTTCATGTAAAAATCTACATTTTTTTTGCTAGAAAATTAATCAGAACCCCCAAACATTATATATTTTTTTTAGCAGACACTCTAGGGAATAAAATGACGGTCATTGCAACTTTTTTTCTCGCACGGTATTTGCGCAATAATTTTTCAAACGCCTTTTTTTGGGGGGAAAAAAACGGTTTCATAAATTAAAAAATAACGAAACAGTAAAGTTAGCCCATTTTTTTGTATAATGTGAAATATGATGTAACGCCGAGTAAATAGATACCCAACATGTCACGCTTTAAAGTTGCGCACATTCATGGAATGGCGCCAAACTTTGGTACTTAAAAATCTCCATAGGTGACGCTTTAAATTTTTTTTACAGGTTACTATTTTCGAGTTTCAGAGGAGATCTTGTGCTAGAATTGTTGCACACGCTCTAACGCACGCGACGATACCTCACATGTGGGGTTTGAACGGCGTTTACATATGTGGACGGGACCTGCATGCGTGTTCGCTTCTGCGCGGAGATAACGGGGACAGGGGCGTTTTGAAAAAAAAAATGTATTTTATTTTTATTTTACTTAATTCTTTTTATTTTTACACTTTTTTTTACATTTTTTTGGTCACTTTTATTCCTATTACAAGGAATGTAGACATCCCTTGTAATAGGAATTAGTGTGACAGGTCCTCTTTATGGAGAGATGTGGGGTCAATAAGACACCACATCTCTCCTCCAGGCTTACAAGTATGAAATCAGTGAAAAAACATTCACCGATCTCATACCGACAGCCGCAATTGCGGCTTCGTTTACTTCCGGGTACCGGGCATGACGCCATAACGTCGCGTCCGGTACTCCGACGTTCATAGAGATGACTGTGACCGTCTGGTCACAAGTCATCTCTATGGTTCTTCACCTCCCACCGGCCGATTCGCTCTCCGGGCCCCCGATGGCACGGGAGAGCCCGGAGAAGCACCGGATGGCGGCGGGAGGGGGGGGGACATCCCCTCCCGCCGCCGATAAAAACGATCAAGCGGCGGAACCACCGCTATGATCATTCTTATGGTGCACAGAATCGCCGGCTTAAGATGGGGATATCTGAATGATGATGCCTGTGCCTTCATTAAGATATCACCGCACAAAGCCGAGGACGTCCCAGGGACATCCTCGGTGGTAAAGTGGTTAAAACATCCAATAAAAAAAAATAAAAAATCTAAATTATTTATGAATATATGCCAATATGTATTCTGCTACAAGTTTTTGGTAGAAAATCCCAACAAGAGTATACTAACTGGTTTGCGCAAAAGTTATACAACATGTACAAACTATGGGATAGATTTATTTATTTGACAAAAGATATTCCAAAAGAAGTTACGCAATTACAAATTGGTGTATAAAATGTAAACAAAAACTTTTATTGGACAACAGGTTTAAAATTGGCTGATCCAGACACTTCACGTCACATTCCTACAATTATATTTTTTGCAATTTGTTTAGTCTCAAATGTGTTTTTTTTTTTTTTTTTTATTCTAAAATTCTGAAATTTGGAAATTCGGGAATTCAAAATTAGAAAAATAGGATATTCGGAAATTCGAAAATTTGGAAATCCGGAATTTCTAAATTCAGAAATGTTTAAATCTGACGATTCGAAATTTCATAGATTCGTAAATTTTCGTAAATTCCAAATTTGAATTTAAGTTATACCTATTAAATTATAAGTATTGTAAATTCCTTTCAAATTTGGCTATTAGTGAACATAACGAATATAAATAAATTCAAAGTTACCAATTATCTGTAATAACAAATGCCGTATCTTAACAAATGAAACTTAACAAATGAAACTTAACAAATAAATAATAATAATAATAATAATAATAATAAAAACGTATTATTATTATTTTTTATTATTTTTTTCCGTTATATTTGTTTAGATGCGGCATTCTTTATTTTCTTTTATAACTTTAGATAAATTTGTATCCGATACAAGACCACTTTCACACTGGGGCGGTTTGCAGGCATCCCGCAAACCGACCTGAAAAAGCGGCTGCTGTTAATACAGTGTGAAAGCATGAGTACTTTCACACTATTGCGGTGCGCTAGCAGGACGGTTAAAAAAGTCCTGCTAGCTGCATCTTTGGAGCGGTGAAGGAGTGTGTTTATCGCTCCTGCCCATTGAAAGCAATGGGACGCCGCGGCTATACCGCCGGCAATGCGCCTCTGCAGAGGTGCTTTGCGGTGGTTTTTAACACTTTTTCGGCCGCTAGCGCATGCATGTAAAACGGCACCGCTAGCGGCTGAATAGCGCCGCGAAATTGGCAGTAAAGCGCCGCTAAAAATAGTGTGAAAGGGGTCTAACAGCCACATTGGAAAGGAAATTCCAATACCTATAATTTAATTTAGTTATCATTTTCCTTGTCAAATTTCCAAATGTTCGAATTTATGAATTTTTTTGAATTTACGAATTATTCAAATCTTTCAATTTACAAATTTTTGATTTTACGAAAAAAAAAAAAAAGCGAATGAAAAGATAACAAACACATTTTTTCGGCAGTGTACATGTCTAGTAGGACTGATTCCATTTCCTTATCCCCTGATGAAGACTTTATATAAGTTGAAATGCGTTGGGTTGACTGGGTGGATATGCAATTTTATATTAATAATTTCACATATCCCTGCAGTATGTGTATATTGTAGGAATGGTATAAGATCAGGACCTAAAGTGTCTAGACCAGCCAATTTCAAGCCTTTTGTTGTTCAATTTTATTTCATTTTTTTAAACCAATTTTAATTGTGTGATTTCTATTGTTGCAACAAAGTCCCACGGGAGATATATTTTGTCTAATGTATCAAGGATGGAGCAGGCTTCTTCCCATCTTATAATTGCTACTCTCTGTTTTATATTTATTTATTTTTATTATTTTTTTACTAGTAATGGCAGCGGGACTGCGACAACGTGGCAGCAAATTCTAACTAACTGTCACTTTTTGGGGACCAGTGACACTAATACAGTGATCAGTGCTAAAAAAATATGTACTGTCACTGTACTAATGACACTGGATGGGAAAGGGTTAACAGCAGGGGTAATCAAAGGGTTTAATGTTATACGCTATGCTGTAATGATGATCATAATCAACTTGTAGTGGGACTGTGATAGAGTGAAGGGCAATCTGATGCTAACAGACACTATCTGGGAGACTGAGACTGATGTCTCTAGTGACACTAATACAGTGATCAGGTATAATACCATCCACTGACACTGTACAGGGATGAGGTTAACATCTAGGGGCAATCTAGAAGTTAAATCGGTAGTAAACCACAGCACATTATGAGAAAATAACCTTAAAACAAAGTCCCCCAGTGCCACACTGTCAGTGCTGAGAGGGCTACCATCTTGCCCCGGTCTTTTTTCTACATGAGTGGCCCAGGGGCACAATGATGTCACACCTGTGCATACGCTCTGGAGCTGCCATTTACTACACAGGCTCTGAAGGTCCAGTCCTGTATGCCGGACCTTCAGAACACATGTGACGGTAATTGTGGGGGGGGGATGCTGTAACTGGAGGAAAACAGAGATCCGTGTTTCTGCTTAGCAGAAACACAAGATCTTCATCTTCCTTCCTCACAGAACGGCGGCCTGCCTTGTTTACATAGGCAGGCCGCCATTCTGTCTCTCAAGAAAATGATCGTGGGGTGCCGGTGGCCACTGATGGGCTCCCGCTGTGTTCAATTACAGCGGGTCGCCGGGATCGTCGGCCACAGACCCACTGCACGAAATTACATAGCTGTACGTGATTTTGCACAGGAGAACCGCCCTGCTGCAGTATAACTGTGTAGGGGGCGGTCCTTATGTGGTTAAAAAAGATCTAAACCTAGACCAGAAGTGACATGTTGATGTCACTCTGGTCCTCCATGGTCATAGAGGCAATCAGAGATGATCTGGTCTTTGGTAATGTCTATGGTCAGGATTGTTTCTTGGGCATGCCAGTAAACACAGTAAGCCCAAGAAACACCGGCGAGCGGCCCTCCAGCTGCTTCTGAAAATGATCCAGCAGCTAAGTAGTTGCTCTTACCACTTTTGTGAGAAAGCCAAGAGTCATGGCTGAAGCTATATCCTTAGCAAACCACTTGCAAGCCATAGCGTATATATAAGTATTGCGGTTCAGGAAGTCTAAATTTCCATACCCATGGTGACCACTAGGATGCTGCAATAAAGTTTGCTAAGTGTGTTGTATTGTACTTACCTTACTGACCTTAGAAGGCTAATGTTTGCTCAACAAAAGTTGAGTTACACTTTACAGACTAATATGCAGAAGATCAATTTATTTTCTCTTTCCTTCTCATAGATAGACGGTGTGCTTACCAATCTTCCATTCAAGGGTGCTGGCATAGAGATCACCTCCCATGGGCTGACATCCGTCTTATCAACAGACGCTGGTATCACACTGAGCTTCGATCACTGGTATAGCGCAGCACTTGGAATTCCGGCAGACTACCAAACTCAAGTGCAAGGTTTATGCGGAAATTATAATGGCAATAAAAGTGATGATAACATTCTATCTAAAGACAACAATGATATCATTCTATCTAAAGACAACGCCACTACTGGGAATTACTGGAAAGGTCCCAATATCTTCTGGGACATCAATATTAACTGCACTAACAATTTTTACAATTGTCCGCCATGTCTCTACTCAAAGAGAGAACTTTTGGCAAGAGAAGAATATTGTGGCTTCTTGATTAAGCCCAATGGGCCCCTGAGTCCCTGCCATGGCAAGATTCCACCTTTGGAGTTTTTCCAAAACTGTAAAAAAGACCTTTGTGACATTGAATCCGAGGAGAAACGTAAAGAGCTGCTCTGTAAGATAATTCAAAACTACGTTCTGATTTGCCAAGCCGCTCAAGTTAATATTATCCAGTGGAGAAACGGCACGTTTTGTAGTAAGTTGTCACATCTACCTTTTACAACCAGCTCACGTTTATCGCCGCCAACTGGTCACATATATGCCTACCAGATCTTAGCAAAAAGTTTTCTTAAAGCAAATGGTTGGGGAATTTCAAGTATTTCAAGAACTGTTTGATAAGCTGCTTCCCTGGATCTAACGACCAGGGAAAGACAGCTCTGAAACCAGAAATGACAAAATCCTCATCACTTCTGGCTTCATTCATCACTGAGGAGATTGAGGAACAGATACAGTATTCCTCATCACCCCTGTAGGAAGCTGGCCCAACTGCCTACAGCAGTCCCCAGGCTACCTGGTGGTAGAGGCCAAGAACGCTGGCAGCCAGCGGTATGACATCATAGAAGCTTCAAAGTGCTGTAAAAGTGATCACTTTACCCAGGGCTTTTTTTCAGGTGGAACTTGGTGAAACTCAGTTCCACCACCTCTGACTTAGACCCTTTGGTTCCCGCAATGTCGGCACCCAAAGCCGATCTCTGTCAATGTTCTCAGATGCTGCCACCGCCATCTTCACTTCGTTGTTTCCTACTGCGCATGCGCGACTCGCACTGCGCTATGCCACTGGTCCCTGCTGTCGTCTGGGACCTGAGACAATGGGGGGGTGCAGAACATGATGTAGACCCCGCAGATAATGCGGAGGTCTATGCCTGGAAGTGTGTGCAAATACCTGTCTTAGACATGATTCCAGACAGCAGAGGTTCCATTTTTGTGTGGAGCTCCAATTTAAGGGCCAGATTCAGGTAGATGAGAGCATCTTTGCTCCAGAGTAACGCTTCTCATTTACGTTACTCTGACGACCCTTTCAGCGCAAGTACTGTTATTCACATAGCAGTTGCGCGTAAACTTGCGCCAGAGTAACGATAATGCGCTGGCGTAACCCGACGCAAGGGGAAATGGGTGTGATCATATGTAAATGATGGGCGGAGCCCAGCGCAGAGGCTTACGTTCAGCGCATCAACCACGGAGCATGCGCAGTGAGTGAGGCTCCACTCGCCCCCTTTGTGCGCATGCTCACAACTTCCGTCGGCACCACTTCACGGGAAACGTCAGCGCAATGCCTTCCGTTGGGCGTTTAAATGCGCCCGTAGAAGCGCCATTCCGGCACTAAAGTATATCCTGCTCCCCCTCCCGGCAGTGATGTTACTTTTGTTCTGAGATGGCTGCTCCCGTTCCCCGCAAACACACAGGAGAAAGCTGAACTTTAATGGCCAGGAGCTGTCAGCCGTCATTTCGGCTATGGAGACCTATGATGTCTTCCTCCATGGCTGTAAAATTTGACAGACAAGCATGGACAGAGGTGTTGTCCTGCAAGTGGGGGTGCATAGCTAGCTCTTATCGTCGGTAACGCTGCTGTAGCTGCTCTCCTGCTGACCTGTGGCCATCTGGAGTAAAGATAAAGCAGCCTTTTGTAGAAAACACTTTGCGCCGGACGGACGAGATACACGCGGTGCATGTAGCCAGCGTATGGTGCTAATCCGTTCGTGAATTGGGAAAAATCCCTCATTTGCATATTTGCAGGGGAAATCAATTGGCGCGACTGATGCGCCAAGTGAAATTAAGCGCTGACGATACTCTGGCGTCGGAACGTTCCGCCGGTCGCAAATGGCCCGTTATTGGGCGCATCTAGTTTGGTGGGTACGGCCACATAGAAACGACGGCGCATCTTCACAGTTACGCGGCGCATATCGAAATACTCCAGCGCAACTCTACCTGAATCTGGCCCTAAGTGTTTTGGGTAAATCTATTACTGTACCTTGTCTTATGCCGCATACACATGGTCAGAATTTCCATCAAGAAAAGTGCGATGTCAGCTTTTTCGTCGGAAATTCTGACCAGGTGTAGGCTCCATCTGACTTTTTCTGTCGGAATTTCCGCCAGCAAAAATCTGAGAGTTGGTTCTCAATTTTTCCAACAAGAAAAGTTCTTGTCGGAAATTCCGTTCCACGCATGAGCGGAATCCAGCAGATTCCGCTCATGCGGGCAGCCACACTGTCTCTATGGGCAGCCACACTGCCGATTGAACTTTTTCTCAGCTCGTCGTACGTGTTGTACGTCACCGCGTTCTCGACGGTCGGAATTTTGTGTGACCGTGTGTATGCAACGCAAGTTTGAGCCATCATTCAGTCAAATAAAAAAAAACATGGTGTTCTTGTCAGAATTTCCGATTGTGTGTACGCGACATTAGCTTTCAAGGCAGTGACAGCGACTCTTTAAAATCTCTTACTCTCCCGTAATTCACTTCTCTTTATTCCCTAATTTAGACATACAGTGTCCGATATTCAGCCATTACAGCATCTGTGCAAAAACCTGCTCGATGTCATGCAGAACGTTGGTAGAGCCTGGCGTATGTCCCGTCTCTTGTGCTGAGGGTTGTGAATGTGACGATGACTACTTCTTTGATGGAAAACGTTGTGTAGTCATGGAGAACTGTGGCTGTTATATAAGAGGGATATACTACAAGGTATAGCTGGGAGTCTGTAGTGTGTTAAAGTCCAGTTAAAAGTCTCATATCTTTCCAAACCAAGACTGTTTTGACCAGTAGTGTATTTAGGTTTTGTGCTGCCCTAGGCCTGACTAAACTCGCGCACCCCCAAATTTAAATATGACCCACCCCTTTCTGTTTAGGCCATACCCTTTTCTTTTTAAAATTTTCGAGTGGGGACACTAGTTCTGAGGACCTGGGGGGCAATGAATTCCCTTAATTTGCATATATCTCCTCTCACTTCCTTTTTGGCTATCGGGCAGGAAGTGAAGGGAAATCTCTGCAATGGGACAGGGATGGTAACAAATAAACTGACAGGGTCTATAACCCTCCCTTACTCTATCCAAAAAAAAGTGTTGCCTATAGTTCTACTTTAAGCACAAATTTCTGATAATTTTATGGAGAGGACTAAGAAGATATAACCATGCCAATGGTGCAGCAGAAACATATAACACAGCGAGGAAGGTTTGTGGTCCAGGATGATAGGACAGGTAAAATTAGAAGCAGCGCCCCCCCTCACAGTTGCCCCCTGCATACCGGAAGCAGTGCGGTCGCTTTATGGGGGTGCCAGACTAATTTGCCTCTCAATCCAGTCCGCCCCATAAGACTGGCATTAACAGTGTAACGCAAGCTAGCAGGGACTCTTTCCGTTCTGCCCCCCCTGCAAAGTGCTGCCCTAGGCCTAGGCTAGGACACAGCATTGGTTTTGAGCACAGTACATACCACATGCATAATATATAGAGAAGCCCTATCCAAAATTGAGGTGGTAAGGGTAAGGTGATTTTCCTAATGAGCCTTTATAGCTTAAGGCCGGGATCACACTGAGGGCATTCAATTCGCATGACAGAAGATTGTGAATGGCTCTCAACGGAGCCGGTTCACACATCTCCAGGGAGGCTGCAGAGGGAATTACACAAGAGTCCTGTGCGTCTTTAGCTTTATTTCAGGTCCAAATTCAGGCAAAAATTCAGGCCTAATTCATCCCTGAAATGGAAAACAGGGATGGACCAGACCCCTTCTGTCAGCCGAATCCGTCTGCAGTCTGAACCCGGCCTTATAGTGTGGCAGTGTGTAAGGAAGTCAGTTGAGGTTACCAGTGATCCGGTAACCTCTGATCCACTGTTCAAGTGAAGTTGGCACAATTCATTATTGATAGAGTGGAGTGGAACCAAGGGATAGTGCTCAGATGAGGGTAGTGTGGAACCAAGGTATGGTGCTCAGAGGTGGGTAGGGGTGGGAACCAAGGGATAGTGCTCAGGGGAGAGTAAGGTGGAACCAAGGGATAGTGCTCAGAAGAGGGTAGGGTGGAGCCAAGGGCTAGTGTTCAGAGGTGGGTAGGGGGTGGAACCAAGTGATAGTGCTCAGAGGTGGGTAGGGGGTGGAACAAGGGTTGGTGTTCAGAGGTAGGTAGGGGACAGAGATGAAGGATGACTCAGAAGGGAGGACTCCATGTGCCTATACTCTGAGAAAAAGCCCTGCCTAGAATAATTGACATTCCTTTGAAGGCAAGGGGTTGTCACACCAAATGTG
Source organism: Rana kukunoris (assembly GCA_029574335.1). Classification (NCBI taxonomy): domain Eukaryota; kingdom Metazoa; phylum Chordata; class Amphibia; order Anura; family Ranidae; genus Rana; species Rana kukunoris. The sequence continues at coordinate 7,366,510 of CM056058.1, forward strand.
ATTTGGATTTTTCTCTAGTTCATTTACTTTCAGATATATATAAATTGTGAGCATACAGTAGTCACAGTTCATTGATTTTTTTTTTTTGCAGGACGGTCAGCAATTCATGACCCAGAACTGCACCGAGCAGTGTACATGCATATCCGGAGTCCTGTCTTGTAGAACGGTGGCCTGTAAACCCGATGAAGACTGCATCATTTCTAATGAAGCTCTAGCCTGCAAAAAGGCCATATGGAGGTGTTCCATAAACCCACCAAACTACGTCACGTTTGGCAACCAGTCATTATTGAACCTTGGTGTTGGTGTTTACGACATTTCTTTTCTTTGCGACACCTTTTCCAATTCTTGGTTCAGAGTTGTAGCTGACATCATTAGTCGACTTGTAGGAACACCAATCGTTAATAAAGTTCATGTTGTTGTCACTAACAACGGTGTGATTACCATTGGCAGAGATGGAAGGGCCTGGGTAAGTCAAAATTGTTCAGTCTACGTTTTACACTGAGGGGTTGATTTACTAAAGACCAACACACTGTGCAATCTGCAAAGTGCAGTTGCCCCAGAGATTAGTAAATGAGCAGAAGCTCTGCTGACTTCCATCATCCAATCATTTGCCAGCAAAAATTCATTATTTTAATTTTCCTTGCGCGTGATTGGATATTATTTGAACCGTGAAGCTCCTTGTTTACTAAGCTCTGAAACAACAGCACTTGCAGAGTCTATTTGCCTTTAGTAAGTCAACCCGTGAGTTTGTTTCATGTTACTCCCATATTCAGGATGTGTGGAAGTGTGATAGCATATCACATGATCCACTATTGATGGGGGGGGGCTATACTGTTGTGTGTGTGTGGGGGGGGGTGTTGTTGCTGTGGGTCTATTGTTGCTGAAAAACTGTATTGTAGTTCAGGGCCACCATCAGGGGGGTACAGGCATTACAGATTACAGATTGTTTTTTTTCGTCAGCACCCCCCCTTCTCTGCTCCAGGGGGGCCCTGCCAAAAGCTGTGTAAGGGGGCCCAAAATATTTGATAGCTGTCCTGTTGTAGTTGCTGGGGGGTCTATTGTTGCTAGGGGATCTATTCTTTTTTTTTTTTTTTTTTTTTTTTTTTTTTTTTTTTTTTTTGAATTTCAAAAAGATTTATTTAAATCAAAGCAGTACAATACAATGCCCTGACTAGGGCAACATTCTTTGGCATGAGATAAAGACAAAGTACATGAAAGAAGACATGTTATCAAAAACCATCATAACTTCAAAACAGAGACAACTAATATAACTTCAGTAACATCAATGAGGGGAGTTGACCCAGTAACATAAGAGATTGGTGGAGTTAAGTAATAAAAATCACCGGACCAGGCGCCCCCTAAGGGTGCAAACATAGCCTGGAGCAAGTGAGATAAATCCCCCAAACTAAACACTCCAACATCAGTAGGGTTGCTCCCCGGATCCGGGAATAACAGAAGTCTCCCGAACCCCAGGAGCAACCCAGAGTCTAATCTGACCTGGGATGAAGCAAAATCTAAAATAGAAAAAAAATAAAAATAAAGCTCCCTCCAGATCGTCCCATAATAAACGAAAAGAGGTATCAAAAGGTTCCAAGGTGTCCTTCTATAAAATAAAAATCATAGGATAGTCCTAAGTAATAATAAAGAAGGGCAATTAGGAGACCCTATCCACTCAAGAAGAGAGGGCGACGAAGTCAAAAAACAAAGTTAGATGGCAAACCAAATATTACTATACATCTTCCGGAATCTACTCTTTTTTTTTTATTTTAAAAGAAAACAAAAAGGAGAAGAATAACAGGGGATAGAAGGAAGAAAGGAGAAAGAAAAGAAAGAAAGAGAGAATCTGCCAGCCGGTAAGGCAAAAAGGAAAAACAAAATCTGAAAGAGTCACTTCACTATCACTCCGGGAATAAGAGATATTCCCATATGTGAGGCCCAGGGTTCCCAAGTTGCCTCAAAGGCAGTGGTGGTCTTTAAGATACGGCTTACCAACTTCTCTTGTGTCATCAACCAAGATATCTTTCTCTTAGCAGCCGCCAGAGATACAGTTGGTTGTTTCCATGCTTTAGCAAGGGTAAGTTTTGCCCCCAAGAGCATAAAGGCTATCAATTTCTGTTTTTGTTTAGAGGCTCCTGGAATATCAGCATTAAGTAAAGCTATTTGGGGGGATTGTTGTAGGGAATTGTCAGTAACTTTCCTTATAAGACAAAACAGCCTATTCCAAAAGCTTCTAATTTTAGGGCATTCCCACCAGGTGTGCCACATGGAACCCCGTGCCTGACACCCCCTGAAACAATCTGAAGAGGAGGATGGAAACATCAATGCCAGCCTTGTGGGGACCAAATACCACCTCATGAGAACTTTAATATTAGCTTCAATCAACTGTACATTAACAATACCTTTAGATGCTCTCGAGACAACTTTATGCCAATCCTGTAGATCCCAGGTCTCCTGCATATCTGCCTCCCATGCCTCCATAAAGGGGAACTTGGAAACGGGCTCTTTCAAAGATAAATAAATGATAGAAATGCCTCCTCTACATTCTTTTCCCTGTCCACACCATTGTTCATAAGGAGTAAAATCCGGGGGTTTCGATTTATTCTTCCAACGGGAAGAGATAAAATGAAAAATCTGGAGATGTCTAAATTTTTCTGCATCTGGCATATCCAATTTGTCTTGACAATATTGGGAAGAAAGGGGTCCCGAAGAGGAGAAAAAATGTCCTATCCTGTACATCCCCTTATCCAACCACCACTGAAAAGATTTTATGTCCATCCCTGGGCCAAATGACGTATTACGAAATATATGAGCTAAAGGTTCAATATCAGAGACTAATGAGCGACAATGCCTCAATCCATCCCATAGGGCCAGGGATTGCGACAATGTAGGGGATAAGACCGAGGGTCTAGACCTACGGGGGCACCAGAGTAAAAAATCCAAAGTAAAGGAGGGAACTGCCTGCTTCTCAATATTTATCCAATCTGGCTTTTCATATTTAAAATAAATCAGTGAAAGTTGAGCTAATCTAGCTGCCTGGAAATATTTAAAGAGGTCAGGGAGACCCACTCCCCCCCGCGTTTTAGGGCTAAGAAGGACAGAACGGGAGAGCCTATAACCCTTATTCCCCCAGACAAATTTAATTACTTTTCCCTGGAAGGATTTAAGATGACCCCTATTTATCCCAACCGGAAGGCATCTAAATAAGTACAGAAGTCTTGGAAGTAAAGTCATTTTAATCGCGTGAACCTTGCCTAACCAGGATAAATTATTGGAAGACCACGATTTAAGGTCATTTTCCAATTTCCTATACATCGGAGGAAAATTAGCGCCATACAATTGATCGAAATTGGGGGTCAAATTAATCCCTAAATAACGAATCGAGGAAGAGTTCCATTTATATCTAAAAGAAGACTTCAAAGCATCCACCGTAGTGAGCGGTAATGAAATATTAAGGGCCTGTGATTTAGACATATTCACCTCCAAACCGGAAACAGTACCGAAGGTGTCAAGGAGATTATTTATAGCGGGAAGAGAAGTATTTGGGGAAGTGACAAAGAGGAGGACGTCGTCAGCAAAAAGTGCACATTTATGCATCACTTGTCCACATCTGACGCCCTCTATATTATGGTCGGATCTAATAGCTATTGCTAGTGTTTCTATGGCTATGGCAAAAATTAGAGGCGAGAGAGGGCACCCTTGCCTCGTACCCCTAGCAATATGTATGGGATCCGAGTAATATCCCTGGAGTTTAATCCTAGCCACCGGATTGGAGTAGAGTGCTCTGAGAAGACCTAAAAAATAATCTCCAAAACCCCAGCGTTTTAGGACAGAAAATAAATATGACCACGACAGAGAGTCGAATGCTTTCTGGAGGTCAAGCGAAAGTATAAAGCCTTCTTGACTAGGGCCCCCGTCCCAACCTGAGTGAAGAATCGAAATTACGTCAATAGCTCTCCTAACCTGGTCAGGACCTTGCCTACCAGGTATGAACCCCACCTGATCCTTATGAATGTACAAATTAATAAAGGAACTAACCCTATTAGCTAAAATTTTCGTAAGAATCTTTAGGTCATTATTAAGTAAGGATATAGGTCTATAGTTTTCAACCAATTCTAGATTTTTGTCGGGTTTGGGGATCACTGAGATGTAGGCCGAATTAAGGTGAATCTCCATCGGATCGCCTGAGCTTTTAGAATTAAAAAATTTAGTCAATCGAGGGGAAAGAATATTCATAAAAGTTTTGTAATATTGGGTAGAAAACCCATCAGGACCTGGAGCTGATCCCACTTTCAAATCTTTGATCACTCCCAATGTTTCTTCTGTCGTAATCGGAGATTCCAGCAAAACCTTATGTCCCTCACCCAAAGTAGGAATAGGGAGGGTATCTAAAAATGAGTCAATAGAAGAAGTCCCAACCGAATCAGTATTTTTGTAAAGCTTAGAATAATATTCCTGAAAAGAGCGTAAAATACGTTGGGGGTTATGAGTGATAGAACCATTTTGAAGCCTAATTTTAGGAAGAGTATAAGAGCGAAATTTAGGGGAGAGTTTATTAGCCAACATGGTACTCATTTTGTTGGAGTTTAGGTAAAATTTAGCCCCTGACCAATTGGTAGACCTTTCAGCTTTGATTGTAAGTGCTAAATTCAGCGCTAATCTAGCGTTAGCAAGTTTAGCAGCAGTCACCGAACACGGATTCTTTTTATGCTGAATACTGAGAGTCCCGAACTCCTTCTCGAGTCTCTCAATATCCAGAGTCCTTTCTTTTTTCCTTTTGGCAGCTAACTGAATGAACATTCCACGGATCGAGGCCTTGTGTGAGGCCCACAGCATTTCCGCAGAGATCTCATCCGTGTCATTAATCCGAAAGAATTCCTGAATTGCTTTCTCTATTTCGGCTACAATTACATGATCTTCTAGTAAAGACTCATTTAATCTCCAATGGGATAAATGTGGTTTATTAAAGTTTCCTCTTAAAGTTATCACTACCATCGAGTGATCCGATAAAACCGTATCCTTAATAAAGGCCTTTTGAACTAGAGGAGTATAAACAGATCCCAAAAAAATATGGTCTATCCTAGAATAACTTAGGTGTGGGTTCGAAAAATGCGTATAGTCTCGCTTTGTTGGATTCAGTTCCCTCCAAACATCTACCAGACCTCTTTGATACAATAATTTTGCCACCTTGGAGCTAATCTTGTTGGGATGTATCAGTTGCTTAGCTGGAACTTTCGATTTGTCTAGGACCTGATCAAAGGCCACATTTGAGTCGCCTCCAAAGATCACTATTCCCTCTAACAATGCCTCCAAAGTAAGAAACATTGTTCGAAAGAACCCCGTCTGACCTGTATTAGGAGCATAATAGGAAACGAACGAAAACAATTGATCCTCTAAAAGCCCCTTTACCAAAATAAACCTCCCCTCAGGATCCCTATAGACCAAAGATTCTTTAAATTTACAGGTTTTAGCAAACAGTAGCGCTACTCCCTTAGTTTTGTTATCTGTGCTTGCCAGAAAAAATTGCGGAAAATGCGCGTGGAGGAAGGATGGGGAATAACTAGAGGGAAAATGGGTTTCCTGTAGAAAAACTACCTCCAACTTTTGTGATTGATAGAGGTTAAAACATTTTTTCCTCTTAATTGCTGAGTTTAGGCCCTGCACGTTGTGAGAAGCTACCTTTAAAACTGAACCTAACTCCTTGTTATGGGACATAGTGTGTGGACAGGGAAAATCTTACAATGTAGATAGATCCAACCCACCTCTTCCAGATGCAGATGAGATTGAAACGATACAGGAACCTGGGATCTAGATTGAAGCTTGAATCGCGAAGCGCTCGGGCACTGGCACAAAAAGAAAAAGAATTAGAGAAAAGAAGAAAGAAAGTGAAATAGAGAAAAGAATAATAAACAAAAAAAAACAAAATGGGCTTGTGAGGCAGGGAGGGATAAAAATCTCTCCCTGCCCCACCAGGTAGAAAAATACCGTGGCCCAAAAATCGGGCCACATACTCATCCCCAGAGTATGACAAAGTCATCTTCAGAGGATGAGTGGAGGCACATGACTGCTGCCCCGGCCAGAACCAACCCCAGAAAATCTTAAAATTTTAAAATAGAAAATACATAATAAAAAAAAAAATAAGCCATAAACTAGATAAAACAAATAACAATGAACAACAATAAAGAATCCACCTGTCTAATAAGACCGAAGACCAGTAAAAAGGGAAGCATGGACTCCACACGAGGAAATCCATACTCACCACATTAAAGGTGCCCGATTATAAGCAGGGTAATAACAAATCATGTTGGGAGAAGAGATGTAAAAGGAAATCCAAAACAAAGAGAAAAAGCAAACAAACACTATTTCTGCCTCTTCCCTTTCCCTCCCCGCCACCCCCCCCCCCCCCCCCCCCCCCCCCCCCCCCCCTCCCCCTCCCGAACAGGTGTCCTCCAGAATTCCCAGATGGAAACGAAATCAAAGAAATGAAGAACCCATTCCAGGAGCTCCACAACCGATGAGTCAGTGTCCAAATAAAGAGAAAGTCACAAAAAGGAGGAGAGGGAAAAGAGCAAAAAGAGGGGAAAAAAAAAAAAAAAAGTAACAAGCCCAAAATTCAAGAGATGACATCAGACGGGGAACAAGGCTTTGGTGCGCCTGGACTTAGTGGATTTCCATAAGGGGGAAATTGGACTCGTGGGTGTAGGACGCTTCGAGGAGGCCGCTTGCAAAATAGAAGTGTCCATCTCGGATTCTTGCGTGATGAAATTCGGATGCAATAAAATCTTTTCACCCTCAGGAAGCGAAGAAAAAGAGTACATTTTCCCCTTAAATGAGAATTTAAGAGCAAAAGGGAAAGCCCACCAGTATTTAACGTTCTTTTGAGAGAGGATGGAAAGTAATGGTTTGAGAGCCCTGCGCCTCTGGATAGTGTAGGGGGATATATCCGAAAAAAGCTGAATGTCATGACCTTGAAAAGATATATTGGAGCTTTGGCGGGATATTTTCATAATATCTTCCTTTACACTATAGAAATGGGGTTTCACCACCACGTCCCTAGGTGAACCATCCTTCCTGGGGGGACCCAATGATCTATGTGCTCTGTCCAGTTCAAGCTTGTGAGGGGGTATGGAAGGAATGAGGGTTTGAATAAGATCCTTTACAGCTGTAGGAACATCCGCAATGGTTTCTGGAAGACCCCGTATTCTAAAATTGTCCCTTCTTGAACGGTTCTCAAGTTCATCCAATTTAGACAGGGCCTCATCTAATTGCTCCTGAAGGGCCTGAATATGGTCAGTGTTTTGACTGGTTCTTGAAACTGTGATATCCAGCTTGTTTTCAATGGCCTCCATTCTGGAGCCCAAATTTTGAAAATTTAAACGGATATCAGTAGTTATTTTGCTAGCTGTATGAGCAAGACCTTTTTCCAGGAGATCAGACAATTTTAAAAACAGATCACCAGCATTTTGAGGGATATCAGGGCTTCCTGGAGTGATGACATCTTCCATGTGGGGAGAGGTGGCTCCTAATGGAGTGAATAGACCAGTGCCCAACGTGCGGCCTAATAATGATTCAGTGGAGGAGGGTGAGGGAGTAACGGCATGGGGGACACCCTGTGAAGCCTGCGGGGTGAAAGATAGAGTAGCAGGCGCAATCACTTGCCTGCTTCCTGACGGGCCCCCGCTGTGTGCTTCTCGCTGCAGCGATGCGTCCGCCATCTTGGATTCGTCCACGGCCCCTTCGGCGGTGAAACTTGGGCCCAGATCCCGTCGGACCGAGCTACCAAGCATTGGTATATAGTTGGTACGGTCCCCGATCCGGTTCCGTAGCCCGTTGGCTCTTTTCAGGTGAGGATTCCGCTCTAGGGAGGTGAGTTGGCCGAGGCAGGTCGGAGCTCCCGGACTACGCAGCCATTCAGGAAGCCTCGCGCATCGGGGATCTATTCTTAATGGTTGGATCTATTGGTTCTGGGAGGGGATTCTATTGTTGCTGGTATAAATGTGCACTTAGTTTTGTTCCAAATGAATATTTTAACCACTTAAGGACCGCCGCATGTACATTTACGTCAGCAGAATGGCACCGACAGGCACATCAACGTATATATACGTTGGTGCCTTGGGGGGGATCGGGGGTCCGATCGGACCCCCCCCCCGTACATGCGGCGGTCCGCGCGGCTGCAGGAGCGATCCGACAAGTGGGGGCGGCTATCCGTTTTCATCCGCCCCCTCCGGATCGCTCCCAGCCAATGCGCGCGCCCGCCTGCCCTGTCACTTCCTCCTCCTGTGTAAACACAGGAAGGAGGAAGCGACGTGATCTCTCCCTCGGCGTTTGTTTCAAGCGCCGCTGAGGAGAGATCACAACACACAAGTAAGTCTGCACCAAACAGCACACTTACACACACACACAAACACATTTAACCCCCGCGATCGCCTCCCCCCCTCCCCCCTGTCACAGTGTCACTGAATGCAGTAATCATACATGTATGATTACTATATTTAGTGTCAGTGTGACAGACAGTGTGACAGTCAGTCAGTGTTAGTGTCAGGGTAGCCCCCCCCACCCCCCCCAATAAAGTTTTAACCCCTTGATCACTGCCCTAGTTAACCCTTTCACTCCCTATTGCCAGCGTCACTAAGCGATCATTTTTCTGATCGCTGTATTAGTGTCGCTGTTCCCGCTAGGTAGCTAATTTTTTTTAATGCGATTTTTTTTTATACTAAAGACATGTGGCTAAATAAATTTTGGCCTAAATGTTTGACTAAAATTTAGTTTATTGGTTTTTTATTATAACAAAAATTAAAAAATATTGATTTTTTTTCAAAAATGTCGCTCTATTTTTGTATATAGCGCAAAAAATAAAAATCGCAGAGGCGATCAAATACCACCAAAAGAAAGCTCTATTTGTGGGAAAAAAAGGACGCGAATTTTGTTTGGGAGCCACATCGCACGACCGCGCAATTGTCTGTTAAAGCGACGCAGTGCCGAATCGCAAAAACCCCTTGGGTCATTTGCCAGCGTATTGGTCCGGGTCTTAAGTGGTTAAAGAATGTCGATACATTTGTTAATTTGGAAGTATCAGAATTAACATATTCATAAATTTGTAAATGTGTGAATTATAAAATTCGTAAATAAGAAAATTGGGAAATTTGGAAATTCTAAATTCGAAAGTCCAAAAACCAGAAAATTTGAAAATCTGAAATAATAACTAACTATTCAATTATAGGTATTGGAATTTCCTTTTCAAATTTAGTTGTTAGTGAACAAATACAAATGTATCTGAAGTTATGAATTATCTGAAATAACAAATGCCATAACTAAACCATTGGAACGTAATGCATTAATAATAATGAACAACGATGGTAATGATAATGATAAAATCTTTTTATTATTATTATTTATTAATAGTTAGTTCCATTCCATTTGTTTAGAAGCGATATTCGTTATTTCGGCTAATTTGCAACTTCGGATAAATTTGTGTCTGGTTGATAGGGTATAATATGTAACTTTAATGTAAGGTTCAACAGCCAAATTTGAAATGAAATTCCGATACCTAAAATTTAATAGTTAGTTATTATTAGTTAGTTCAGGGATCCTCAAACTACGGCCCTCCAGCTGTTGTAGAACTACACATCCCATGAGGCATTGTAACACACTGACATTCATAGACATGACTAGGCATGATGGGAATTGTAGTTCCTGAACAACTGGAGGGCCATAGTTTGAAGACCCATGAGTTAGTTAGTTAGAATTTTCAGATTTCGTACTTTCGATTTTTCCAGTATACAAATCTACAAATTTATGACTTTTGAATGTATGAATTTACAAATTTTCTAATTTACAAAGTTTCTCATTTTATAATTAATGAATTCATGAATTTATGAATTTTTAAATTGCGATCATAACGAATAACATCAAAAAAAGAAAAAAAGGCATGAAACAAAAACGAAAACAAACTAATTTTTCAGCAGTGCACGTCTAGTTGCTGGAAGGGGCGAGTCTATTGTTGCTGGTTGCAGTGGATCTTTTTTACTGCTTTTCTTGTTATCATTAACGAATTCCCTACAAATTACTTTGGGCCGCAAAATAATTCATAAATTAGAAAATTTGAAAATTTGGAAATTCGAAAGTCCAAAAACCGGAAAATTTGAAAATTTTAAATAATAACTAATTATTAAATTATAGGTATTGGAATTTCCATTTGTTTAGATGCGGCATTCGTTATTTCGGCTAATTTGTAACTTCGGATAAATTTGTAACTGGTTGATATGGTATAATTTGTAACTTTAATGTAAGATTTAATGTATGATTCACTAACAGCCAAATGTGAAAGTAAATTCCAATACATATCATTTAATAGTTAGTTATTATTAGTTAGTTAGAATTTTTGGATTTCTTTTTTTCGATTTTCGGATTTTCCAATTTACAAATCTCAGAATTTTCGCATTTTTGAATGTATGAATTTATGAACTTACCAATTTACATATTTTCTAATTTACAAAGTTTCTCATGTTCTAATTTCCAAATCTATGATATTTTGAATTGCGATCATAATGAATGACCCAACAAAAAAGAAAAAGAAAAATGGGATTGAAACAAAAACGAAAACACATTTTTCTAGTTGCTGGGAGTCTATTGTTGCTACTTGAAGTGGATGTTTTTTACTGCTTTTCTTGCTATCATTAACAAATTTCCTACAAATTACTTTGGACCACAAAACAATACTTGGTTGTGGATTCTCAAAAAGGGGTGGTACTGAGAGATGGGTAGGGGGTGGAACTAAGGGATGGTGCTCGGAGGAGGGTAGGGGGTGGAGACAAGGGGTGACTCAAAAGTTCGGAGCACCCGCACCTATTTTCTGGGAAAAAAGCCGAGGTGCAATTAGTTTTGTTTCAAATACATTTTTTTAAGGATTTCAATAAATTTGGTAATTTGGAAATATCCAAATTGACATATTCATAAATTCATAACTTTGAGAATTGTTAAATTCGTAAATTAGAAAATTGGGAAATTCGAAAATTCTAAATTCGAAAGTCCAAAAACCCGAAAATTCGAAAATCTAAAATAATAACTAACTATAAAATTTTAGGTATTGGAATTTCCTTTCAAATTTAGCTGTTAGTGAACGTAACAAATACAAATTTATCTGAAGTTATGAATTATCTGAAATAACGAATCCCGTAACTAAACAAATGGAACATAATGCATTAATAATAATTAACAATGATGGTAACAATAATAATAAAATCTTTTTATTATTATCATTATTTATTATTAATTAGTTCCATTCCATTTGTTTAGATGCAGCAAATCATTATTTCGGCTAATTTGTAACTTCGGAAAAATGTATATGCATTCACTAACAGCCAAATTTAAAATGAAATTCCAATACCTATAATTTAATAGTTAGATATTAGTTAGTTAGTTCGAATTTTAGATATTTAGGTTTTCCAATATACAAATCTACGAATTTAGGAATTTTTGAATGTATGAATTTACGAAGTTGCTCGTTTTATAATTTTCGAATTCATGAATTTTTTAATTGCAATCATGACCCAAAAAAATAAAGAAAAATAGGAATTGAAATAAAAACGAAAATGAATTTTTTTTTCGGCAGTGCACGTCTAGTTGCTGGGAGGGGGAAGTCTATTGTTGCTGGTTGCAGTGGATCTTTTTTCCTCTTATTCTTACTATAATTAACAAATTCCCTACAATTTACATTCGACCAAAAAACAATACTTGGTTGTGTATTCTCTAAAAGTGGTGGTACTGAGAGATGGGTAGGGGGTGGAACTAAGGGATGATGCTCGGAGAAGGGTAGGGGGCGGAGACAAGAGGTGACTTAATAGTTGGGAGCACCCGCATCTATTTTCTGGGAAAAAAGCACTGGTCAACTCCATACTGCAGTACAATTAAACATTGACCCGTGCATTGCATCCGTGAAATGCCGAATTTTCTAATTTTTGCAAAAAAGGTAGCAAAAAAGTGGACAGAGCCTTTAAGCTTCTTTCTAAAGCATATCAAGCCAAAAAAAAAAAACATAATATATTTCAGCTTGCCGGTCTTTAGATTTGGTGGCTGCAGAGTTAGAACAGATATTCAACTTCAGGATTTACAGCTCAGTAAGACTGTGAACAATAGAAATGTGTGTACACTAAGGATGGAGGCGGATGGGGTGTACTGGTACTTAGAGGTAGACCCCTAAGGATATCTGAGTAGGGATGAGCTGAACACCCCCCCGGGTTCGTTTCCCAGCAGAACATGCGACCTGACAAAAAATTCATTCTAACATCCGAACATCGTTAAAGTCTATGGGACACGAACATGAAAAACCATGTTACTCTTTAAATATATTTTCCTCCAAAACATGATATTATCCTGTTAAATGTTTTTTTTTTTTTAAATGTTTTGATTGTGTTTTAGGTCAAAGGACGTGCGCTTCCATTCGATGACCAGATTTCTGATTCTATTGCGATAAGTAAAGATCTCTCACTGCATCACAGTGAAGACGCTGTTGCAGTCGTCATTGGTGACCATGTGAAGATACTGTTGTCTAGCAATGGATATCTCCAAGTGAGCACAAATGAGTTCTATCTCGATAGTCTCTGTGGCCTGTGTGGAAATCCAAAATATGTACCAGATGGGCCTGCAAGCCTAAAGCCTCCTGTTTCATGGCTTGTTGGTGACTTCTAGGGGAGGTCAGTAAAACATTTTTAAAACATTTAAACGTTATAGAATTTTTTTTATTAAAAATAAACACTGTATATACTGAGTATAAGCCGACCCGAATATAAGCACCTAATTTTACCACAAAAAACTGTAAAAACGTATTGACTCCAGTATAAGCCTAAGGTGCCCATCTGCATGCCTCAATGTGCCTCATTTTACCTCACTGTCTCCATGTGCATGCCTCACTGTGTCCATGCCTCACTGTGTCCATGCCTCACTGTGTCCATGCCTCACTCTGCCCATGCCTTATTGTGCCCATGACTGGGCTGATGTTTAACATCGTAGTTCCCTCAGACAGAAAACATTGCACAGTTGTAGAGGAGAAATTGGGCTACATGTGTGCCAAGTTCCGGGTCCAGGGGACCTAGGACTGGCCAGTATTGTGTCCCCAAATTCACTGGAGAAATTACCATTTAACATGGGAGTCTATGGAACGAGTGCCTGGATTTGAAAAATCTGTGCTCCCCGGCCGTAGGTTCCCCGGACAACAAACTTTGCACACTTGTTCACAAGAGTGGCTGCTTTCCTGAGTCTCTAACTTCTTTTGCCTGAGAGCCATTGGCTCCCACTGCCGTAAATCATAGCCAGTGAGGAGGGAGCAGGAGCAAGGCCAAGAATGCACGAGTGCACCAAGGGCAAGCCATTGGTTCCCACTGCTGTCAATCACAGCCGGTGAGGAGAGAGTAGGAGCAAGGCCAAGAATGCACAAGTACCCCAAGGGCAAGCCATTGACTCCCGCTGCTAAGAGCCGGTGAAGAGGGAGCAAGAGCAGGGCCTGGAATACACACATGCCCCAGGTACAAGCCATTGGCTCCCGCTGCTGTCATTCCTAGTGGGGGGGGGTGGGGTCAAGAATGCCCGAGTGCCCCAAGGGTAAGCCATTGGCCCAAACTTCTGTTAATGCTAGCCAGTGAGGAGGGAGCAGGAGCAGGGACAAGAATGCATGAGTGCCCCAAGGGCAAGCCATTGGCCCCCCGCTTCTGTCAATGTTAACCAGTGAGGAGGGAGCAGGAGAAGGGGCAAGAATGCATGAGTGGCCCAAGGGCAAGCCATTGGTCCCCGCTGCTGTCAATCCTAGCCTGTGAAGAGGGAGCAGGATCAAGGCCAAGAATGCATGAGTGCCCCAAGGGCAAGCCATTGGCTCCCGCTGCTGTCAATCACAGTCAGTGAGGAGGGAACGGGGCGGAGCTGAGAATGTATGGGTGCAACCATAGAAAAAAGCTGTAGGAAAAAATGGCAGAGCAAAAATTTGGATAGCCGCACTCCAAGGAACTTCAAGAAAAGTGGTCTTTATTTAGTAAAAATCGGCAAAATACATACACGCACAGCCACAAACTATATAACCAACGCGTTTCACACTATACCTTTAGTGCTTAGTCATGGCTCAAAAAAAAGCTGGCTATGGAGGCAACCGGAGAAGAGAAGGAGCCAGGAGCGCTGGCGAGGGACCCCAGAAGAGGAGCATAAGGGTGCAAAGCCATTACACAGAGCAGGTAAGTATAAGATGTTGCTGTTTTTTATTTTTTATTTAGCCTTTAATATGACTTTAATATTCAATAAATGCACACTAATAAAATGACGATTAATAAAATAAAAGTTGTAGTAAATTCCTTAAGCATGAACAAATCTAATCTAGTCGTTATATTATCAAGAAATAGTAAATCCATATAATAACATAGTAAATTAGGTTTTCTGTGTAGCTCCGCCCCCCACCCACGGCTTAGTCATGGGGATCATGGGGATTTCCCTATGACTATTGCTCAGGGGTGTGGAACACAACACATCGGGGGCATGGCCTTAGCTAAAGCCCAGACTGAGACTGCCACATACTCTTTCATGTCCGGCTCAAGGGATATTTTCTTCGCTACAGATTTGTTCACGCTTACGGAATTCACCACAACTTCACGCATTCCTTCATATCGCACATTTTTTTCACATTGTTTTTTCATCTCTTCGTTGTTATAGGTGATCCCGAAAAGTTGTAATTTTTTTTTTTTTATAATCATCCGGTGTGAAATTTTGTGCTTGAATATCTAATCGGGCTGAAGAATGCAACAACTCTGTGCCCAAGGGGAGAGGATCTGACGTTTGCCCCTCTTCAGGATAATGATCTTGTGCACTTTGTTCAGCTGTTGTGGAAATTCTCACCTAATCATCTACATTTGTATAAAAGGAAGTATATAGTTTGAAGCAAACTGTATCTACTTTGAATTGTGATTGCAATTGAACTGGCAAATTCCAATAAAGGAACAATGATTTAGTAATGAAACAAATAAAGACATACAGATTGTACCTTTCTTTTGTGTCCTTAACATCATTCATGTTTTCTCCGTACCCACAAGATGAATGTGCACTCCTTTCCATAGATGACTACAGACATAAGGGAACAGCCACCTGGTCTGGTCTTTAACCACTTAAGCCCCGGACCAATATGCTGCTAAATGCCCAGAGGCGTTTTTACAATTCGACACTGAGTCGCTTTAACTGACAATTGCGCGGTCGTGCGACGTGGCTCCCAAACAAAATTTGCGTCCTTTTCTTCCCACAAATAGAGCTTCCTTTTGATGGTATTTGATCACCTCTGGGATTTTTATTGTTTGCGCTATAAACAAAAGTAGAGCGACATTTTTGAAAAACTGTCA
The DNA here is from genome assembly GCA_029574335.1 of Rana kukunoris. Taxonomy (NCBI): domain Eukaryota; kingdom Metazoa; phylum Chordata; class Amphibia; order Anura; family Ranidae; genus Rana; species Rana kukunoris. The sequence continues at coordinate 7,381,872 of CM056058.1, forward strand.
CATGACATTTAAAAAAAGTATCGGTATTCGGTATCGGCGAGTACATGAAAAAAAGTATCGGTACTTGTACTCGGTCCTAAAAAAGTGGTATCGGGACAACCCTACTCATAATCCAAGGTTTTACTGTATACAAGTTCAACAGTCTTACATAACCCATTAACCGCTTAAGGACCGCCGCATGTACACATACGTCGGCAGAATGGCACGGACAGACACATTTGCGTGCCTGTACGTCCCTGCCTAGACGTAGGTCGGGGGTCCGATCGGACCCCCCCCCCGGTACATGCGGTGGTTCTGTAGGCTGTAGGAGCAATCCGGGATGAGGGGGCGGCTGTTCGTTGTTGTCCGCCCCCTCCGGATCGCTCCCAGCCAATCCGTGTCCTCCCCGTACAAAGTAAGGTCCATAGGGAGAGTACATGTATTTAAAACTGGTTACAAGGGTGAGTTCAGAGGGTAGTAATAAATGGGGAGTACTCAGAATGGTCAGGGGTGGGAAGTGGCATCCCCCAGGGTTCTGTGATGGGCCCAATCCTGTTTAATTTCTTCATAAATGACCTGGAGGATGGGGTAAACAGCTCAAGCTCTGTATTTGCAGATGACACTAAGTTAAGCAGGGCAATATCTTCTCCATATGATTTGGAAATCTTGCTAGAAGATCTGAACAAATTAATGGGGTGGGCAACTACATGGCAAATGTAAAAATCTAAAATAATGCATTTGGGTTGCAAAAATATGATTGCAATCTATACACTGGGAAGAGAACCTCGGGGGGAATCTATGATGGAAAAGGACCTGGGGGTCCTAGTAGATCAGGGGTCTCCAAACTGCGGCCCTGGGGTCAGATGTGGCCCCTTGCTTGCCTTAATGCGGCCCTTGGGGCATTATTCTATCCAATTTAAATAGGGCATAATTCTTGTTGCTGACACCAATGGGGCACTATTCCTCCAACTGTCACCATCAATTCTTTACATTAACAACCAGCGATGGGGCACTAGTCCTTCCACTGTCACCAAAGATATGGTATTATTTACTCCCACTGGTCATTTTTTACTCCCAATAGCCCTAGTCTGGCCCACCTAAAGTCTGAAGGACCAAAACTGGCCCTTTGTTTAGAAAGTTTGGAGACCCCTGTAGTAGATGATAGGCTCATCAATCACATGCAATGCCAAACTGTTGCTAACAAAGCAAACAGAATATTGGCATTAAAAAGGGGATTAACTCCAGAGATAAAATGATAATTCTCCTGCTCTACAAGACTCTGGTCTGGCCGCGTCTAGAGTATGCTGTCCCACTCTGGGCACCAGTCCTCAGGAAGGATGTACTGGAAATGGAGAGAGTACAACGAAGGACAACAAAGCTAAAAAAGGGTCTGGAGGATATTATTTATGAGGAAAGTTCGCAAGCACTGAACTTATTCTCTCTGGAGAAGAGACGCTTGAGAGGGGATATGATTTCAATTGAAAAAATACCCTACAATAGGGATAAAACATTTTTGCGTAAGGGAGTTTAATAAGGCACGTGGCCACTCACAAAATAAGAAGAAAGAGGTTTAATCTTAAACTACGTAGAGGTTTCTTTACTATAAGAGCGGCAAGGATGTTGAATCCTCTTCCACAGGCGGTGGTTTCAGCGGGAGGCATCCATAGATTAAAAGAATCTATTAGATAAGCACCTGAACGACCACAACATACAGGGATATATATTGTAATTCTGAGCTATAATCACACACATTGGTTGGATTTGATGGACTTGTGCCTTTTTTCAACCTCACCTATGTAACTGTGTAGTGGTGCTATCAACATCCTTAAATCCTCAGCTTCGCCCAGTGCCCAAACTGAAAGGCTTCTGATGCCTCTGTGTACCGTGAACCACTGGAGGGACATTCGGCACTCAGGTAAATGTCAAATGGCAAGATCCTTTATTATAATTACATCAAACAGCTGTAAAACAACCAACGTGTTTCAGCTGTCAGGCCTTAGTCATGGCTGTCCAAAGTGTCCCAATGGCTAGAAAGTTGGCACCATCTTCCATGCTACTTCTAAACCATGATTAAGCTCCAAGGGGCGGAGCGAAATTCCATAGGGGCATGGCCCTTGTGGGAGTCCAGGCTGAGGTTGTCATTCCACTACTGAACACATACGTGGATGTGCGGCACCGGGTATCTTCATCTCTCTCTCTCTCTCTCTCTCCAGCTACTTCTAAACCACATGTCCTTCAGGCAGAACATGCTTTTAGAGAGGTCTGCAAACAAGAGGAATCTTTGAAAACATCAGTTCTGGGGTCTTTAGGCCTTCTTCAGCTTCTAATGGCTCTGGTCTTTGGCAATGGCGGCTGGTGCTCATTTTTTTTTGGAGGGGGGTGCAAACAACCCCTTCAAATGCAGCTACTGTGCCCATTAATTTCAGCCACTGTGCCCACCAAATGCAGCCACTGTGCCCATCAAACGCAACCACTGTGCCATCAAACACAGCTACTGTGCTCATCAATTGCAGCCACTGTGCCCATCAAATGCAGCCACTGTGCCATCAAATGCAGCTACTGTGCCCATCAATTGCAGCCACTGTGCCCATCAAACGCAGCCTCCGTGCCCATCAAACATAGCTACTGTGCCATCAAACAGAGCCACTGTGCCCATCAAACGCAGGCACTGTACCCATAAATTTCCACCACTGTGCCCATTAATCACAGCCACTGTGCCCATTAAACACTGCCACTGTGTCCATCAAGCGCAGCCACTGTACCCATAAATTGACGCCACTGTGCCATCAAACGCAGCTACTGTAACCATCAATCGCCGCCAGTGTGCCCCATCAATTGCTGCCAGTGTGCCCCATTAATTGCTGCCAGTGTGCCCCATCAATTGCCACCAGTGTGCCCATCAATTGCAGTCAGTTTTCCCCATTAAATGCTGCCAGTGTGCCCTCCGCCCACTGTTTACCAATTTGGAAGCCTACTAGAGCTCAAATCAGGAAGCCTTTAAGACCGACGGCTCTAATCAGGTGATACCAAAAACACCCCCGCCACTGTAATTCAGATACCCGGCACCCGACAAGGGGCCAGACACCTGAATAGGGAGCGGCAGTGTCTTACTTATTCCAACTTAATTTAGTAGAATAGATTAAGCCATGATTACGGGGTCAGTTCACAAAAGGATATTGCACGAGATATTTGGGTGACACATTTAACCCGAAGAAAAAAAAACGAAGAAATGCACGGTAAATACGGCATAAATATGTCTAAAAGTCAATTCACAAACAAACTTATTGAACAAAAACATTAAATAAATAAAAGGTGGTCTAGCCACATCGTTTTTCACAAACTAACCGTTCCGCACCTGCTAGCATCCTAACAACCATGACTCATCTGCTGTCAGAGGGATTCCCCCGCTGACAGCAGAATGGAAACAAATCCAAAAAACAGTAAAAAGAAAAAATGGAATGCAGTCCCCCCCAGTCTATATAAGACCCTTTAGGTTTGGTATGGATTTTAGGGGGAGCCTGACGCCAGCATTTGTTATAAAATTGGTGTCCCCCCCCCCTCCTCCAAATCTATACCAGACCTTATCTGAGCATACAGCCTGGCAAGGCCAGATTACTAGTGTTGCTCACGAATATTCGCATTGCGAATATTCGCTACGAATATTGCATATTCGAGTATTCGCGAATAACACGAATATCGCGGCGAATATTCGCTATTTCGAATATTCGAATTTTTTCAATTTTTTTTTTTAGAACAGATCACATCCTAGAGATCCCCATCGACGTCTAAAAGCATTGCTGGTATGATTAGAGACCTTGGGCCGAGTAGCTGCAGCGCTCATTTTATATTGCCGAAAAATCGCAATGCGATTATTCGGCAATAGCGATATCGCGCGATTATTTTATATTGTAATATATCACGAATATTCTGAGCCAATCAGAGTGCTCCATTCCGCATTTCTCGAAATTTCGCAATTATTTTATATTGTAATATATCACGAATATTCTGAGCCAATCAGAGTGCTCCATTCCGCATTTCTCGAATATTCGCAATTATTTTATATTGTAATATATCACAAATATTCTGAGCCAATCAGAGTGCTCCTTCCGCATTTCTCGAATATTCGCAATTATTGTAATATATCACGAATATTCTGAGCCAATCAGAGTGCTCCTTCCGCATTTGCCGAATATTCGCAATTATTGTGTATTGTAATATATCACGAATATTCTGAGCCAATCAGAGTGCTCCTTCCGCATTTCTCGAATATTCGCAATTATTTTATATTGTAATATATCACGAATATTCTGAGCCAATCAGAGTGCTCCTTCCGCATTTCTCGAATATTCGCAATTATTTTATATTGTAATATATCACGAATATTCTGAGCCAATCAGAGTGCTCCATTCCGCATTTCTCGAATATTCGCAATAGCGAAAAATCGCAATAGCGAAAATTCGCAATAATTTAATTTCCAAAAAATATCACGAATATTCGTATTTAGCGAATATATCTCGAATATTCGACTATATAAAGTCCTTTATTAAATATATATATATAATAAAAAAATGTCCACTGATGCAGATCCATTGTCAATCACGATGAACGTGACCCACTGCCTGCTGCTTCCACGCGCTACTTAAGTAAACAATGAGGGTGTGATCAACGACATCAAAAGAGGGCAGGGGAAACCCATTCACTGACAAGGTTGGGGTTAAATGATATGACACTAGTGGGTCCACCCAGTGACATCATTAACGCAACCTTAGTCAATGATGTCACCATGTGGGCCAACCTCTTGTAACATCATTGACCCCCTGCCTCTATGGTTTACCTAACAACTTAAGGACCGCCGCACGACTAAATGCGTCGGCAGAATGGCACGGCTGGGCACATGGACGTGCAGGTATGTCCCCTTTAAGAAGCTCAGCCATGGGTCACGCATGCGCCGCTGGCAGAACACACGCGACCCAGTCCTGTGCTTCTTGACTGCGCCCACAGGACCCGATCGTCACCGGTGTCCTGCGATCGGGTCACAGAGCTGAAGAATGGGGAGAGGTAAGTATAAACAAACCTCTTCCCGTGCTTCCTAGTGAGCCTGTCACTGATCGTTTGTTCCCTGTCATAGAGAACGCTGATCAGTGGTGTCACACGCCCAGCCACGCCCCCCTACAGTAAAGAAACACACATTAGGGAACACTTAACCCATTTAGCGCCCCCTACAGGTTAACTTCTTCACTGCCAGTGTCATTTTCACAGTAAAAAATTACAATGGTCCCAAAATTGTGTCAAAAGTGTCCGATGAGTCCGCCATAATGTTGCAGTCCTGATAAAAATCGCTGATTGCCGCCATTACTAGTAAAAAAAAAAAAAATACTAATAAAAATGACATAAAACTATCCCTTATGTTGTCAAAAATGGCCTCCCGTCTTTTAACATTTTTTTGGTGAATAGGAAGGATTGTACCCCTAACTCATTCACATAGGGGGAGAGCCGGGATCTGGGGGCATCCAGATTCCAATAAGCCCCCTGCCAACAGACCTCCACAACCACTGCCTGGGGTTGTCAGGAAGGGGCCCTTATCCCCATCAACATGCACCCCCAGCTCAAAAGCACCTTCCCCCATGTTGAAGGCATGTGGCCTGCTGTCCTGCCAGGCTGCATGCTATGATACGGGTCTGGTATAGATTTTGGAGGGAACACCATTTTTATTTTTATTTTGGCGTGGGGTTCCCCTTAAAATCCATACCAGACACGAAGGGCCTGGTAAAGGGGGCTGGGGGGGCACCCTGTTTTTTTTTCACTTTTTTCTATTGCCTGCAGTGTTTTATTCTCATTCAGCTGTCAGTAGGGAAGCCCGTTGACAGCTGATATCTCATGCATTGTGAGGGACACCATGGCTGGCTTCCCAACCCACTCCTTGACAACCAGCTATTCAGTGTACCCTGATTAGGCGAGGCTTTGCCCAATCAGGGCTTATAATGCACAGTGAGGCAGTGAGGCAGTGCATTATTACAATCAGGCAGTGCGTTGTGGGGCGCTCGGCAGGTGGAAATCCCACAATTTTCGGGTGTTCGCCGACTGAGCAAAGTTCAGGCCAAACTTTTCCTTGGCTGGAATTGTTCGCCCATCTCTGCTGACAAGCAGTAGCTGGGTAGGGGGAGTGCTAGCAGATGAGATTGAAGTAATAGATTCAGACTCATTTTTGTTCCCTATGCTCCTAGGCCTCTTCATGGTAACATGGAACTGTGCATAGGGGTGCGCACAGGGTGTGCCAGATGTGCCCAGGCACACCCCAATCACTCCCTGTAGTGCAGATTCTCCCTGCTGCCCGGTGTCCCCTCCTACAGCATTGCTGGCTTCCCACCTCTTCCACTGGCTACTGCAGTGGGCACACATAGATGATATTTCAGGATGAGTGGGGGAAGGGGTAATGTAATTTATTGGCCCCTTTCCTTTCTGAATGAACACAGTGAGAGATAGGTACCGTGTTTTTGAGCTTTCAGGTGCACACCCTAATGCAACAGGCTGCGCCACACACCTATGGAACTCCTGGCATGCTGATCGATCATAGTCTCACTTACCAATTATTTGTGAAATTCAGATGTTCTACCAAAATACGTTTGGATCAGGTGAGAGTTAAACACACACTGAGTAAGAGATCTGTGATAGGTGACCTCAGTCTGACACAGTTCTGCTTATTGTTCAGCTCTGAACAATGCATTGTAAAACAAATATGAAAGTTTTATTATTTCTGTAGATTTACGCAATAAAAAAAAATTATAAAGCAATTTCTGCTCTCGTGATTTCCTGATATAATAAAACCAGAAGGTTTCAGAAGGGCTCGGACAGGCAGATGGACGTAAATTTACCCGGGGAAAAAGCCCAGTGCGCATGCTCCAGCTCACGTCGGAAAGCGTCGTTGAAACCGACGTCAAAACGACGTGAGCGTCATTTACGCAACTCCCTATTCGCGAACGAGTTAGTAAAACGACGTAAGCGATGGAAAAAGCGGACGCTGACCCGACGCCATACTTAACATGGCATCCGACGGCACCCGACGGCATCCGACGGAACTTCGTAAGGTTACTCCACATAGAAGCTGGGGTAACCTTACGCGGACGAAAACGACGTACGCGACGACGGGGCAGAGTAAAAGCGATCGGGAATCGCCGTACTAGCCTCATTTACATAGGCAAATGAGAAAACAATGTAAAGGCCACCTAGAGGCCGGAGTTGTCATTACACCTACGATCCGCAAGTGTAATGGTTTTACACTTGTCGGATGTAGAAGCGTATCTATGCAAAAGTGATGCTAAGCATCGCGCGCATAGATACGAGGCAAAAAAAAAGGCGATATGACGGGGTATCTGAGATACTCCGTCGTATCGCCGCTGAGAATCTGGCCCAGTGTCACTAACCGATTATTTTTCTGATCGCTGTATTAGTATCACTGTTGCTGCTAGGTAGCAATTTTTTTTTTATTGCGATTTTTTTTTTTACTAAAGACATGTGGCTGAATTCATTTTGGCCTAAATGTTTGACTAAAATTTAGTTTATTCGATTTTTCTTATAACAAAAAGTAAAAAATATTGTTTTTTTTTCAAAAATGTCTCTTTATTTTTGTATATAGCGCAAAAAATAAAAATCGCAGAGGCGATCAAATACCACCAAAAGAAAGCTCTATTTGTGGGAAGAAAAGAATGCAAATTTTGTTTGGGAGCCACGTCGCACGACCGCGCAATTGTCTGTTAAAGCAACGCAGTGCCGAATTGTAAAAACGCCTCTGGGCATTTAGCAGCATATTGGTCCGGGGGTTAAGTGGTAAATACGTATTCTTCTACATATTTTTGGTAAAAAAAAAATTGCAATAAGCGTTTATCGATTGGTTTGCGCAAAAGTTATAGCGTTTACAAAATAGGGGATAGTTTTATGGCATTTTTATTAATATTTTTTTTACTAGTTATGACGGCGATCAGCGATTTTTTTCGTGACTGCGACATTATGGCGGACACATCGGACACTTTTGACACATTTTTGGGACCATTGTCATTTTCGAACGGCAAGAATGCGGTGACATACAACACTACGATGAGAAAAATTAAGTTCAATGATTTCGAGCATGCGTCAAATTGATTCCGAGCATGCGTGGGATTTTTGTGCGTAGGGATTGCATACAGATACAGACGATCGGAATTTCCGACAAGAACTATTGCTGTCGTAAAAATTGAGAACCAGCTCTCACTAATTTGTTGTCGGAAATTCCAAAAGCAATTATCCGATGGAGCCTACACACGGTCAGATTTTCCTACAAATAGCTCACATAGAACTTTTGTTTTCGGAAATTCCGACCGTGTGTATGCGGCATCAGGGTTTTTTCCACCGTGCCTTTTGGTACCAGGTGTTTCGCTAATTTTTTCTAATTTTGGGTCAGATAGACCAAAAACCTGGTTCACACACAGTCTGTCATGACCTTCACGACCTGTCTGTCCTTTACCTCGTGTATCAGCTTTAGGGTTTGCTCTCTCACACCTGCATGGTTAAGTAATCTTCCCTCAGTGGGGCCCCACCCTAGTCTCAACAGGAACCACAATTTAACATTGTGTTCTCCAAGACTGCCTTGTCGTACAATATTGTGTGTTTGGTTTCCTGTTTGCCATGTGCTCTACATTTCTCTATTACAGTCTCTATTACCGATCTTGGCGTGTTCTGACCATCCCCGCTTGCTTGTGACCCTGACCTTTGGCGCGTTCTGGACTATACCTGCCTGCTTGAGACTCTTGATCTTTGGCTTGTTCACCATTTATCCTTGTCTGCTTGTCCCCCCCCCGCCCCTATAGCTTATCCTTCTATAGCCTACCATGAGCGTGAGCTGGGAGACCCCAGGGGCCGCGACCTGGAGTCAGCTGCAGCGAAGTCCATCCTCACCACTAGAGGCTCTGGTGAACACCAGCTGGCTCTTAGACTCCAGGCCCTGGGGAATCTCATGTTCTTGCTCCCTGCGGGAACCGTCTTGGCGCGCCAGTGCACCTGCCTGCCTGCACCACCCAGGGTTCCAACCGCAGCAGTCAGCCGTAGGGTCCACTAAACCCAAAAGGTGTACATCTGTCACCTGGCCTCAGGTGACCTGACACAGTCCAATCCCTCTTCAATTTTTGTCCTTCATGGTAACATGGAACTGTGGTATACTGATCAATCATAGTCTCAATTACCGAATATTATTTATGAAATTCAGATGTTCTACCAAAATACATTTGGATCAGGTGAAAGCTAAACACATTAGGCCAGATTCAGGTAGATGGGAGCATCTTTACTCTGGAGTAACGTTTCTCATTTACGTTACTCCGCCGACACTTTCGGAGCAAGTACTGTTATTCACATAGCACTTGCGCGTAAACTTGCGCCAGAGTAACGATAATGCGCTGGCGTAACCCGACGCAAGTGGAAGTGGGTGTGATCATATGTAAATGATGGGCGGAGCCCAGTGCAGAGGCTTATGTTCAGCGCATCATCCACGGAGCATGCGCAGTGAGTGAGGCTCCACTCGCCCCCTTGTGCGCATGCTCACAACTTCCGTCGGCACCACTTCATGGGACACGTCAGCGCAATGTGTTCCGTTGCGTGTATAAAAGCGCCAGCGGAAGCGCCATTCCGGCGCAAAAGTATTTCCGTTTCCCCCCACCCCAGGGAATTTACTTTTGCTCTGTGATGGCTGCTCCCGCTACCCCCAAAGAGAGGAGGAATCTCAATTTTAACTCCCAGGAGGTGTCAGTTATAATCTCCGCTATGGAGACTTTTAATGATTTCCTCCATGGGAAAAAAAGTCGTAAGACCAGCCGGGAGAGGAAGCAGGCCATCCTGGACACCATTGCTGGCAGGGTCAATGTGTTGGGGTACTCCACCCGGACTGCTGGCGACATTCAAAAAAAGATCAACGACCTGCGGCGCAAAGTCCGTGGCAAGGTGGCCACCATTCGGAGCCATGAGCGGGGCACAGGTGGTGGACCCCCATGTCCGGTCAGCCTGACCACGGAGGAGGAGGTGGTCGCCCGCTGCCTGGACAGGGAGCAGTTGGAGGGGGTCCCTGGATATGACTCCGTGGAGGAAGGCTCCAGGACAGGTAAGTGTTTTTTATACCCTATTTGGTGTGTTGCATGTGGGGGGTACATGTGCCAAGTGTGTGGGACCACCAACATGTGTCTGCTTTGTGTCATCCACAGATGACGGAGCTGGGCCATCATCTCTTGCCGTCCAGTCCACCCCAACCTCCCAACGGGATCCTGAGGACGAGCCCCTGGGTGCTGAAGACACCGAGGTGGAGGAGAGTGCCCACACCACCTCTGCAGAGATGGTTGTGGAGGAGCCTGTTTCTGAACAGGACTTTATTTTATTGTTGGAGGAGTCCTCCTCCTCTGCAGGGCCCTGTCACCAGCCTGGGGGAGGTGCAGGCTGATGTACGGCACCTGACAGCAGCCGTCCAAGACAACACAGCTGCCATCCGTGAAGAGGGGAGGCAGCGGCAGCATGCCCAGCGGCATAATATCACCCGCCAGCTAAGGATGCAGGCCCAGACCAACCTGTATCTCAGCCGGATTGCCGTGGCCAACAGCCCCCAGGAGTGGCCCACCCGGGGATCAGCCTCCTCCAGATGCCCCCCCACCCCCACCCACTCCCTCCAGGCAGCTGAGGAGCCCGAGAGTGCCCCCAAGGAGGAGCCCCCATCAGCCCAGATGAGGGATTTTTTTTGTTTTGGTTTATATTATTTTTCTTTTTTATTACTCAGGTTATGAGTTTTTGTTTTATTTTTTTATTACTCAGGTTATGAGTTTTTGTTTTATTTTTTTATTACTTAGGTTATGAGATATTTATTTTATTTTTAACTGCACACGGTCAGGAGTGCAGGGGACAGTGTGAATGGTGTGTGAATGTGAGGGGGTGGCACTCCTGCCAGTAAGGGGTGTCACCCTCGGCCGTGGTGGTGAAGTTAACACCACGGCTGTATGAATGACGTGTGAAAGGTGTATGAATGGACAGTGACATCATTGGGGCCTTGACGCTGGTGTTGCTGCTCCCAAGTCCTACATGCTGGACTTGGGCTAATCCAATGCAATGTGCATGTGGTGTGTGTGATCTAGGGACATCAGTGGTGTACACGCGTGCACTGTCTGTGTAATTAATGTTTTGGTTTATTGTCCAAAGATGCCTACGGCGAGGACCCTCCTGACTGCTCTTCCATCAGCTGACTGGGTCTCCTCTGGCAGGGGGGGGGCTGTCTGATTCGGGGGTCAGGTCATCACGCATTTCAATCTGCAGGCCTTTTCTCATAGCAAAGTTGTGCAGAATGCAACATGCAGCGATGATCTGACACACAAAGGTAGGGGAATACAATAGGGCCCCCCCGGACTTATCCAGGCAGCGGAAACGGGACTTCAGGAGCCCAAATGTTTGCTCCACCACTGCACGGGTTTTGATGTGTGCTTCATTGTATTTTCTCTCTCCTCTGGTTTGGGGGTTCCGGAAAGGAGTCATGAGATGGGGTCCCAGTGCATATGCAGAGTCACCTGGAAGGGAAAAGACAGGAGGATGTTAGTCATGCATGTGCCACTTGTGAGGTGTGCATCACGGGAGGGGATAGTCATGCCTGCCACCCATGTCACTCACCAACCAGCCAGTTGTCCCCATACATGTTCTGCTCGAATTCTGCTGGGATGGGACTCTGAGGGTATATGAAGCTGTCATGGCTGGACCCGGGGTGTTTGGCATGGACGTGCCATATGAGGCGTTGGGCATCGGCTATCACCTGTACGTTGATGGAGTGCCAATGCTTCCGATTGCGATATATGTGCTCTGTGGCACTGGGGGGCTGTAGGGCCACATGTGTGCGATCAATGGCCCCCACAGTGCGTGGGAATCTGGCTATGCTGTAGAAATCTGTCATTGCCTTCAGCCGCAGCTCCTCAGTGGTTGGTCTGATGAACTGGTTGGACATGCGTCTGAGGATTGCAGGGACAACCTGGTGCACACATCTGCTCACGGAGGACTGTGACATCCCAGCCACCACTCCACTTGTACGCTGGAATGATCCACTTGCAAGGAAATGAAGTGTTGCCAGGACCTTCACCAGTGGCTGCACTGCTTGTGAGCGGTGTGTTGGGCTGGTGATGTCACCCTGCAGGGTTGTGGTTAGTTCAAGTATTGCATCAGGGCTAAATCTGAAGAGGCGATACACCTCCTCATCCCCCATGCCAAAGAGGTTCATACGAGTGCGGTATATCCTCTCACGTGCCCGGCTCCTCCGTAGCGAGGAACCCAGTACTAGTGCTAGGACCGCGACTGCCCCTGGCATGTTGGCACACAGAGGTGTTGTCCTTGCACGTGTGGTTGTTCAGCTTGCTAGTTTCATCAGTAACGCTGCTGCTGTAGCTGCTCTCCTGCTGACCTGAAGCCGTCTGGAGTAAAGATAAAGCAGCTATTTGTAGAAATAACTCGCCGGACGGACGAGATACGTGCGGCGCATGTAGCCAGCATATGGTGCTAATCCGTTCGCGAATCGGGAAATCTCCCTCATTTGCATATTTGCAGGGGAAATCAATAGGCGCGACTGATGCGCCAAGCGAAATTATGCGCTGACGAGACTCTGGCGTCGGAAAGTTAAGCCGATCGGAAATGGCCCGTTTTCTGTCGCATCTAGTTTGGTGGGTACGGGCACATAGAAACGACGGCGCATAATCACAGTTACGCGGCGCATATCGAAATACTCCAGCGCAACTCTACCTGAATCCGGGCCATACTGAGTAAGAGATCTGTGATAGGTGACCTCAGTCTGACACAGCTCTGCTTATTGTTCAGCTCTGAACAATGCATTGTAAAACAAATATGAAAGTTTTATTATTCCTGTTCATTTGCTCACTAAAAATGTATTTCGTTTTCTTTATATCTGGTAATCACGTGAACAGGAATTGGCCAGCACTGCATATGAGTGCTACAAATCGATTGTTTGTTAATACCGAAAACATACAGTTTTATTTAAAAAATATTTATTTTTCTCTTGTGCGCATTTTTCACTTTTTCTGTAAAATGTTGTATACAAAAATGGATATAATATAACAATATAATATAATTATATATATATATATATATATATATATATATATATATATATATATATATATATATATATACATATATATATATACTTTCTATCTATCTATCTATCTATCTATCTATCTATCTATCTATCTATCTATCTATCTATCTCTCTCTCTCTCTCTCTCTCTATCTATCTATCTATCTATCTATCTATCTATCTATCTATCTATCTCTCTCTCTCTCTCTCTCTCTCTCTCTCTCTCTCTCTCTCTCTCTATCTATCTATCTATCTATCTATCTATCTGTCTGTCTGGCTGTCTGTCTGTCTGTCTGTCTATCTGTCTGTATTTCTGTCTGTCTGTCCTATCTATCTATCTATCTATCTATCTATCTATCTATCTCTCTATCTATCTATCTATCTATCTATCTATCTATCTATCTATCTATCTATTGTAAGCTGGGGATAGGTAGCGGGTACAAAAGCTCCCTGGGATGAGCAGGCACAGATACCAAAGTCCATAGGATAAGTGAACAACAGTGGGATTTTTATTGGTGCTATACAAAGTCTATTTACAGGTGCTGTACAGTGTGCAGAAAACAAAACAAGCAAAAGTAGTTTAAACAAACACCTAGCCGTGTCTCGGCTCTAACTACACGATATGTAGGCCCTAACTACTAAGCTAAACAAGCCTACCGCTTGTTAGCTCAAAATACAAACTGCTCACCAGTCTTTTAACAACCTCCTTGCTCCTACAGATCCACACTATCTGTTTCCCAGGACAGAGCAATGGCTGTTAGCTCAGGTGAGCTTAAATTGGCCTGGGGGAGAGGGCCAACACCTGACCTGGATCAGGGATCAGAGATCCCTGAACGTGTAAGAGAGGAGCCTGGGAGAGGTATAAACCCCGAACTGGACTTTCCCAGGCTCTCTCTGGGACGCTCTGCTACACACCCTCCCCTCTTGTTTCAACCCCAGGGTTGGAACACCTGTAGCCCAACAGGAGTGAACACGGGACAGGGCATCTACATTACCCATCTCAACCCCTGGCCTGTGTTTTACCGAAAAGGAATAATCCTGGAGGGCCAAAAACCACCGGTTCACCCGCCTATTAGTCTCCTTCTTTTGGGCCATCCATTTCAGGGGAGCATGGTCAGTTATTAACTCAAACTGGCGCCCTAACAGGTAGTACCTGAGCGCGTCCACGGCCCACTTTATGGCTAAACATTCCTTTTCAATGACTGCATATTTTTTCTCATGATCATTGAGCTTTCTGCTTAGGTAGACCACAGGGTGTTCTTCCCCATTGTATACCTGTGATAGTACTGCCCCGATACCTACATCAGAGGCATCTGTCTGAACCAAAAAATCTTTGGAGAAATCGGGGGAGTATAGCACTGGCTGTGCACAAAGAGCCTTCTTCAGGACTTGGAAAGATTCTTCTGCTACTGGGGACCATTTTATCATTACGGAGTCTTTCCCTTTCGTCAGGTCTGTCAGTGGGGCAGCTATAGTGGCAAAATTTGGAATAAACCTTCTATAATATCCCGCAATGCCAAGAAAGGCCCTGACCTGCTTCTTGTTTGCAGGACGTGGCCACTGCTGGATGGCTTCTACTTTATTCACTTGGGGTTTAATAACTCCACGGCCAATAGTATAGCCCAAATACTTGGCTTCCTCCAAACCAATGGCACATTTTTTGGGATTTGCCGTAAAACCTTCCTTGAAGAGGGAATCAAGGACAGCTTGGACACGGGGCAAGTGAGACTCCCAGTCAGTGCTATGCACCACTATGTCATCTAAATAAGCTGCAGCATACTGCTGGTGCGGTCTTAGGGTCCTGTCCATGGCCCTCTGAAAGGTTGCAGGGGCATTTTGCAACCCAAAAGGCATTTTCTTATACTGGAATGATCCCTCCGGGGTCACAAACGCAGTCTTTTCTTTGGCACTATTAGTCAGGGGTATTTGCCAATATCCTTTGGTCAAGTCCAAAGTGGTCAGATAACGGGCCTTGCCCAGTCGGTCTATAAGTTCATCTACCCTGGGCATCGGGTACGTGTCAAACTTTGTTACTGCATTGAGCTTTCTGAAGTCGTTACAAAACCTCCAAGTGCCATCCGGTTTTGGGACCAACACGATGGGGCTCGACCAGTCACTATTGGATTCCTCAATGACATCTAGTTCCAACATCCTTCTAACTTCATCACTGATGTCCTTTCTCCTCGCTTCAGGAATTCGGTATGGTTTGAGCTTGACACGGACCCCAGGTTCAGTAACAATATCATGCTGAACCGCTGAAGTCGTGCCAGGCAACTCTGAAAATTTCTCTCTATTCCTTATTAGGAACTCTCTAGCTTCCTGTTTTTGGGAATATGACAGGGTGTCTGGAATCGTGACCTCAGGGATCAGAGGGGATTCAGTACCCTTAGGCGTTACCGGTAGGGACCTCGCAGTTAACGCCAGTCTATCCTTCCAGGGCTTTAACAGATTCACGTGGTAAATCTGTTCGGGCTTCCTTTTACCTGGTTGATACACCTTGTAATTGACTTCCCCAACTCTTTCAATTACTTCAAAGGGGCCCTGCCACTTAGCCAGGAACTTGCTCTCAACAGTGGGAACTAAAACGAGGACCCTGTCACCCGGTGAGAAAACACGGAGTTGGGCCCCCCGGTTGTATATTCTCTGTTGGGCTGCTTGAGCCTGTAGTAAATGTTCTTTCACCACTGGGATTACGGCTGCAATCCTGTCCTGCATTTGAGCGATATGCTCAATTACACTTTTGTGGGGTGTCTGTTCCCCCTCCCAAGTTTCCTTGGCTATGTCCAAGAGTCCCCGAGGGTGTCTCCCATAAAGCAACTCAAATGGAGAGTACCCTGTAGAGGACTGGGGAACCTCCCTGATAGCAAACATCAGGTACGGTATCAGGAAGTCCCAGTCTTTCCCATCTTTGTCAACAACCTTTTTTAACATGCCCTTTAACGTCTTATTGAAACGTTCCACCAAGCCATCCGTTTGCGGATGATACACAGAGGTTCGCAACTGCGTCACCTTAAATAACTTGCACAGCTCCCTAGTTATCCGTGACATAAATGGGGTACCCTGGTCTGTCAGGATTTCTTTAGGGATGCCCACCCGACTGAACACCATAAACAGCTCTTTGGCAATATTTTTAGCAGATGCGGCGCGTAAGGGAACGGCCTCAGGGTAACGGGTAGCGTAATCCATAATCACAAGGATATGCTGATGACCACGGGCGGATTTGGGGAGGGGACCCACAAGGTCCATGGCAATCCTCTCGAAGGGCACTTCAATAATGGGCAAGGGCACTAAAGGACTTCGGAAGTGGGGCTGGGGGGCTGACATCTGACACACAGGACAGGATTGACAATAATTCTCAATATTTTTCTGTATCCCAGGCCAGTAAAACCTGCGCAACACTCTTTCAGTGGTTTTCTCAACCCCTAAATGACCTCCTAGCAAGTGCCCATGGGCAAGTTCCAACACCACCCTTCTGTAAGGCTTGGGGACCACCAACTGTTCAGTAACTTCATCATTCTTTTTACATACACGATACAGTAAATCATCATTGCTGCTGAAATAAGGAAAACAGGGCCTATCCCCTGGTTCAACAGGTACATCATTAATCACCATTACATTTTCCCAGGCCCTGGCAAGGGTAGGGTCTTTTCTCTGCTCAGTACCAAAATTTTCCTTGTGCACATTAAGGTCAGTAAACTCCAACATAGGCTCCGAGTCGGCAGACGGCTGTCCGGCTCTACTGGTTGTGGGGACTTCCTCAGGCTCCTCCAGCTCTCCTGCCATAACCGAGAAAGGATAACTCGGAGAGCCCTGAGATGAGTCCCCTGAACCCACAATATCGGAAGTAGTCAGGAGCTCTGGCTCTGCGACTGAGTCAGGTACTGCGACCGGGTCGGGACGATCCCACAGTTCCCAAAACTTAGGGAAGTCCCTACCAATGATGGCCTCGTGCACCAAGTGGGGCACAAGTCCGACCGCATGGGACACCGTACCTAAGCCAGTTTTAAACTGAACTGTGGCTATAGGATACTCCCGGGTATCCCCATGTACACAGATCACAGCAACTTTTTTAGCATGAAAATTCACAGTTTCAACCATCTCAGCTGTAACCAAAGTAACCAGACTTCCAGAGTCCAGTAAGGCCGTAATAGGCTTATCATTAACAGTCATGTGACACATGTGTTTCCCCACATTTGGCGCTGCAGCGCATGAAACAGCAGCAAACATGGACTGCCTTCTAATAGACATATCACACTGCATTGGTTCATCAGTCAATGGACAGTTTGCTGCAACATGTCCCAGCTCTTGGCAACGAAAACACCTGATGTTTCCCCAAGTTGGTTTGCTGACAGGCAGTGGTTTCCCTTGCTTGGGACGCCAAACTTCAGTCCTGGCACCAAAAATCCTCCCCCCTATTTCCTTGCCATGCTTACCACCCACTTCCCCTGGAACAGTCTTACCGGTTGCCTGGGGAGACCGTGGCTTTGGGTGGAAAGTCCGTGCGGTTGTTGGGGTGGTGACCAGGTTCTCTGCAGCAAAGTACCTTTCGACGAGTTCCACCAGGTTATCTGCCGACTTGGGGTCCCCTTGACTCACCCACTTCTGCAGGGGAATTGGGAGTGACCTCAGGAATTGGTCCATGACCACACGCTCCACTATTTGTGGCGCAGACAGGGACTCAGGCTGTAGCCATTTTCGCACCAGGTGGATTAGGTCGAACATCTGCGATCTTGGGGGCCTCTCGATTTTGAAGAACCAGCTGTGGACCCGTTGGGCTCGAACGGCCAAGGTGACGCCGAGTCGCGCCAGAATTTCCTGCTTGACCTTTTCGTAGTCTTCTGCTTCTGCTGACTCCAGATCATAGTAGGCCTTCTGCGATTCACCAGAAAGTAAGGGGGCAATCAGTCCTGCCCACTTGGTTTTAGGCCAACATTCCCTCTCAGCGGTCCGTTCAAACGTTAACAGGAAGGCCTCTGGATCATCATCCGTAGTCATTTTAGACAGAAAGCGAGCCACATGGATGGCTGAAGGCTTGTCTCCCATATCCTTAATTTCCGCAGGTGCCCACTGTGCTAGCGTCTCTGCAACCTTAGTCAGGGTTTTCCTATCCACTTCTGCAGCAGTGGCAAGCTGTTCAAACAGCCTCTGCGATTGCTCCTGTACAGCACTAATCTGCCTCTGCGATTGCTCCTGTGCAGCACCAATGTGTTTGTACAGCGCCTTGGTTTGCTCCTGTGCGATAGCATTGGCTTGCTGCAATGCAGCGTTAGTTTGCTGTTGTGCAGCATTTGCTTGCTGTTGTGCAGCATTGGATAACATCATTTGTTTGAGGATTTCCTCCATGTTGTCACTTTAGGTACTGGCCTTTTAAAAATAGTAACTTACTACTGCTGCCCGCATTCTCCACCATATGTAAGCTGGGGATAGGTAGCGGGTACAAAAGCTCCCTGGGATGAGCAGGCACAGATACCAAAGTCCATAGGATAAGTGAACAACAGTGGGATTTTTATTGGTGCTATACAAAGTCTATTTACAGGTGCTGTACAGTGTGCAGAAAACAAAACAAGCAAAAGTAGTTTAAACAAACACCTAGCCGTGTCTCGGCTCTAACTACACGATATGTAGGCCCTAACTACTAAGCTAAACAAGCCTACCGCTTGTTAGCTCAAAATACAAACTGCTCACCAGTCTTTTAACAACCTCCTTGCTCCTACAGATCCACACTATCTGTTTCCCAGGACAGAGCAATGGCTGTTAGCTCAGGTGAGCTTAAATTGGCCTGGGGGAGAGGGCCAACACCTGACCTGGATCAGGGATCAGAGATCCCTGAACGTGTAAGAGAGGAGCCTGGGAGAGGTATAAACCCCGAACTGGACTTTCCCAGGCTCTCTCTGGGACGCTCTGCTACACTATCTATCTATCTATCTATCTATCTATCTATCTATCTATCTCTCTCTCTCTCTCTCTCTCTCTCTCTCTCTCTCTATCTATCTATCTATCTATCTGTCTGTCTGGCTGTCTGTCTGTCTGTCTGTCTATCTGTCTGTATTTCTGTCTGTCTGTTCTATCTATCTATCTATCTATCTATCTATCTATCTATCTATCTATCTATCTATCTATCTATCTATCTATCTATTTATCTATCTATCTATCTATCTATCTATCTATCTATCTATCTATCTATCTATCTATCTATCTATCTATCTATCTATCTATCTATATATCTATCTATCTATCTATCTATCTATCTATCTATCTATCTACCTATCTATCTAAATGGATCGATAGAAAGACGGATGGATAGATAGGCAGATGGATGGATACACAGATGGTGGATGGATGGATTTGTTTTTCTATCTATCTATCTATCTATCTATCTATCTATCTATCTATCTATCTATCTATCTATCTATCTATCTATCTATCTATCTATCTGTCTGTCTGTCTGTCTGTCTGTCTGTCTGTCTGTCTGTCTGTCTGTCTGTCTGTCTGTCTGTCTGTCTGTCTGTCTATCTATCTATCTATCTATCTATCTATCTATCTATCTATCTATCTGTCTGTCTGTCTGTCTGTCTGTCTGTCTGTCTATCTATCTATCTATCTATCTATCTATCTATCTATCTATCTATCTATCTATCTATATCTATCTATCTATCTATCTATCTATATATCTATCTATCTATAGATTGATAGATAGATAGAGAGATAGAGAGATAGATAGATAGATAGATAGATAGATAGATAGATAGATAGATCGTATATATATATATATATATATATATATATATATATATATATATATATATATATATATATATATATATATATATATATATATATATGTATATAAGTTTTGTCTTCATTGTTTTTATCAGTAAGCATAATCACACCTTCTTGGCTGGAGTCACTGTGCAATCATAGGCTGGCAACCTGACACTATCATTTATACAATCTATATAAAGGTAAGTAAGATAAGAGGCTAACAGAAGAAGAAGTTCTAGCTTCTGGTAAGTATTTATTATTATTAAGGGTAGACATTAGAATGTTGGAATGTATTGAATATTTCTATCTATCTATATTTATTTTTATTTTTATTATTTTTCTTTTATTTTTATTTTTATATATTTATTACTATAATCTATGTACACTTTATGCATGTATTTTTTGGCTTATTTGCAGACATGTCTGGCACACTCACATTACAGTTGTCCGTGATATTATCTTGTTTGGTTGGTAAGCAGAATTAATTTTTTTCTCCCATATAAAATGATTTCTAATATTGTACTTAAAGAAAAAACAGCTTAAAAGAGAAAAAAGTATTAGTATCGAGGAGGTGCTGTCCTAATATTTAGGCTTCATGTGCACTGCTGCTGGTAAACTTATGTTTAAGAACAAACACTTCTCGTGTGTTTCAAACTGATGCAATTAAAATCTTTCTTTCTTTCTTTCTTTCTTTCTTTCTTTCTTTCTTTTTCCAAAATTCACAACCTACTGTCAGTGAAAATATTTGCATAATTAACCACTCTTCTCGAAAATTCAAGCCAGCACTTGTGTTTCAAACTTGCAATTAAAATAACCTTTTTTCTTTCTTTTCTTTTCTTTCTTTTTTCTAATTTCTTTCTTTCCGAAATCCACAACCTTCTGTCAGTGAAATGGAAAATCAAAAATAGATAAATAGATAAATATCTGCACAATTATGTAATTACCCTTCTCTAAGGATCAAGGCAGCACTTCTCATGTGTTTCAAACTGTTTCAGTTAAAATAATAATTTATTTTCCTTTCTTTTTCTTTTTCTTTGTTTCTTTATTTTTTTCTTTTCTTTTATTCCCAAATCCAAAACCTGCAGTCAGTGAAATGGAAAATGAAAAATAGATAAATATCTACACAGTCGTTTAACCACTTAACCCCCGGACCATATTGCTGCCCAATGACCAGAGCACTTTTTGTGATTCGGCACTGCAGTGCTTTAACTGACAATTGCGCGGTCGTGCGACATGGCTCCCAAACAAAATTGGCGTCCTTTTTTTCCCCACAAATAGAGCTTTCTTTTGGTGGTATTTGATCATCTCTGCGGTTTTTATTTTTTGCACTATAAACAAAAATAGAGCAACCATTTTGAAAAAAATGCAATATTTTTTACATTTTGCTATAATAAATATCCCCAAAAAATGTATAAAAAAACATTTTTTTCCTCATCTTAGGCCAATATGTATTCTTCTACATATTTTCCATTACAAAAAATCACAATTAGAGTTTATTGATTGGTTTGCACAAAATTTATAGCGTTTACAAAAAAGGGGGTAGTTTTATGGCAATTTTATTAATATTTTTTTTACTAGTAATGGCGGCGATCATCATTTTTTTCAGTACCGAGACCTTATGGCGGACACATCAGACAATTTTGACAAATTTTTGGGACCATTGGCATTTTTATAGTGATCAATGCTATAAAAATGCATTTGATTACTATAAAAATGCCATTGGCAGTGAAGGGGTTAACACTAGGGGGCAGGAAAGGGGTTAAGTGTGTTCCTGGGTGTGTTCTAACTGTATGGGGGGGTGGACTCACTAGGGGAAATCACTGATCTTCTGTTTATACATTGTATGAAGAGAAGATCAGCGTTTCCCCCGCTGACAGGAATGAGAGCTATGTGTTTACACACATAGCTCCTGTTCCCTGCTCTGTAACGAACGAGCGCGCGTGCCCGGCGCGGGACTCGGGGGATGAGCGGGGGCACGCGCGGGCCGTGGGCGGCGCGTGCGCGTCCCCCTAGCGGCTGCAGAAATGTGGACCTATGGCTACGGGCTCTCGCCCAGCAGTGCCACCGTCCCGCCGTATAATGACGGTGGGCGGTCGGCATGTGGTTAACTAATCTTCCCTAAAAATCAAGCCAGCACTTCTCATGTGTTTCAAAATGTTGCATTAAATATTTCTTTCTTTCTTTCTTTCTTTTCTTGTTTCCCTTTCGTTCCCAAATCCACAACCTGCTGTAAGTGAAATGGGAAATAAAAAATAGATACATAGATACATAGATAAATATCTGAAAATCAAGCCAGAACTTCACATGTTTTTCAAGCTGATTAAAATAATTCATTCTTTTTCTTTCCTTTATTTCTTTTTTTCTTTCTTTATTTTCCTTTTTACCTCTCTTTCCCAAATCCACAACCTTTCCCAAATCCACAAAAATATCCACAAAAATAGATAAATATCTGCACAATTCCTTTTTCTTTCTTTCTTTCTTTCTTTCTTTCTTTCTTTCTTTCTTTCTTTCTTTCTTTCTTTCTTTCTTTCTTTCTTTCTTTCTTTCTTTCTTTCTTTTTTTCTTTTTTTTCCCCCTAAATCCTTAAATCTATTGTTGGGTAAATGGAAAATCAAAAATATATACTGTAAATAGATAAATATTTGCACAGTTATACAACTACCCTTCCCTAAAAATCATGCCAACACTTTTCATGTTTTCCAAACTGTTTCAAATCAAATCATTCTTTCTTTCTTCCTTTTTTTCCCCTTTCTTTTCCAAATCCACAACCTACTGTCAATGTAATGGAAAATCAAAAATATAAAAATAGATAAATAGATAAATATCTGCACAATTGTATAACTACTCTTCCCTAAAAATCAAGCCAGCACTTCTCATGTGTGTCAAAATGCTGCAATTAAAATAATTTTTTCTTTCTTTCTTTCTTTCTTTCTTTCTTTCTTTCTTTCTTTCTTTCTTTCTTTCTTTCTTTCTTTCTTTCTTTCTTTCTTTCTTTATAGATATAAGTAGTAGTCTTTGTAATTGGTCAACAAAATAAATGCTGTATTAAGCATTATGTGTGATTCTTTAAACTTTTGCATAATGTGACCAAAATTTGGAATTAATTATTGTATATCACTGTAGTCAGGGCCATCTATAATATTGACTGGACCCTGGTCAAACTTTTTCTTGGGCTCTCCAGAATACACTTATTATAACTATTTGCGGGGAGTTTAGGCTCAAGGGGAAGCAGCATTGGGCCCCACAACAGTGACAGAGCCCAGGGCAGCTCCCCATTTTGCCCTTTGTTAAAGATGACCCTGATTGTAGTTGAGGATACTTTTCTAAAATTGGTTACACTAATCTATAAGAAGATACCCATCAGCTAGACACCAAACATGCCTAATTCAGTAGGTTTAGATTCACATTAGACTTTAAAAGAGAATATACATCACATATACATCATATTTAATATCTAATGTATCCTAATTTCATTCTGATAAATAAAATGTTAATTTTTGGAATGTAAGACCTTACCCTATGGAAGAACTGATGGTCCCTGGATAGTTGACATTAGGATATGTCCTCTGGGCATAATAAAATAAATCCAAATCTCAAAATTCTGTGTTATTGTTACAGAAATGTAAAAGATCACCGTTTTTCTTTCCAGGCGTTGCATTTTCTCACTGTACGACAAAAGTGTGCAATGCCAATGAAGTCTGCAAGGTGGATAACGGGGAAGAGACATGTGAACCAGGATTGGGTTCATACTGTTGGGTAGTGGGTGACCCTCATTACAGGACCTTTGATGGAATCCAATATGACTTTGAAGGCAACTGTGAATATACTATCTCCAGAAGCACCAGCGAGGAGGATGGTTTGATTCCGTTCAATATCGAGGCAAAAAATGAAAACAGAGGAAACAATAAAGTCTCCTTTGTTGGACGTGTCAAACTGTTTGTGTATGGCCACAAGATTGCAATCTACAGACAAGAAAGAGGGTTTGCGCAGGTTGGTCATTGAGCATCGTCATTTGATATATGAAACTTGGTGGATTTTTCTTTCTAATGCCGCCTACACACGATCGGTCAATCCGATGAGAACGGTCTGATGGACCATTTTCATCATACCAAACCGATCGTGTGTGGCCCCCATCGGTTATTTATCCATCGGTTAAAAAAAATCAAACTTGTTTTATAATTAAACGATGGATACCTAACCTATACCTAGAAAAAAAAAAACGATCGTCTGTAGGCACGTCCATTGGTTAAAAATACACGCATGCTCAGAATCAAGTCGACGCATGCTTGGAAGCATTACACTCCATTTTTTTCAGCACGTCGTTGTGTTTTACGTCACTGCGTTCTGACACGATCGTTTTTGATGGTGTATAGGCACGATTGACCATCAGTCGTGCTTCATCGGTTAACTGATGGAAAATTTCATCAGACCGTTCTCATCGGATTGACCGATCATGTGTACAGGGCATAAGTGGTATCATTATAATTTTCCTCATAGGTAAAGCCCGGCCAACCGTTATTTGTATATGCAAAATCTCTTGTGCCATTTAATAGGTTCTGAACATTCTGTAAGTAATGATAATTGCATGCAGATTGATTTTGCTGAGGAAACTTAAAATTTCACTCAATGAACGTCACAGGTAAAAAAAAAATCTACTCTATTATCTAGTCTAAAGAATATATATACAGTATATTTTTTGTTTGTTTATGGTATGTAATAGTGTTGCTCACGAATATTCGCATTGCGAATATTCGCTACGAATATTGCAAATTCGAGTATTCGCAAATAACTCGAATATTGCGGCGAATATTCGCTATGGCGAATATTCGTATTTTTTCAAATTTATTTTTAAAACAGATCACATCCTAGTGATCTCCATCGACGTCTAAAAGCATTGCTGGTATGATTAGAGAGAGACCCTGGGCCGAGTAGCTGATGCGATTCTTTTATGTTGCCGAAAACTCGCATTGCGAATTTTCGGCAACATAAAAGAATCGCATCAGCTACTCGGCCCTTCTTTTGCATCAGAGCCAATCAGAATAACTTGAATATTCGGCAAAAGGAATATTGCGCGATATTCCTTTTGCCGAATATTCGAGTTATTCTGATTGGCTCTGATGCAAAAGAAGGGCGGAGAAGATAATCGCGCAATATTCCTTTTGCCGAATATTCGAGTTATTCTGATTGGCTCTGATGCGCCCTTCTTTTGCATCAGAGCCAATCAGAATAACTCGAATATTCGGCAAAAGGAATATTGCGCGATATTCCTTTTGCCGAATATTCGAGTTATTCTGATTGGCTCTGATGCAAAAGAAGGGCGGAGAAGATAATCGCGCAATAGGAATATTCTCCTTTCTTTTAAGTAGAGTTAGTGTAGAGTTAGGGCCAGATTCAGGTAGAGTTAGGCTGGCGGATCAACGGATCCGCCAGCCTAACTGTCACTTTAAGCCGGCGTTTTTGTTTTCTGTAACCAGAAAACAAGAAACGCCGGGTTGGAGTTCCGATGCGATCGGCGCAATTGAATTTCGCCATCGCATCGTTACTTCAACTTAAAAATGGCGCCGGGGGCGTTCCCGCTGATTAACGCTGAAAAAATATGTTAATCAGCGGGAGTCGGAAATTCACGATCTTTTTCGGGCGCGACGCAGTGACTTTACGACGTTTCCGGAAGCGATACGTGACGTACAGATAAAGCAGCCCCCTAGTGGAGTATCCTATGTTAAGTATAGGCGTCGTCATCGCGTCGGAAAAAAAAATAACCGCGTCGCTTGCGTAAAAACGTTCATGAATGGGGATGTGACGTCATTGACGTTCACTGACAGAATTTGGAGCATGCGCACTGGGATGCATTGACACTCGACGCATGCGCAGTACGTTCGCCGCGGGATCGCGCATAGTTTTAATATTACATGCCCGTACCCGCCCAATTTGAATTCCGCCGGCTCATTTGCGATACGCTGCCGCAACTTTAGGAGCAAGTGCTTCATGAATAACAGCACTTGCTCCTAAAATTTCGGCAGAGTAACGTAAATGAGAAGCGTTACTCCAGAGCAAAGATGCTCCCATCTACCTGAATCTGGCCCTTAGTGTTTAGTGCATATTAGTTTAGTAATACAGGAAATGATCTCCGTTTATGAGAATTTCGCAATCATTTTCGCATTAGCGAAATTTCGCAAATTTTTTTTTGCATAAAATATCACGAATATTTGATATTAGCGAATATTTGCGAATATTCTTTTATATATTCGCGCAATATCGCGAAATCGAATATGGCGTATTCCGCTCAACACTAGTATGTAATGTATTTATCTTGTTATTTTTATATATTGTTGTGCTTTTTATTGTTGTTTGCTTTGTTGATTTAAATCAGAGTGGTACTGGACATGCCAAGCTGCAATTAATAACCTTAGTGGGGAAAGGATAGACCCTTCAAGACAAACTTTACACAGCTAAAAACAGTATGGCCGTGTACACATGTTTGGACGTTAGACCGGACAAAACTCCATAGAGAACCTGTTTTCTATCTAAGTCCATCGGAAATTCCAAAGGGAAAAGTCCGATGGGGAATACACACGGAATACACACATATGAGATGGAAAGCTCCCATCTGACTTTTTCCATCGGAAATTTCGACCGTGTGTAAGCGGCATATGTCTTTAAATAATTAACCTGGGTTGACCTGCTCAAAAATCATTTAATTTCTTAACAATCATATATTAAATTAAAAAAAAAAATCTTAAGGGGAACCGTATGACAGAATTAAGAAAAAAACAGCACTGGGTCTGGGGATTTTAAGGGAAACCCCAGGCCCAAAAAAAAATGGAATGGGTCCCCCCACAATCCATACCAGACCCTTATCCGAGCAAGCAGCCTGGCAGGCCAGGATAGGGGGGATGAGCGAGCGCCCCCTGAACTAAACCAGGCCGCTTGCCCTCAAATGGCGGGGTGCTTTGGGGCCGATAGTTGTGGGGGTCTGCGTGCCTGGGTCAGTGGGCGGGGGGCTCATCCCACCCCCCCATGTGAATGGGTATAGGGTACATTGTCTCTTGGTTGTGATAGCTGTTATATAGGCAAGGGTGGGGCCGCCTAGTAACTTAACCAAGTAACCCCACCCCTTTAATTTGGGGGGGAGTAGTGGGGTGGCTAAGGTCTGTGTGGTGGTTGGGGGAAAGGCATTAGGTGGAGGGGGTCTGTTGGTAAGGGCAGTTGGTGGTGTTTGCGTTGACGTGTGGGGGACCGGATCTGTGAGTGTCTCATTGAAGGATGCCTTTCCCCCCTTCGCCTGGAATACCTAGGCCTGTTGTTGTCCCAGTCATGGCCTGCTACTGACCAATGTGACTAATCGAGCAGCGCAACACAGGTTTATTATTTATATCTGGTGGGAAGAAGTTTGATGTTTGCTTCAGCTCTGATAAATGTGTGTTGTTTGTTCTTTTTGTGTTTGGTACACCACATTGGTGCAAGCGCACAGAGATTTTGTTTGCAACTGTATGCCTTTAACTGCCTTACTGAGTGAGTGCAAAATGTAGTTCTTTAACATCTACAGTACACCAGTTGTTCTCAACCCTGTCCTCAAGTACCACCAACAGGCCATGTTTGCAGATTTTCCTTTATCTTGCAAAGGTGCTTTAAATCAGAGTCAATGGCTTGGCATATTGGACAGCTATTTTATCTAAAAGAAATTCCCAAAACATGGCCTGTGGGGGGTACTTGAGGAAATGGTTGAGAACCACTAATCGACACTATATGATCATATGTGTGTGGTCACCTGACCATTACACCTACAGGTACACGAGCTTGATGGACATCCCATTCATAAACTATGGCCATTAATATGGAGCTGTCCTCTACTTTATGACTATAAAATCCTCTACTCTTCTGAGAAAGCTTTCCACAAGAGTTTTTGAGGTTGTCTGTGGAATTTGTGCCCATTTGTGAGGTGAGGAAGTGATGGTGGACGAGTAGACCTGATTCACAGCTGACATTCCAATTCCTCCCAAAGGAGACCAGTAGGATTGAGGTCAGTCCAACCTCATTAAACCATGTCTTAATGGAGCTGGCTTTGTACACAGGGGACAGTCATGCAGGAACAGAAACGGGTCTTTAACAAACTGTTACCACAATGTTGAAAGAGCATATTTGTCCTCAATGTCTTTGTATAATGGAGTATTAATGTTATCCTTCATTGGAGACACCAGAACTTTGTTATATGGAGGGATGTTGACATACTTTTGGTCACATAAAATAGATGTGATGGTCAAGTGTTAACAAACTTTCGACCACATAATGCAGGGGTCTCCAAACTTTCTAAACAAAGAGTTTATTGTCCTTTAGACTTTAGCAGAGCCAGATTGTGGCCATTGGAAGTAAAAAAAATGTCCCAGTATCAGTGGTAGTAATTAATACCCCATCTTTGATGGCAGTGAGTGGAATTGTGCTCCATTATTGGTGTCATTCAGATGGAAAAATCATGCCCCATCATTGGTTTCACTGGGAGGAACCGTGCCCCATTGTTGGAAGGACACCAATTCAACAAATGCCCCCCACACTTTTCAGATATTTATTTGTAAAGAATATTGAAAACCATTTATAATTTTGCTTCCACTTCACAATTATGTGCCACTTTGTGTTGATCTATCACATAAAATCCCAATAAAATACATTTACGTTTTTTGGCTGCAACATGACAAAATGTGGAAAATCTCAAGGGGTATGAATATTTTTTCAAGGCACTGTACATAAAATAGTATAGTGACATCTCAACTTTCCCGATATATCGCCCTCCCATAAATATCATTCATATTAAAAAGGTGTCAATGTAGATCAAAAAGTGAGAGTGAGGCCGTGTACACACGGCAGAGAACCTCGACGGGCAGAACACATCGTTCCGCCCGTCGAGGTTTTCTGCCGGCCGTCGAAATCGGCGACCCGCCCGTCGGGAATGGCAACCAGCCATTCATCCAGGCGGGCCGTCGAGCAAAAAGAGAGTGTGCTCTCTTTTCGCTCGACGGGATTCCCGACGGGCGGGGCGAGCGCTCTGTGTACACACGGCCGAGGTCCTCGCTGGAATGCAGCTTCCAGCAAGGTTCTCGCTGGTTTCCAGTGAGAACCTTGGTCGTGTGTACGCCGCCTGATAGTTGACCCAACACATTTCATGGTTGTAGCTTCACAAGGGGTTACGGAAATAAGGTTGAGCAAAGTGAAAGTGTTATCACAAAGGGAAATATCAGCTGAGCTGATAGAGACCCGGCAGGACCTGGTATGAAGTGAAGTGTGGCTGTGGACAATAATGCAGACAGTGCCCACGCTCCCCGGCTGGGAGGCCTCAAGGCTTCTGAGGCCAGGCTGCAATAGGTCAAAGATGTCCAACGGTCATAAATAGCCTCAAGTTATACTGAGTGTTTCACGTATCAACTTGGTGTGCTGGAAGTGTGGGGCATATGTCTATACCCGGTGCAAGCAAGGGGAGGAACTGTGACCCATTGTTGATGTCATTGGGAGATACTGTGTCCCATGGTTGGTGTCATTGGGAGACATTGGGGGGAATTATGCCACAATGTTTTTGTCAAAGGATGAAATATTGCCCTAGGGCAGTGGTTTTCGACCCCTCTAGTACCGTGACCCCTTGATAAAATTTCCCAAGTTGTGGGGACCCCTAACAGTAAAATTATTTGCGTGGCAAGACAAGTAATTTGCGCCCCTAACCCACAGACATTTAACGTTCCCTGAGTCCCTTCCACTCATTCCTTTATGGTACATTTTAGGATGTATCATTCTCTCTCTGTCTTTCTGTCTCTCTCTCTGTTCTCCTTTCTTTCCCCTTTATCTCTGTCTCTATCCCAATTTTTTTTCCTTATCCCTCTCTCTAGCCATCTTTCTCCTTTCTCTTGTTCTTTCTCTTCCTTTTCTTTGTTAATCCCCCTCTTTTCCTCTCCCTTCCATGTATTCTCTATTTTTATTCCTTCTCTTACTCTTTGATGGGGGGTGAAATCCGTGGCAGTGCTGGGGAAAGTTCTGATCAGCCAACTTAGGTGCTCTTGATCAAGGTCATCTACTGATCTGAGAACTGTAGTGGGGACTTTTAATGGAAACTTTAATAACAGGTAGTGTTACTCACTGTGTATCCGACTTTGTGTTGTCTTGTAGCAGTGACACCTATGCCAAAATCAGGAGATAGGGTCTCCTCCAGCCCCTCCCACTTCACATTCCTCACCAGTCAGCTGACCTCTAGTCTCTGCCTCCCAGCAATGTTGTGAACTAAATGGGCGGCAGCAAAGAGGCTGAGTGGGCGGCCGCGGGGCTTCAGGGACGGCCATGCTGGGAAGCCGCAAAAATCCTGGGAGAGAAGTGCGGGCTTCAGGAACAGCCTAGGATTTGGTGACCCCTGGCAAATCATCATTCGACCCCCAGGTTGAGAACCACTGCCCCAGGGGCTGGATTAAAGCAAGCAAAGCCCTTTGACCACTGATATAGTGTAACATCTTTTTTTTTTTCATTTCTCCACCTTCCAATTATGTTAAGAACACTCTTGAGGTATCAATATGACTCTATATTTACATCTTATTTCATTTCTTCTGTTTTAGGTGAATAATCAAAGCTGCCGTCTCCCCTTGCTCATAGATGATAAGATCACCATAGCACATTCCGGGATTTTTGTGTACATAGCTACTGATTTTCTGAAGCTGTATTATGATTGGAACTCCGTACTGATCATTCAGCTGTCCAAAAATTACTCAGGAAAAGTTCAAGGAATGTGCGGGGAATACCTGACGCTCAACAGTTTATCTGCTCAGCAACCGAGCAACGATTCCAATCCGGATGCAATTGCCTTAGGCCAAAGCTTTGTCACCCCGGGGGGTGGCAGCAAATGTTGGCACAACTGCCATGGAATATGTACAAACTGTCCCACAGATAAGAGGAAGGAATATGAAAGAAATACGAATTGTGGATTGATCTTGCTAAAAAATGGAATCTTCAAAGACTGCCACAGTGTGATCGATCCAAATATCTTTTTTGAATATTGCGTTAATGATCAATGCAAAAACAATGGGGCCCGACACATGATGTGCCAGATCTTCCGCAGCTATGTAGCACTCTGCCAGAGGAAAGGAGTTAAGATTGGAGGCTGGAGAAAAATAGTCAGATGCTGTAAGTTTTCATTATTAAAGTAATGTGATATTTTAACCCTTCCAGGTTTTTAGTACTCCTCACAGGGATCACAGTACTCCCCCTGACAATGCCTTTATCTGCTTTTCTCTCCTGGAGGGCACCATCTTTGTTCAGGCATTATCCAGGCTGATCATCTACTTTTTTGACTGAGATGCCGGGACAGAGATGACATCATCACGTAACGCCTGTGCAGTTCTTGATTATGCTCAAAAAAGTTTAACACAAGTCAGCCATCTGATGCAGCCGCTCGCCTTGTCACTTGCTACAAAGTTACAATCTACATGACTATGGTATAGCCTATGCAAACCTCATATTACATCTTAATACTACACCCCTCCACATAACCTGATAAATAACCAAACAACACCTGTTTTGGAGTAAATTGGCAGCACCGCCCCTTTTATTAAACATTTCAAATCATAACCTTTATAAACAAAAAACAATATTCCCCAAATACATCTTAACCAATGTTGAGGATCCTTGGAGGCACTAACCGAATTTATCACTGTATCAGCGTGTCCACACAAGGTCCCTAGTCACGGCCGCACCAATGCCAGTTAAACCTTGGTTAACCACCTTCTCCTCCAACCACTGTGTGCTCATTGGTGGACATACCCCGCCTTCTCCTCCAACCACTGTGTGCTTATTGGTGGTCATTCCTCTCCTCCTCCAACCACTGTGTGCTCATTGGTTGACTTTCCCCACTTTCTCCTCCAACCACTGAGTGCTCATTGGTGGACATTCCCCACCTTCTTCTCCAACCACTGTGTGCTCATTGGTGGACATTCCCCACCTTCTCCACCAACCACGGTGTGCTCATTGGTTCATTCCCTGCCTTCTCCTCCAACCACTGTGTGCTTATGGGAGGACGTTCCCCCACCTTCTCCTCCGACCACTGTGTGCTCATTGGTGGACATTCCCTGCCTTCTCATCCAACCACTGTGTGCTCATAGGTGGTCATTCCTCTCCTCCTCCAACCACTGTGTGCTCATTGGTGAACATTCCCCACTTTCTCCCCCAACCACTGTGTGCTCATTGGTGGACATTCCCCGCCTTCTCCTCCAACCACTGTGTGCTCATTGGTGAAGATTCCCCACTTCTCCTCCAACCACTGTCAGCTCATTTTATGGAAATTTACCTCCTTATCCTCCAATCACTGTCTGCTCATTGGTGATGTGTGTTTTGGGTCATTGTCATGTTGGAAGGAAAACCTTCTTCCCATTGACAACTTTCTGCCACCAAAGGGCAGCAGATTTTACTCAATAATTTAACAGTTATTTGTGCTCCAGTCCAAAAACAGGGAAGAAAGGCGCACCAGCCTAATGCATTACCACTTAACACTTTATTCGATGGTAATAGTATTAAAAACTACTCACAAACAGTAGATAGAACAGGCTTGTCAACGAAAATGTAGGTGAATTCCCTTTGGACCACACTCCACAATGGGGGGATATGAGGAAAATGTTACTGCCGGCTGACGCGTTTCGAGGCGTCTAGGGCCTCTTTATCAGAGCTCGACTGTCGAGCTCTGATGAAGAGGCCCTAGACGCCTCGAAACGCGTCAGCTGGCAGTACAATTTTCCTCATTTCCCCCCATTGTGGAGTGTGGTCCGAAGGGAATTCACCTACATTTTCGTTGACAAGCCTGTTCTATCTACTGTTTGTGAGTAGTTTTTAATACTATTACCATCGAATAAAGTGTTAAGTGGTAATGCACTAGGCTGGTGTGCCTTTCTTCTCTTTTTTTTTTTGTTTGTGTCAGGACTCCCCCATCCACGAAGGGCAGCAAGGTCACTGCTAGCACCACTCTTTTCAATTCTCTGACTTTAGACGAAGATCCGTTGATCAACTATTGGACAACCCACCTGTGCGCAGGAGTTTGCATGTTTTCTGTTGTACTTTTGTGCTCCAGTCCCTGCTACAGAGAAACACCCCATAACAGTATATTAGAACCTCCATAAGAAGATACTACCACCCCCATAACAGGATACTACCACCAGCTTAACAGGATATTACCACCAGCATGACAGGATATTACCATCTCCATAACAGGATATTACCACCCCCTAAACTGGATACTACCTCCCCAATGACAGAATACTACCACCCCCATAGCAGGATATTAAAACCTCCATGCTTTACTGTAGAAATGCTGTTATTTGAATGGATTTCCACCAGACATATCCTTTGGTGTTAAGGCCAAATCATTTAATTTTAGTCTCATCTGGACCTAACACCTTTTCCGTGTGGCTTTATAATCTTCAAGGTGCATGTTGGCAAAGCTCAGTGGTGACTGCATGTGGCCTTTCTTGAGGAGTGGCTTTTTCCTTGCACCCTTCCCATACAAGCCGCACTTGTGGAGAATTTGTGGCATTGTTGTCACATGCACACAATGACCACTCTTTGTCAAAAATTCCTGCAACTGCTTCAGAGCTGCTGTAGGCCTCTTGGTAGCCTCTCTGACTAGGTTCCTCCTGGCTCTTTCATCTAGTTTTGAGTGATGTCCTTATCCAGGGAGGGTCTGTTTTATACCAAATACCTTCCACTTCTCAATAATAGACTTCACTATGCGTCTAGGCATTAATAAAGCCTTTGAATTTGTTTGTATCCATGTCCTGTCTTGTGCCTGTCCACAACTTTATGCCCGAGATTTTGGTGACAGTGCCGTCCCACCCATAGTTGATTGTTTACTTCAGTTGCACTACCATGCTCCAGGAAAGCTCTTTTCATGCTGAGCTAATCAAAATGACCACAGCTGATCACAGCTGAAAGTCGATGGCTGTTTGTGCCATTGAGAAGGTGATTAGAAACACCTGATTGAGTTTACAAGTAATTTTTAGGAGAGGATGATCCTTTTTCTAACTGAGTGATTCTGTTGTTTATTTTAATTTTTATTAAGTTGCACTGAGTGAATACAACTGGATAAAACAAAAACTGTGCAGGCTGCAAAGCAACTAAATGTGATTATTTTAAAGAGGGGGGGGGGGTTGTGATTCCTTTCTATAGGGGCGTGTCAAAAAATGTTGATGAATGGTATCAGAAAACAAATAAATCAGAAGATACAAACAAAATAATCACAATCCTTCACAGCATACATTTGGCAAAGTTTATAAAGCTTCTGGAAACTGTAAGCAAAGGCCTTATTAGAAATCCATTGCAGAACCGCTGTCACACATTCTTGGATTGCCGCCAAGTCCACGAAACGTGCGCCATTCGTGACGCTGTTAGGCACGGAAACAGAAAGAAGTCAGCAGGGTCGCAGGGAAGATGGTGAACACCATTCCATCGATTCCTGCTGTGATTCTGGATAGACCTGGTAGCACTTGGTCTCATGCCCTGTGACGTTGGTTGGCAGGTGCGGATAGATCCTGGTCACAAGGTTTTCATCCGTTTTACCTTCTGTTTGTCTGTCAGCTTGTGCGGCACAAACCCAAACCGGGAACAGATTTTCCACTTACCCGGATGATAGTGTGCACAGTGTCCTTGCTAATGCCTAATTCCTCCACCATCATGTTCATTCATTGCTACATTGCACTGTCACCCTACCTCTCACACTGACTACGTTCGACTGCCCGCAGCGGGTTTACCCTGGTGGTCACGCGTACTCCACGCTAGGTGCCTCTTCTCGATGTGTCTCTGGATAGCCATGAGCATATGTGGGCACCTAGCGCATGTTGCCGTTGGGATATCAGGCCATTCACTGAACTTCACTGACACACCTCATATAGACATTTTTGTTGATCATCCTGTATCATGTTAAGTACACTTTCCTTCTAATAATGGTTATCTGTTAGGCCGCGTACACGCGATCGGTCCAACCCAATAAAAATGGTCCGATGGACCGTTTTCATCGGTTCACCACTGAAGTGGCCTGATGGTCTGATGTGCGTACACACCATCAGTTCAAAAAACGATCCTGTCAGAACACAGTGACGTAAAACACAACGACGTGCTGAATAAACAAAGTTCAATGCTTCCAAGCATGCGTCGACTTGACGGTTTTTGAACCAATGCTTTTGCGTACCAACGATCAGTTTGGACGTATGGTCAGGCGTCCATTTGTCCGATTTTAAAGCAAGTTTTAAAACTGTGGTCCGAAGAACGACAGACCGATGGGCCGTACACACGGTCGGTTTGGACCGATGAAACTGGACTTCAGTCTATTTTCATCGGTTTAGACCGATCGTGTGTACGCGGCCTTATACGTAACCTCTCCACTTTGACTATGTACCTTTATGTGTGTGTTATGTTGGTTCTCTTTTTGTAAACATTGACAATTCTAATAAAATTAGAATAAAATTCTTGGAAAAGAAAAAACAAATTCAGCTAAATTTTTTAAGAAAATGGTAAGATGCCATATGTTAAATTTTTATTGTTGGGTTTAAAAAAAATACTCTGGACGCCCTGCCCTGGTGACAGCTGGATGGGTCATATCATTGATACTCAATGTAGGGGGGAGGGGGAGGGGGGGATATTGGGAAGAAGGGATATGTAGTTTAGAAATGTCTGTTTATATGTTGTTAGTCGATGGGATCATTCCTGAAAAAAGATTTGGTTTTCCCTCAGCACTACTGCTTATGTTTGAGAAATGACTCCCTTAAAGATAGTTAGTTATAACGTTAGAGGCTTGAATAGCCCCAGCAAACGGCATCAAATACTGCAAGAACTAAAAGGTTTGACAGCAAATATAGTTTTTCTGCAAGAAACTCATTTTAAATATTCCTCTAGGGTGGGCCTGAACTCCGTTGGCTTCCCGGTATGGATGCATGGCTATTCCCCCGATAAAAGATCTCGAGGGATAGCCATAGGTTTCGATAGGAACACTCCATTTACTTTGAAGGCAATGGAATCAGACCCTGAAGGAAGATTTTTGTTTATAAAAGGATCCCTGTTTAATAAAGAATATTGAATAAATTCAAGTGAATGGGACCCTCTCAGAGAGTTTTAGGCTCTTTAATGGGACGCGCCAGGGCTGTCCATTGTCCCCTCTGCTTTTCGTGCTTTCCCTAGAACCCTTTTTGATTTCTATAAGAGCTAATCAAGAGATACAAGGCATAGAGGTAGGTGACCAAGAATATAAAATATCTGCCTTCGCAGATGATATTATGATATACCTAACAAACCCTATGCAATCTCTCCCAAGAACCCTGGAGGAGTTGGAAAAATATGGATTAGTATCCAACTTAAAAGTGAATATGGAAAAGACGGAAATATTGAACATCTCGGTTCCAACAAATCATAGTAGGGTCCTCCAGAGATTATACCCATTTAAGTGGAAAACAAGGGGGTTGAAATATCTGGGGGTGCTACTATCAAAATCAAATACTGATTTGTATCAAGACAATTATATACCCTTGCTGAATAATATTAAAAGCGAATTGAAAAGATACCCTGCCCATAGACTATCATGGTTTGGACGTATATGCGTAGTTAAAATGATGATCCTTCCAAGAGCTCTATATATATTTCAAAGTTTACCAGTGGATGTCCCTGGGGCCTTTTTTAAAACGTTAAGATCGATAACTCAGAGCTTTATATGGAACAATAAAAGTAATCGTATTGCGTTCCGAATATTAATTAGGACAAAAGAAAAGGGAGGTGTAAACCTCCCTGATTTTGAAAAATACTATGAGGCAGCAATATTAAGACGGGTGATGGACTGGGCATACGGCCCCCAGCAAAAAAAAAATTAAAAATGGGTAGAGTTGGAGGAGAAAATCTCTAGAGTAGCGCTGGGACAGATTATCTGGATCCCAGGGCAGTTTAGAGGTTTGAGGGAATTAGCAGCCCCAATCACTTTAGTAGCACTAAGTATGTGGGATAAACTAATCAAAAATATACAAGGTCAACACAATAGTCCCCTAATGCCTTTAACTGGAAATAACTATTTCATTCCGGGGAAGGACAATAAATTATATTTAAAATGGACCACAGCACCCTACTTAAGATTAAGAGATGTTATGAACGGGAATGTCCTTTGTTCACTAAATGAACTCCGTGAAAGATACGGACCAACCCCCTGGGAGGTTTGGAGATATAAACAATTGCAACATTTTGTAGGCTCCCTTCCAAAACCACTCCGGGGGGTTGGCGATCTTAATGCATGGGAAAAATTGGTGGACCAAAGGGAGATGGGTGGATATAGAATCTCTATTATTTATAAGCTTTTGATAACACAATTAGAAGTTGGAGCTGTGTGCCAAACGGAGAGCTGGGAAAGAGAACTAAATCAAATATTACCAGAAACTATGAAAAATAAGGTTATGGATTTCGTACATTCCACATCGGTAAACACTCGAATAAAGGAAATGAACTT
The DNA here is from genome assembly GCA_029574335.1 of Rana kukunoris. Lineage (NCBI taxonomy): Eukaryota > Metazoa > Chordata > Amphibia > Anura > Ranidae > Rana > Rana kukunoris. Next base: position 7,419,224 of record CM056058.1, read on the forward strand.
TAAGTTATTAGTTAAGTGGTACTATGTTCCAGCGAAACTACATAAATTTAACCCCCAGATCTCACCTTTATGCTGGAGGGAGTGTGGGGAGGTGGGAACCCATGCCCATATTTGGTGGCAGTGCCCCAAGATTCAACGATATTGGATACAAATAATAGAGTTAATAAAAGAGATTAGCAAAATAGAGATAACTTTAGATCCCTTGCAGTGTATGTTCCATGCAACAACTTTACCTAAGAAAAGATATAAAATATCAATTATCCCTATCCTATTGAATGTAACAAAAATATTAATACCGAAAAAATGGAAGGAAAAACAGGCCCCGTCGATACAGGAATGGTTAAAGGAGGTAGAAAGAACTAGAAATATGGAGGAGGATCAGTATTGGGAACCTAACCAGAGAGAAGCAGGGACTTGGAGAGGTTGGGAGGACTTTAAACAATCCCAGTTGTATTCAGAGTATATGAGTAGGGAAGACAGTAGGTAGGAATTATTGGGAGCTTGGCAAAACAATCCCCCACCCCCACGAGAGAGAGAGGGAGGTATAGATTAGGAGAGGGAGGAGAGGGGAGGGGGAAGAGGAAGAGAAGGGAAGGTAAGGGGGAAAGTTTCCCCCCCTTTTCCCTTTTCCCCTTTTTTTTGTTTGTTTGTTTGTTGTTGCTGTTGTTGTTGTTGACAGGTGGGTTGAAGGGGAGAACTGCTAAATTATGCTCTCCCCCCTAATAAAGGGAAAAAGGGAAAATAATAGAATTAATCACAGGGAGAAAAGATGGGGTCAACCACATAAATACACTAAAATAATTACAGACGGGAGGGATCACGGGGAGAATGTATAAGAAAGGGGGGGGGGGGGAAATGTTTCCTTTTTTTTTTTTTTTCAGGTAGATTTGATGGGGAGAACTGTTAGGCCGTGTACACACGGCAGAGAACCTCGACGGGCAGAACACATCGTTCCGCCCGTCGAGGTTCCCTGCCGGGCGTCGAAATCGGCGACCCGCCCGTCGGGAATGGCAACCAGCCATTCTTCCAGGCGGGCCGTCGAGCAAATAGAGAGCGTGCTCTCTATTTCTGCTCGACGGGCTTCCCGACGGGAAGCTCGCCGAGAGCGTACACACGGCCGAGGTCCTCGCTGGAATGCAGCTTCCAGCGAGGTTCTCGCTGGTTTCCAGCGAGAACCTCGGTCGTGTGTACACGGCCTTATATTGTTTTCTCCCCCCTAATAAAGAGAAGGGGGAAAAGGGGAAAATAATAGAACTAGTCACAGGGAGAAAAGATGGGGTAAATCACATAAAAGCACTAAAATAATCACAGAAGGAACAGGAAATGTATAAGAAAGGGGATATTAACCCCCCTAAAAATAGATGTTTAGGACCCATAGGGTACTAACTAGGGGAATAAATACACACATTTTTTTTATTTGGGTGGGTAAAGCGTTTTTTTTTTTTTTTTTTCTCTTCTTCCCTTTTCGCCTCTTTTCTCTCGGTATGAAGGAAGGGAAGAAGGAAGGGCAAGAGAAGGAGGAGGGAGAGTGAATAAATAAAAGGCGTAGGAATGATCGATCTCGACAATGTTGTCTTTATTATTTTAGTTTATGTTGTTTATATTTGAGTAGATTTTGAATGTATTTAATATGATTTCAATGTATGTTATTGTAAATGTAATGTGAAATGTATGTATGTAAAAAACTTTTTGAATAAAAACAAATAGAAATAAAAAAAATACTCTAATATTTGATTTTCAGATTTCTCCTGCCCTGAAAATAGTGTGTACAAACCATGTGCAAGCGCCTGCCCCAAGACATGCAATGATGATGTTATAAAGCCATTGTGTTCTGATCCGTGCGTGGAATCCTGCGAGTGCAAGAATGGGTTTGTACTTGATGGAGGTAAGTGCATACCTTATGACAGGTGTGGATGTGTTTACAACGGACGTGTATATGCTCCCAACGAGACATTCTGGGATGACGGACACTGTACAAGAAAGTGCAAATGTGATCCCGCCACCAAGTCCATCGTCTGTTTCAATGAGACCTGCAAACCAAATGAAAGATGTGCCGTGGTCCGCGGGATACAGAAATGCCAGTCCATATATATTGGGCATTGTTCGGCTTATGGAGACCCTCATTTTCGCACCTTTGACAAGTTTAATTACAACTTCCAGGGCATATGTACCTACCTGTTGGCAGGCCTGTGGAAGAATGGAACCGGTCTGAATGACTTCCAGGTTTACATTCAGAATAAAAACCGAGGGAGCAGAGCCGTTTCCTACGTACATTTGGTGAAAGTGAAGGTCTATGGCTATGAAATTGTCTTAAACAGCTACATCGTGGACAAAGTTCAGGTAGGATCTAGTAGTGTTATATTTGTGTGTCATATAAGAACTTCTCTCTGTACTCCTGGTGATTAATAGGGATGAGCAGCCCTGGGTTTGGTTCGCACCAGAACCTGCGAACAGACCAAAAGTTTGTGTGAACTTTAGAACCCTGTTAAAGTCTATGGGACTCGAATGTTTGAAATCGAAAGTACTAATTTTAAAGGCTAATATGCAAGTTATTGTCCTAAAAAGTGTTTGGGGACCCGGGTCCTGCCCCAGGGGACCAGTATCAATGCAAAAAAAGTTTTAAAAAACGGCAGTTTTTTCAGGAGCAGTGATTTTAATAATGCTTAAAGTGAAACAATAAGATTGAAATATTCCTTAAATTTCGTACCTAGGGGGGTGTATAGTATGCCTGTAAAGTAGCACTTGTTTCCTGTGCTTAGAACTGTCCCTGCACAAAGTGTAATTTCTGAAGGAAAAAAGTCATTTAAAATCACTCACCTTAGGGTCTGGTATGGATATTAAGGGGAACCCTGCGTCACCCCAAACTTAAAAAAAAAATGCCGTGGACCCCCACAGATTTTTTTTTATGAATGACTTTTCTCTGTATTGCCGGGAGCCGACAATTCATTATAGCCGCAAGTGATTTTAAATTACTTTTTTTCCTTCAGAAATGACACTTTGTGCAGGGACAGTTCTAATCATGGGAAACAAGCGCTACTTTACAGGCATACTATACACCCCCCCCCCCCCCAGGTACGAAATTTAAAGGAATATTTCACTTTTATTGTTTCTTTTATTGTTTTATTGTTTCATTTAAAGGAATTATTAAAATCACTGCTGCCAAAAAAAATGCAGTTTTTAAAACTTTTTTTTGCATTGATACATGTCCCCTGGGGCAGGACCCGGGTCCCCAAACACTCCCCTGGGGCAGGACCCGGGTCCCCAAACACTTTCTATTACAATAACTTGCATATTAGCCTTTAAAATCAGCACTTTAGATTTCAAACGTTCGAGTCCCATAGACTTTAACAGGGTTCTAAAGTTCACACGAACTTGCCGCGAACACCCCAAATAGTTCGCTGGTCGGCGAACAGGCAATGTTCGATTCGAACATGAGTTCTACTCGAACTCGAAGCTCATCCCTAGTGATTAATTTTGCCAATGCGAAACAATGAAAAATCCCCATAACTTTGGTCTATCAAGATGCCTGTGACTCACCACATTTGACTGTGCTGGTTCTTGGTCTTTGGCCTAGAGCTTTCACATGGGCAGTAGATACAATCCAACGAGAGCATCAAACATACGTGTAATAGTCCAAGGGTTTTAGTTAAAAAAATTCATTCATAGCAGAAAAAAATACGCATTTCATAGGCCAAACACACTCCCTCTTCTAATGTATCTGGTCCTCTTAGCAGTGGTGTGGCGCTTACATTTCAACCCTTTATTCTAATAACAGACAGACATTTCCATAGTAGATCTTTTAGACCGAATCCTCAGTAAAATCCCTCGCTTAGCTTCAGAGATTTTTCCTTCAGGCTGGAGACTTCTCCTTTTGGACAAGAAAAGGGCTATCTCAAGCCCCAGACTATTTATGCATTCTGCTGCCACCTACTGCACCTCTCCCAGGGATTGACTGAGACTACATGAATATTCAGACTGCATACTCCCAACCAACTACATACTGGAGTCCTCCAATAGGCAGGGGGGAACAATCAAACCTGCAGCCTGCAGGGCCTAAAACAGCCAAAATCAATCACACACTGCTTCACTAGTTACAACGGAGCCAAAACTCAATTTGCCTAGCATTCCTAGCAACCTATCTAATAGGGTGCTATAAATAATAACAAATACAAAGTACTGTATAAATAAAATGAAGACAAAAATAACATATAAACCCATCCCACCCTTCATTCACACAGGAGAGAGTAATCTCTGGCTTTAGCTTATATAAACTTACAAGATCAACGGCAGTTCTAAGCAGGGCTTTTTTTCTGGGGGAACTTGGGGGAACTCAGTTCCACCACCTTTGGCTCAGACCCTTTGGTGCCCGCTCACCACAATCACTTGTGAACACAGAAGTCTGGTTTCTGTGTTTACAAGTGACTGCTTTGTAACCCCCTGAACGCTGCACTCTGTATGTAATGCAATTCTGTTATTTAATGCCCCTTTAAGACCCTTCTACTGTTTGTGAAATCTGAACGGGTCGTGGTTGAGTTCCTGTACCTATTTTCTGAGAAAAAAAGCTCTGGTTCTAAGTGCTGTACTGTATATTCTAATTAGCAGAGATTGTCGGCGCATCCCACCTCTGAACTGCAAAATTCTGACATAGTGCTATCTCAAGCCCCATACACACTATGAGTTTTCCTGCAGGTTTTTCTCTTCAGGTTTACCAAAACCATGTAGTACAAGGCCCTGCCTGATTGCATACGAATTGAAACTCTTAAGGTTTGACCTCATATTAGATGGTTTTGGTAAACCTGAAGAGAAAAACCTGCAGGAAAACTGATAGTGGGGCTTCAGAGAATTTATAATTTACCCCCCCCCCCCCCCCCCCTCCCCATGTGAAGTCTGTTTCATATGCAAATTGTAACAAAACTGCTGAGAAGTGTGCCAGTGAAGGCCATGGAAATTTCTCTGCATCCCTGTCACTGCCCCCACACACCTGACCACTGCTCCTCCTCCACTCTTAAGAGTAGGGTTGCCACCCTTATGGGATTGACCCAGACAGTCCAGGTTTTGACACTTTTCCTGGGTTTCTGTCTACCTGAAACCCAGAAACAACATGCCAGGCCCACCGGTGTCCTAGCAACCAATGCCGCTTTTGCCACTGTGCAAACATTAATAGTAGGATTTTCCTAGCTTCATTCTCCAAGCTCCACCTCCTAACTCCGGCTCCCACACACTTGCTTGTAGCGGCTCCAGAGTCCCTCCTGCCGGTAAGGCATTAAGGAACATAAGTCTTAGAGGGCAGAGGGGGCTCATATAAGTGGAGTTCTCTCTCTAATGGAGGTCTCTGAACAGGGGTGGCACTGATGTAAGGGGACTGTGAGCCAATAGGGGGTCTCTAATGGGAGATGCTCACTGCTGATCTAATGCTTCTGACCATAGTATATAGTATATATATATATATATAGACCCAAAAACTTTTTCAAGGGTTCCATGGTGAAAATGTTGAGAAACGCTAATTTAAATATAAATAATTTATAAATTCATAGTATAAAACAATCAAATGTTGTTGCTTTGCAGCCTGAAATAAAGACAGACACAGTTGTTGTTTTATTCAGCTGTGTTTACATATAAGTAGAGTTGAGCGAACCCGAACTGTAAAGTTTGGGTTTGGTACGGACTTTGGGTTTTTCCAGAATAATTGGTGAAAGTTCGGGTCCGGGTTCGGAGTTCGGGGAAAAAAATGCACGGAGGTCCCCCCAAATTCAATAACCAGACCCTTTAGGTCTGGTATGGATATTAAGGGGAACCCCATTGTCAATTTAAAAAAAAAATGACGTGGGGTTCCCCCCAAATATCCATAATCAGACCCTTCAGGTCTGGTGTGGATTTTAAGGGGAACTCCACCCCAATTTTTTTTTAAAAATGGCGTGGAGTTCCCCCTAAAATCCACACCAGACCCCTTATCCGAGCACGTTGACCTGGCCATCCGCAGAAAATAGGGGGGGACAGAGTGCGGCCCCCCCTTCTCCTGAACCGCACCAGGCCACATGCCCTCAACATTGGGAGGGTGCTTTGGGGTGCCCCCCAAAGCACCTTGTCCCCATGTTGATGGAGACAGGGTCTCTTCCCCACAACCCTTGGCCGGTGGTTGTGGGGGTATGAGGGCAGGGGGCTTATCAGAATCTGGAAGACCCCTTTAACAAAGGGGACCCCCAGATCCTCCCCCCCTGTGTGAAATGGTAATGGGGTACACTGTACCCCTACCATTTCACAAAGGAAGTGTAAATAGTAGTTGTCTGAAAAAAACACACACACACCGTAGAGCAAAATACTTTATTATTTAACCACTTAAGACCCGGACCAATACGCTGGCAAATGACCCAAGGGGTTTTTGCGATTCGGCACTGCGTCGCTTTAACAGACAATTGCGCGGTCGTGCGACGTAGCTCCCAAACAAAATTTGCGTCCTTTTTTTCCCACAAATAGAGCTTTCTTTTGGTGGTATTTGATCGCCTCTGCGATTTTTATTTTTTGCGCTATATACAAAAATAGAGCGACATTTTTGAAAAAAAAACAATATTTTTTACTTTTTGTTATAATAAAAAACCAATAAACTAAATTTTAGTCAAACATTTAGGCCAAAATTTATTTAGCCACATGTCTTTAGTAAAAAAAAAATCGCATTAAAAAAAAAATTAGCTACCTAGCGGGAACAGCGACACTAATACAGCGATCAGAAAAATGATCGCTTAGTGACGCTGGCAATAGGGAGTGAAAGGGTTAACCAGGGCAGTGATCAAGGGGTTAAAACTTTATTGGGGGGGGTGGGGGGGCTACCCTGACACTAACACTGACTGACTGTCACACTGTCTGTCACACTGACACTAAATACAGTAATCATACATGTATGATTACTGCATTCAGTGACACTGTGACAGGGGGGAGGGGGGGGGGCGATCGCGGGGGTTAAATGTGTTTGTGTCTGTGTGTAAGTGTGCTGTTGGTGCAGACTTACTTGGTGTGTTGTGATCTCTCCTCAGCGGCGCTTGAAACAAACGCAGAGGGAGAGATCACGTCACTTCCTCCTTCCTGTGTTTACACAGGAGGAGGAAGTGACAGGGCGGGCGGGCGCGCGCATTGGCTGGGAGCGATCCGGAGGGGGCGGATGAAAACGGATAGCCGCCCCCACTTGTCGGATCGCTCCTGCAGCCGCGCGGACCGCCGCATGTACGGGGGGGGGGTCCGATCGGACCCCCGATCCCCCCCAAGGCACCAACGTATATATACGTTGATGTGCCTGTCGGTGCCATTCTGCCGACGTAAATGTACATGCGGCGGTCCTTAAGTGGTTAAACCAAATAAAAAATCCAGCGGTGAAAATAGACGATCGATGCTGCTCCCTGCTCCAACATTGTCTTCTATCCGGCGCCGGGTGATCTCTCCAGCGACGGCCGGTTGGTCCAGCGATGAGAAGATCCATCTATTCAGAGCACAGATCCGCGAATGACGCGCCAGAGCTTGACGTTTCTTTTATAGGGGAGGCGGACCACGCGTCACGTGACCCCGTCCTCCTCTGACGCACACTGTGCTACATCACTGGGACAGCCCGGCTGGATCTTCTCATCGCTGGACCAACCAGCCGACGCTGGAGACATCACCCGGTGCTGGGTAGAAGACAATGTTGGAGCAGGGAGCAGCATCGATCGTCTATTTTCACCGCTGGATTTTTTATTTGGTTTAAATAATAAAGTATTTTGTTCTACGGTGTGTGCGTTTTTTTTCAGACAACTACTATTTACACTTCCTTCGTGAAATGGTAGGGGTACAGTGTACACCATTACCATTTCACACAGGGGGGGGAGGATCTGGGGGTCCCCTTTGGTTATTGAATTTGGGGGGACCTCCATGCTTTTTTTTTTTTTTTACTAAAAGTTTGTGTCCCATTGACTTCAATGGGGTTCGGAGTTTGGGTTCGGGTTCGGTTTTTTTTAACCACTTCCCGCCTGGCCAATAGCAGATTTACGGCCGGGAAGTGGTTATGAAATCGTGACAGGCCGTTCTCAAACGTCTAGCACGATTTCAATGCCGCGCGCGCCCGTGGCGGCGCGCAGCCCGGCGATCGGTGATGCGGGGTGTCAGTCTGACACCCTGCACCTCCGATCTCGGTAACGAGTCTCCAGCGGAGCCTCGTTACCACGTGATCAGCCGTGTCCAATCACGGCTGATCACGATGTAAACAGGAAGAGCCGCCGACGGCTCTTCCTCACTCGCGTCTGATAGACGCGAGTACAGGAGAGCCGATCAGCGGCTCTCCTGACAGGGGGGGTTCGCGCTGATTGTTTATCAGCGCAGCCCCCCCTCGGATCGCCACACGGACCACCAGGGAGTGCCCACACTAGACCACCAGGGAACTTAAAAAAAAAAAGGACAAAAAAAAGTCAGCAAGAAAAAAAAAAAAGGGGCAGTAAAAAAAAAATGATGCCAATCAGTGCCCACACATGGGCACTGATTGGCAACATTGATCCATCAGTGCCACCCCTCAGTGATCATCAGTGCCACCCCAGTGTCTGTCAGTGCCACCCCACAGTGCCAATCCATGCCCAGTGCCCACCTATCAGTGCCCACCTGTGCCACCTATCAGTGCCCACCTGTGCCACCTATCAGTGCCCACCTCTGCCACCTATGAGTGCCCACCTGTGCCACCTATGAGTGCCCACCTGTGCCACCTATGAGTGCCCATCTGTGCCGCCTATGAGTGCCCAGTGCTGCCTATGAGTGCCCATCAGTGCCGTCCATGAGTGCCCATCAGTGCCGCCCATGAGTGCCCATGAGTGCCGCCCATGAGTGCCCATCAGTGCCCCATACCAGCGCCGCCTATCAGTGCCCATCAGTGCTACCTAATCGGTGCCCATCAGAACTACCTCATCGGTGCCCATCAGTGCCACCTCATCGGTGCCCATCAGTGCCACCATATCAGTGCCCGTAATTGAAAGAGAAAACATACTAATTTACAAAAAAATTAACAGAAAAAAATAAAAACTTTATTTTTTTTTTCAAAATCTTCGCTCTATTTTTAGTTGTTGCGCAAAAAAAAAAAAAATCGCAGAGGTGATCAAATACCACCAAAAGAAAGCTCTATTTGTGGGGAAAAAAGGACGCCAATTTTGTTTGGGTGCAGTGTAGCATGACCGCGCAATTGTCATTCAAATTGCGACAGTGCTGAAAGCTGAAAATTGGCTTGGGCGGGAAGGTGCGTAACTGCCTGGTATGGAAGTGGTTAAAGTTTGGGTTCGGGTCCGAACCCGAACATCCAGGTGTCTGCTCAACTCTACATATAAGACACCAACATATCAGAATTTTTTTTCTGTTATGGGGGGTGGTAATGTCCTGTTATGGGGGTGTGTCTCTGCTGCAGGGACTGGGGCACTTATCAGGATAGAAGGAACAATGGATGGGGCAAAATACCATAAAAATCCTTGAGAAAAATCTGCAGTCCTCTGCTGGCAGGGAATGTCCTCCAATGGGCACACAGTGATTGGAGGAGAAGGCGGGGAATATCCATCAATGAGCACACAGTGTTTGGGGAGAAGGTACGGTATGTCTATCAATGAGCACACAGTGGTTGGAGGAGAAGGTGGGGATTGTCCACCAATGAGAACACAGTGTTTGGTGAGAAGGCAGGGAATGTCCACCAATGAGCACACAGTGGTTGGAAAAGGTGGGAATGTCCACCAACGAGCACACAGTGGTTGGAGGAGAAGGCAAGGGGAATGTCCACTAATGAGGTGGCACTGATGAGATGGCACTAATGAGGTGGCACTAATATAAGTGGCACTGATATGCAGCACTGATAGGTGGCACTGATGGGCACCGATGGGGGTGGCACGAATAAATTGGCACTAATGGGGTGGCACTAATATGCAGCACTGATAAGTGGCAATGGTAAGCAGCACTGATGGACACTGATAGGTCACACTGATTAGCAGCACTGGTGGGCATTGATAGGCATCACTTATATGCAGCACTGATGGGCGGTACTTTTGGGCACTAATGAGCAGGCACTGATGGACACTGAAAGGCATCACTGACTGGCATCACTCATGGGCATTGTTTTGGCTGCACTGAAGTTCAGTGCCCTGAGGGGAGGAAAGTCAATTACCAGCATTTCCTTGTTTACATGTGATCAGCTGTGATTGGACACAGCTGATCACATGGGTAAAGAGCCAGGGACACAGTGCACCGCCGATTGACACACCCCCGTGGGCATGCAAGTGTGGCAAAAATAGGAATGAGAGAGCCACTGCCTACCCATCATTTCATAATATGGCAGGCGGGAGGTGGTTAACAACGGCCAGTTACCACCTAAAAAGGTAAACATTTACCCAAAATTTGGTCTTGATGTACTTTTTTTTCCTTGTGATTTACTGCGAAACCATGTATAAGTGTTCTATACTTTTTCTTTCAGATAAATGGAATAATTGGTAACTTCCCATTTTCCGGGAGCATGCAAGAGCTTTCCGTCTACAAAGCCGGCTTTGATGCGGTCATTGAAACAAAGTTTGGTCTGAAGGTTGTATTCAACTGGCAAGGTTACCTCGTAGTATCGGTTCCAGGAGTATACAAAGGCGCTCTCGGTGGGCTGTGTGGTAACTTTGATAACAACCCCAAGAATGATTTTACAACGCCTGAAAATGTGATTGTTACCAAGGCGGATGTTTTTGGAAAGAGCTGGACAGTAGATTTTAATCCATCTGGCTGTAACATTATCCCTCCTGATCGATGCCCCAATCTTAAAAGCCTAATGGAGGAACACCGAAACAGGAGTGATGGCTGTGGCATAATATTGGACAAAAATGGACCATTTCGGAACTGCCATAATAAAATTAGTCCTGAAAACCCTTTTAAGGATTGCGTATATGATGCTTGCTACTACCGTGGGAGATATGATGCTATTTGTCAAGTCGTAACTACCTATGCCACTATGTGTCTAGCATATGATATAATCATCGAACAATGGAGGAGTAGATTGTTCTGTGGTAAGTAAACCAGATGTCTAGTATCTTCTTCTCACTCACTTTCTTTTTACATACATCAATCAGCCCTGAAGAAGAAGATGCAGATCTCCGAAACGTGGCGGGTGAATGTTACAATATCATTTGCTACATAATTAAAGAGACAGGTGCCTCTTCATTTTATTTCCTCCAAATGGGTTTTACGCATCTATGTTCAGCTAGGGACTTCTGATCCCATTATCCTCATCATCAACAGATGAGAGTTCCTTAGATCTCACCTTGGAATAATGGGTTGCCCACTTGTACCTGGACTTTAAAGTAATGCAGCCTGTGACTCTAAAGAGTATTTCTGTCATCTACAAATTGGGTTCCAGAAGGGATATACTAAGACTGGCAGTCTGACATTGGACCTGAAGAGCAGCAGATGACATTGTTTGGGCTTGCAGGTCTTAAAGCGGAGGTCCACCCAAAAATGGAACTTCTGCTTTTCGGAACCCCCCTCCCTCGGGTGTCACATTTGGCACCTTTCAGTGGGTTGGAGGGGCAGATACCAACAGATATTTGCACCCACTTCCGGGCATAGACTCACTCCACTCCACTCAGATCCCCCCCCCCCCCCGCTGTTTCCTGGGAAACACACTGTTCCCAGGAGTGAGCGGGGACCAGTGAGGATGGACCGCGCCACTCACGTATGCGCAGTAGGGAACCGAGCAGTGAAGCCGCAATGCTTCACTTCCTGATTCCCTCACTGAGGATGGCGGTGGGGGCAGCCGAGGGACGTAACAACATATTTTACATTATACAAACAAATTTGGCTAATTTTTACAGTTTTATTTTTATTCATTAAAAAAATGTACAAAAAAAATTGTGTTTGAAAGGCCGCTGTGCAACAATTGCCATTTTATTCTCTAGGGCAGTGGTTCTCAACCTGGGGGTCGGAACCCCCTCAGGGGTCAAATGATGATTTGCCAGGGGTCAACAAATCCTGGGCTGTTAATGAAGCCCGCACCTCTCTCCCAGTCTTTTGCGGCCACCCAGCAGCTGTCCCTGGAGCTCACAGCCGCCCATTCTGCCTCTTTGCAGCCGCCCATTCAGTTCACGACATGGCTGGGGGGGCAGAGACTAGAGGTCAGCTGACTAGTGAGGAACGTGAAGTGGGAGGGGTTGGAGGAGACCATATCTCCTGATTTCAGTAGAGGTGTCACTACTACGAGACACCACAAAGTCGGAGACAAAGTGAGTAACACTACCTGTGATTATAGTTCCCATTAAAAGTCCCCACTACAGTTCTCAGATCAGCAAATGACCTTGATCAAGAGCACTTATGTTGGCTGATCAGAACTCTCCCCAGCACTGCCACACATCCCATTCCCCCCACCCCACCAAGGAGTAAGGGAAGAAATAAAAATAGAGAATACGTGGAAAGCAAAGGAAAAGAGGGGGAATAACAAAGAAAAAGGGAGTGAAAGATTAGGAGAAAGAATGAAAAAGACGGCTAGAGTGAGGGGTGGGGGAAAAAAAGAAGAAATTAAGATAGAGAGATAAAAGGGAAAGAAAGGAGAACAAAGAGAACATCCTAGAATGTACCATAACTAGTGGTTTTAATACTTTACGAGTGGAAGGCACTCAGGGAGCGCTAAATGTCCATAGGTTAGGGGCACAAATTTCTTGTCTTGCCTTGGGTTTAAAATTATTTTACTGTTTGGGGTCCCCACGACTTGGGAAATTTTATTAACGGGTCACGGCACCAGTTAATATACTTAAGTTCAAGAAAAGGCCTGGTCAGCGATTTCAGTTGTTTTTTGTTTTGTTTGTTTATTCAATAAAGTTAGATGGGAGAGATAGGGTTACAAAATGTATTTTTTGCATTCATGATAAGCTTTAGAAGTTGAATTTTTCTTCTTTGTCGTCCTGTAGATGTACAGTGCCCAGAAAACAGCCACTACAGGATATGTGCTTCTGGTTGTCAGTCAACTTGTGATTCATTTGCCCCCCCAGTGGGATGTAGCTCTCAATGCGCCAAGGGCTGCGTTTGCGATGACGGCTATATCCTTAGTGGTGAAGAATGCGTTACTCCGGATAAGTGCGGCTGCAATTTCCTAGGCCGTTATTACAAGCTGGGAGATAAAGTCATGACCGAGGGATGTAACCAAACTTGCACATGTTCCAGTACTGAAAATGTAGTATGCCAACCGTATTCCTGTCCTCCAAATCACGTATGCGTTATTAATAATGGACTGTCGGTCTGCCATCAACCGGTACAACCAGATCCAAAAGAGTGTTACATATTTGGAAACTCGCATTTTAAGACCTTGGATGGAGTAGACTACGACTATGAGGGCAATTGCGTCTACACGCTCAGCGAGTCTACCGTATCCAATCCCAGCTTGGAGCCTTTCGCTGTATATCTCAATAATGAAAGATCGGGAGATGAATGCATGGCTCTCACCAAATCTGTGGCCGTCGAGATATATGGATCCTTATTTGTAATGCACTACCAAAGACAAAACATCATTATAGTAAGTCGTTTTACAATTACCCCCTTCATGACCAGGCAATTTGTTTTGCAATATACGCCGCTTCGCTACTTTAACTGGCAATTGGGTGGTCGTGTGACATTGTACCCAAGTAAAATTTATGTTCTTTTTTTTCCCCCACAAATAGAGCTTTCTTTTGGTGGTGTTTGATCACCTCTGCGGTTTTTATCTTTTGCTCTACAAACAAAAAAATACCAACGATTTTGAAAAAAATGTATACCATATATACTTGAGTATAAGCCGAGTTTTTCAGCAAATTTTTTTGTGCTGAAAATGCCCCCCCCCCCCCCCCCTCGGTTTATACTTGATCTCCTGGATTTGGGGACCCGGTACTAACCAGCCCTAGGTCCCCCAGACCTCAAACTTGGCACACATTTAGCTCCACTCTTCTTCTACAAGTGTGCAAAGTTTTTTGTCCGGGGAACCTACGGCTGGGGAGCACCGATTTTTCAAACCGGGCACCCCTTCCATAGCCTTTCATGTTAAACAGTAATTTCAACGGTGAATTTGGGGACACGATACTGGCCAGTTGTAGGTGCCCTGGACTGAACTTGGCACACGTGTATCCTCAATTCTCCTCTATAGGTGTGCAAAGTTTTTTTGCCTGAGGGACCTACGGCCGGGGAGCAGCAAAGTTGATTTACACTTTACAGACTAATATGCAGAAAATCAATTTATTTTCTCTTTCCTACTTATAGATAGACGGTGTGCTTACCAATCTTCCATTCAAGGGTGCTGGCATAGAGATCACCTCCCATGGCCTGACATCCGTCTTATCAACAGACGCTGGTATCACACTGAGCTTCGATCACTGGTATAGCGCAGCACTTGGAATTCCGGCAGACTACCAAGGTCAAGTGAAAGGTTTATGCGGAAATTATAATGGCAATAAGAGTGATGATAACAATCTATCTAATAACGACACTGATATCATTCTATCTAAAGACAACGCCACCACTGGGAATTACTGGAAAGGTCCCCGTATCTTCTGGGAAATCAATATTAACTGCACTACCAATTTTTCCAATTGTCCGCCATGTCTCTACTCAAAGAGAGAACTTTTGTCAAGAGAAGAATATTGTGGCTTCTTGATTAAGCCCAATGGGCCCCTGAGTCCCTGCTATGACAAGATTCCACCTTTGGAGTTTTTCAAAAACTGTAAAAAAGACCTGTGTGACATTGAATCCGAGGAGAAACGTAAAGAGCTGCTCTGTAAGATAATTCAAAACTACGTTCTGATTTGCCAAGCTGCTCGTGTTAATATCCACCAGTGGAGAAACGGCACGTTTTGTAGTAAGTTGTCACCTTTTACAACCAGCTCACTTTTATCTTCGCCAACTGGTCTTATGTACGCCTACCAGATCTTAGCAAAAAGTTTGCTTAAAGCAAAGGGTTGGGGAATTTCAAGTATGGTATAACAGAGAACTGTTTGGTCAGCTACTTCCCTGGCTCTAAAAACCAGGAAAAGGCAGCTCTAAAACCAGAAATTACAAAATCCTCATCACTTCTGTCTTCATTCATCACTGAGGAGATTGGGGAATGGATGTTCCTTTTCACCCTTGTAGGAAGCTGACCCATTTGCTTACAGTAGTCCCCGGGCTAGCTGGTGGAATGGGAGAGACCAGGAACGCTGGTGGACAGCGGTGTGACACGGTAGAAGCTCCAAAGTGCTGTAAAAGTGATCACTTTACCTAAAAAAGCCAATCATAAGCACTAAGATAGGTACCAGGACTACGGATGCAGCTGCAGCCATGATTCTGGTATTACCACTTGCTGTCCCGGATGTACTGTACATATGGAGGACAGCAAGTGGCAAACGCAGATATCTTCAAAAAGGGAATGTCTAGCTAAAAGTGTTTTTTTGGGGGTAAATCTACTACTATACTTTGTGTCAGCTTTCAAGGCAGTGACCGAGACACTTTAAAGCCTCTTACCCTTTCGTAATTCACTTCTCTTTATTCCCTAATTTAGACATACAGTGTCCGAAATTCAGCCATTACAGCATCTGTGCAAAAACCTGCTCGATGTCATGCAGATCGTTGGTTGAGCCTGGCATATGTCCCGTCTGCTGTGCAGAGGGTTGTGAATGTGATGATGGCTACTTCTTTGATGGAAAACGTTGTGTAGTCATGGAGAACTGTGGCTGTTTTATAAGAGGGATATACTACAAGGTATAGCTGGAGTCTGTAGTGCATTAAAGTCCAGTTAAAAGTCTCATATCTTTCCAAACCAAGACAGTTTTGACCACAGCACATACCACATACATAATGTATAGAAAAGCCTTATCCAAAATCAGGTTCCCACTGAGGGTTTTTCTGCATCCAATTCGCATGACAGGAGATTGTGACCGTCTCTCAATAGAGTCTGTTCACACGGCTCCGGGGCGGCGTCAGAGGGAATTGCACAAGGGTCCTGTGCATCTTTCCCTCCGTCTCAGGTACATCTTCAGGCAAAAATGCCTCATTCGTTGCTGAAATGGAAAATAGGGACGCAATGGACCCCTGCTGTCAGCCGCAGTGTGAACCCGGACTTATAGTGTGACAGTGTATGAGGAAGCCAGTTGAGGTTATAGTGATCTGGTGGTACCAGATATGTGAAATGTAGATACCACTGTTCAAATGAAGTTGATACAATTCATTAGTGAACATCAGAGGTGTAGCTAGAGTCTTCAGGGCCCGGTGTAAAAAAACATGAAAGGCTCCAATGACTTTCCATTCGTCTAGGGGCCCTTTTCTCTGGTCCTTTCCCTCTGAGCCCAGAACCCTTCAGCAGCCATACTATTAGTATGGCTGCTGAAGGGGGTCTATTGTTGCTAGTGGGTCTTATGTTGCTGGGTTGGGGTCTATCAAATTATACTTGGTTCTGTATTCTCCAAAATAGGTGGTGCAGGGTGGTGGGTAGGGGGTGTAACCAAGGGATGGTGCCCAGAGGTGGGTAGGGGGTGTAACCAAAGGATGGTGCTCAGAGGTGGGTAAGGGGTGGAAAAAAGGATGGTGCTCAGAGGTGGATAGGGGGTGGAAAAAAGGATGGTGCTTAGAGGTGGGTAGGGGGTAGAACCAGGGGTTGGTGCTCAGAGGTGGGTAGGGGTTTGAACCAGTGGTTGGTGCTCAGAGGTCTGTAGGGGTTGGAACCAAGGTATGGTACTCAGAGGTGGATAGGGGTGGAACCAAGGTAGGATGATCAGAGGTGGGTAGGGAGTGGAACCAAGGGATAGTGCTCAGATATGGGTAGGGTGGAACCAAGGGCTAGTGCTCAGAGCTGGGTAGGGGTGGAACCAAGGGATGGTGCTCAGAGGTGGGTAGGGAGTGGAACCAAGGGATAGTGCTCAGATGTGGGTAGGGTGGAACCAAGGGAAAGTGTTCAGAGGTAAATATGTGAGAAAAATAATAAACTAAAAGTTCAAAACGTTATGTTGACATCCAAATGGTGTACACAAACAAATGACTGAGTGAATGAGTGAAGGGAACCACCACCAATAGGATGAAGGCTTAC
Source organism: Rana kukunoris (assembly GCA_029574335.1). Lineage (NCBI taxonomy): Eukaryota > Metazoa > Chordata > Amphibia > Anura > Ranidae > Rana > Rana kukunoris. Next base: position 7,436,253 of record CM056058.1, read on the forward strand.
TCGAAGGTTTGAACCTAAAAGACATACGTTCTATAGGTCAAACACACTTGTATTTTTAATCAACAAAATGGCAACTTGAAATCTCTAAATGACTGGACTAGGGTCACCCAACTATCCGTGGGATGGCAATTTCTTGCACGATGATTATATAGGGAGACAATGGTCAAGATTTCAAGGATGTAGTGGGGATGTTAAAGAAGGGAGAACAAAAAAAGGCCACATAGCGTAATTCTGTATGCAGTAAAAAAGTTTTTTATTAAGCTATAACACTTACATTTAGTAGACCAAACAAGCGCTTTAAATTGTCATGTAAGTGGTGGCAGTGGAGTCCCTCCCGACACGTTTCGTCTCACAAGACATTGTCTAGGGTGTCCCTCCATTGCATCAATCAAGATATTTATAGCGATCGTGAACCCAATCATGAGAGCCCAGCTTCTAGTGTGTCCTCGATTATTCCGCCATCACTTCCTGTATGATTAAAGATGGCGGACCAGTGTGCGTTTCACATCTCTGGCTGGATAGACTTCATGCACTTCACACTTCTTTCTAACGAGACACAGTATGTGCCGCCTCACTCGCGTTCCGCGTCTCAGTCTGAATAAACCTAATGCGGTCCATGCCTGGCTCTGGCAAAACACCATGTGAAGCACCTCTCTCATTGGGAGGTGTGTCATGTTATGGAATGTAAACACCTGACGCCACACTACGCCAGGAGCGGAGCGACATGCGCTCCACGGATCACCAGGAAGTGAGTATATTACTCTCAATATGGTGAGTGTGTGCGTAAAAAAGTATATTCGCAATGTCTTAATAGCATAACCCAATGGAGCTATCATATATCATTCGGACCATCCAAAAGATTTTGTCCAAATGTAAACAGGGTGATGAAAAATTGTAGTTAAATTGGTCATTGTATCACTCCCCTCTATAAAGAACGCCATCTTATATATAAAAAATTAAAATGATGAGTCTTATTATTTTACTTGTGATCGATAATAAGTGCATTAAACGTTCCTCACAGAAAATTTTCTTAGAAGCCGTGGAAAAAAAGGGGGGGGGGGAGAGGGGCCAACACACCCTAAGAACCCTTCAGAGTTAAGACACCATTTTAAAAAAATGCATGCATAAATAGAAATGGAATGCACAAAATGGCAAAAGACTAATGGCCTTTTATTATATAAAAAGAGGGCTCGATCCAATCTAATGACTCAACTGGATAACACCAAGTCCCATCTATGATGTATTAATAAAAGAGTTGATGTCCCACTCCACGTTCATGGCGATCGTGGGAGTGGAACTGCAACTCATATATCCAGAAGGTCTCCAAATGTGAGACTCCTCTGGTCATGGCACCTCCCCTCCAAGGGGGATAAATCTGTCTATTACCACAAACTGTGTTCCCTTAGGCCGCGTACACACGATCAGTCCATCCGATGAGAACGGACCGAAGGACCGTTTTCATCGGTAAACAAATGAAGCTGACTGATGGTCTGATGTGCCTACACACCATCGGTTAAAAAAAAACGATCGTGTCAGAACGCGGTGACGTAAAACACAACAACGTGCTGAACAAAGTTCAATGCTTCCAATCATGCTTTGACTTGATTCTGAGCATGCACGGATTTTTAACCAATGCTTTTGCATACTAACGATCAGATTTGACCTATCAGTTAGGCGTCCATCGGTTACATTTTAAAGTTCTTTTTTTTTTGACTGAAGCATAACTGACCGATGGGGCCCACACACGATCGGTTTGGACCAATGAAATGGACCTTCAGTCCGTTTTCATCGGTTTTGACTGATCGTGTGTACGTGGCCTTAGGGTTACGATTGTGATGTTGTCTGTAATGTCTAGGTACACTATGTTTTGTGTCACCGCTTTTGATTAAAGCAATATGTTCACCGACTGACTGAAAAAGTCTGAATGGTTCAGCCCACATATTGTTTGCCACAGGGGCAAGTAGTCAAATACTGTATGTGCAAATGTGCAAAATTGTTTAATGGAATATTTTTTGTTAGTAATGGAAGATACAAATTCAACCGTCTTACGTTTGCCCAGTGAGTTGTGCTGACACACCACACATTTTTTACATGGAAAAAAAGCCAACCAGGTTGTGAAAAAAAACCCAAATGAAATGGAGGGTTGATGGTTGTAGGTGCTATTCTACCTTGTAGAGTAGGAGCTCCTCTGAAAATTACTCTAGCCTGGTCGGGTAAAGTAGAATTGAGAATGTGATCATTTTTAAGGCTATTCCAATATTTATTCATGATTGCTTTAATTTGTCTATGTTGGGTTAAAAATAAAGTCAACATGGCCCACATAAAGCTGTCATCAGGATCTCATCTGCATTTAACCGCTAATAGAGAGTCTCTGTCAACCTCTAAGGTGTTTTGGAGCTCCCGGTCCACGTCGTCAGAGTTGTATCCTTTGTCTTAAAATCTGTTTAAGAACATTGGCTTGCGCCTTAAAAGTTTCCTTATCTGTACAATTTATATGCAATCTTAAAAATTGGCTGCGAGGAACTGAACAAAGCCAGGATCGTGGTGGCAACTATCCGTGGAGATGAAGCCATTACAATTAGTGGGTTTAAGTATGTTCGGAATTAAAACTGTTTGTCCTTAATCTTGATTTCAAGATCCAAAAAGTGAATCCTGTTTGTACTTGCCTCGTATGATAGAGAAATACCTCTATCATTTATGTTTAAGTGGTCGAAAAATGATTTTGATGAATCTGCACTACCATTTCATAAGAGGAGGATGTCCTCGATGTGTTTAGCCCACAAGACCAAAGATGTAATGTCTTGGGCATAGACCACATCCTCCTCCCACTTGGCCATGAAACAGATTCACAAAGCTTGGAGCGAATTTGGCCCCCATCGCTACCCCTTGTTGTTAGAGATAGTATCGCTGGTTGAACCAAAAATAGCTGTGTTTAGTTGCGAACTCTAAAATTTCCATATAGAACTCACATTGAAAAGAGGCAAGAGATTGTTCTCTATCCAAAAAATGTAGGATGGCCTCAATTCCTCTTTCATAGGGTATACAAGTATATAAAGAGGCGACGTCTGCCATAGCCATGATATAATCACCCTTTATGTTAATACTTTCCAACAATCTAATGGTGGCACCGGTATCCTTAAGGTATGACAATGTCATTTCGATAATAAAAGGCCAGTCCCTAGAGACTAATTAGCCATTTCTATTTATGCATGCATTTTTTAATTTTGTGTCTTAACTCTATAGGGTTTCTCAGGGCTTTTCAGTCCCTCTCCCCCTTTTTTTTCCCCATGGCTTCTAAGAATAAGTTTCTGTGAGGAACCTTTAATGCACCGATTGTCATTCACAAGTAAAATAATAAGACTCATCATTTTAAAGGTTTATATATAAGATGGCATTCTTAATAGAGGGGAGTGATACAATGTCCAATTTAACCCCAATTTTTCATCACCCTGTTTACATTTGGACATAATCTTTTGGATGTTCCTAATGATATATGATAGCTCTATTGGGCTATGTTATTGAGACAGTGTAAGATTTTACGCACACACTCACCATATTGAGAGTAATATACTCACTTCCTGGTGACCCGTGGAGTGCACATCGCTCCGCTACTGGAGTCGTGTGACATCAGGTGTTTACATTCCATAACATAACCTACACGCCTCCCAATGAGAGAGGTGGTTCACATGGTGGTTTCCAGGCGTGGGCCGCATGAGGTCTATTCAGACCGAGACATGCAACGTGAGGGAGGCGGTACATACTGTGTCTCGTTAGAGCGAGGCGTGGAGCACATGAAGTCTATCCAGCTCGAGACGTGGAAAGCATGCCGGTCCGCCATCTTTAATCATACAGGAAGTGACAGCGGAATAATCAGGGACACACTGGAAGCTGGGCTCTCATGATTGGGGTCACGTTTTCTATAAATATCTTAATGGCAGCAGTGAAGGGACAACCCAGACAACATCTTCAGGGACGAAACATGTCAGGAAGGACTATGCTACCACATATATGACAATTTAAAGCGCTTGTTTGATCTACCAAATGTAAGTGTTATAGGTTCATTAAAAACTTTTTTACTGCATACGGAATTACGCTTTGTGGCCCTTTTTTGTTCTCCCTTATTTAACAGCCCCACTACATCCATCAAATCTTGACCATTGTCTACCTATGAAATCATTGTGCAAGAAATTGCCGTCGGGTGACCCCAGTCCAGTTATTCTGAGATTTCAAGTTGCCATTTTGTTGTTCAAACAATACAAGTTTGTTTGACCTAAAGAACGTATGTTCTTTTAGGTTAAAACCTTCGGGTAAGCCTTCATCCTATCGGTGATGGTTCCATTCACTTCAGTCATTTGTTTGTGTTTGGATGTTGTCATGGACATGCAATAATGTCTGGCAGCTTACCTTCTCCTCATGTATCCATTAGAGGCCTGACTCTCTTCTGGCTGCCTTTTTATCATCTCTCCTCCCTGTATGGCCCCACCCCAGGCCATCCCAGGAAGTCTATATTAACTGTTGCACTGCAGGTCTGCTTTGCTGTTCAATTTTGTTTGTTAGCTTGTTCCTGTTTTGCCATGTGCTAGGTTAAACTTTCTGTGTACAGATTTTGGCTTGCCTCTGACTACTCCTGTTTGCCTGTTGCCCCGACCTCGGCTTACCCATCACTATCCCTTGTGTCTTAAGTGGCTGCTTCCCCACTCTCCCTACGGAGCGTGACCTGGGGTACCCCAGGGGCCGTGACCTGGGTTCAGTTGCAGCGAAGGCCATCCTTACCACTAGTGGCTCTGGTGAACACCTGCTGGACCTTAGATTCCGCGCCCTGGGGAATCTTGGGCTCACATCTCCTGTCCATCCGCAGCAGTCTGCTATTGGGTTCACTACCTTGCGGTGCACCCCTGTCTCCAATGGGGTGCATCTGTGTCCTGGCCACAGGTGACCTGACAATGTCAATATGAAGTTTTGAACTTATAGTTTATAATTTTTCTCACATATTGGCTTATAAGGACACTTAATTGTTGTATATACGGATTATTATTCTATATAAGGTCTAATCACTGGAAAGCATTTATGTTAATTAGAATATTTGCTATTTGAGATCACATCTAACATTTGTTTTTTTCATTCATATATGTTCAAACCTTTCACTGAGAGCTACACTATTTGTTTTCCTATTGTTTTCGCTATTATCTACTTGCTGTGTTAGCTGCAACATTTAAGGGCAGCGCAGAATTTCTTTTTACACTATAGTGCTAAGGTAAGGTGGGTAGGGGGCAGAACCAAGGGTTGGTGTTTAGAGATGGGTAGGGGGCAGAACCAAGCGTTGGTGCTCAGAGGTGGGAGTGGGGCAGAGACGAAGGAAGACTCAGAACGGAGGAGTCCATGTACCTATTCTCTGAGAAAAAGCCCTGCCTAGAAGAATTGATGTTGCTTTGAAGGCAAAGGGTTGTCACACCAAATTTTGATTTGGCTTTCTCTCTAGTTCTTTTACTTTTATATATATATATATATATATATATATATATATATATATATATATATATATATATATATATATATATTGAATCTACAGTAGTGACAGTTTATTGATTTTTTCATTTTTTTGCAGGACGGTCAGCAATTCATGACCCAGAACTGTACCCAGCAGTGTACCTGCATATCCGGATTCCTGTCTTGTACAACGGTGGCGTGTAAACACGATGAAGACTGCATTATTTCTAACGAAGCTCTAGCCTGCAAAAAGGCCATATGGAGGTGTTCCATAAACCCACCAAACTACGTCACGTTTGGCAACCAGTCCTTATTGAACCTTGGTGCTGGTGTTTACGACATTTCTTTTCTTTGCGACACCTTTTCCAATTCTTGGTTCAGAGTTGTAGCTGACATCATTAGTCGTCTTGTGGGAACACCAATCGTTAATAAAGTTCATGTTGTTACTAACAACGGTGTGATTACCATTGGCAGAGATGGAAGGGCCTGGGTAAGTCAAAATTCTTCAGTCTTCGTTTTACACTGAGGGGTTGATTTACTAAAGACAAACACACTGTGCAATCAGCAAAGTGCAGTTGCCCCAGAGATAAGTAAATGAGCAGAAGCTCTGCTGACTTCCATCATCCAATCATTTGCCAGCAACATTTTTTTTTTTAATTTTCCTTGCTTGTGATTGGATATTCTTTGAAAAGTGAAGCTCCTTGTTTACAAATCTCTGAAACAACAGCACTTGCAGAGTCTATTTGCCTTTAATAAGTCAACCCTTGAGTTTCATGTTACACCCATATTTAGGATGTGTGGAAGTGTTATAGCATATCACATGATCTATTCTTGTTAGGGGGGCTATATTGTTGTGTGTGTGTGGGGGGGGGGGGGGGGATTTTGTTGCTGGGGTCTATTATTGCTGAAGATGTTTATTGTAGTTGTTGGGGGATCTGTTGTTGCTGCTGGAGATCTATGATTGCTGGAGTGGGTCTATTATTGCTGGGGGGTCAATTGTTGCTAGGGGATCTATTCTTGATGGTTGGATCTATTGTTTCTGGGGGTGGGGGGATTCTATTGTTGCTGGTAGACATGTGCAATTTGTTTTGTTCTGAATTCATTTTTTTAATAATTTCGATAAATTTATTAATTTGGAAATATCCGAATTTACAAAAATGTTTTGAATATTCGTAAATTCGTAAGTTCCTGAATTGGATAATTCGAAAATTCGAAAATTTGTAAATTTAGAATTTCTAAAATGAAACAATCACTAACTATTAAATAATAGGTATTGGAATTTCCTTTCAAATTTAGCTGTTAGTCAACATAACGAATACAAATTTATCCGAAGTTACGAATTATCAGAAATAACGAAGGCCGCATCTAAACGAATGGAACGTAATGCATTCAAAATAATGAATAACAATAATAATAATAATAATTATAATAATAATAATCATAATAAAATCTTTGGGCCAGATTCAGGTACAATTACATTGGCGCAGAGTATCAGAGATACACTACGCCGCCGTATTTTACCAGGCTCTACGACGAATTCAAGTAGATTTTGGCCCGTATGGTACGGCGGCGTAGTGTATTTCTCGCGGCGGAATCGAAATACGCGATTAGGGGGCGTGAAGCATTTAAATTAGGCTCGTCCCCGCGGCGATCGAACTGCACATGCTCCGTTCAGAAATTTCCCGCCGTGCATTGCGCGAAATAACGTCGTTACGTCATTTTGTGTTTGAGTAGCGTCGTTTACGTACATTCCTATTCCCGGACGACTTACGTAAAAAATAAAATAAAACGTTGAAATTCGACGCGGGAACGACGGCCATACTTAACATGGGCTGTCTAATATTAGACCAGATAAAAGCTGGAATAACTTTACGCAGCAAAAAGATGACTACAGATGCCGTAAGAGATTGCGAACGGCGCTCGTAACTTCGTGGATCGTTGGAAAAAGCTCATTTGCATACCCCGACGCGGAAAACGACAGGAACTCCACCCACCGGCCGCAAAATTATTGCAGCGTAAATCCGAAGGCGTACGAACACGTAAGCCAGTCGGATTGAAGCCCGAAGCCGTCGTTTCATGGTTTGAGGATTCAGACTAATGAAACGACGCGCGTAATTTGAAAGTACTCCGGTCTAACGCGAGATACACCGGAGTAAGGGCTCTGTGAATCTGGCCCTTTATATATATTATGAATTAGTTCCATTACATATGTTTAGATACGGCCTTTGCGTTATTTGGGATAATTTGTAGCTTCGGATAAATTTGTATTTGTTACATTCACTAACAGCCAAATTTGAAAGGAAATTTCAATACCTATAAATGAATAGTTATTATTAGTTAGTTACCGTATTTATCGGCGTATAACACACACTGAAAATAGGGGGGCAAATCGCAGGTGCATGTTATATGCATGTTATAGTGTACCTTGGAAGGTAAGAAGGGGGACGAACACAGCAAGAATTCACAAGCCATCATCTCCTGTTCGGCTCTCACTCGGCTCTCAGGTCACACACTCCCGCCTCCGCCACTGGTATTGGACCAGTGCTCTGTGTATCACAGGAGCTGGTCCAATGCCGATGGCGGAGGCGGGACTGTGTGTGTGTGACTGCCAAGTGAGAGCCAAACAGCCTGAATTCCTGAGCCGTCATCTCCTGTTCAAGCTCTCACGTCACGCACACAGTCCCACCTCCGCTACTGGCATTGGACCAGTGCTCTGTGTATCACAGGAGCTAGTCCAATGCTGATGGCGGAGACGGGACTGTGTGTGACTGCCAAGTGAGAGCCGAACAGCCGGAATTCACGAGCCGTCATCTACTGTTCAAGCTCTCACGTCACGCACACAGTCCCACCTCCGCTACTGGTATTGGACCAGTGCTCTGTGTATCACAGGAGCTAGTCCAATGCCGATGGCGGAGGCGGGACTGTGTGTGACTGCCAAGTGAGAGCCGAACAGCCGGAATTCACGAGCCGTCATCTTCTGTTCAAGCTCTCAAGTCACACACACAGTCCCACCTCCGCTACTGGTATTGGACCAGTGCTCTGTGTATCACAGGAGCTAGTCCAATGCCGATGGCGGAGTCAGGACTGTGTGTGACTGCCAAGTGAGAGCCGAACAGTCGGAATTCACGAGCCGTTATCTCCTGTTCAAGCTCTCACGTCACACACACAGTCCCACCTCCGCTACTGGTATTGGACCAGTGCTCTGTGTATCACAGGAGCTAGTCCAATGCCGATGGTGGAGGCGGGACTGTGTGTGACTGCCAAGTGAGAGCCGAACAGCCGGAATTCACGAGCCGTCATCTTCTGTTCAAGCTCTCACGTCACACACACAGTCCCACCTCCGCTACTGGTATTGGACCAGTGCTCTGTGTATCACAGGAGCTAGTCCAATGCCGATGGCGGAGGCGGGACTGTGTGTGACTGCCAAGTGAGAGCCGAACAGCCGGAATTCACAAGCCGTCATCTTCTGTTCAAGCTCTCAAGTCACACACACAGTCCCACCTCCGCTACTGGTATTGGACCAGTGCTCTGTGTATCACAGGAGCTAGTCCAATGCCGATGGCGGAGTCAGGACTGTGTGTGACTGCCAAGTGAGAGCCGAACAGTCGGAATTCACGAGCCGTTATCTCCTGTTCAAGCTCTCACGTCACACACACAGTCCCACCTCCGCTACTGGTATTGGACCAGTGCTCTGTGTATCACAGGAGCTAGTCCAATGCCGATGGCGGAGGCGGGACTGTGTGTGACTGCCAAGTGAGAGCCGAACAGCCGGAATTCACGAGCCGTCATCTACTGTTCAAGCTCTCACGTCACACACACAGTCCCACCTCCGCTACTGGTATTGGACCAGTGCTCTGTGTATCACAGGAGCTAGTCCAATGCCGATGGCGGAGGCGGGACTGTGTGTGACTGCCAAGTGAGAGCCAAACAGCCTGAATTCCAGAGCCGTCATCTCCTGTTCAAGCTCTCACGTCACACACACAGTCCCACCTCCGCTAGTGGTATTGGACCAGTGCTCTGTGTATCACAGGAGCTAGTCCAATGCCGATGGCGGAGGCGGGACTGTGTGTGACTGCCAAGTGAGAGCCGAACAGCCGGAATTCACGAGCCGTCATCTTCTGTTCAAGCTCTCAAGTCACACACACAGTCCCACCTCCGCTACTGGTATTGGACCAGTGCTCTGTGTATCACAGGAGCTAGTCCAATGCCGATGGCGGAGTCAGGACTGTGTGTGACTGCCAAGTGAGAGCCGAACAGTCAGAATTCACGAGCCGTTATCTCCTGTTCAAGCTCTCACGTCACACACACAGTCCCACCTCCGCTACTGGTTTTGGACCAGTGCTCTGTGTATCACAGAAGCTGGTCCAATGCCGATGGCGGAGGCGGGACTGTGTGTGTGTGTGTGACTGCCAAGTGAGAGCCGAACAGCTGGAATTCACGAGCCGTCATCTCCTGTTCAAGCTCTCACGTCACACACACAGTCCCACCTCCGCTACTGGTATTGGACCAGTGCTCTGTGTATCACAGGAGCTAGTCCAATGCCGATGGTGGAGGCGGGACTGTGTGTGACTGCCAAGTGAGAGCCGAACAGTCGGAATTCACGAGCCGTTATCTCCTGTTCAAGCTCTCACGTCACACACACAGTCCCACCTCCGCTACTGGTATTGGACCAGTGCTCTGTGTATCACAGAAGCTGGTCCAATGCCGATGGCGGAGGCGGGACTGTGTGTGTGTGTGACTGCCAAGTGAGAGCCGAACAGCTGGAATTCACGAGCCGTCATCTCCTGTTCAAGTTCTCACTTCACACACACAGTCCTGCCTCCACTACTGGCATTGGACCAGAGTTCTGTCTATCACAGGAGGTGGTCCAATGCCGATGTTGGAGGTGGGACTGTGTGACTGCCAGTGCCGAGTGAGAGCCGAACAGGAGATGACGGCTCTGCGATTTCATGCTCATTGATGGTGAGGTTGCACTGAGGCTAAAAAGGGGCATTGATAAGGCTGCATGATGAGATGGGCATTGATCAGGCTGCATTGGTGAGATGTGCTGCCGGTGGGCATTGATCAGGCTGCAGGTGGGCACTGACCCTTATTTTAATTGAAAGCTGTTTAGTTAAAAACGTTTTTTTTCCCCTGAAACTTCCCTCTTAAAATGTGAGTGCGTGTTACACGCCTGTGTGTGCTATATGCCTGTGCTTGTTATACGCCAATAAATACGGTAGTTAGTTATTTAGAATTTTCAATTGATCTAACCAATATGGCCTCATATGAATGCGTTTAATTTGTTTTAGGTGAAAGGACGTCCACTTGCATTTGATGAGGAAGTTTCTGATTCTATTGGCATAAGTAAAGACCTCTCACTGCATCACAGTGAATACGCTGTTGCAGTCGTCATTGGTGACCATGTGAAGATACTGTTGACTAGCCATGGATATCTCCAAGTGAGCACAAATGACTTCTATCTCGGCAATCTCTGTGGCCTGTGTGGAAATCCAAAATATGTACCAGATGGGCCTGAAAGCCTAAAGCCTCCCGCTTCATGGCTTGTTGATGACTTTTAGGGGAGGTGAGTAAAACATTTTTAAAACATTTAAAAATAATTGAAAAACATAAAAAAAAAAAAAAGTAAATGTTTTTTTTTAACCACTTAACCACTTAAAGGGGTTGTAAAGACAAAAATATTTTCCTTTTAAATGAAAGTCTGACAGTAGCTGATAAAGTAAAAAGTAATGTTTTGCATTATAACTAGTTTGATACCTGTTGAAATCGAGCTGTTTTATTCACCTCCGTCACTCCCGAATCATTATTCTCACTGACTTCCTGGTTTGCGGTGCGCATTCATTCTTGCTACATCACGGCCTAATGGGAACTACAGTTCCCACTAGGCTTAGCCTCCATGCCTGTGAGGGATAAGAGAGCATCTTCACACGGTCTGTAGTCATAGGGAGGGGGTGAGCACATTCTGCTTTCCACCATGCAAAACAGCTCAGGTGCTGGTGGAAAGCAAGAAGAGGGGAGACAGGAAATGGCATTTTCAAACCTGGATTACTGTATTTTGGAGGTCAAAGGGAAAAACAAGGTAAGTGATATTTAAATGCTCTAGCTTACAGCAATCAATTGATCTAATGAAAAATAAACCTTTAGGGCCAGATTCAGGAACACTTGCGCTGGAGTATTTCGATATGCGCCGCGTAACTGTGAAGATGCGCCGTCGTTTCTATGTGCCCGTACCCACCAAACTAGATGCGCCCAATAACGGGTCATTTGCGACCGGCGGAACGTTCCGACGCCAGAGTATCGTCAGCGGTTAATTTCGCTGGGCGCATCAGTCGCGCCTATTGATTTCCCCTGCAAATATGCAAATGAGGGATTTTTCCCAATTCACGAACGGATTAGCACCATACGCTGGCTACATGCGCCGCGCGTATCTCGTCCGTCCGGCGCAAAGTTATTTCTACAAAAGGCTGCTTTATCTTTACTCCAGACGGTCACAGGTCAGCAGGAGAGCAGCTACAGCAGCGTTACCGACGATAAGAGCTAGCTGAGCACCCCCACTTGCAGGACAACACCTCTGTCCATGCTTGTCTGTCAAATTTTACAGCCATGGAGGAAGACATCATAGGTCTCCATAGCCTAGATGACGGCTGACAGCTCCTGGCCATTAAAGTTCAGCCTTCTCCTTTGTGTTTGCGGGGAACGGGAGCAGCCATCTCAGAACAAAAGTAACATCACTGCGGGGAGGGGGAGCAGGATATACTTTAGTGCCGGAATGGCGCTTCTACGGGCGCATTTAAACGCCCAACGGAAGGCATTGCGCTGACGTTTCCCGGGAAGTGGTGCCGACGGAAGTTGTGAGCATGCGCACAAGGGGGGCGAGTGGAGCCTCACTCACTGCGCATGCTCCCTGGATGATGCGCTGAACGTAAGCCTCTGCGCTGGGCTCCACCCATCATTTACATATGATCACACCCACTTCCCCTTGCGTCGGGTTACGCCAGCGCATTATCGTTACTCTGGCGCAAGTTTACGCGCAACTGCTATGTGAATTACAGGACTTGCGCTGAAAAGGTCTTCAGAGTAACGTAAATGAGAAGCGTTACTCCAGAGGAAAGATACTCTCATCTGAATCTGGCCCTTAGTGTTCCTTTAAGGACGGCCTCCTGCACATATACATCGGCAGAATGGCACGACCGGGCACAGGCATGTACATGTACGTTGCCTTTAAGAGCCCAGCCATGGGTCGTGCAAAGCTCCGTGACCGATGCCGCGGGACCCGTGGAACTGATCGCCGCCGGTGTCCCGCGATCGGTCACAGGAGCTGAAGAACGGGGAGAGGTGAGTGTAAACAAACCTTCCCCGTTCTTCACTGTGGCAGTGTCACTGATCGTCTGTTCCCTGATATAGGGAAAGACAATCAATGACGTCACACGTCCAGCTCCGCCCCCCTACAGTTAGAAACACATATAAGATCACACTTAACCCCTACAGCGCCCCCTAGTGGTTAACTCCTAAACGGCAATTGTCATTTTTACAGTAATCAGTGCTTTTTTGGTCCCAAAAATGTGTCAAAAGTGTCCGATGTATTTGCCATAATGTCGTAAAAAAATCGATGATCGCCGCCATTGGGGTCCTTTCACACGTCCTCTCTGCTCGTCCGTTCATTACAAGTCCGTTTACGGACTTGTAATGAACCCCTATGGGAGCGGATCCGTTAGCGTCCGCTAGATCCGCATCCGTTTTTGCGGACGAAAGAATGTCCTATTTTTCTTCCGTCCGGCCAAACGGATCGGATGCAAACGGACAGACGGTCCGTTTCCATCCGACTCCCCATAGGGGAGAGTGGAGGAGAGACGGGGCGGTCCCTGCACAGTGTGCGGGGACCGCCCCGTCCGCCGACAGCTGAGCGGAGACCCCCCCGCTGAGCTGAAGGACACATGGAGCGGACCGAAAAACGGACCGCTCCGTGTGTAAGGAGCCTTAGTAGTAAAAAAAAAATATTAATAAAAATGCCATAAAACTATCACTTATTTTGTAAATGCTATACATTTTGCGCAAACCAATCGTTCAACGCTTATTGCGATTTTTTTTTTTTTTAACCAAAAATAGGTAGAAGAATACGTATAAACTGAGGAAAAAAATGTTTTGTTTATAGATATTTTTTGGGGATATTTATTATAGCAAAAAGTTAAAAATATTGGGCCAGATCCACGAAGATGGGACGCCCGCGCGGCGTACCCATTTACACTACGCCGCTCTAAGCCACAGAGGCGTATCCTTATCCACAAAGAAATGCCGATGTAACTTACGGCGGCGTAGCGTAAATGGGCCGGCGTACGCGGGTGTAATTCAAATTAACTAGTGGGGGGCGTGGTGTAGTATAATTATGAATGACCCGACGCAAACAACGCTTTTTTTACACTGCGCATGCGCCGGCCGTGGACGTACCCTAGTGCGCATGCGTGAAATCACGTTGAAAATAGTCGTAATATACGCAATTCCCTATTCGCGAACGAGTTACGGAAACGACGTCCATTATGACGCGGTCCCGATGTCCATACTTCACATTGGCTGCGCCTCACTATAGCAGCTTTATCTTTACGCCGTACAGACGCTTACGCAAACGACGTAAATACACTGCGACGGGCGTACGTACGTTTGTAGATCGCCGTATCTACCTCATTTGCATACTTAACACCGAAGCGCCCCTAGCGTCCAGCGTCAATATGCATCTAAGATACGACGGTGTAAGAAACGTACGCAAGTCATATCTTAGCGTAAGTCCGGCGTATCTTGTTTTCTGGATAGAAAACAATGACACGCTGGCGGGAAATTCGAATTACGCCGGTGTATCTGTAGATACACCGGCGTAATTCCTTTGTGGATCTGGCCCATTGCATTTTTTTTTTAAATTGTCGCTCTATTTTTGCTTATAGCGCAAAAAAATAAAAAACGCAGAGGTGATCAATAGTGTTGAGCAGAATATGCCATATTCGATTTCGCGATATATCTCGAATATATAGTCGAATATTCGAGATATATTCGCTAAATACGAATATTCGTGATATTTTTTGGACATGAAATGATTGCGAAATTTCGCTAATGCGAATGCGAAATTTCGAGAAATGCGGAATGGAGCACTCTGATTGGCTCAGAATATTCGTGATATTTTACAATACAAAATAATTGCGAATATTCGGCAAATGCGGAATGGAGCACTCTGATTGGCTCAGAATATTCGTGATATATTACAATACAAAATAATTGCGAATATTCGAGAAATGCGGAATGGAGCACTCTGATTGGCTCAGAATATTCGTGATATTTTACAATACAAAATAATTGCGAATATTCGAGAAATGCGGAATGGAGCACTCTGATTGGCTCAGAATATTCGTGATATTTTACGATACAAAATAATTGCGAATATTCGAGAAATGCGGAATGGAGCACTCTGATTGGCTCAGAATATTCGTGATATTTTACAATACAAAATAATTGCGAATATTCGGCAAATGCGGAATGGAGCACTCTGATTGGCTCAGAATATTCGTGATATTTTACAATACAAAATAATTGCGAATATTCGGCAAATGCGGAAGGAGCACTCTGATTGGCTCAGAATATTCATGATATATTACAATACAAAATAATTGCGAATATTCGGCAAATGCGGAAGGAGCACTCTGATTGGCTCAGAATATTCGTGATATATTACAATACAAAATAATCACGCGATATCGCTATTGCCGAATAATCGCATTGCGATTTTTCGGCAATATAAAATGAGCGCTGCAGCTACTCGGCCCAAGGTCTCTAATCATACCAGCAATGCTTTTAGACGTCGATGGGGATCTCTAGGATGTGATCTGTTCTAAAAAAAAAAATTGAAAAAATACGAATATTCGAAATAGCGCATATTCGCCGCGATATTCGAGTTATTCGCGAATACTCGAATATGCAATATTCGTAGCGAATATTCGCAAGGCGAATATTCGTGAGCAACACTAGTGATCAAATACCACCAAAAGAAAGCTCTATTTGTGAGGAAAAAAAGGACGCCAATTTTGTTTGGAAGCCGCGTCGCACGACCGTGCAATTGTCAGTTAAAGCGACGCAGTTCCGAATCGCAAAAAGGGGCAAGGTCCTTAACTACTTGAGGCCAATCACAGATCGCGGGGAATGGCCAATCAGAGTGGCCGTTTGCTATGCAATCTGTGCGGCCAATGAGAGATGATCTCAAATGTAAACATATGAGATCATCTCTCATTGCCGGCTCACACAGAGACAACGTCCTGTCACTGTCATCGAGAGAGGAGACCGATCTGTGTCCCTTGTACATAGGGACACAGATCGGTCACCTCCCCCAGTCACCCCCCTCCCCCTACAGTTAGAACACAATGCAGGATACACATTTAACCCCTACCTCACCCCCTAGTGTTAACCCCTTCAATGCCAGTCACATGTATACAGTAATTAGTGCATATCTATAGCACTGATCGCAGTATAAATGTGAATGGTGCCAAAAATGTGTCAAAAGTATCCGATGTGTCCGCCATAATGTCGCAGTCCCAATAAAAATCACAGATCGCCGCCATTACTAGTAAAAAAAAAAAAAAAAAAAATTCTGTCCCCTATTTTGTAGGCGCTATAACTTTTGTGCAAACCAGTCACTTATTGCAATTTTTTTTTTTTACCAAAAATGTAGATTACGTATCGGCCTAGACTGAAAAAAAAAAAAAAAAATGAATTGGGCAATTTATCATAGCAACAAGTAAAAAATATTGTATTTTTTTCTTCAAAATTGTCGCACTTTTTTGTTTATAGCGCAAAAAATAAAAACCGCAGGGGTGATCAAATACCACCAAAAGAAAGCTCTATTTGTGGGAAAAAAAGGACGCCAATTTTGTTTGGGAGCCACGTCGCACGACCGCGCAATTGTCAGTTAAAGCGACGCAGTGCCGGAAGCTGAAATTTCACCTGGGCAGGAGGGGGGTGTATGTGCCCAGTAAGCAAGTGGTTAACCCGCATATGTGTCCGGGTCTTAAGTGGTTAAAGGGTCACTAAAGGAAAACATTTTTTTTTAGCTAAATAGCTTCCTTTACCTTACTGCAGTGCTGTTTTCATGTTCTCATTGTTCGTTTTTTTTTTTTTTTTACTTTGAAGTTGCTGTAATTCTGCCTGGTTGTCTGTTTCCTTATAACCACAGTGCTGGGAGCTTTCTAACTGTGGTCACTAATCAAGGAGGTGTGATTACTGTGTGTAAACTGAAACTGGGTTGGTGCTGAGGGGTTTTAGAAAAACCATCACTGCCCTCTATTGGCTCTCTGGCTCTGTACATCAGAGAGGCAGGAAATAACAGCAAAAACAAAACTAGAACTGTAGGTTGATTATATGATTGATCTTATCTGTTTTTAATCATTTTTAAAAGGAATCAGTTAACTTTTATGTCTCTATACCCTGTAAACAGTCATTTCAGCCCAATTATTTTTTTCCTTTAGTAACCCTTTAAGGACCGAGCCTCTTTCGTATATTTTTTTTTAAAGTGTATTTTTTGTGCGTTTACTCGAGAGAGGAGCCGGACTGCAGGAGTTGGGAGTAGGCAGACCTCCCCCAGAGGCAATCTGCCATCTTTCTCCATGCCCCCGGGTGGCAATGGCGGGTGTGAGGGGGTCCTCCCACACAGCCCACCCTACCTGCTCCGCTTTGAAGCCCAACGGGGCAGAGGGACTCCCCTATGAGGGAGTGAGAGGATCTAGCCAGCCCTGTTAGTCCTTCGCCTCTCTTTTTTAGAGACCGCGTGGCCAAAGTGCGTGCATGTTAACCCAATTTCGAGTGCGTGTAAGTGTGGTGGTTTTGTGGGAGGAGGGGGGGGGGGGGCGTACTAAGCGCAGGCTTACCTCGCATAGCACACAGTCTGAGCCGGGCTGAGACCACCAAACTCAATTCACATGCTGCCGAGACCGGGATCCGAACCCTTAGCTGCAGAGGTGAACGGCTCGTCAGCGCAGTGCCAATCGCGTCGAGCCACCGCAGCTCTTTCGGAAATTTGTTGTTTACAAGTACATTTTTTTTTTTTGCTAGAAAATTACTTGGAACCCCCAAACATTATAATTTTCTTCTAACACCCTAGAGAATAAAATGGCAATACTTTCCAGTTGCAATACTTCCTGCCACATCGTATTTGCGCAGCGGTCTTACAATCGCACTTTTTTTGGGCAAAATACACCTTTTTAAGTTAAAAAACAAGAAAACAGTAAAGTTAGCCCAATTATTTTTATATTGTGAAAGATAATGTTACGCCGAGTAAATTGATACCCAACGTGTCGCGCTTCAAAATTGTGCCCGCTCGTGGAATTGGCGACAAACTTTTATGCTTAAAAATCTCAATAGGCGACATTTAAAAATTTGTATTGGTCGCATGTTTTGAGTTACAGAGGAGGTCTAGGGCTAGAATTATTGCTCTCGCTCTACTAATCGTGGTGATACCTCTCATGTGTGGTTTGGACACGGCTTACATATGGGGGCGCTGCTCATGTATGCATACGCTTCTGCAAGCGAGCTTGGTGGTACGGGGCGCGGTTCAATTTCTTTCTTCTTATTTATTTTATTTTATTTTCAAAAAAAATGTGTCACTTCTATTCCTATTACAAGGAATGTAAACATCCCTTGTAATAGAAAAAAAAAAACACAACAGGACCTCTAAAATATGAGATCCGGGGTCAAAAAGACCCCAGATGCAATAAAAAAAAATAATTTGAAAGAATGCAAAAATAATGGCCCTTTAACCACTTAAGACCCAGACCATTATGCAGGTGAAGGGCCTGGCCAGTTTTTGCGATTCGGCACTGCAACGCTTTAACTGAAAATTGCGCGGTCGTGCGACGTGGCTTCAAAACAAAATTGACGTCCTTGTTTTCCCACAAATAGAGCTTTATTTTGGTGATATTTGATCACCTCTGCGGTTTTTATTTTGTGCGCTATAAACAAAAATGGAGCTACAATTTTGAAAAAAAAATCTATATTTTTTACTTTTTGCTATAATAAATATCCCCCCAAAAATATATATATAAAAAAACATATTTTTTCCTCAGTTTAGGCCGATACGTATTCTTCTACCTATTTTTGGTAAAAAAAAATCGCAATAAGCGTTTATCGATTGGTTTACGCAAAAGTTATAGCATTTACAAAATAGGGGATAGTTTTATGGCTTTTTTATTAATATTTTTTTTTTTACTAGTAATGGCGGCGATCAGCATATTTTTTTGTGACTGTGACATTTTGGCGGACACATCGGACACTATTGACACATTTTTGGGACCATGGTCATTTTCACAGCGAAAAGTGCTATAAAAATGCACTGATTACTGTAAAAAAAGACAATGGCAGTGAAGGAGTTAACCACTAGGGGGCACTAAGGGGTTAAGTGTGCCCTAAGGGAGTGATTCTTACTGTAGGGGGGCGTGGCTGGAGGTGTGACGTCACTGATCGTCATTCTCTATAACAGGGACCAGGCGATCAGTGACACTGCCACAGAGGAGGACGGGGAAGGTGTGTTTACACACACTTCTCCCCGTTCTTCAGCTCCTGTGATCGTTTGCGGGACACCGGCGATGATCTGGTCCTCGGGTCCCGTGGGCACGGTCACGGAGCTTCGGACATGGTCGCGCCACCCACGGCTGGACACTTACTGGCACGTGCCTGTGCCCAGCCGTGCCATTCTGCCCACGTATATCGGCGTTAGGCGGTCCTTAAGTGGTTAAGAGCTATGGGCGGAAGTGACGTTTTGACGCCGCTTCTGCCCTGCTGTGGTATGGAGACAGGTGGGGGCCATCTTGCCCTCATACGTCTCCATACCCATCCAGCAACAGGATACGATTGCCTCTGCCTCTACCGACGGCTCCAGTAAGCGGCAGAGGGCACAAAGGGGGGGCCTCTCCCGCCGCCGATAAAAGTGAAAGAAACTTTACTATCTCTTTAAGGAATTCACCACAACTTTTATTAATCATCGTCTCATCAGTGGGCATTTTATTGTATAATAACATTTTGAATTGGAATTTGGCACATACTGAGTAGTGCGGCACTATTGTATTATAGTATAAGTCTTGAAAGTTGGTAGCTTTGCGTTCTCCTTCACGCATTCCTTTATATCGCCCATTTCTTTCACATTGCTTTTTCATCTCTCCGTTGTTATAGGTGATCCCGAAAAGATTTTCATTTGAATTTTTTTCATAATCATCCGGTGTGAAATTTTGTGCTTGAATATCTAATCGGGCTGAAGAATGCAACTCTGTGCCCAATGGGAGAGGATCTGAAGTTTGCCCCTCTTCACATAATGACCTTGTGCACTTTGTTCAGCTGTTGTGGAAATTCTCACCTAATCATCTACATTTGTATAAAAGGAAGTATATAGTTTGAAGCAAACTGTATCTACTTTGAATTGTGATTGCAATAGGACTGGCAATTCCAATAAAGGAACAATGATTCAGTAATGAAACAAATAAAGACATACAGATTGTACTTTTCTTTTGTGTCCTTAACATCATTCATGTTTTCTCCGTACCCACAAGGTGAATGTGCACTCCTTCCCATAGATGCCTACAGACATGAATTTGGGGGCCCCAAGCAAAATGGACATGGAGGCCCCCTCCCTACTGTACAGCACTGGTGGGGCTGGGGGGGAGGTGAGGTTTGCCCCCGGCTCTCAGTGCCGATCCTGACCACCCTGGGGCCTTAAGCAATATTACATGTCACATTAAAGTTGAGAAGCGGGGGGGAGAGGGAAGTGCTGCCTACAGTGACATTTTACATTAAAGATTAAAGTTGAGAAGTGGGGGGAGGGGGTGTTCTGCTGTTGGAAATGACATCTTACATTAAAGTGAGAAGCAGGGGGTGCTGACTTCTTACCTCTTCTCCCATGCAGCCGAAAATGACTTCTAACCAGGTGTGGCCTCTAGTAATTTGGGGGGCCCTCCGCAGCTTTGCAGGGGCCCTAAGCGGCTTGCATAGTGAGCCTATAGGATGCGTCGGCCCTGCCGGCTCTCCTGCATCAAGTCAGAGGGTGCTGACTTCTTACCTCTTCTTCCATGTAGCCAGCGAGTTGAGAAGTGGGGTGAGGGGCCGAAAATGACTTCTAACCAGATGGGGCCTCTAGAAATTTGGGGGGCCCTCCGCAGTTTGCAGGGGCCCTAAGTGGCTTGCATAATGAGCCTATAGGGCGGGATGGCCCTGCCGGTTCCCCTCCGTCATGTGCGCCCCCCCAAGTCCATACACTACTCCCACCTTCAAGACAATACCTGACCATCCTCCATCCATGGCTGCGTGTACTGTACACTAAGTGCTGGAGAATCAGATCGCCGCTCACAAGGATCTCTTTGTGTAGGTTCGAGAGTCCTCAGGGACTGTGTGAGGTCCTCATAGATGCACGGGTCCCTGCACCTTTTATGGACAGGGTGAGCTTCGAAGGAGTCTTGGACTCTCCCAACACTCTTCCCTGTCCCGTTGAGAAGGGACATCTATTATACAAACCTGAAACAGTCTTGGAAACCCTAGGGTCGGCAAATTGCGATACCGTATGTATGCAACCAAGCTTGAGCGGAATTCCGTTGGAAAAAACATCCAAGGTTTTTCCGACGGAAAATCCAATCTTGTGTACGCGGCATAAGGACAGTGGTAACACCACTACACCTCTATGCAAGGGTGGTGAAAGCCTTTGGGGAAGGTTGATCTTCAAAGGAGTCTTGGACTCTCCCAACACTCCTCCCTGTCCTGTTGACAAGAGACGTCTATTATACAAACCTGAAATAGTCTTGGAAACACTAGGGTTGGCAATGGCAAATTATCCTTTGTCCAAGCAAGCTAAACCAGATAGGCAACAGAAAGGGCCTACAGACATGCAATATACAAATTCAACAGTATTACACAACCCATTAAAGACCAGACCAGGTGGCTGTTCCCTTTTGTCTGTAGGCAGGCCCATCGCGACAAGGCAAGCAAACCAAGCAATTGCTTGGAGCCCCAAGCTGGCCTGGGGCCCAAGGCCCTTTCCGTGCTTCCTATAAATGCTGCACATGACTTGGCAGCGTGCGGCAGGAGATTCAGTTTCCTCTTCCCGGCCGGACTGGCAGGAAGTGAGCACTGAATCTCCTGCCGCACGCCGCCAAGTCATGTGCAGCATTTATAGGAAGTGCGGCAAGGGCCTTGGGGCTCCAAGCAGTTGCTTGGTTTGCTTGCCTTGTCGCAAAGGGGCCTCCTTACAGACAAAAGGGAACAGCCACCTGGTCTGGAATTTAATGGGTCGTGTAAGACTGCTGAATTGTTTGCATATTGCATGTCTGTAGGCCCTTTCTGTTGCCTATCTGTTTTAGCATGCCTGGATAAAGGATAATTTGCCATTGCCGACCCTAGTGTTTCCAAGACTATTTCAGGTTTGTATAATAGACGTCCCTTGTCAACAGGACAGGGAGGAGTGTTGGGAGAGTCCAAGACTCCTTTGAAGCTTACCCTTCCCCAAAGGCTTTCACCACCTTTGCATAGAGGTGTAGTGGTGTTACCACTGTCCTTATGCCGCGTACACAAGATTGGATTTTCCACCGGAAAAACCTTGGATGTTTTTTCCGACGGAATTCCGCTCAAGCTTGGCTTGCATACACACGGTAATGCAAACATTCTCTGAACTTTCGACCGTCAAGAATGCGGTGACGTACAACACTACGACAAGCCGAGAAAATGAAGTTCAATGCTTCCGAGCATGCATTAAATTGTTTGTGTCGGAATTTTGCGCGTCGGAATTGCTACAGATGATCGGATTTTCCAATAGGATTTTTTTTATCTAAAAATTTGAGAACCAGCTCTCAAACTTTTGTGGCGGAAATTCCAACAGCAACACGGTTGGAATTTCCAGTTTAAAAGCTCACATCGAACTTTTGCTGTCGGAATTTCCGATCGCGTGTACAGGGCATAAAATCCTCAGCATCACCCTCAAACTGAAAAGCTGCTGATGCCTCTGTGTACTGTGACATTTGGCAAATGTCAAATAGCAATATCCTTTATTCAAATGACATGAAACAGCTGTAAAACAACCAACGTGTTTCCGCTATCAGGCCTTAGTCATGGCTGATTAAAGCATGATTAAACACGTTGGCTATTTTGTAGCTGTTTCACCTCAAAGAATATTGCCATTTGATGTTCACCCGAGTGCTGACTGTCTCTCCAGTCTTTTGCCACCTTCAACTCCCACAACTTCTGCCTCACATTAGAGATGACAAATCCAGTGCCAAGCGGGTGAAAGGGTATTATTGCATAGGTCTGAGATAACTCTTGCCATGTTTTAGGAGCACAATGGGGCATCTTTGCTACTTGTGTCCCAATGGCTTAGAAAGTTGTCACCCTGTTACTTCTAAACCATGTCTAAGCTCCTAAGGGTGGAGCGAAACATGTTGGGGACCTGTCCTTGTGGGAATCCAGGCTGAGGTTGTCATTCCACTACTAAACACCTACGTGGATGTGTGGATTTGCTCTCTCCAGCTACTTCCAAACCACAAGAAAATAGAAAAACCTTCTAGAAGCATGATTTTAAAGGCAACAAGAATAAACTCAAAAACATCATACATTTTTTTATTTATTACATAATAGAATTACAGAATTAGAAAATATCATGATGTATAAAATATTAAAAATGTGAATAGGATTCAACTAGAGATGTAACAGTGATACTATCCGTCATCAAATACACGTCACCAGATCAAATGGTGACAAGTAGAGGCGGGTGACCCGACGCGTTTCAAATATAGAACATTCTTCTTCAATGAATATTAAATATCATAATCAGAAATCTATAAGTGCATTTCCCATGGTGTTCCCAGGCGGAGGTGCTTATTCTTTATCCCTTGCGTTGAACATACTTCTCATCCCTAAATCTCATAGGTGAACAGGATAAATATCATCAAATCAAGTGGCGTTTTGAAAACGGGCCAACACCAGCCATGTAACGAACAAGGAAAAGGAGAAGACCGATCCCCCAAATATGGTCCAGGAACGGGCCAAAGGCCCAAGGCATTTAGAAAAAAACACCTACTGCCACCAGGATATTTCTCCTAAATGGTCCCCCTAGGCCCTGGTATAGCACAGGAATGCCTCCAATTCACAAACAAGCTTACTGAACAAAAACACCACTTAAGAACCCACTCACACATATATATATACGTTGGCACTTTAAAGATGAATAGCTCTGTAACGGCAGCAGCTGTTGTCACAACTGAGATATCCATCTTTGTTGTGAGCATTCCTGTAAACGATAACGGTGGTCTCAGATTTGCTGCAAGATCACCGTTATCGGCAGGGGGAGAGGGCCCCCCTCCAGCCGCTCTCCCGCATCCTTCGCCGCTTACCGGAGCCGTCGGCAGTGGCGGAGACGATCAGGTCCTTCCTTCTGCTTGGCTGGGATACGAGTGAGGGCAAGATGGCCCCCACCCATCTCCATAGCATAGCATAGCTTTTTTTTTTTGCATTTTAGTCTAAATATGAGATGCGACGTCTTTTTAACCCCCAGATCTCATATGTAAGAGGACCTGTCATGCTTTTTTCTATTACAACAGATGTTTACAAAAAAACTGTGTAAAAATTAATAAAATAAATTAAAATAAATAAGAAAACAAAAAAAATTAAAGCGCCCCGTCCCGACGAGCTCGCGCGCAGAAGCGAACTCATACAAGAGTAGCGCCCGCATATGAAAACGGTGTTCAAACCACACAAGTGAGGTACTGCTGTGATCGGTGTCTGGTCGAGGAATGGGGACCTTGATGTAAAAGAGTCTGATGAATCCCTGCTAATGGGGTAATGGATGCTGCCTTCAGAGAGTCATGGCCCTTCTTCAGCCCTATGGATGTCTGCTGGAGGGGGACTGAGTGGCTTGAAGAGTCTTGGCCCTGTTTTGAAGTCTGGAAGCCTGTTTGCTACTGGAGACCTAACCTTAACCCTCTTTCCTAGTGAGCCAGAGCAATAAAACTTAAATATATATATATAGGGCCAGATTCAGGTAGATGGGAGCATCTTTGCTCCAGAGTAACGCTTCTCATTTACGTTACTCTGAAGACCCTTTCAGCGCAAGTACTGTTATTCACATAGCAGTTGCGCGTAAACTTGCGCCAGAGTAACGATAATGCGCTGGCGTAACCCGACGCAAGGGGAAGTGGGTGTGATCATATGTAAATGATGGGCGGAGCCCAGCGCAGAGGCTTAAGTTCAGCGCATCAACCACGGAGCATGCGCAGTGAGTGAGGCTCCACTCGCCCCCTTTGTGCGCATGCTCACAACTTCCGTCGGCACCACTTCACGGAAAACGTCAGCGCAATGCCTTCCGTTGGGCGTTTAAATGCGCCCGTAGAAGCGCCATTCCGGCACTAAAGTATATCCTGCTCCCCCTCCCCGCAGTGATGTTACTTTTGTTCTGAGATGGCTGCTCCCGTTCCCCCGCAAACATACAGGAGAAAGCTGAACTCTAAAGGCCAGGAGCTGTCAGCCGTCATCTCGGCTATGGAGACCTATGATGTCTTCCTCCATGGCTGTAAAATTTGACAGACAAGCATGGACAGAGGTGTTGTCCTGCAAGTGGGGGTGCTCAGCTAGCTCCTATCGTCGGTAACGCTGCTGCTGTAGCTGCTCTCCTGCTGACCTCTGACCGTCTGGAGTAAAGATAAAGCAGCCTTTTGTAGAAATAACTTTGCGCCGGACGGACGAGATACGCGCGGCGCATGTAGCCGGCGTATGGTGCTAATCCGTTCGTGAATTGGGAAAAATCCCTCATTTGCATATTTGCAGGGGAAATCAATAGGCGCGACTGATGCGCCCAGCGAAATTAAGCGCTGACGATACTCTGGCGTCGGAACGTTCCGCCGGTCGCAAATGACCCGTTATTGGGCGCATCTAGTTTGGTGGGTACGGGCACATAGAAACGACGGCGCATCTTCACAGTTACGCGGCGCATATCGAAATACTCCAGCGCAAGTGTTGCTGAATCTGGCCCATAGTGTATAGTGTGAATTAAGAGAAGGATTATGCAGGATAGATAGTGATTTGAGCATGCAGTCCCTGTAGTATATATAATAAAGTGCAGAGTATATAGTGCAGTCAGTGTAGTATATATAATACAGTGCAGAGTATATACTACAGTCAGTGTAGTATATATAATACAGAGCAGAGTATAAAGTGCAGTCAGTGTAGTATAGTGTATATAATGCAGTTGAGAGTATATAGTGCAGTGCAGAGTATAAAATGCAGTGTGTTAAAGTGGTTATGGGGAACCCTATGACACAATTAAGAAAAAAACGGCATGTGTTCCCACTAAAAATCCATTCCAGGCCCCTTATGTCTGGTATAGATTTTAAGGGGAACTCCACGCCAAAACGCGGTGTCCCTCTCCAAAATCTATACCAGGTTCTTGAGGTCTGGCATAGATTTTAAGAGAACTCCATGCCAATACGTAAAAAAAAAAACTTACGTGGCTTCCTCCCAAAATTTGAGCATGCAGCCTGGCAGGCCAGGAAAGGGGGGACGAGCGAGCGCCCCTTCTCCAGAACCATATCAGGCCGCTTGCCCTCAACATGGGGAGGGTGCTTTGGGGTGCCGATGGGTGTTGATGGGGACAAGGGCCTCTTTCCGACAACCCTGGCTGGTGGTTGTTGGGGTCTGTGGGTAGGGAGCTTATCAGAATCTGGAAGCCCCCCTTTAACAAGGGGCATGTAATTACAATTTTTGATATAATTGATATATAATTTGATATAATATTTAACAGCAGGGACCGTTCCTTCACCCAACAAGAGTAACTGTGAGGGGTTACAGTGTTCTGACACCACCAGCAACACCAACACCTAAGGCCCAATTTTTCTGCAGACTATATAGCGCAGTCGGTGTAGTATATATGATACAGTGCAGGGTATATAGTGCAGTGTACAGTATATAATATAGTGTATTGAAGTGGTTAAGGGGAACCCTATGACAGAATTAAGAAAAAATGTCACGGGTCCCCCCAGTTCATAGAAGGCCCTTTGGGTCTGGTATAGATTTTAAGGAGAACTCCATGGCATTTAAAAAAAAAAACTATGGCAGAATTAAGAAAAAATGGCACGGGTCCCCCCCAGTTCATACCAGGCCCTTTGGGATTGGCATAGATTTTATGGGAAACTCCAAGCCAAAATTTGAAAAACAACTGGCTTGGGGTTCCCCCCAAAATCCATACCAGACTCTTATTTAAGTAAGTAGCTTTGCAGGCCAAATACCCCCTTTCCTGAACCATAAAAGGTCACTTGCCCTAAAGATGGAAATAGTGCTTTGGGCTCTCCCCATGTTGAGGGTAAGCGACCTGGTATGGTTTAGGAGGGGCGCTCGCTCGTTACCGCATTTCCTGGCTTGTGCGGATAAGGGTATGATATGGATTTTGGGGGTGACTCCACTAATTATTTTTTTCTTTTGTTACTCTTAAAAACTAGGGCCTGTGTGGATTTTGGGGGGAACCCTATGCTGTTTTTTTTTTAGTGTGGTGTGGTATGGACTGGGAGGGGGGACCTAGGCCATTTGTTTCATAGATTTTTGTCTATATGGCCGGTATCCGGCAATACGTTACAGCTACCAGCAAGTCTAAATGACATGTTTTCCTTTAGAAATGTAATTTTGCTGCAGCACAGTAGAACACATGAGATAATTGCGCCACTTTACAGGCAGACTAAAAGGACCCCCCAGGCATGATATTTAAAGGAATATTTCATTTTTATTGTTTCACTTTAAGTATTATAAAAATTACTGACTGGGCTGCAGCTGCAAATAGATGTCATAACTCCGCTAATTCCATCACCCATCAAATGCAGCCTCACCAGCACCCATCAAATGCAACCTCACCAGCATCCATCAAATGCAACCTCACCAGCACCCATCAAATGCAACCTCACCAGCACCCATCAAATGCAACCTCACCAGCACCCATCAAATGCAACCTCACCAGCACCCATCAAATGTAGCCTCACCAGCACCCATCAAATGCAACCTCACCAGCACCCATCAAATGCAACCTCACCAGCACCCATCAAATGCAACCTCACCAACATCCATCAAATGCAGCCTCACCAGCACCCATCAAATGCAACCTCACCAGCACCCATCAAATGCAACCTCACCAGCACCCATCAAATGTAGCCTCACCAGCACCCATCAAATGCAACCTCACCAGCACCCATCAAATGCAACCTCAACAGCATCCATCAAATGTAGCCTCACCAGCATCCATCAAATGCAACCTCACCAGCACCCATCAAATTCAACCTCACCAGCATCCATCAAATGTAACCCATCAAATGTAGTTTCAAAATGCAGCCTCACCAGCACCCATCAATGAATGTTTCCTTGCTTCCATTCATTCGGGAGTCGGGACACAGACACAGTCCTCTGCTGCCACTGCACCTCTGACACTGTGATCGAATTTAGCGGTGGCTGCCTGCTGATGCTCAGACTTGGTTTCTTGCTGCAGAAAGAAGAAAGTAGGAACACCATTGGACGGGTGCCCTAGGCAGCAGTGTGCCCTAGGGGGGCTGCCTAGTTTGCCTAGTGGTAGCACCGGCCTTGATTAGAAGCACCCACCCTAAGTGGGTATAAATAACTTGACTGGGCGGTCCAAGATATGGTGAGACTAACAAACAAATAAAAATGAACAGACACACAAAAAAAGAGGGGTGTGGAGGGGTGTAATATGGAGGAACAGGGTGGGAAAGGGTGGAGTGGCGAGAGAAAAAGTGAGAGAAAGGAAATAGAGAAAGGAGGGGTAGAATTAGGTCAGAAAATAAAAAGAGAATCGGTCAAGACAAGAATGGAACAGGGTGAGGTGTAGACTTGGACAAGGAAAAAGTGCCTGGCCTGCAGGTTGGGTGGTATATTTGAACATTTCCGGAATACCCAAACTGGTTGGGGGCAGGGTGGGGAGACCACCACAGGTTCCACACTGTGAGGAACTTAGCCTTTCAGTCGCTGTATCATGGGAGCGTGCCCGCAAGGACTCCACACAATGCGAGGGAGCTTGCATGACTGTGTGGAGTTCTTGCGGGGAGGACCAAAGACAGCCGCCAAGGGACCCCAGAAGACGTGGATCGGGGCCACTTGGTGCAAAACGAGCTGCACAGTGGAGGTAAGTATAACATGTTTGTTAATTTTTTTATTTACAACCCCTTTAAGGTTATCATTTAATATGGTGTCACTTACTTTGGAAACGCAAGTACAAGGAGTGTTTTCCATATCTCCAGCTGCATTGTTTCATTGTGTCACATATTAAATATTGGTCTAAGTAATTACAACTTCATCCAGTACAGATGGTTCTGCCATTAGACCATTTACTGATATGTAATATGGAAAACAATTAGCATGTAAGAAATTCAGGCTTTGTTCTCTGATACAGGTGTCATGATTGTCATGATACATGACAGGTCACCGTGCTCCACCATATACGACACCAAGAACTATTGTTCAGTGACTAAATCTTGAAGGAGCCTGCTAGATATATTCAAGGATTTGCTGCAAACCTTGAAGAGGGATAGTGATTATATATACAGTATAAATATATATATATACACAAACAAAATAGATAGAATATTTACAGTATATACACATTGGGCCTAAAGGCATGGGGGCACAGGTTCTTCACACAAAGTTGAAGAACTCTCCCATGTTCAGCTTGACCAATCTCACATGCTCCCATTTTAGCTAGGAGTTGTCCTCCTTATGTTTTTTGGCCTGTGCTACACTACATTATTAGGTACCCAGATGCCATTTTCTGCCCAAATGAACATTATCATGCATCATTGCTCCCTTATGATCCACTGTGTAAATTTGCTGGCAACTGAGAAGGATTCAGGATAAAGAATGGGACACGTTGCTGCAGCTGGTGGTACCACCATGTGTCCTGTGCCCTGATGATGATGACAGAAAAGTAACCTCCACCCCCACACTTCCTTAATGGCCCATATCCACTGACTCCTCAGAACTACCAGTCTTTTCCAAAGTTCCCCAAACCTTATGCAATGGTCCAGGCAAAACACTGATTTTTTTGCAGCTGGTATGCCTGGAAGACAGGAGCCACACTGGGCCACATAATGTGGCTGCTATTCAAGGGCAGACAGAGAGGCCAGCTTGTACTTTTTCTGCTAGCCTGCCATAATTGCCTTTGTCTGCTGCTGCTAATTAGTGTTGCTCACGAATATTCGCATTGCGAATATTCGAATTGCGAATATTCGCATTGCGAATATTGCATATTCGAGTATTCGCGAATAACTCGAATATCGCGGCGAATATTCGCTATGGCGAATATTCGTATTTTTTCACATTTATTTTTAAAACAGATCACATCCTAGTGATCTCCATCGACGTCTAAAAGCATTGCTGGTATGATTAGAGACCCTGGGCCGAGTAGCTGAGGCGATCCTTTTATGTTGCCGAAAATTCGCATTGCGACTTTTCGGCAACATAAAAGAATCGCATCAGCTACTCGGCCCTTCTTTTGCATCAGAGCCAATCAGAATAACTTGAATATTCGACAAACGGAATATTGCGCGATTATCTTCTCGGCCCTTCTTTTGCATTAGAGCCAATCAGAATAACTTGAATATTCGGCAAAAGGAATATTGCGCGATATTCCTCTTGCCGAATATTCGAGTTATTCTGATTGGCTCTGATGCAAAAGAAGGGCGGAGAAGATAATCGCGCAATATTCCTTTTGCCGAATATTCGAGTTATTCTGATTGGCTCTGATGCGCCCTTCTTTTGCATCAGAGCCAATCAGAATAACTCGAATATTCGGCAAAAGGAATATTGCGCGATTATCTTCTCCGCCCTTCTTTTGCATCAGAGCCTTTTTTTGCATCAGAGCCAATCAGAATAACTTGAATATTCGGCAAAAGGAATATTCTCCGCCCTTCTTTTGCCCCCTTATTCTCCTTTCTTTTAAGTAGAGTTAGTGTAGAGTTAGTGTTTAGTGCATATTAGTTTAGTAATACAGGAAATGATCTCCGTTTATGAGAATTTCGCAATCATTTTCTCATTAGAGAAATTTTGCAAAAAATGTTTTGGATAAAATATCACGAATATTCGATATTAGCGAATATTCGCGAATATTCTTCTATACATTCGCGCAATATCGCGAAATCGAATATGGCGTATTCCGCTCAACACTACTGCTAATGGCCTGCCACCATTACCGGCTCCTGCCAACATTAAAGTACAACTGAAGGCAAAACCTTTTTTTTTATTTTAGTTTTAGTTTTGCATACTGAAAAAGGATTAGAACACCTGTCAGTTTTTTTTTTTCTGTCTGTGCCCCGTTAGGAAGATCCACCCTCTCTATTTGTCCTTTTTACCCTGAAAAAATCTTAAATTTTGGGTTGTCCCAGGGGAAATCTTACAATGGATTTCCTCTCAATTCCTCTCAACTCCTGGTTGGGCTATGAGACAGGAAAATAAGGGAAATCTCCCCAATGGGACAAAGGTGGCAAAAAAAATATGCCTATAATTCTACTTTAACAGCTCATGTTACTTGTGCTGGTTTTAAACCATTACTAGCTCCTTAGAATATCAGTTCTTGCAACCACTGCAGGCCTTCCACCTAGGGTTGCCACCTGTCCAAGATTCACCCGGACAGTTTGGGTTATGAATCATGTGTCAGGTTTCAGTTCCCCTGAAACCTGGACACATTATTTAGAAATTAATGTAGCTCAGAAGAGGGCCTGACAGGGGGTGAGGGGGAACTGGGCGTTGCATTACTATTGTCTTTGGAGTGCCCAAAGGTGTCCAAGGTCTGTTTATCCTACTGTATATGCGTATGTACTAAAAACAAAAATTGTTGTGTGCCGCAAAAGTGTTTGGCTAGAAGAAAACATGGCAACCCTACTTCCACCATTGCCCAGTGGTTGCAGTCTCTCCTTCCCCTTTTTAGTGCTCAGGCAATGCAAAGATGAGACAGACAATATGAGCCTCAACTGCACATATTTTAATGCTTGCTGCAGGGTAAATCGTGTTGCCCAGTTTGAAGCCTAATCCAGGGTTCCAGCAATTAAAAATATCTGTGGCTATTGTCTCTATGATATAATATACTATAACATTGATTTATTGAAAACAAAATTGAGTTGTCTCTCCTTCTTAAATTGAGGCCTAGTAAGTTTTGTCTCTGAAATAGCACACTTTAATTTTTATTTGAAGATAAAACATGCCTGATCTCTTCCTCTTTCATTATTGTAAAAAGGCTTACACACTGTGCAGCAAGTCTGTGCAATATTTCTGGTTATTATTTTTGAAATACTGCTCTTAAATGTTTATTTTATAATAAAACCTGCCTGTTCTTTGCATTCTTGAATTGTGGCCTAGTAAAAAGGCTTACAATATTTGCAACAAGTCTTTACAATATATCTGATTGTTGTTTCTGAAAAAAAATACCATCTGATTTTTATTTTATAATAAATTACTGCCAAATCTCTCCCTGTTAAATTGTGGCACATGGTAGTCAATCAGCTTCTAACTTCAGCTTGTTCAATGAAGCTTTGACAATAAAACCTAGAAGCTGACTTGTTTCTATGCACAGTTGCACCTGATTTTGCACTATCCAGTCTTAGTAAATCAACCCCATAGTGTGCATTAAGGGCTAGATTCACAAAGACTTACGACGGGCGCATCAGTAGATACACCGTCGTAAGTCCTAATCTGAGCCCTCGCAAATTTAAGCGTATGCTCATAATGAGATATGCTTAAATGTTGCTAAGATACGAGTGGCGTAAGTCACTTACGCCGTCATATCTTAGTTGCATATTTACGCTGGCCGCTAGGTGGCGTTCCCATTGTAAAATATGCAAATGAGCAAATACGCCGATTCCCGAACGTGTGCCCGGCCGGCGTATCTGTTTAAGTTGTTTGCGTAAGACTTACGCCTGGCGTAAAGTTACCCCTGCTATAGTGAGGCGCAGCCAATTTTAAGTATGGACGTCGGGACCTCGTCGTATTGGACGTCGTTTACGTCGTTTGCGCAATTCGATTCAGAATGGGGCTGGGCGTAAGTTACGTTTACGTCGCTTTCATTGACAATTTGCAACGTGATTTGGAGAATGCGCACTGGGACAAAATCACGGCCGGCGCATGCGCAGTATGTTCGGCTCGGTATGGCGCAAAATTTAAATAGTACACACCCCCTACCCACCCAATATGACTTACGACGGGCCATTTACGCTACGCCGCCACAACTTTACAGGCAAGTGCTTTGTGAATACAGCACTTGCCCGTAAAAGTTGCTGCGGCGTAGTGTAAATAGCTTACGCTACGCCATTTTAAAATTACGCGCTCCTACCTGAATCTAGCCCTAAGTCTGTACAATATTTCTTCCTATCCTCTCTGAAATACTACACTATAATTTTTATTTAACAATTAACCTGCCTCATCTCACCCTCTGAAATTGCGGCCTAGCAAAACAGTTTACAAACTGTTCAGCAAGTCTGTAAAATATTTTTGTGTCTGAAAAAAATACAGTAATTTCATGGTAACGCCTGGTTTGTCTCTACATTTTCAAGTGTGGCCTAGTAAAACTGCTTTCATACTGCACATTGAGTCTGTACAATATATCTGTTTTTTGTTACTGAAATAATACACACAGTATATACTGTATATAATTTTAATTTGAAGATACAAATGCCTTATCTCTGCCTCTTTGATTACATCTTCCTACAAGCACTGTACTATATGTGTGGCTATTCTATCTGAAAAATTGCACCCTAGTTTTGTTTTCAGGATAATAATTTCCTCGTCTCAAGAATGTTGGGTTATGAATTTGGCATGTTTATATGCACTCTGTTTTGACCTTTTGTTAAACTTTTAAGTCAATTCAATGTGTATTGTGAAAAAAAGAAGATAACAAGCTATAGTATGACTCTGTTTTGACATTGGCCTATTGATACAAAAAAACATTTCTAAAGCTTTTAACTACCTAAAATGCTTTTTAAAAGTGGTCCTAAAGCTAAAAATGTTTTGCATTCCCTGCACTATGCTCTCCCACCTCCCTAAATATTTACCTAATTCCTCAAGATGGGGAAAAGGTGCCCCTACCCTAAAGCATCCACCCCTTCATGTTGAGGGAACGTGGCCTGATATGGTTGGGGGGGATTGCTTGCTCATTCCTCTCCTTTCATTGTCTGTGAGGCTGCATGCTCAGATAAGCATTTTCAGCTGTCAGCGGGGAAGCCCGCCGACAGCTGATGACTCATTCGTTGTTGAGGATGCCGTGGTCGGCTTCCCGTCCCTTGCTCCTAACAACATATTGATTGTGCGCTCAGAAGGAAAGCATCCCACCAAACGCACAGAAAATTTGAATGTTTGGTGAACTGTTCACCCAACGCTACTAGAGAGTGAATATTCGACTAGTGCAATCAACCATCTTGATACAAAAGAAACTTGCAGTGCTGTTCTAGGCTGAGACAGAGATCTCCCCGCTGGTTGCAGTGAAGGGATCTGGCACCAGTGCACCATTTAGAGGTGTAAGAGCATTGTCAAAGAGAAGAAAGGGCCACACAGTGAGACCAAGCCCCAGTGAGCCGGACGAAACATGTCAGAGGAGTGATGCTGGTTAAGGCCACATTCACATACATATTATGGGCCAGATTCAGGTAGATGGGCGCTTCTTTAATTTGGAGTAACGTTTCTCGTTTACGTTACTCCGCCGTAACTTTAGGAGCAAGTACTGTTATTCACAAAGCACTTGCTCCTAAAGTTGCGGCGGCGTAGCGAAAACGAGCCGGCGGAATTCAAATTGGGCGGGTAGGGGGCGTGTATTATGTTAATTATGCGCGATCCCGCAGCGAACGTACTGCGCATGCGTCGACTGTCAGTGCGCATGCTCCAAATTCTTTCAGGGAACGTCAATGACGTCAATCCCCATTCACGGACGTTTTACGCAAACGACTCGATTTTTTTTTTCTGCGACGCGATGACGACGGCCATACTTAACATAGGATACTCCACTAGGGGGCTGCTTTATCTTTGCGCTGCGTATCTCTTATGGAAACGTCGGAAAGTCACTGCGTCGCGCCCAAATACGATCGTGAATTTCAGATTCCCGCTGATTAACATATTCTCGGCGTTAATCAGCGGGAACGCCCTGCGCGCCATTTTTAGATTTGAAGTTACGATACGACGGCGAAATACAATTACGCCGCTCGTATAGGAACTCCAACCCGGCGTTTCATGTTTTCTGCTTACAGAAAACAGAAACGCCGGCTCAAAGTGAGAGTTAGGCTGGAGTATCACTGATACTCCAGCCTAACTCTACCTGAATCTGGCCCTATATCTTTCTTCTATTTGATAAAAGTCAACAACCTTGCTGGAGTACTGTGCAGATAATATGAATTACTGGAAAGCCATCTAGAGGTTTTTTCATTTTCAGTGAGACTGATGTGACTTATAGACTTGCCTGAAAAAGGTGAAAATGTAAAACGCATTTATGCTGCGTTACTACCAAAAGAAGCGCAACATGAGAAGTAAATCAAGTGCTTTTAGAGTGGTTCTAAAGGCAGAAGGTGCATCCTATGCATTAGGATTAAAAACATTCCGTGTACAGCAGCCCCCCCCAGGGCCCCTTAATACCTATTCAAGCCCCATCTTGATGCAGCGATGTTGTATGAGAGACTTAACTGTCCGGGGCGTTCCCTCCTGAAGGGCTGAGACACACGGAGGGCAAAATTGTCTCCAGCTGCTGTCAATCAAAGTCAGTGAGCCAATAAGGAGAGAGAAGGGGCAGGGCCGAGCCACACCTCTGTGTGTCCCAATGGACACACAGAGCTGTGGCTTGGTTGCCCCTCATAGCAAGCTGCTTGCTGTGGGGGGGAACTCTGCAGAAGGGAGGGGCCAGAAGTGTCTGTGAGGGAACCAAGAAAATGAGGATCAGCCCTGCACAGAGCAGGTAAGTATAACATGTTTGTTTTTTTTAAACATAAAAAAACAAGACTTTAGTATCACTTTACAGGTTATCATTTTAAATGGCTGTGGTTTCTTTTGAATTTTTTTTGCCATATTTCTGATTGTTCTGTTTCATTGTGTCATACAATTAACAATGGCCTGGGGAATTATAATTGTATTCTTTAATTGAATTTTGATACAATTAGAATAAAATGAATCCATGCTTTGTTCTCTGCAAAAGTCTTGATATCATTATAATACATGACGGTAGGTCACCATACTCCGACACCAAGAACTATTGTTCTGTGATTTGTACTTTATAGGTCCTGCCAACTATACTTAAGGATTTACTAGGAGCTGTGTGCCAATCAGTTAATAATTTGGAATATATTTTTTTATTATGAACAAAATATCTATCTATCTATCTATCTATCTATCTATCTATCTATCTATCTATCTATCTATCTATCTATCTATCTATCTATCTATCTATCTATCTATCTATCTATCTATCTATCTATCTATCTATCTATCTATCTCTATCTATCTATCTATCTCTATCTATCTATCTATCTATCTATCTATCTATCTATCTATCTATCTATCTATCTATCTATCTATCTATCTATCTATCTATCTATCTATCTATCTATCTATCTATCTATCTATCTATCTATCTATCTATCTATCTATCTATCTATCTATCTATCTATCTATCTATCTATCTATCTATCTATCTATCTATCTATCTATCTATCTATCTATCTATCTATCTATCTATCTATCTATCTATCTATCTCTATCTATCTATCTATCTATCTATCTATCTATCTATCTATCTATCTATCTATCTATCTATCTATCTATCTGTCTGTCTGTCTGTCTGTCTGTCTGTCTGTTTGTCTGTCTGTCTGTCTATCTATGTATGAATATTAAGTGAAACCCTACGCCAAATAAAAACAAATTACGTGGTGTTCCCCCCATAAATCCATGCCAGACCCTTATCTGAGCATACAACCTGGCAAACCTGACAGGAAAAGAGGGAGGGGACGAAAAAAGCACCCCCCCTCCTGAACTGTACCAGGATTGATCCTGTGCTCTGAAGAAACAGCATACCCTCTTTGTCTCCACCTCCATCTTGTCTCTATGGTCAGCAGGAGAGAGGAGGACAGATCATGCACCTCTCTGTGCAGCTTCAGCACCCCCTCATCTCTGCCTCCCCTTTTTTTTAGCATTCAGCAGACTCTGGCAGCTGACTCCAGCCCTCCTCTGGTCCTCCTCCAGACCCCACACTTTCTGTTCCCAAGCTCCAATCACAGCTTCTTCCTTGCAGTGGGACAAGGGGGGTGCACTCCAGTGTCGACTGGTGCTGTATATTTTTTTTGAGGGGGACACCCGCTGTCAATTCCCCCTTCCAGTCAGTTGGTCGATCAATCAAACCCCCACCCCACCCCATTGCTCGCTCGTCCCCCGAACGCCGGCTTTACCCTGAGTCTTAAGGTTCAGGACGCTGTGCTTTGTGCCACAAGCCCACCATCTTTTAAGCCAATTAAATCCTCAGCCTCTAATCATGTGCTTAAAAAAAAAAAACATTGAAATTCATACGTCTGGTGCCCTGCATGTAGATTAGGGACCGGACACATTGATTAGAGGGGGGGTGCCACTGGTGGGCTAATGGGCCGCCACTGATCCACTCTGATGTAAGGGAGGGTGGAGGACACTTGACTTCTGATAGTATGGGGGTGGATGCTCTGGACATCTGCTTATAATTATTATGAGAATAATACAATTCTGTGCCAGTTATAAAGGAGGTTCGCACACCACTGGTATTCACAACTGCAACTTTATTGTTCAGACAGAACTCCATGGCAGAACCATGCTGTAGCAAATTGGAGCATGCTTTGCTGCTATTCCATGCGGTTTGCGTTTAGTTGGACCAACATTTATTTTTCAACAGGACAATGACCTCAAACAAACCTCCAGGCGGGGGAAGGGCTATTTGACCAAGAAGGAGAGTGATGGGGTGCTGCGCCAGATGACCTGGCCTCCACAGTCACCGGACCTGAACCCAATCCAGATGGTTTGGGGTGAGCTGGAGATGGTTTGGGGTGAGCTGGACCGCAGAGTGAAGGCAAAAGGGCCAACAAGTGCTAAGCATCTCTGGGAACTCCTTTAAGACTGTTGGAGGACCATTTCAGGTGACAAGAGAATGCCAAGAGTGTGCAAAGCAGTAATCAAAGCAAAAGGACCTAGAATATGACATATTTTCAGTTGTTTCACACTTTTTTGTTATGTATATAATTCCACATGTGTTACATTCATAGTTTTGATGCCTCCAGTGTGAATCTACAATTTTCATAGTCATGAAAATAAAGAAAACTCTTTGAATGAGAAGGTGTGTCCAAACTTTTGGTCTGTACTGTATATGTGCAGGAGGCGGTCGTTAGGTGGTTAAGGTGAAAAAACACGAAGGTTTACAACCCCTTTAAGTCTTAACTTATTACTTAATCCAAAAGAAAAATGGAATGCAGAGGCAATTATTTAATATGATATAAAGTAAATACATTTCTATGGTCTTACAGATACAACCGGCCCTTTTAGGGCAACCATAATGCTGATGTGGCCCGCAATGAGACTGTGTTTGACACTTGTGAAAATGATTACCGCCATCTGTGTATGGTTGGCACACTTCATCACCCTTTTTTTTGTTTCTTGACAATTTTTCTCCCCTGTACATTGTTCTCTGCTATTTCTTGATTTAGATGTGGAGCTGTTTGCCCGAGCGTATAAAAACCTCACACTGTCCCAAGTTACAGGACTGAATGCTAGTCAGCCCACTGGTAAGTCAGGTACTGATTAATACATTTGAGATTTTTTTTTTTTTAGTTTATTGTTATTTAATTATTGAATTAATTTATTTATGTATTGCATAATTAAGGAAAAATAAGGCCTTAGCAAATGATAAAGGGGTTTTATTTGTTCCTCTTTCTTTTTTTCTGTGTATGTAGTTTATTTTGATAAATATAATTTTTGTCTAGAAATCTCAAATTATTATTTTTTGCTTTTCCTTTTTTGGAAAGACTTGGTTTTAACAAAAACTTAGGGTTATATGAGATCATTTTTTTTTTTTTTTAATGGGTAGATAGCTTTATATTGTTAGACGTAAAGAATGTTATTTTTTAATTTAGTTGTAAAATAGAAATAAGTAAGTACCGTATATACTCGAGTATAAGCTGAGTTTTTCAGCAATTTTTTTTTTTAAATGCCCCCCTCGGCTTATACTCAACAGTGACGGCTGGTGCTCAAAATTTTTGGGGGGGCGCAAAGGAAAAAAAAAAATGCAGTCTCGCTGTGCCCAAACGCAGCCACTGTGCCATGCTAACAAATGCAGCCACTGTTCCATCAATTTGCACCACTGTGCCATGCCATTAAACCAGCCAGAGTGCCATCAATTGTCACCACTGTTCCATGCCATTAAACCAGCCACTGTGCCATTAATTGTCACCACTGTTCCATGCCATTAAACCAGCCACTGTGCCATGCTATCAAATGCAGCCACTGTTCCATCAATTTGCACCAATGTGGCATGCAATTAAACCAGCCAGAGTGCCATCAATTCTCACCACTGTTCCATGCCATTAAACCAGCCACTGTGCCATCAATTGTCACCACTGTTTCATGCCATTAAACCAGCCACTGTGCCATCAATTCTCACCACTGTTCCATGCCATTAAACCAGCCACTGTGCCATCAATTGTCACCACTGTTTCATGCCATTAAACCAGCCACTGTGCCATCCATTGTCACCACTGTTCCATGCCATTAAACCAGCCACTGTGCCATCCATTGTCACCACTGTTCCATGCCATTAAACCAACCACTGTGCCATCCATTGTCACCACGGTTCCATGCCATTAAACCAGCCACTGTGCCATGCTATCAAATGCAGCCACTGTTCCATCAATTTGCACCAATGTGGCATGCAATTAAACCAGCCAGAGTGCCATCAATTGTCACCACTGTTTCATGCCATTAAACCAGCCACTGTACTATCCATTGTCACCACAGTTCCATGCCATTAAACCAACCACTGTGCCATCAATTGTCACCACTGTTCCATGCCATTAAACCAGCCACTGTGCCATCAATTGTCACCACTGTTCCATGCCATTAAACCAGCCACTGTGCCATCAATTGTCACCACTGTTTCATGCCATTAAACCAGCCACTGTGCCATCCATTGTCACCACTGTTCCATGCCATTAAACCAGCCACTGTGCCATCAATTGTCACCACTGTTTCATGCCATTAAACCAGCCACTGTGCCATCCATTGTCACCACTGTTCCATGCCATTTAACCAGCCACTGTGCCATCCATTGTCACCACTGTTCCATGCCATTAAACCAGCCACTGTGCCATCCATTGTCACCACTGTTTCATGCCATTAAACCAGCCACTGTGCCATCCATTGTCACCACTGTTCCATGCCATTAAACCAGCCACTGTGCCATCCATTGTCACCACTGTTCCATGCCATTAAACCAGCCACTGTACCATCCATTGTCACCACTGTACCCATGGTCTGCGCTGTGCCAATTGTCCCCACTATGCCCTGCAAAATGCTCTCTCTCCCCCCCCCGCCCGGCACTTACCTTTACTGGAGTCAGGCATCCACGTCCCACGATGTCTTCTCCCGCCCTCGATGACTGACAGGCGTCTCAGCCAATCAGGTTACCGCTAGCCAGAACCGGCCAACCTGATTGGCTGAGACGCCTGTCTTCTTATCCAAGGGGCGTACAGTCTGTGCGCTCCGAGAATAAGCTTCCGGGACCTGAGGGCTGTATTGGGAAAGCCTATCAGAGCTGTTTGCTCTGATAGACATTTCCGTACAGCCAACCAGCTGGTGTTATTCAGATGGCCGGACATGAGTGCCGACCATCTGAATAACAGTGGCAGCGGCGATAACAACATAGATTCGTGCAATGCATGCATTTATGTTATTAGACTCAGTGGCGGTGAGAGCCAGAGGGGGTGGCGCTCCAGTGCCCTCTATGGACGAACCGCCACTGATACTCAAGTCACCTTTTTGCACCTGATCTCCCGGACTTTTGGGACCCGGCACAAATACAGCCCCACTCTTCCTCTACAAGTGTGCAAAGTTTGTTGTCCAGGGAACCTATGCCGGGGATCACCGGTTTTTCAAAGCGGGGCACCCCTTCCATAGACTCCCATGTCAAAGAGTAATTTCTCAGATGAATTTGGGGATCCGGTACCGGCCGGTTGTAGGTCCCCTGGACACGGACCTTGGCACAAATGTAGCTCCATAGACTGCCATGTTAAATCTAGTCATGGACAAAGTGAGGCATGGGCACAGTAAGGCAGGGACACAGTGAGGCATGGACACAGTGAGGCATGGACACAGTGAAGCATGGACACAGTAAGGTATGGACACAGTGATGCATCTACACAGTGAGGCATGGACACAGTGAGGCATGGGCACAGTGAGGCATATGCACAGTGAGGCATAGACACAGTGAGGTATGAACACAGTGATTCATGTACACAGTGAGGCATGGACACAGTGAGGCATGGACACAGTGAGGCATGGACACAGTGAGGCATAGACGCAGTGAGGCATGGACACAGTGAGGCATGTACACAGTGAGGCATGGGCACAGTGAGGCATGGACACAGTGAGGCATGGACACAGTAAGGCATGGATACAGTGAGGCATGGGCACAGAGAGGCATGGACACATTGAGGCATGGGCACAGTAAGGCATTCACATGGACACAGTGAAGCAATGTGAGTTACAGTGAGGCATGCAAATGGACACCCTAGGCTTATACTCAAGTCAATACGTTTTCCCATTTTTTGTGGTAAAATTGGGTGCCTCGGCTTATATTCGGGTCGGCTTATACTCAAGTATATTCGGTAGGTGAATATCAAGTATTCTATAAATTGTTTTTACATTACTCACAATTTCCTTTGTTTCTGGACAATTTAGATACATTTCAAGCATTGTCTGTTTCATTTTTCTCAATATGATCAAAAGTTATGTCTCTAAATTTTTGAGTGAATGATTTAAAAAAAAAAAAAATGTAAAATTGTTAAAAGAAAATAAATAGAAAAAAAAAAAAAAGAAAGAAAATTATATATTGTCCAGAAACAAAGGAAATTGTGACTATAAACATTTATAGAATAATTGATATTCACTTACTTACTTCTATTTTCCTTTAAATTAGGATTTCAACTAAATTAAACAATAGCACTCTTTGCGTCTAACAAAATAAAGCTATCTACCCATGAAAATAAAATATAAAATATATCTCATATAACCTTAAGATATTGCATAAAGCCAAGTCTTTCCAAAAAGGGGGGGGGGGGACTGAAAAATGAAAGAAAATCATATATCCCAAACCTTCTTTTCTTTTAATTGTTTTGGATTGTGAAGGGAAGACTTAGAAGCCCTGTCATCTTTTTATCACATTGGGTAATTCCAAAATGTTATGGTTATCACCAGAGCAGGAATAGAGTGGAGATAATTCAAAAGAGACAGAATTGTCACCGTTGAGGTGACTGTCCTTTACTTTGGGGAAGACAGAAAAAAAAATAGGGATGTTTTAATTATTCAATATCGAAAAAAATAAAATAAGCGCTGACTTTATTGGATAGGCTTTGTTCCTACATACAGTACAGCTGGACCAAGGCAGGGGGGCTTTGTTCCTACATACAGCTGGACCAAGGTGAGGGGGCTTTGTTCCTACATACAGTGGGACCAAGGTGATGGGGAATTTGTTCCTACATACAGCTGGACCAAGGTGAGGGGGCTTTGTTCCTACATACAGCTGGACCAAGGCAGGGGGGCTTTGTTCCTACATACAGCTGGACCAAGGCAGGGGACTTTGTTCCTACATACAGCTGGACCAAGGTGAGGGGGATTTGTTCCTACATACAGTGGGACCAAGGTGAGGGGAATTTGTTCCTACATACAGCTGGACCAAGGTGAGGGGGCTTTGTTCCTACATACAGCTGGACCAAGGCAGGGGGGCTTTGTTCCTACATACAGCTGGACCAAGGCAGGGGACTTTGTTCCTACATACAGCTGGACCAAGGCAGGGGGACTTTGTTCCTACCTACAGTGGGACCAAGGCGAGGGAGCTTTGTCCCTACATACAGCTGGACCAAGGCGAGGGGGCTTTGTTCCTATGTACAGCTGGACCACAGCTAGGTGGGCTTTGTTCCTACATACAGTTGAACCAAGGCAAGGGGGCTTTGTTCCTACATACAGTGGGACCAAGGCGAGGAAGCTTTGTTCCTACATACAGCTGGACCAAGGCGAGGGGGCTTTGTTCCTATGTACAGCTGGACCACAGCTAGGTGGGCTTTGTTCCTACATACAGTTGAACCAAGGCAAGGGGGCTTTGTTCCTACATACAGTGGGACCAAGGCGAGGAAGCTTTGTTCCTACATACAGCTGGACCAAGGCGAGGGGGCTTTGTTTCTACATACAGCTGGACCAAGGTGAGGGGGCTTTGTTCCTACATATAGCTGGACCAAGACAAGGGGGCTTTGTTCCAACATACAACTGGACCAAGGCAGGGGGATTTTTTTTCTACATACAGTGAGGCCAAGGTGAGGGGGCTTTGTTCCTACATATAGCTGGACCAAGATGAGGGGGCTTTGTTCCTACATACAGCTGGACTAGCGCAGGGGGAATTTTGTTCCTACATATAGCGGTACCAAGGTGAGGGGTCTTTGTTCCTACATACAGCTGGACCAAGGCAAGGGGGCTTTGTTCCTACATACAGTGGGACCATGGCGAGGGAGCTTTGTTCCTACATACAGCTGGACCAAGGCGAGGGGGCTTTGTTCCTACATACAGCGGGACCAAGGTGAGGGGGCTTTGTTCCTACATACAGCTGGACCAAGGCAGGGGGATTTTGTTCTTACATACAGTGGGACTATAAAGAACGAACATAGGCATCCTATAACAGTAAGGAAGATCGCAGCAAAAAAATGTTGGAAGATTTGGAGGAGGTGGAAAACAATAGAGTTTTTAGAGATAAGAATATATATATTCTTAAATTAGATTTTTTTTTAAGCCAGAGATTTAATGTCTCTTAAAATTTTGATATGTTACCAAATAATAGTGCGGTGCATTCAACCTCCTATTAAAGCACAGTTTAAATAACTATAAATAAATATAGTTATTTATAGTTGCATCACATGTCACATGACTTTCTCAAGACCCTTTCTCAAGATCTGCTTTAACCACTTCCCTACCGGGCCTATTTTGTCACTTCTCTCCTTCATGTAAAAATCACAATTTTTTTGCTAGAAAATTAATCAGAACCCCCACACATTATATATATATATATATTTATTTTTTTGGCAGAC
The DNA here is from genome assembly GCA_029574335.1 of Rana kukunoris. Lineage (NCBI taxonomy): Eukaryota > Metazoa > Chordata > Amphibia > Anura > Ranidae > Rana > Rana kukunoris. Next base: position 7,480,097 of record CM056058.1, read on the forward strand.
ACCATAGGGAAAAAATGGCGGTCATTGCAACTTTTTTTATCGCACGGTATTTGCGTAATAATTTTTCAAACGCTTTTTTGGGGAAAAAAACGGTTTCATGAATTAAAAAATAACAAAACAGTAAAGTTAGCCCAATTTGTTTGTATAATGTGAAAGATGATGTTGCGCCGAGTAAATAGATACCCAACATGTCACGCTTTAAATTTTTTATTTTTTTTACTTCTTTTTTTTATTTTTACATTTTTTTTTTACTTTTTTTTAATCACTTTTATTCCTATTACAAGGATTGTAAACATCCCTTGTAATAGGAATCAGTGTGACAGGTCCTCTTTATGGAGAGATGCGGGGTCAATAAGACCTCACATCTCTCCTCCAGGCTTACAAGCATTAATTCGTGAAAAACCATTCACTGATCTCAGTCAGATGACCTCTGACGGTCATAGAGATGACTGGTGACCATCTGGTCACCAGTCATCTCTATGCTTCTTAGCCAGCGCTGGCCGATTCACTCCCTGGGCCCCCAATAGCATGGGAGAGCGCAGAGAAGCTCTGGATGGTGGTGGGAGGGGGGATATCCCCTCCCACTGCCTATAATAACGATCAAATGGAGGAACTGCCACTTTGATTGTTCTTATCGTGCACAGAATCGGCAGCTGAAGACGTGATATCTGAATGATGCCTCTAGCTGCACCCATTATTCAGATATCACCACACAAAGTCGAGGACGTCCCCGGTTTCAGAACACTAGTTTTATGGTTGCAGCTTTAATCATTTATGTATCTTTTATTAATTATCATATTTAAATATTCATATCAGCGCTTTAGTAATTTCTCTATAATCTCTTAACCACTTCATGCCCAAGGGCGTCATATGATGTCCTGGACTTTTAGTAGGGTTATCTGAATGATGGGTGCAGCTAGAGGCATCATTCAGATATCACTATTTTCTGCCGGCGATTCTGCCCCCCCTAAGAATGATCGTAGCGGCAGTTCAGCCACTTGATCATTCTTATAGATGACGGGAGGGGACGTCCCCCGCTCTCCAGCCACCATCCGGTGCTTCTCCGGCTCTCCCGTGTCATTGGGGATCCTGAGATATAGACGGTTGGTGCCTGATGGGAAGCATAGAAATGACTGGTGACCAGATAATCACCAGTCATCTCTATGGCCGGAGGAGGCCGGGCGCGACGTCATAGCGTCAAACCCAGGTACCCGGAAGTGAACAAAGCCGCAATCGCGGCTGTCTGCATGAGATTGGTGATTTTTTTTCACAATCTCATGCTTTCCTGCCTGGAGGAGAGATGCAGGGTCTTATTGACCCCCCCGCATGTCTCCATAAAGAGTACCTGTCACAATATATTCCTATTACACGGGATGTTTACATTCCTTGTAATAGGAATAAAAGTAATAAAAAAAATGTAAAAAGAGTGCAAAAATAAAAAAAATTAAGTAAAATAAAAAATAGAAATAAAATATTAAAAATGCCCCTGTTCCTGGTAGCTTGTATGCAGAAGCGAACACACATGCAAGTCCTGCCCACATATGTAAACGCCGTTCAAACCCCACATGTGAGGTATCGCCACGTGTGTTAGAGAGCCAGCAACAATTCTAGCATTAGACCTCCTCTGTAAATCTAAGCTGGTAACCTGTAAAAAAAATAAAAAAATTTTATATGTAGGAGAGAAGTACCGGAATAGGCCCAGTATGGAAGTGGTTAAAAATGTACCCAGAAATAAAAATTAAATAATTTCCATAACTGAAAAAAAAAAAGCTTTAAAATCACTTTACATGTTTTCTGTTTTATTGCTAATGAATGCTCTTATACCTTTTTTTTTATGCAGCATGAGGATGCCAAATTTCCTGCAGCTATGTGCATTGCTAGTTCTCACATGCGGTAAGTTTAACAAGTTTTTTTGTGTACTAGGCTCTGTAATTATTATATACAAATAATAGAATACATGCAATGCCTAAAGTAGCAGAATATCTTAAGAATTTTAAAGGATGACATAAATACAGCTGATGATATCGGGTCCTGCCCCAGGGGACATGTATCAATGCAAAAACAATTTTTAAAAACTGATTTTTTTCCGGGAGCAGTGATTTTAATAAGAATAAAACATTCCTTTAAATTTCATACCTGGGGGTGTCTATAGTATGCCTGTAAAGTGGCACATTTTTCCCGTGTTTAGAACTGTCCCTGCACAAAATGAGATTTTCTAAACTGATTGCGGCTGTAATGAATTGTCGGGTCTCTGCAATTCAATGAATTGTCGGGTCTCACCACGTGACGTCAGAGAGGGGCGGGGTCACCCATCTACGTCACTGGGTGGCCCCCGCCCTCCGCTAAATAACAGCTGTCAAAGCGAGAGAAGCATCAGTCGGCGGGAGCCTCCCATGGAGGCAGAGCTGTTGTGGCTTTTTTTTTTTTTTTCCGTTGCGTCGGGCGGAATGGACATTTTTATGTTTTAGATTTTTTAATAAACGACTTGTTCCAAAGCGTCTCTTGTCGTTTTTTTACTATATTTGACACTTTTTTTGTGATAGGTAGGGGTACCTGTTATCGATTCACATGGGGGGGGTGATCTGGGGGCTTTCAGATTCCGATAATCCCCCCACCCGCAGACCCCCACAACCACCAGGCAAGGGTTGTGGGCATAGGGCCCTTGTCCCCATCAACATGGAGCAAGGAGTGGGGGGGGGGCACAGAAGTGAACAGAGGTGCCTCTAAGTGTAGCAATATGGTTACATTTAATGAAGGTACAACATTTAGCAACTCACATGGATGATGAATAAAACAGTCACATCTAAGTATACAGGTATCCGGGTAAAGCTGTCCACATAGACCGTCCTCCCCACCGCCATTGACTTCGTCCCTTCCACGAGCGCTTCAAGCCTCACTTTCAGACCGCTCTGCTTCCCGGTCACAATTGCAGATTGACAGCGATGAGAGCCGGTGGTTCAGGGTTAGGGTTAAAGGTTAGGGTTAGGGTTTCCCAATGAAGAATAAGGCTAGGACTTAAGGTCAGAAGGCAGGTTCCCAGAGGTCTAAGGTCACGGGGCGTGGCTGACCCACCCACACCAAAGTGTACCGCCTACCCCAACTAAGTCGGGGAATGAACAAGTCGAGGAAAGCATCTTGCACACGCTTTAATACAGATGCCTGTGCCAGGTGCCTCTTTAAAACACTATAGCAGAATGATGGCCGGGCGGTGGTTCTGTTATCCTAACTAGATGTCATATGACGTCTTTCAGGATAACATGCTGGCGCGCACCCATTGGGGTGTTCAGCGCGCCAATCGGTGGTCCTGTGTGTCACTCTGACACACTGCATCTCCGATTGTGGTAAGGAGCCTCTGACGGAGTGCCCCATCAGCAATGCCTGCTTCTCATTAGTGCTGCCTATCCAGTGCCATCTATCAGTACCCACATATCAAAGCGAGTTTCCCCATAGAACTCAATGGAAATTAAAAAAAAAAATGTTCCGCATGACTTCAATTGCATGCAATACCGCATGTGGCCAGAGGTGGGGGGCACCAGAGAGCCTTGGAAATGCTCAAGGACAGCTTCTGCTGACCTTGGAAACCTGCAGAAAAGCTCGGAAACACTCGAGAACTGAGTATTTCTGAGTATTTTACAAGTATTTCAGAATGGCTCTAAAACATTTCAAACCGCTCCGAGTGTCACCTGTGCCCCCGCACCTCTGCTTGTTTTGCTAGACAACACTCGCAAACCGAGTCAGATATTTTTTTTTTTAAGTTGCTCGTCTTCCAAAATGCTCATTAACCGCGTTACTCGTAAACCGAAGTTCTACTGTACAAGTGCTTTTGATTACAAACATGTTTCCAGGAACTAATTATGCTCGCAATCCAAGGTTTTACTTGTACAGTGGAAGCTCAGATTGTGAGTAACAAGATTAATGAGGGTTTCGCAATACGAGTGCTGTATTTTGAAAAATCCTGACTCGGTTTGCGAGTGTTGCCTTGCAAAACTAGTCAAAGCGGTGTGCAGTACCACGTTTGGCCTGAGGTTGGGGGGTGCCGGAGCTGAGCCGTTCGGAGCCTTTTGGAAATGCTCAGAAACCTCGGGAAATACTCCGTTCCTGAGCCTTCCTGAAGTTTTCCGAGTTCCTCATGGCTGTCCTCTGGCCTTTCTGGGTGTTTCAGAGGCTCTCCGGCTCCCCCCCCACCTCTGGCCACATGAGGTATTGCATGCCATTGAAGCCAATGCGTAATACATTTTTCGTATTCCATTGACGTCTATGGGGAAACTCGCTTTGATATGCAAGTTCTATCCGACGTGATTCGGAGCATGCGCACTGGGAGACGTCCACGGACGGCGCATCATTTGCATGGGGTCACGGTTCATTGTCATAAAACACACCCACTGCCTTGCTTCTTTGAATTAGGCGGGCTTACGCCGGCCCATTTACGCTACGCCGCCGTAACTTAGGGAACAAGTGCTTTGTGAATACAGCACTTACCTCTCTAAGTTGCGGCGGCGTAGCGTAAAGAAGATATGCTACGCCCGCACAAAGATACGCCCGGGTACGTGAATCCGGGCCATAATGTGTAAAATGATACTTTTTGTGTTGTATTTTAGGGTGCTGCAGCGCTGGTTCTTTGGGCAGAACCTTTGTTACCGTTTTCCTGCAGAATGATAACCTTGACCTACCAGACACGCAATCACTGGAGCTTTTTATCAACACATACAGTCCATTTACAACTGTGACCTTCTCGATAGACAATACCTTATATCTGAACAACCTAATTGAGGAAGCTCCGATCAGCTTTACAATCCCCATTCTTTTAAACGTGAAGCTGTCAGGAGTAGCTATCTCCAAGAATGTGATCCTCGTAGAATCTGACCAAGATATTTCCGTTACGGCCATAATAAAAAATGGGCTAAGCTCCGAAACTACCATTGTGTATCCTTTGAATGAGCTTGGCTTGGAGTACTACATAGTGAATGGGGCAGGACTAGAAGGTGGAAAATCTGAGTTTGCAGTGATAAGTGGGGAGAAGATCACCACTGTGAATATCTACCTAAAGGGAGCGGTCAACTACAAAGGTGTTATTTACGGGCCACAAAAGGTTCTCACTGTTACATTGTCCACTTTCTCTGCCATCCAAATACAAAGTACAGAGGATCTCACAGGTACCAGGGTCGTATCTCAGAATCCTGTGGCGGTGTTGAGTGGTAGCGCATGTGTAGGGGTCAAATGTAGCCTTGTCTATGAGCAGCTGTCACCGGTTAGTAGCTGGGGTAAAGACTTTATTGTCACACCTGCCCCGAAAACCGAGTACAACGCAGCTTTTGTTGTAGCTTCACAGAGAACAACCGTTCAGTACTACTCCGACCCGAATTCGAAAAAACTATTAACTCTTGCTGCTGGAGAAGTTTTGAAGATTGTCATCGGACCTCAGAACACCATTAATATCACAGCCAGCGCAGGAATAGAAGTGTTGTTCTACGGAAGAGCCTTGGTAAAGCAGGTCGGCCATATTTTTTTGGAAGTTCCACCAGTTAACAAATACTGCTACTCCTACAGCCAACCACCTCTGATTGCTTCCCTAAATTTCGTAGTGCTTATTGTAAGAACCGCGGACGTTCCACGACTACTTTTCAATAATGGCCAACTTACAGATGTAAAATGGGTAAGCTATCCGGGAACAGATTATTCTTTGACAACAAAGAAAGTGGATCCTATCAAACCAGAATCTCTTTTCACCTGCTCCTCACCCTTCTTGCTGCTGTCTTATGGAGCCTTAATAACTGATACTCTCGCCTATGGATCCGTTGGTATATGCGCAGAGGGTAAGTTTGCCTATCTATTTTTAAGCTTTAACCATTCAGATGTGAATATGTTTTGTTTAACCACTTCAGTACCGGCCCATAGTCATATGACGTCCACAGAGGGGATCTCCCATCCCGGGTGGACGTCATATGACGTCCTGGGCTTTGTGCGGTGATATCTGAATGATGGGTGCAGCTAGAGGTATCATTCAGATATCATTATTTGCCGGCGGCGATTCTGTGCACAATAAGAATGATCACAGCGACAGTTCCTTCGCTTGATCGTTCTTATAGGCGTCGGGAGGGGACAACCCCCCCCCCGCCGCCATCCGGTGATTCTCCGGGGGCCCGGAGAAAGAATCATCCAGCTCTGGATGGATGGGAAACATAGAGATGACTGGTGACCAGATGGTCACCAGTCATCTCTATGACCATCGGAGGCCCGGGCGCGATGTGATGATGTCACGACCGGGTACCCGGAAGTAAACAAAGCCGCAATTGCGGCTGGTAAGCATGAGATCGGTGAATTTTTTTTCACAATCTCAACGAACGTAGCCACCCTCTAACAATAAGGCTGCATTCACATCTAGGCGTACGCTGTAGCGGCGTATTGCGGCGACAAATCAATAGGCGTTTTGTCCCCGCGATTTGCGGCGACAAAACGCCTATTGATTTTTTGCTGGAGAGGTGAATTAACATTGCCGGCTATGCCCGTACGCCTGAAAAAAACGGTCCGGGACTTGTTTGAGCTTCAGGCGTACGGGCGTTTCGGCGTTCGGCGTGGAGATGTGAACCATCTCCATAGCCGACAATGTAAATTCGCCCCTCCAGCGTATCACAGGCTGCTGCAGCGTCGGGCGTAGGGCGACAAAACGCCTAGGTCTGAATGGAGCCTAAGGAAGATTAGAGCAAAAAAATTGGAATTTGGAGATTTGGAGGAGACGGAAAACAATATAGTTTATAGAGATAAGAATATATATATTCTTAAATTCAAATTATGTTTTTAAGCCGTAGATTTAATGTCTCTTAAAAATGTGATATGTTACCAAAAAATAGTGTGGTGCAATCAACCTCCTATTAAAGCACAGTTTAAAAAACTATACATAAATATAGTTATTTATAGTTGCGTCACGTGTCACATGACGTTCTCACAACTTTCTCAAGACACTTGAGAAAGTCACGTGACACGTGACGCAACACGCTGGGAGTAGCCAGTGACGTCATCTATCGTGTCTCAACGATAGATCACCAGATGGTCACCAGTCATCTCTATGGCCATCGGAGGCCGGGCGCGACATTATGACGTCACGCCCGGGTACCCGGAAGTAAACACAACCCACAATCGTGGCTGTCGGCATGAGATTGGTGATTTTTTTTTTCACAATCTCATGCTTTTCAGCCTGGAGGAGAGATGTGAGGGTCTTATTGCCCCCCGCATCTCTCCATAAAGAGGACCTGTCACACACTATTCCTGTTACAAGAGATGTCTACATTCCTTGTAATAGAAATAAAAGTGATCAAAAAGATAAAAATTAAAAAAAGTGTAAAAATAAAAAATAAATAATATATATATTTTTTTTAAATAGCCCCTGCCCCCGGTAGCTTGCGCTCAGAAGTGAACGCACACGTAAGTCCCGCCCACATATGTAAATGCCGTTCAAACCACACATGTGAGGTATCGCCGCCTGCGTTAGAGCGCCAGCAACAATTATAGCACTAGACCTCCTCTATAACTCTAAACTGGTAACCTGTAAAAAAATGTCAAAGCGTCGCCTATGGAGGTAACAAAGTTTGGCGCCATTCCATGAGTGTGCGAATTTTTAAAACGTGACATGTTAAGTATCTATTTACTCTGCGTGACCTTATCTTTTTTATATTTTACAAAAATATTGGGCTAACTTTACTGTTTTGTTATTTTTTAATTCATGAAACCATTTTTTTCCCCAAAAAAGGCGCTTGAAAAATGATTGCGCAAATAACGTGCAAGATAAAAAGTTGCAATGGCCTCCATTTTATTCCCTAGGGTGTCTGCTAAAAAAAAAAAAAAAACATATATAATGTTTTAGTATATATAAGTAATTTTCTAGCAAAAGTATGATGATTTGTACACGTAGGAGAGAAGTGCCAGAATAGGCCTGGTATTGAGGTGGGTATAAATGCCCGGTATGGAGGTGGGTATAAAAGCCCGGTATGGAGGTGGGTATAAAAGCCCGGTATGGAGGTGGGTATAAAAGCCCGGTATGGAGGTGGGTATAAAAGCCCGGTATGGAGGTGGGTATAAAAGCCTGGTATGGAGGTGGGTATAAAAGCCCGGTATGGAGGTGGGTATAAAAGCCCGGTATTGAAGTGGTTAAAGTAGAACTCGGGGCAGACGGTGAAATACATACACTATATTACCAAAATGACACCTGCATTTACACACACATGAGCTTAAAGGGCTTGTAAAGGTTTTATTTTTATTTTTTAAATAGGTTCCTTTAAGCTAGTGCATTGTTGGTTCACTTACCTTTTCCTTCGATTTCCCTTCTAAATGTTTTTTTCTTTCTTTGTCTGAATTTCTCACTTCCCGTTATTCCTCGGTAAGCTTGCTCCCAGCCGTTCTGGCTGGGGGTTAGTCAGCGTGCTCGCCCCTTCCCTTGGGACTACATCCCCGTGGGGAGACGCTGTGAACACAGCAGCCCCCGGACCTTGCTGGAAAGAAGTCTCCCGTGCACATGAACAGGAGTGACGACATCGCCGCTCCAGCCACTCACAGCCCTGGAGCGGCGATACCCGGAAGACACACCGGGGCAAGATGACATCTCCCTCGGCGAGGACCAGGTAATTTCCCCACACCTCATTCCAAGGTAAGTACTTCATAATGAGCTAGTATGTGGTGCATACTAGCTCATTATGGCTTTTGCGTTTCAGGTATGTAAAAAAAAATCAGCAGCGGGTTTACTATCGCTTTAATGCATTCTATGCATTAGGGTAAAAAAAAAAACTTCTGGGTGCAGTCTTCTCCGCCCTCAGCCCCACCTTTATACATCTTGACCCAGCAATGTGCATGAGAACAGCAGCTCTCCTGGGTCTCTCTCTCTCTCCTCATTGGTTTACAGTAAGAACAATTGGCCAGTGAGCCAATGAGGAGAGAGTGAAGGTGTGGCCAAGCCATTCAATGCAATATCAGACCCCGGATATATCACCTTTGAGACCGGGAAAGTAATTGAGGACACAGCTTCTTCAATTCCTTTCTCTGTAGCAGCATCTGCACTGTAGATGGATGAACAGGAGACAAAGGCTACTGTCCATTCCTAAACTGATGCATAGTAAACACAGTTTACTATGCTCAGTAATGAATGGACATATCAATCACTCACTGTGTCCATTTTAGCAAATAAAGAGGCCATAAAATTACATATTAACCAGCCGCTTCTGAACTCTCCATCCGCCTGTGAGCCCAAAGCAGCTTGGAAGGAGGGAACCTGGCAGACCTGCGGGGCGGGGGGTAATGAGGGGGGGCATGGGCACACAGGGAAGGATTAGAGGTGGACGAGGAGAATGGTGGGACGGGAGGACAATAACAAAATGATGCACTGTGTCCCAAGTGTCTCTCCCTCCAGCAGCTGAAGGCTGGTGGGAGGAAGAGGGGGATAAACCGGCTTTCAGCTGCTGGAGGGAGAGACACAGTGCATCATTCTGTAATTGTCCTCCTGTTCTACCACACCAATCCCAATGATGTCTGGGCCCCTCTACAGGAGGGCTGGTGGTCCCCCCATATCAGTAGATCCTTTGGTGGGTGTCAACCAGGTGTGGTCCACACCCCCTGCACCCCCATAGTGACACCACTGGCACAGATCAGGTACTTACTTATAACGTTTGTGTTTTTTTACGTTTTTTTATAGAACTTTAGAATAATCTTAAGGAAAAAATACTTCAGAACTGTGTTAATCCTTCTCTGGGGTGGATTACTTAGACTCACTTATATTTGTAAATCACAAAGTTTCAATATTAATTGCATAATGGGATTTTTTTTCTATTTCCCTCAAAAAAACAACAACAGCCTATTATAAAAATGTTTTATCTTCACTGCCTACCACAGCTCTTCGGAAGCCAACCTGCAGTGATGTGCGATGTCGAGCCAGAGAAAACTGCCAAATGATCAATGAAATTCCAACTTGTGTGGCGATTTCTGAAGTCAATTGTCATGCAGTCGGTGATCCTCATTATAAGACCTTTGATGGCCGCTTTTATGACTTCCAAGGCACCTGTACCTACACAATCGCCAAGACCTGCGGCAACGACAGCAGCCTCACCAATTTTAGTGTTGAGGCCAAAAATGAGAATCGGGGCAACACTAAAGTTTCCTACGTCAGTAGTGTGACTGTCAGGATCGTATACGCTCAAAATGATATAAATGTTATAAATGTGGTGAGAAATGACATTGGGTTTGTAAAGGTAAGTGACCAAGCTTATGTACTATATATTCAAAATGGCCAAATGTTTGCTGACACTTTACCATAACACCCATATGTGCTTGTAGGGAATAGACATGTACAATTTGTTTAGTTCCAAATTCATTTTTTTGAAGAAAATTCAACAAATGTGTTAATTCGGAAACATTAGAATTAAGGAAAACCAGTTAAACATATCTTGGAAATTCGAAAATGCGCAAATTTGAAAATTCAAAAATTCGTAAATTCTAAAGTTCGAAATTCAAAAATTTGTAAATTCGAAAATGCAAAAACTCCAAAATTCGACAATTCATAAATTATAAAATTTAAAAAAATTAAATAATCTAGTATTCAATTTTTTTTTCAAAAAAACTGAAAATTCAAAAAGAAAATCCAAAAATTTGAAAATCCAAAATAATAACTAACTAATTATAGTAACAATTACTATCTATTCAATTATAGGTATTGGAATTTCTTTTCAAATGTGGCTATTAGTGAATGTAACAAATACAAATTTATCCGAAGTTATGAATTTTCTGAAATAACAATTATCTGCATCTAAACAAATGGAACATAACAAATTAATAATAAAAATAATAATAATAAAACCTTATTATTATTATTATTATTATTATGTATTATTATTAGTTTGTACTGCATACTGAAAATGGGCAATTGAGTTTGTAGGGTATAGACATGTGTAATTTGTTTAGTTTTAAATTAGTTTTTCGACTAAATTCAACAAATTTGTTAATTCGGAAATATTCAAGTTTAGGAAAACACGTTAAAGTGGAGGTCCGGAATTCTTTTTTTTTTTTATAAGTGTATTTGTGCTACTCGAGAGAGGAGCCGGACTGCAGGAGTTGGGAGTAGGCAGACCTCCCCCAGAGGCAATCTGCCATCTTTCTCCATGCCCCCGGGTGGCAATGGCGGGTGTGAGGGGGTCCTCCCACACAGCCCGCCCTACCTGCTCTGCTTTGAAGCCCAACAGGGCAGAGGGACTCCCCTATGAGGGAGTGAGAGGATCTAGCCCGCTCAGTCAGCCCTGTTAGTCCTTTGCCTCTCTTTTTTAGAGACCGTGTGGCCAAAGTGCGTGCATGTTAACCCAATTTCGAGTGCGTGTAAGTGTGGTGGTTTTGTGGGAGGGGGGTGGGCGTACTAAGCGCAGGCTTACCTCGCATAGCACACCCACCGGGAGCCGGGCTGAGACCCCCAAACTCAATTCACATGCAGCTGAGACCGGGATCCGAACCCTAAGCAGCAGAGGTAAACGGCTTGTCAGCGCAGTGCCAATCACGTTGAGCCACCGCAGCTCCCTGTTTCTTTTTTGTTTTAAGTCAGCAACTACAAATACTGAAGCTGCTGACTTTTAAAATAAGGACACTTACCTGTCCTGGACGCCCACGATGCCGGCACCCGAAGCCGGTCTGTCCCTCGGCTCTTGGGTGGAGGCGCCGCCATCTTCGGTAAGGGAATCAGGAAGTGAAGCCCTGCAGCTTCACTTCCTGGTTCCTTACTGTGCATGCACGACTCATGGTGCGCGTTCCCACTTGTCCCTGCTTTCTTCCCTGTGTTGTCACATGAAAAGATATAATAAAATATTTACAAAAATGTGAGGGGCGCAGAGGCGTCGCTAAGGGGTAGCTATTGAGGCTATAGCCCCGGATCTGGGGCCCATAGCCCCGAGTCTCTAGGACAGGGGTAGGCACCCGGCCCGCCACTTCTGAATGCAGGCACCCAGCTCGTGGACATTTTCCCCACTGTTCTCTTTATTGGACAGCGATCAGTATCACAGGGCTGGATGGGGGTGGGAACCAAAGGAGTTAACTTTTTTCATTAAACAGCAGGTGATTGGTTGGCAAGATTGCCCGGCAACAAATCACCAGCCTGCTTTGGTGAAATGTTAACTGCCCCATCCAACCCTGTGATGCTGATCTAAGATGATCTGCTTGCTGTACACCTGTGTAAGGTGGAGAGTTTCTTCCTACACAGTGTGTGTTTATGTGAGGGGGTGCAAGGAACAGAGGACACTATGGAGGGGTGCAGGAGACAAAGGACATATACATATATGTGTTAATGCCCACCCAAGTGTAGGACTTTCTTTACTTTGCTGCTATGGGCTCTAGCCCCGGATCTTTTGTAGACCTAGCAACGCCCCTGGAGGGGTGTACTCACTGTTGTGAGATACTGTATATCTATTGTGACATGTCTCCTTTGAAGAAATATCAGGGGGCTAAACAGACCCCTGTGTTTTCTGTTAGTGATGGAGAAAGAGACTGAGGACATTGAGTTTGCAATCTCTTTCTCTTGTCTTACACTTACTAATGAACACCCCTGTTTTCTATGTTCTGAGCTCTTTTGTGTCCATTCATAAAAATGAAGGTGATGCTAAACATGCCTATCATGTTTACGAACTTCCTGTAGCATGAGTGCACTAAGCATTTCTATTCAGAAAGTGAAGGAGTTTGATAAACATCCAAGACATATTTACTGACCTCCCTGTTTACCATCCTGAATGTAAAATCTGGCATGATGCTAGGACCGGTCTGATTGTAGAGGGAGACAGCAGGAGGGCACACAGTCAGATCACGGGGAGATTGACACAACAAAGGACTCTGAAAGAGATCAGAGGCTCTGTGCAGGACAGGAGAGTTCCTCCACACCAAACTGGTCAAACCATGTCTTTATTTATGAAGACGTTGGCTAAGAAAACTTTACTCATTCCAATTCACCCCAAAGGTATTCAGTAGGTTTGAGGTCAGGGCTCTCTGCAAAACACTAAAGTTCCTCCACACCAAACTGGTTAAAACATGCCTTTATGCAGATGTTGGTTGAGAAGACCTGACTCATTTCAATCCCCCCCCGAAGGTGTTTAGTAGGGTTTAAGTCAGGGCTCAGTGCAGGAAACTAGAGTTCTTCCACATCAAACTGGTCAAACCATGTCTTTGTAAAGATGTTGATTGAGAAGACCTGACTCATTCCAATTCACCCCAAAAGTGTTTAGTGGGGTTGAGGTCAGTGCTTTGAGCAGGACACTAGAGGTCCTCCATATAAAACTGATCAAACCATGCCTTTATGAAGATGTTGGTTGAGAAGATCTGACTCATTCCGATTCATTCCAAAAGTGTTCAGTAGGGTTGAGGTCAGTGCTTTGAGCAGGACACTGGAGGTCCTGTATATAAAACTGGTCAAATCATGCCTTTATGAAGATGTTGGTTGAGAAGATCGGACTCATTCCGATTCATCCCAAAAGTGTTCAGTAGGGTTGAGGTCAGTGCTTTTAGCAGGACACTAGAGGTCCTCCATATAAAACTGGTCAAACCATGCCTTTATGAAGATGTTGGTTGAGAAGATCTGACTCATTCTGATTCATCCCAAAAGTGTTCAGTAGGGTTGAGGTCAGTGCTTTGAGAAGGACACTAGAGGTCCTCCGTATAAAACTGGTCAAACCATGCCTTTATGAAGATGTTGGTTGAGAAGATCTGACTCATTCTGATTCACCCCAAAAGTGTTCAGTAGGGTTGAGGTCAGTGCTTTGAGCAGGACACTAGAGGTCCTCCATATAAAACTGGTCAAACCATGCCTTTATGAAGATGTTGGTTGAGAAGATCTGACTCATTCCGATTCATCCAAAAAGTGTTCAGTAGGGTTGAGGTCAGTGCTTTGAGCAGGACACTAGAGGTCCTGTATATAAAACTGGTCAAATCATGCCTTTATGAAGATGTTAGTTGAGAAGATCGGACTCATTCCGATTCATCCCAAAAGTGTTCAGTAGGGTTGAGGTCAGTGCTTTTAGCAGGTCACTAGAGGTCCTCCATATAAAACTGGTCAAACCATGCCTTTATGAAGCTGCTGGTTGAGAAGTCCTGAGTAATTCCAATTCATTCCACAGGTGTTCAGTAGGGTTGAGATTAGGGCTCTGTGCAGGACAGGAGAGTTTCTCCACACAAAACTGGCCAAACCACGTCTTTATGGAATTGGCCATGTAATGTACAGTATATGCTTTGAAGCTGGGTTATATTTGAAATATTTAGACTCTTTTTCTTCTATCCCTCCTGTTCTAGGTAAATAACAAACGTCAGCATCTCCCTTTAATTCTCAATAATAAAATCTACATTTTCCAGTCTGGCACTTTTGTAAATATTGTGACTGATTTCAACCTAAGAGTTCTGTATGACTGGAACTCCTTGTTATATGTATACATTTCCAGCAGCTTTTTCCAGAATGTGTGCGGAATGTGTGGCAACTACAATGAGAATCCCTCAGATGACTTTGCCACACCATCTGGAACCCTGGCAGCTACTCCGAATGATTTTGGCAAAAGTTGGAAAGTGAATGATGGCGATAACTCTTGTTGGAATGATTGCAATGGCGAGTGCAAACCTTGCCCACCAACCTTTGAGAAAAACTTTTTGGATGATCAGAAATGTGGGATCATTTCTGCACTAAAAGGTCCATTCAACCAGTGTAATGTAATAATAGACCCCAAAAAATTTGTAGACAATTGTGTATACGATGTATGCTTGAATGGAGGTTCCAAGGTCATTTTATGTCAAAGCATAGCAGCGTACGCCTCTATATGCCAAAGAAATAATGTTCAAATTGGGGATTGGAGAGCATTGGCTGGATGCAGTAAGTATATATTGGACAAATGTTACTTTTTTTTAAACATAATAAGGATGAAATTACAGGCAAGACCCAAAATCTAATAAATTATGAAAGGGTATTAAGATTTAGGTAGACAATTTACTCCCTTTGCTTTTCCAAGATGACTAGGGGACTGAGTTATATAAGCTTCTTGGACACCCTTTTCCAAAACTATGGACAATATCATGAAGTCACCTTCACAGATCCCCACAAGATTTTTGCGTGTTCTTCTGGGAATTCATGTCCATTCATCCAAAAGAACATTTGTTAGGCCAGACACTGATGTTAGATAAGAGGACCTGGCATTCCAAAAGATGTATAATATGGTTGAGGTCAGAGCTTTGTGCGGGAAATTTGAGTTCCTCTACATCAAACTTGGAAAACCATATCGGCTTTGTACACAGAAGGAACAGAAAATGTCTTTAGTCAAGAAAGAAGAGAGGAAGTTAAATAAGGTGATATCAGCCCTCTCTTCACTTGTATGTTACGTTATCCTTATGCCACGTACACACGGTCGGAATTTCCGAAACAAATGTTCGATGGGAGCTTGTTGTCGGAAATTCCAACCAACTGTAGGCTCCATTCGACTTTTGCTGTCGGAAATTTCCGACAACAAAAATTTGAGAGCTTATTCTCAAATTTTCCAACAACAAAATCTGTTCTCGTAAATTCTGATTGTGTGTCGACAATTCCGACGCCCAAAATTCCATGCATGCTCTGAATCAAGTACGAGACGGAAGCGCTCGGTCTGGTAAAACTAGCTTTCGTAATTGTTAAGTACAGAGCATACCTGGTAGTAGAGTCTGACTTGTAGGAGGAGACCTCTCTTACAGCCCTGGCTCAGGAGTCCCTGGAGTGGGGACAGTGAGCTCGAGAGGGCAACGAGGTAGGAGTGCCTGCGGTAGTTGTAGTAGCCTAGCACAGTGGCAGGCTGATGATCCTCCAGGGATGGCTGGAACTGTAGGCAGCAATAGGGATGGTTGTAGGTCAGCGACCCAGGAGCTGGAAGGTACAGGAACAGCAGGAAACTGGAGCAGGGTGAGACAAGCCGGGTTAAGTGCAACACAGAGCAGCAGACAGTAGCAGGGTCAGACAGGCCAGATCGGAGCAGGTAATCAGATGGTTGGATACAGGAGACTAAGCGTGGTCAGAGGTATAGGCAAGGTCTGGCAGCAGGTAGGCAAATATAAGACTGAGCAGGGTCAAAGCAAACCAAGGTCGGGATTGGAGATATCGGGTGGTCAAGCAGAGCCAGGTCGGTACAGGTAACAGATAACAGGTATGAAGATTACTGGTGAAGAGCTGCAGATCAAACAGCAATGCATCATTGCAGTTGCTGACTTTTTAAAGGCATAATTGTGCCAAGTAGTTCTAGCATGCATGCGCGCACACCCGCTGCACACACGGCATGGCACAGGCACGGATGGATGCTGTTGCCTATTATGCACAGAAGCGCAGGCGTTTTTTGAATGCAGAGGCTGGGCGTGACGTCACAACATCGCCCCCAGCCTCCGACGATCATAGACTCCAGCGACCATCTAGTCTGCTGGAAATCTCTATGCTCTGCATCCGGGGCCGGAGGATCCATTCTCCGACTCACCAATCGCATCGGTGAGTCGGGAGAAGCACCGGAGGGCAGCAGAAGGGGGATGTCCCCTTTCGCCTCCTGTAAAAATGATCAAGCGGTGGAACAGCCGCTATGATTGTTCATATGGTGTAGGGAATTGCAGGCTGAAAATGCTGATATCTGAATAATGCCGGTAGCTGCACCCATCTTTCAGATATAGCCCCACAAAGCCCAGGACATCATATTACGGCTTCTGGGCACCAAGTAGTTAAAAAAATTGTAGATATGTAATTGAATTACCAGCTTAAAGCGGAATTCCGGCCACAATTTCACTTTTTAAATATAAATACCCCTGTAATACACAAGCTTAATGTATTCTAGTAAAGGTAGTCTGTAAACTGAGGTCCGTTTTGTTAGGTTGTTATAGCATTTAGATACTTTATAAAACAGGAATTGACCGTGGCCATCTTAAGTGTGGGCATCCATAAAGCCAGACTGTATGACTTCCTGGATTTCAGCCTTGCTGATCTCGCACATGCTCAGTGCTGCACAAGCAATGTAATAGGTTTCAGGTCAGGTTTTCATAGCAACGGGAGTGTCAGAGGAAGTTGACGCCCCTTATCTATGCAAATCTCTCCTCCCCTCCTCCTTCCAGGAAATATACTAAATGATTTGTTATGTAGATATATTTGCACCGCACAGCGCACCGATCACACTGCACCAATCACAGCGCACCGATCACAGCGCACCGATCACAGCGCACCGATCACAGCACACCGATCACAGCACACCGATCATAGCACACCACACCAATCAAAGCGCACCGCACCGATCACACTGCACCGATCACATCACACTGCACCGATCACAGCACACCGATCACAGCGCACCGATCACACCAATCACAGCGCACCGATCACGCCGCACAGATCACACCAATCACAGCGCACCGATCACACCAATCACAGCGCACCAATCACACCGCACCGATCACATCACACAGCACCGATCACACCGCACAGATCACAGCGCACAGGAGTTCTTGAGCGGGGGGTTCGGATCAAAGTTGTTGAGCGGGGGGTTGTTGGAAGTTGTTGAGCCTGAGTTTTTGAAGGGGGGGGTTCGCGGGATCACTGTATTTACCGCGAATCGCGGGTGGGGGGGGCAGTTGCCGTGGTTGGGGGGGTGGGTTAGCCGCGAATCGCGGGTGGGGGGGCAGTTGCCGCGGGTGGGGGGGCAGTTGCCGTGGGTGGGGGGCGGGTTTACCGCGAATCGCGGGTGGGGGGGGCAGTTGCCGCGGGTGGGGGGGCGGGTTTGCCGTGAATCGCGGGTGGGGGGGGGGGCTGATTTGCGGGATTCCTGCCCTATGAGAGTGTGGTGGGGGAGGAGAACACTGTGGGGGGGGGGGCTGGAGAGTGTGATGGGGGAGGAGAAGCAGGGTGCATACAGAGGAAATGAGCTTTCTATATTCCTCTATACAGGCGCTGAATGCTTGATTCTCCTACCTTTTACCTCTTGCAAGCAATCAGCGCCTGTATAGAGGAATCCAGCAAGGTGATTTCTTCTATTTGCAGCCCCCCTGCTGCACACGTAGGGCGGCATCACTGCTGTCTGAGCTGCCTGGCTGGGTCTGTGTTTTCGGCGGTGATGCTACGGTCCCGCCCCCTTAGACCGGCTCGTGTGATTGGCTGAACACAGATCACATTGGCTGTCTATCCACTATCACATGAGCCAGCCCAGGGGGGCGGGACCGTGTTACAGCGTCCCCGCTGAAAACACACCCAGCCAGGCAGCTCGTAATACACAGAGAGAGGAGAGGAGAGGATAGAAGGGTCATGTCCCAGGAGGCATAGCGGCTGTGATTGACGGCTGTGGCCGCGGCTGAGAAAATAAACTCATCTGCACAGCACAGTGAGTTTTTAAAATGACTAAAAATGACATGCCAATTCTATTTAAGGGGGCAGTATGAAAGGGGATGCAATAAAGTTAAAAAAGAGGGTGGAGCTCCACTTTAAATATGGTTTTTTTTTTTTTTTTTTTTAGTATTGATCATTTACGCAATATAAATAAAGCAAAATGATTTAAAAAAAAAATGTTTGTACCTTTTATGGCTCATGACTTAATTTAACCCAAGAAAGTCCCATTAGTTCCTGTTATTCTTCCTTATATATGTGAACCTGACCACTTTTTCTTTTAGCTTTACCGTGTCCTGCCAACAGTCAGTACAAACTATGCGGTGCAGCTTGTAATCCAACATGCAATGATGCCGCCATCAAGCCATCATCCTGTTCAGCACCATGCATAGAGACCTGCCAATGTGATGATGGATTTGTGCTGGATGGAGGAAAATGCATACCCAAAGCCCAGTGCGGCTGCATCTTTGAAGGAAAAGTTTATGCCCCAAATGAAATATTTTGGAGGGACAACAACTGTAAGGAGCAATGTATTTGTAACCCAAACACTAAGAAGGTGGATTGTAAAAATACTAGTTGTAAGCCTACTGAGACCTGTGCTTTGATTAATGGTATTCAAGACTGTTATCCCAACTTTTATGGCACTTGCACAGCATCAGGGGATCCACACTATTATACTTTTGATGGTGTGAATTACGACTTCCAGGGCACCTGTGTCTACCTGCTTACGGGACTCTGCAACAACACTGGAGATCTGGTGGACTTCCAAGTCCATGTCCAAAATGAAAATAGAGGTGATAAATCGGTCTCTTACTCTACTGAAATACGGGTGATCATATATGATATTTCGGTGATAATCAGTCGGCGTTACCCAGGCAAGATTATGGTAAGTTCTCAGATATTTTATAATCCTGTTCTAAATTTATGTAACTACAGAGCTGCATTCATTTGAGTCTTTTATTAAGGACTGGAATTTAGATTTGAATGTCCCAAAACATATACAGTTTTTATCGGCATATAACACGCACCGGCGTATAACACGCACCCTAACTTTAAGGCCCTGTACACACGATCAGACATGTCTGATGAGAATTGTCTGATGGACTGTTTTCATCAGACAACTCTGAACTTATCTGATGGTCTGATGTGCGTACACACCCTCGGACCAAAATCCGCTCAGACCAGAACGCGGTGACGTAGAACACAACGACGTGATGCAAAAACGAAGTTCAATGCTTCCAAGCATGCGTCCACTTGATTCTGAGCATGTGCGGGTTTTTGGTCCGATGCTTTTGTGTACTAACCATCAAACCTGTCCGATGGACAGGTTCCATCAGACATGTTTTAAAACTTTGGTCTGATGGGCCGTACACACCATCAAACTGGTCCGATTAAACTGGTCTGCAGATCAGTTTCATCAGACATGTCTGATCGTGTGTACAGGGCCTAAGAGGGAAGTTTCAGGGAAAAAAAACTTTCCACAGCCCCCTGCACAGTACACAGACCCACTGCACATTACACAGACTCCCTGCACATTACACAGACCCCCTGCACATTACACAGACTCCCTGCACATTACACAGACTCCCTGCACATTACACAGACTGCCTGCAATTACACAGACCCCCTACATATTACACAGACTCACTGCACAGTACACAGACCCTCTGCACATTACACAGACTCCCTGCAATTACACAGACCCCTGCACAGTACACAGACCCCCTGCACAGCACACAGACCCCCTACACAGCACACAGGCCCCCTTGAACAGTACACAGTCCCCTTTCCCTGCACAGTACACAGTCCCCTTTCCCTGCACAGTACACAGTCCCCTTTCCCTGCACAGTACACAGCCCCTTTTCTTTCACAGTGCACAGTCCCATTTCCCTGCACAGTGCACAGTCCCATTTCCATGCACAGTACACAGCCCCTTTTCCTTCACAGTGCACAGTCCCATTTCCCTGCACAGTACACAGTCCCCTTTCCCTGCACAGTACACAGCCCCTTTTCCTTCACAGTGCACAGTCCCCTTTTCCTGCACAGTACACAATCCCCTTTCCTTGCACAGTACACATCCCCCTTTTTCTGCACAGTACACAGTCCCCCTTTCCTGCACAGTACACAGCCCCCTTTTCCTGCACAGTACACAGCCCCCTTTCCCTGCACAGTACACAGTCCCCTTTCCCTGCACAATACACAGACCCCCTGCACAGCACACAGACCCCCTGCACAGTACACAGTCCCCCTGCACAGTACACAGTCCCCCTGCACAGTACATAGTCCCCTTCCCCTGCATAGTACACAACCCCCTTTCCCTGCACAGTACATGGTCCCCTTTCCCTGCACACTACACAGACCCCTTTCCCTGCATAGTATACAACCCCCTTTCCCTGCACAGTACATGGTCTCCTTTCCTTGCACAGTACACAGTCCCCTTTCCCTGAACAGTACACAGCCCCTTTTCCTGCACAGTACACAGTCCCCTATCCCTGCACAGTACGCAGTCCCATTTCCCTGCACAGTACACAGCCCCCTTTCCCTGCACATCACACAGCCCTCTTTCATTATAAAGCCCCCCTGCACTTCCATGAGACCCCCATCACTTTTAGACTCTTCTCATATACCGCTCCTCCTGTGTCACTGTCAAAAAATCAAAGCTTCTAAATACCTCAATTAATACCGCTCTTTTGTGGACACAGTCACGTGACTGCTCTCCTTTGCTGTTTCATTGTTGGTCACATGACCTCTCTGCTCCTCCCATCAAAGGATACACTTGAGGAGGAGGCAATGTTTTCTTAACTTTAAAGTATGCTGGTAGCGCTGTCCCTGGGCCAGGAGATGTGGGGCAGCCGGCCTGACACTAGGGTGACCACATTTTCAAACTACCAATTAGGACACCCCCCTTCCCAAAAATCAGCTTGTGCTGTAACGAATCACAGCACAGTGATTGGACACAAGATGCAGGATTTATGATTTCTCCGATCACAAGCAGGGAGCAGGGATTGTGCTCCTCCAGGCATTTTCTGACCAGGTCAAGTACTGTCAGTGAGTAAAGCAGTGATGTGGCAGCATTTTTTGGGGGCATCAGATTGGCCCGGGGGTATCTGTGTCAGTTTTACTCCGGGACACTGTATTGTCTTGAAATAAAGTTGCCCGGGGACAGACCTGAAAAATGCGGGACTGTCCGGGAAATCCGGGTCACCCTACCTGCCACCCCCCCCCAAAAAAATGTAATATTGGCATATAACACGAAGGCACATTTTACCCTCTATTTTCAGGGTAAAAAAGTGTGTGTTATACACCAATAAATACAGTATCTTAAAGCATCTCAGTGGTTTTAGAAACATCTTTGTAATCTATTGTAACCTCTCCTGTTCCTTTTTACAGGTGAACGGGTTTTTGACCAACCTCCCTTTTTTTGTCGACAAAGGTACAGACACTGTGTCTGTCTATCGAGCATCCTCTAGAGCTCTTCTCATGACAAGGTTTGGTTTGAAGGTCTTCTTCGACTGGGACAGTTGGGTTGCTGTTACGGTCCCAGGCACCTATGCCAGTAAGCTCTGTGGATTGTGTGGCAACTTTAATGGCATAAAGGAAAATGAGTTTGTTATGAAGGACGGTAAGATCACTGCCAATGCAACAATCTTTGGGCAAAGCTGGAAAGTACGATCCATACCTGGGTGCACCGAAGATAAGACACCCGACTGCTCTAATAGAACAGCTTTGGAACAAGAGTACCGCACCACTAAATCTAGTTGTGGTATCCTAATAGATAAGAATGGACCTTTCCGTGCCTGCCATGCCTTGGTGGACCCAGAAAGTAGATTTAAAGACTGCGTGTATGATTCTTGCTTCTTTATGAAACAACAACTTGTCGTGTGCAAGATCATTGCCAATTACGTCTTGACTTGTCAAGCGGCAGGAGGGATTGTTTACCCATGGAGATCATACATATTTTGCAGTAAGTTGAAGACCACTGTATCCTTTTCCGACTTATACTAGTAAAAAAAAATATATATATATTTATTAACCACTTCTGCCCCGGAGGATTTGGTGGCCCAATGACCGGGCCATTTTTTTGCGATTCGGCACTGCGTCACTTTAAGTGACAATTGCGCGGTCGTGCTCCCAAACAAAATTGACGTCCTTTTTTTCCACAAATAGAGCTTTCTTTTGGTGGTATTTGATCATTTTTTAGGATTTGTTGTATGACGTTTTTTTCACTGTTCATCAATTTATTATTTGCCATCATTGTGGTTTAGGTCAATTATCTTATGTTCGATTGTTTTTTTTTTATTATCACGCAATTTAGGTGTTCACTTCACAAGTTCACATTATCAAGTCATTATTACTTTCTTGTTTTTTCTTTGTGTGTTTTTGTTTTTTCTTTCTATAAGAAGAAGGTAAAACCACCATATCTAATGATTGGTAAGCTGCAAAATATAAAATTTTGGGTTTTGGGATTAATACCGCTTTAACCCGGTTAAAGGAGTTGTAAAGGTACCCTTTTTTTCCCCTAAATAGCTTCCTTTACCTTAGTGCAGTCCTCCTTCACTTACCTCATCCTTCTTCTATTTTGCTTTTAAATGTCCTTATTTCTTCTGAGAAATCCTCATTTCCTGTTCTTCTGTCTGTAACTCCACACAGTAATGCAAGGCTTTCTCCCTGGTGTGGAGTGTCGTGCTCGCCCCCTCCCTTGGACTAACACCCACTAACACACAGCTCCTTTCTCTTAATCTATCCTCACAATCTGGGGAGTCACACACCGGGAGCCAGCATACAGTCAGTGAAGCTCCTGAACACTTGATATGTGGACCTTCAGAAGTCGGCCGGTGGTGTGGCAGCTCCCATAATTTAAAGGTTGACCATCAAGGTTCAATAATAAATCCTACACATAGTTTAGATATCCACAACACAGTATGGATATTTTATATATTCCCACTCCCCAAGAGCAAAGGCATCTTCCTCTTCCATAACAAACTATCCTTCCCTAAATCATAACGCCTTTTAAGCCGGGAGGCTGATATAGCTACTACATATGATTCTCAATAGCTTACCACTCTTAAAGGGGTTGTAAAGGTACAACTTTTTTCCCTAAATGGCTTCCTTTACCTTAGTGCAGTCCTCCTTCACTTACCTCATCCTTCTATTTTGCTTTTAAATGTCCTTATTTCTTCTGAGAAATCCTCACTTCCTGTTCTTCTGTCTGTAACTCCACACAGTAATGTGAGGCTTTCTCCCTGGTGTGGAGTGTCGTGCTCGCCCCCTCCCTTGGACTATGGGAGAGTCAGGATGCCCACTAACACACAGCTCATGTCTATCTGCAACATAGAGAGCGTCCTAACTCTTCTGTAGTCCAAGGGAGGGGGCGAGCACGGCACTCCACACCAGGGAGAAAGCCTCGTATTACAGAGTGGAGTTACAGACAGAAGAACAGGAAGTGAGGATTTCTCAGAAGAAATATGGACATTTAAAAGCAAAATGGAAGGACGAGGTAAGTGAAGGAGGACTGCACTAAGGTAAAGAAGGCTATTTAGGAAAAAAATGATACCTTTACAAACCCGTTAAGGACCGACTCCTGTAGATTTACGTCGGCAGAATGGCACGGCTGGGCAGAGTAACATATATTTACGTCACTTTGAAATGACCGCCGTGCTGCGAGCTCCGTGACCATGCCCGCAGGTCCCACGGACTTGATGTCTGCCGGTGTCCTACAATCAGGTCACAGAGCTGAAGAACGGGGAGAGGCCAGTGTAAACACAACGGGCCAGATTCAGGTAGTCCAGAGCATCTTTGCTCTGGAGTAACGCTTCTCATTTGCGTTGCGCTGCAGAAATTTTAGGAGCAAGTGCTGTCATTCACGAAGCACTTGCTCCTAAAGTTGCGGCAGCGCATCACAAATGAGCCGGCGGAATTCAAATTTAGCGGGTACGGGGCGTGTAGTATGCTAACTACGCGCGATCCCGCCGCCAACGTACTGCGCATGCGTCGAGTGTCAAAACATCCCCGTGCGCATGCTCCAAAATCTGTGAATGAACGTCAATGACGTCACATTCCCATTCATGACCGTTTTACGCAAGCGACGTTTTTTTTTTTTTTCCCGACGCGATGACGACGCCTATACCTAACATAGGATATTCCAACCCCATGTAGGTATAACTATGCGCCGCGTATCCCGTCCGGAAACGTCGTATCGTCATTGCGTCGCGCCGGAATTCGATCGTGAATTGCCGATTTCCGCTCATTAACATATTTTTTGAGCGTAAATCGGCGGGAACGCCCCCGGCGCCATTTTTAAGTTGAAGTAACGATGCGATGGCGAAACTCAGTTACGCTGCTCGCATCGGAACTTCAACCCGGCGTTTCTTGTTTTCTGGTTACAGAAAACAGAAACGCCGGCTCAAAGTCACAGTTAGGCTGGCGGATCACTCGATCCGCCAGCCTAACTGTTCCTGAATCTGGCCCAACATCTCCCCATCCTGCTAATGACACTGTCGCTGATCTTCTGCTACCTGTGATTGGGCGCAGCGATCAGTGATGTATCCCTCGTAGCCATGCCCCTAACTGTTAGAATCACTCCCTAGGACACACTTAACCCCTTCAGCGCCACCTAGTGGTTAACCCCATTCACTGCCAGTGTCATTTTCACATTAATCCGTGCATTTTTATAGCACTGATCACTGTAAAAATTACAATGGTCTCAAAATGTGTCAAAAGTGTCCGATGTGTACGTCATAAAGACACAGCCACAATAAAAATTTAGCAGTAAAAAATAAATACAAATAAATAAATAATAAAAATGCCATAAAACGATCTATTTCATAGACGCTATAACTTTTGCGCAAACCAATCAATATACGCTTATAGGGCTAGATTCAGGATGGAGAGCCTGTCTTTAATTTGGCCTAACGTCATTTACGTTAGGCCGCCACAACTTTATCAGGTAAGTGCTTTATTCATAAAGCACTTGCCTGTAAAGTTAAGACGGCGTAGCATAAATCACCCAGCCAAATTCAAATTCGGCGGGTAGGGGGCGTGTATCATTTAAATGAAGCGCGTCCCCGCGCCGAACGAACTGCGCATGCGTTGGCCGTGATTGGTTCCCAGTGCGCATGCTCCAAATCACGTCGCTACTTGTCAATGAAAGCGACGTCAGCGTAAATGACGGCCAGCTCAATTGTGAATGGACGTACGCAAACAACGTAAATTACGTCGGTTCCGACGTCCATACTTAACATTGGCTGCACCAGCTATAGCAGGGATATCTTTAGGCCGTGCGTAAGTCTTACGTAAACGACGTAAGGAGATACGCCGGCCGGGCACACGTTCGGGAATCGGCTTATAGGCTCATTTGCATATTTTACATGGGAACGCCACCTAGTGTCCAGCCTAAATAATGAAAATAAGATTCAACGGCGTAAGAGACCTATGCCTGTTGGATCTTATGGAAATCTATGCGTAACTGATTCGATGAATCAGGTGCATAGATAGGAGGGCCAGACTCTGAAATAAGACGGCTTATCTGGAGATAAGCCGGCTTATTTCTTTTCTGAATCTGGCCCATAGTGATTTTTTTTTACCAAAAATATGAAGAAGAATACGTATCGGCCTTAACTGTGGAAACATTTAGTTTTTTTATCGATTTTTGGGGGATATTTATTATAGCAAAAAGTAAAAACATTTCATTTTTTTTTTAAAACTGTCGCTCTATTTTTTTTTTATAGCACAAAAAATAAAAACCGCAGAGGTGATCAAATACCACCAAAAGAAAGCTCTAATTGCGGGGGGAAAAAAAAGGATGTCAATTTTGTTTGGGAGTCACATCGCACGACAATTGTCAGTTAAAGCGGCGCAGTGCCGAATCACAAAAAAAGTGCTCTGGTCTTTGGCTTAAGTGGTTAATGGAATCAAGGTAGAGTGTCAAAACTACACCCAGGACATATTTGAAGGTTTTGCTGGTGTGCCTTGAACTAGAAGTGATGCTGTACACACATATATGTTGTATAGTATATACCTATATAACTAACAGTTTTGTAATTTTGTTAATCCCAGAACCAGTCTGCCCAAAGAACAGCCACTATGAACTCTGTGCATCAGGGTGCCCTTCGACGTGTTACTCTCTCTCCCCTCCTTTGGGATGCGACTCTGAATGTTCCGAAGGATGCAAATGTGATGATACCTTTATTTTTAGCGGTGGAGAATGTGTCTCCATATCCAACTGTGGTTGCACATTCAATAATGCATACTACCAATTGGGTGAAGTATTTTACCCCAGTGGACTCTGCAACCAGAAGTGCGTCTGTACAGAGGGAGGAGTTGTAGTGTGCAAAGCCTCTACTTGTGGGCCCAACGAAGAGTGCAAAGTGATTGACGGAGTCCAGAAATGCCAGCCAATAGGCTTGGCACAGTGCTCCGCAGCTGGTGACCCCCACTACATGTCATTCGATGGTCAGGCATTTGACTTCCAAGGCAATTGTACCTACACCTTGTCCAAGACCGTGACGACCAATACCAATCTGGTACCTTTTGCCATCAATGTGAAAAATGAAAAATGGGGCAATGGTCGCGTGACCGTCACCAAACTAGTATCTTTTGAAGTCTACGGATATATCCTCATCCTTCAGTATAATGTCCAAGGTCAGATATTGGTAAGTCATAGCAATAACGTTGATCCATGCAACAGATTTCTAAGCCTAATCTCCTAGGGGTTATCTATTGTAATCTGGAGAGACCAGGATCGGCTAAAAGTAACGGGCCAGATTCTCATAGAATTCCGGCGGCGTAGCGTAAGCCATTTACACTACGCCGCCGCATCGTACTAGAGCAAGTGCTTTAATCTCAAAGCACTTGCTCCGTAGTTTTCACCGGCGTCGCGTAAATCGCCCAGCGTAAACCCGCGCAATACAAATGGGGCGGATTGTATTTAAATTAAGCGCGCCCCCGCGTTGAACGAACTGCGCATGCGCCGGCCGGGGAAAAAGCCCAGTGCGCATGCTCCAGTTCACGTTGTAAAGCGTTGTTGAAACCGACGTCAAAACGACGTGAGCGTCATTTACGCAACTCCCTATTCGCGAACGAGTTAGTAAAACGACGTAAGCGATGGAAAAAGCCAACGCTGACCCGACTCCATACTTAACATGGCATCCGACGGCACCCGACGGCATCCGACGGTACTTCGTAAGGTTACTCCACATAGAAGCTGGGGTAACCTTACGCGGACGAAAACGACGTACGCGACGACGGGGCGGCGTAAAAGCGATCGGGAATCGGTGTACTAGCCTCATTTGCATATGCAAATGAGAAAACAACGTAAAGGCCACCTAGTGGCCGGAGTTGTCATTACAACTACGATCCGCAAGTGTAATGGTTTTACACTTGTCGGATGTTGAAGCGTATCTATGCAAAAGTGATGCTAAGCATCACGCGCATAGATACGAGGCAAAATAAATGGCGATCTGGCCCAACGTCTTTATTGTTCTCTCGAAACAAGAAAAACAAAAACTGTTGTTTTTTTAGCAAAAAACAAACAGTCCATCATTCTGGTACATTGAAGACAACAGAATGGATCACCGACAATATACCAGTCACACACTGGGGTTTGGAGGTTTATGTCTGCTTCAGGGTACCTGCCGCAGGAGCACAGCAAAAGAAAAAAAACAATTCAGCTTTCAGACATTTATCAATTTCTCGCAGCTGTGAATCAGACAAGTGCACTGACGAAAAATGTTTTTTTTTGTCAGGTAAATCATTAGGATCGCAGTTCATAAATTTGTGAATTAAAAAATCCAAAAAAAGACAGAAAATCCAAAAATAGGAAAGAAAATCTTAAAAATAAAAAAGAATAACAAACTAACTAATAATAACTAACTTTTCGTTATTTCAGATAATTCGTAACGTTGGATAATTTTGTATTGGTTACGTTCCATAACAGCCAAATTTGAAAGGAAATTCCAATACTTCAAATTTAATAGTTAGTAAAAGTTAAGTTATTGTTTGTTAGTTATTATTTTAAATTTTTGAGTTTTCAGATTTTCTAATTAACAAATTTTCAAATTTACGAATTTCGCAAATTAAAAAATTAAAAAAAAAACAAAAATAAGACAGAAAATCCGAAAATAAGAAAGAATAACTAACTAATAATAAATAACTATTAAATTATGGGTATTGGAATTTCCTTTCAAAATTGGCTGTTAATAAACGTAACAAATACAAACTTATCCGAAGTTACAAATTATCCAAAATAACGAATGCTGCATCTAAACAAATAGAACACAGCAATTTATTATTAGTAATTTGTTATGTTTCGCTCATTTAGATATGACATTTGCTATTTTAGATCATTTGTAACTTCAGTTAAATGTGTATTTGTGAATTGAGAATTTGAAAGGAAATTCCAATACCTAGAATTTAAAGGTTAGTAATAGTTAAGTTATTATTATTTAGTTATAAATAACTAAAACCATTTAACAAATTGGTAAATTCAAAAAAAATTTAATTAGAAAATCTGAAAAAACTAATAATAACTTAACTATTACTAACTATTAAATTATAGATATTGGAATTTCCTTTCAAATTTGGCTGTTGGGCAATGTAACAAATACAAACTTATCCAAAATACAAATTATCCAAAATAACTAATGCCACATCTAAACAAATGGAACAGAGCAAATTAATAATAAATAACTATAATAAAACATTTTTTATTATTATTGTTATTTATTATTAGTAATTTGTTATGTTTTGTTCGTTTAGATACGACATTCGTTTTAGTAATAGTTAAGTTATTATTAGTTAGTTATTATTTAAAATTTTCAAGTTTTTGGATTTTCTAATTTAGAAATGTTCAAATTTAAGAATTTCCTAAATTTAAAAATTCAAAAATCCCAAAATTGGAATTTCCTTTCAAAATTGTCTGTTAGTAAACATAACAAATACAAACTTATCCGAAGTTACAAATTATCCAAAATAACGAATGCTGCATCTAAACAAATGGAACACAGCAATTTATTATTAGTAATTTGTTATGTTTCGCTCATTTAGATATGACATTTGCTATTTTAGATAATTTGTAACTTTAGATAAATGTGTATTTGTGAATTGTGAATTTGAAAGGAAATTCCAATACCTAGAATTTAAAGGTTAGTAATAGTTAGGTTATTATTATTTAGTTATAAATAACTAAAACCATTTAACAAATTGTTAAATTCAAAAATTTGCAAATTAGAAAATCTGAAAAAACTAATAATAACTTAACTATTACTAACTATTAAATTATAGATATTGGAATTTTCTTTCAAATTTGGCTGTTAGTGAATGTAACAAATACAAACTTATCCAAAGTTACAAATTATCCAAAATAACTAATGCCACATCTAAACAAATGGAACAGAGCAAATTAATAATAAATAACTATAATAAAACATTTTTTATTATTATTGTTATTTATTATTAGTAATTTGCTATGTTTTGTTCGTTTAGATACAACATTCGTTTTAGTAATAGTTAAGTTATTATTAGTTAGTTATTATTTAACATTTTCAAGTTTTTGGATTTTCTAATTTACAAATGTTCAAATTTACGAATTTCGTAAATTAAAAAATTCAAAAATCCCAAAATAAGACAGAAAATCTAAAATAAGAAAGAAAATCTGAAAATAAGAAAGAATAACTAACTAATAATAACTAACTATTAAATTATGGGTATTGGAATTTCCTTTCAAATTTGGCTGTTAGAGAAAGTAACAAATACAAACTTATCCATAAAATAACAAAGCTGCATCTAAACAAATGGAAAACAGTAATTTATTACTAGTAATTTGTTGTTTCGCTCATTTAGATATGGCATTTGCTATTTTAGATAATTCGTAACTTCAGATAAATGTGTTACGTTCCCTAACAGACAAATTTGAAAGGAAATTCCAATACATATAATTTATAGGTTAGTAAAAGTTAAGTTACAGTAGGTGACTGCGATATTGTGTCAATCTCGCTCCCTTTCTCGGCGAGATTGACCACTTGCGAGCCCCATCGCGGAAGCCAGCGCCGAGCTGGCTTGCCGCGATGGAGACAAAGCCGTCATAGAAGCGACGGGGATCCGACGTGGATTCCCGCCAATTCTACACGTGGGAGGCGTTTGTTATGAATCCTGAAAGGGAACTCCCCGCCGGATTTTAAATAAAAATCATGCATGGGTTCCCCCCTCAGGAGCATAACGGGCCCTTAGGTCTGGTATGGGTTGTAAGGAGACCCCCCTACGCAGAAAAAACGGCGTGGGGGTCCCCCCAAAATCCATACCAGACCCGTATACAAAGTACGCCACCCGGCCGGTCAGGAAGGGAGTGGGGGCGAGCGAGCGCCTCCCCCCCCTCCTGAGCCGTACTGGGCAGCATGCCTTCAACATGGGGGGGGGTCATATGCTCTGGGGCAGGGGGGTGCACTGCGGACCCCCCACCCCAGAGCACCCTGTCCCCACGTTGATGAGGACATGGCCCCTTCCCGACAACCCTGGCCGTTGGTTGTCGGGGTATGCGGGCGGGAGGCTTATCGGAATCTGGGAGCCCCCTTTAATAAGGGGGCCCCCAGATACCAGCCCCCCACCCTAAGTGAATGAGTACATCGTACCCCATACCCATTCACCTGCAAAAAAAAGTGCAAATACAAATAAACCACACGGTATTAAAATATTTTATTAGTTGGCCGCCGGGGGTGTGTGTATGGTCGCTTTTATAAAAGCGCCCCCCCGGCGGGCTTCTCCCGACATCTTCTCCGCTCTTCGGGGGGTCTTCTCTGCTCTCCGGGGTCTTCTCCCACTCTCCAGTGCCTTCTTCTTCAGGACTGGCCGCCGCTATCTTCGTGTTAGCTTAATTACTAGCGGCGGCCAGTGAAGGGAAGCGGCAGGGATGAGGGGTTGGGGAAAGGGTAAAGCAGGAAGGGGGGAGAGGCCAAGGCAGGGACCCAACAAAAGCGGACAGAGCCCAGCACAAAACGTGGGGCGAAACGAGCCGATGGACCGCACCCCAAAGGTGGACAACTGCCCTGTGTCAGGAGAGCTTCCCATAGGGGGTTAGCTATTGCGGGGAGGAGCTGGCAAGGCCGCCGTGGTATCCCAGAAGAGGAAGATCAAGAGAAAAGAACTGTGCAGTGGAGGTAAGTATGACATGTTTGTTTAAAAAAAAACTGAAACTATAGTACCACTTTAAAGCTTTCTATAGAAATAAAAATGAAAAATTACATAATGTCTCTTCTTTGTAGATCAATGGTGTATATAATAACATCCCCGTAAATTTGGAAGGTGACAAAATCAGGGTCTACCAATACGGTATAAGAGTGATCATTGACACTGACTTCGGGGTTCAGGTCAGTTATAACCTTGTCTACAATGTGATAGTCATTGTCCCAGGGAACTATCAGAATCAATTGGGTGGTTTGTGCGGGAACTACAATGGTGACAAAAAGGACGACTTCCAGCTCCCAAATAAGAATGTGGTAACAGATGCTACTGTATTCGGTGCCTCTTGGAAGGTCCAGATCCCCGGGGTCACTTGTGATGATGGCTGCGGTGGTAGTGGCAACCCATGCCCACCATGTGACGATAAGAAGAAAGAGACCCTCAAGACGGACAACTTCTGTGGTTTCATGAAGAAGGTTGGAGGTCCTCTGAGTGCCTGCTATGGTGTCATCAATTCCGATATTTACATCAACAACTGTGTCTATGACCTGTGTGCCAGTGTAGGTGATGGAGACATACTTTGCCATAACATACAGAGCTATGTTGCTGCATGCCAAGCAGCTGGAGTCACCATTCAGCCTTGGAGAACTGAGGCATTCTGCCGTAAGTTTCATACTGCTCTTAAACTTCATAATGCATTTATTAGGTTTTATGAATTCTAGTAACCAACAATGACTGTATACAGTACATCAATGTATACTAACTGTTATCTTCTCATATTAGCATTGTCCTGCCCGGCCAACAGCAAGTACGATGTTTGTGCTGATGTGTGCTACTCAACTTGTGCTGCTGTTACTTACCTTGCCAAATGCCCCACGACTTGCTCCGAAGGTTGTGAGTGCAATGATGGCTTCTACTTTGATGGGAAAAACTGTGTGTCAATGGAAAACTGTGGTTGCTTTATGGATGGAAAATATTATAAGGTGGGCACTATGATTTTGTTCTGGCATTTTTATGGATTAGGAGTTTAGTTCTAGACATTTTTTTTGTAAAGTGTAGATACAAGTTAAAGCTATTCAGGTGTTTTTTTTTTGCTGTGTACCCACTGAGATGTCTCTTTATTTTCTGTTCCAATGACTACTGTGAGATTTCCCCAACAGGTACAGCATTAATCATAAAATCTCAACAATGGTTCTGTCATGCCTAGGTTGGTTGTTAGGCACTACAGTATAGCTGGTTTCCATGTTCTTCACCTTTAGAAGTCCCCTTTCCCATAAGGCAAGGAGGCCTACTGGTACACAGTTGAACCCAGGTCTTATACACAATGCTATAGTGTCTGGCTTGAAAACAAGTAGTGGGTGCCGCTCAAGGCTCCAACTAGGTTTTCTCCTGTAATACACCACTGAGAGCGCTGACAAGAACATAGATTATCTCAGCTCAAATGATACAAGAGAAAAAAGGTCTTTTGCACCACACACCACTGCCTGTCCCTGTGGCTATGTGTAATGGCAGGCTCAGACTTGGCTCCAGCTAAGCCACACCACCAATGATGTATTTCACTACACCCAGGAGATTAACCTTAAAGGGGTTGTAAAGCCTCATGCCTCATAGGATGCATTAAGGTGAAAAAACTCCTTGCACTGTCAGCCCCGCCAAGCCCTCATTTTACTTACAGTACCTGAGCCCCGAACTTCCGTTGGGCGTGATACCACATCATTCTCCCCATGGTTTCTTGGCTCTTTATTGGATAGATTGATAGCAGCACAGCTATTGGCTCCCACTGCTGTCAATCAAATCCAATGACGCGTCCACCGGGGGGCGAGGCCGAGTCTTACAATCGGTGGCTACGTATGCAGAGTGTATGACACGGGAGCATGTCCGCAAGGTAACCCGCTCAGGATAGAGCTTCCCAGAGGGGGTTATCTATTGCCGGGAGGAGCTGAGAGAGCCGTCGTGGGACCCCAGAGGAGGAAGTTTGGGGCCACTTTGTGCAAAATGAAGGTAAGTATGACATGTTTTTTTTTTTTTTTTAAACATGAACCCATAGTATCACTTTAAAGAGGAAGTAAACCCACTTTTACCAAAAAACAAAAAAAAACACCACCTGCAAGACAAAGGCATAACGAATATAATACTCACCTCAGATCAAAGCCCCTGCAGCCGTCCTCGGGCAGCCAACATCTTTCCGGGAGTTACTTCTAGGTATCGTGGCTCCGGCGATGTGATTGACTGGAGCCGCGGTGACGTCACTCCCGTGCATGCATGTGGGAGCCGCCAGTGACAGCATGGCCTTCTTTAGGAAAGGCACAATGGCGGTTGCTAAAGTGTGCTTGCACCGCTGTCTACGGCGCATGCACAGTAAAAATTGGCGACCATCGTGGAGCCACCGTGGAGGTTTTGGAGATATTTCAAGCACCTACAGGTAAGCCTTAATCTAGGCTTACATGTAGGAAAAAGTGGTTGTAAAGGGCAGAGGAAAATGCATTGGGGGCGTGGCTTGGCTGGAG
The DNA here is from genome assembly GCA_029574335.1 of Rana kukunoris. Classification (NCBI taxonomy): domain Eukaryota; kingdom Metazoa; phylum Chordata; class Amphibia; order Anura; family Ranidae; genus Rana; species Rana kukunoris. Next base: position 7,514,126 of record CM056058.1, read on the forward strand.
CCCAGGCTGAGGATGTAATCTGTATAAAAAATATGTAAACTGCGATATAAACCGTCTATCCCTAAAAAATAAGTAAACAGTAAGCAGCAATTATTTTGTGTAATATAATCACAAACAGTAAATAGAAAATAAAGAAAAATCACACTAAATAATAAATGTGAAGTCCATAGGTGAATACATATGGATTATATTCATCTGTGCAAAAAATGTCCACAAGCAATGTGATAATAAATCAATCTCTTTCATGGCAGTGTCCATCATCCATCATCAAAAACCGCAGAGAATCCACCACCAGATGTAGAAACTGCTTACCAGCCCCTGTTGACCCCTTATTATAGGGGGTAAGTGCATGCCTATGGCTTAAAGCCCATCCAGGGCCTTTCTCCACATCTCAGGGCTTCTCCACACTTACAATGTCACTCAATGAGTTGCATAAGAATTGGGCACCAAAAAGAGACCCAAGGCTCCACATAATATCATAAAATCCTTGGTGGGTTTATTATGTAATAAAATGATAACACTCACAGCAGTAAGTAAGTAAAAGCACCTTAAGTTTGGTGTGTTTTGGCACACAACCAAACAAACCCATCCATCGGGACACAAGAGAAATTGTGATGTCAGTACGTCGCTCCCTACCCTCCGCGTTTCGTCACAAGAGTGACAGAGTGGTCCGTGACAGTCCGGGTTCAGGTCAGGCTGAGTTTTGAGCATAGTCAAAAACAAATCTGAGGTCATCAACAAGGGAATTCAAACTAGCAGGTTGGGCAGGGAAGGGAGCAGGTGAAGACTATGGTGAAGGTACAGGAACAGCGCAGACAAACAGGGAGCTTGAAGCATGTGTTGCAAATACACTGTGGGATTTTCTGGCTTAAAATGGGTTTGGTCTCCACCCAGAGACTGGCGACATAAATCCCCTTGTAGGTGGACGGGCAGACATGGAGGATGCAGCTCTTCCAAAACCACGATGCTGGAATGAGACCAGCAACTGTCATGGAAAAGGAGCAATATACACTCCTCCACAAAAATAGATGGTGTTTTTTAATGCTGTATCCCCAGGGCTGCTGATAGAAATCACTGGGCCCCGTACAGCCTTTCTGACAGGGGCTCCTCAGTCCGAAAATATCAAATTATATTTTTGCTAAAATGCAACGCCCGCGATGCTAAACTTTTGAATCTTCTCTTGTTACACAAGGATATCATTTTCAAACAATGTTGTCTTGTAATCTCAATGCAAGAGTGAGTTTTTTTTTTAGAAACACAATAAAACATTTTTTTTCCACCACAGCCTAATGAAAGAGTCTTATCCAATGACTGCAAACAAGTCTGCACATGTAGCTTGAATGGTGTCCTGATCTGTGAAGACACCAGCTGTGCAGCTGATGAAGAATGTAAGATTCAAGATGGAATTGTCAAATGTATTAATAAAGGTAATGGCTATGATTTTTTTACGATGTGCACAAAAAAAAAGAAAAGTTTGAAATATTGTCATAAGATTTTTAAATAAATGGAGAAACTGGGCCAGATTCAGAGAGCCATTACGCCTGTCTAACTGGTGTTAGACAGGAGTACTTTCAAATTACGCGTGCCGTATCACTAGTTTGAATCCTCAAACCATGATACTGCGGCGTTGGGCTTCGATCTGACAGGCTTACGTCTTCGTACGCCTTCGGATCTACGCCGCAATCTTTTTGCGGCCGCTGGGTGGAGTTCGCGTAGTTTTCAGTGTCTGGGTATGCAAATGAGCTTTTTCCGGCGATCCACGAAGTTACGAGCGTCGTTCGCAATCGCGTACGTCATTTTTTCGCTACATAAAGTTAAACCAGCTATTAGCTGGTCTAACGTTACGCGGCCCATGTTAAGTATGGCCGTCGTTCCCGCGTCGACTTTCAATTTTTTTATTTTTTTTTCATAAGTCGTCCGGGAATAGGAATGTCCGTAAACGACGCTACTCAAAAATAATGACGTAACGACGTCAGGATAATCGGGAAATTTCTGAACGGAGCATGCACAGTTCGATAGCCGCGGGGACGCGCTTAATTTAAATGCCTCACGCCCCCTAATCGCGTAGTTTGATTCCGCCGGGAGAAATACACTACGCCGCCGTACCTTACGGGCCAAAATCTCTCTGAATTCCTCCTAGAGCCAGGTAAAGTACGGCGGCGTAGAGTATCTCTGATACTCTGCGGGAATCTAATTCTTTCTGAATCTGGCCCACTGTGTCCCTGTTTTCTGCACTTGTTTTAACCTATTATTCTTAGTCCTCTTTGGGACACCTAAACATCTAAAAAAATCCCTTTAAAATGTTGACTTTTGGGATTGAATCTAAAATAGGGATTTATAAACCTTCCACAAATCGCTGGCCATGCACATGGTCAATGAGGCCAGACTCTGCATTCCTGTACACTAGCGGTCAACAGATACCCCAACAATTGCTTTTAACCCGCTAGCAGCCGAAAAAGGGTTTAAAAGGGCAGTGGCGCTTAAGGAGCAGTGTAGACACAGCTCCTACAGCACTTCAAAGATGTGGCTTGCAGAACTTGTTTTGAGTGTCCCGACAGCACACCACTCCAGTGTGGAAGCCCACGGGCTTCCACACTGGAGTGAAAGGAGCGGCTCTTTCAGGGCACTTTGCAGGCACTATTTCTGGCACTATAGCACCTGCAAAGCGCCCCAGTGTGAAAGCCGCCTTGGGGAATGGCTGGTCAGAGTTGCCAAGATAGAGGAGATGGAGGAATTGATTCATACCTCCCAAGACCGCATACAGAAAAGTTCACAAAGACCTGGGCCTGTTGGACACAGTTTAAGAATCTGGAATGTCATAGTCTCTACTTCTCTTCATAGCATTCAATCACCCAGAATGCATAGAGCCCTGAGTTGTGCCTGGGGTTCTGGTGTGAGAAGAGCGCCCCCCACTACCCATTGCCTCTTCTCCCATTCCTTCATCCCTCCAACCCTTTCCCCTTCCCCCCCCTTTTCCCCAACCCTCTCCCCTCCTACTAGACATGCACACACTGAAATATTTTGTTTCGGAATTTCGGTTTTGTCTGAAAAATACATTTATTTTGTTACTCACGAAATTTGTTTTCATTTTTTTAGTTACGTTAAAAAATGCATTCGTCTGAAAATCCGAATTAAGGTTGAATCTGTCAATTGAAGGCTTATGGTGTCTGTTGAATGTTCTAAGAAGTTTCGACAAAGCAGCTAAACTGTACGACGCCGCAATCGTACATTTCCGGTCAAATGCTCCGCCCATAGGCTATAGAAAAATTCTAATGTTGTATGACACTAATAATAATTATATCTGTTAATTATTATTACTAGTCAACCAACATTACAATTCTTCTATAGCCTATGGGTGGAGCATTTGACCATAAATGTCCGCTTGTGGTGATCATATGTTTTTAGCTGCTTCTTTAAATCTTCATGTCTCTATAATGTTGATTCTTTTCTCTCTATGTCGAATAATCTTGGACTAATAGAGTTAGGTTAGGCACATTCGACCGCAGATTCAATAGACACGGATCGATATTGTCACCGTCATGTTGAATCTTCATGTCTCTATAATGTTGTGTCTTTTCTCTCTGTGTCGAATAATCTTGGACTAATAGAGTTAAGGTTAGGCACATTCGACCACAAATTCGATAGACACAGATTGCTATTGTCACCGTCATGTCAGATCTTCTATCTATATCGAACTGTTGACGCAACAAAACGATAATAAAGCATTTTTTATGGACGATCTTTCGGATTCTGGGCAAACAAATGTAAAAATCCCAGAAATTTGGACGAAAACAAATGCACATGTCTATCTCATGCCACGTTCTCTCCTTACTCATTCTTTGCTCTTTCAGCCCTCTCTATTTTCCCATAGTAATTTAACTGACCACATTTGTTTCGGTATCCCTCCATAGACATCTGAAACTTTCCATGCCAAGTTTATTGTGAGTAGACCCATGAGTAGACCTGATGATATTGGTCTCCATGGTAATGCAACCAGTGACAATGAGACTTGATTCACTCTAGGTACCGCACCTTAAGATATATATATGTGTCAAGAGCCTGGAAACTACAGAGCATTTCTAGTAAGGCGGCGATCAGGAAGGTCTCATGGATCATGTACCAGGAAAAGGTGTCAGCTATTTTAAATGATTCAATGTCTAATTTTAAACTGGTTTGGGGCCCCTGGGCTCAGTTTATGGGTATTTCTCTCATCCCGGGAACTTAAGCGAATTTTTTTTAGTTTGTCTTTAGTTATATATGATGGTAATGTCCCTCCACTCCCATCCTTCTTTCCCCCCACACTCCCCTCTCTGTTCCCCTTTGCTTCCTTCTTTTCACTTCCTAGCCCCTTTTTTTTTTTCCTTTCTTTTTTCTTCTCCCTTCTTTATTCTTGCTTTCCCTTTTTTTCCTTTTGGGCAATCGTTTTTTGCCGCTTCCTATCCTTGGTTGTAGATCCAGGGGACAGTCTAATTATTTGGGGATCCCTGCCTGGGGATTGGCTGTCTGGGGGGCCTACATCCATTGGCACAGCGTGTTCCCTTTTGGGGTGGTTGGGGGTTCTACGGCTGCTCTCCGGATTCGGGTTTGGGTCTCATGGGGTTGAGGTAGGGACTCTGGCGTTGCTATTTTGGGCCAGAGTTCAGGTGGCTTGTATACTTCCTTTTCGATTTCTCAGGGTTCTTTTTGGTTTTCTATAGTTTTACTGTCTTATGTTTATGGAACCCTGTTGTTTGGATCTACTGTCTAGTTTTGGTGGTTGATTGAGGTAATCCCTATGTTCATCCCTATGTACACGATTCCCCTTTGTTCTTTGAAAATATTTTTTTTTCGTTTAATTTTATTTTTATATGCTTGTACGACGGATTGCTCTGTACCTTTTAATTATTCTTTTCTTTTGAAAATAAAATTCTTATAAAGTAAAAAGATATATAAATATGTTTTGGTTATAAGTGCAATGTTTATAAACGTATACCATTTATCTGGTTACAATTTAAAGAACCCCGCTGTTCTATTTTCCATGATTCATGACATTTCATGTTAAGCCATTGTGAAGACATGTCATGGGTACCTCTGTAGGTGATATGTTAACCACCGGCCCCAGACCATTATGCAGGTTAAGGACCCTTTTTGTGATTCGGCACTGCGTCGCTTTAACTGACAATTGCACGGTGGTGCGACGTGGCTCCCAAACAAAATTGACGTCCTTTTTTCCCCACAAATAGAGATTTATTTTGGTGGTATTTGATCCCCTCTGTGCTTTTTTTTTTTGCGCTATAAACAAAAAAAGAGCGGACATTTTGAAAAAAAAATCAATATCAATATATCCCCAAAAAATATATATAAAAAAACATTTATTTTCCACCGTTTAGGCTAATGCATATTCTTCTACATATTTATCGATTGGTTTGCGCGAAATTTATAGCGTCTACAAAATAGGGGATCGTTTTATGGCATTTTTATTTATATTTTTTTTTTACTACTAATGACGGAGATCAGCAATTTTTTTCATGACTGCGACATTATGGTGGACACATCGGACACTTTTGACACATTTTTGGGACCTTTGCGAAAAGTGCTATAAAAATGCAGTGATTACTGTGAAAATGACAATGGCAGTGAAGGGGTTAACCACTAGGGGGCGCTAAAGGGGTTAAGTGTGTCCAAGTTTGTGATTCTAACTGTAGGGGGCGTGGCCGGATGTGTGATGTCACTAATCGTCGTTCCCTATGACAGGGAACAGACGATCAGTGACAGCCACACTAGGAAGAACGGGGAAGGTTTGTTTACACTCACCTCTCCCCGTTCTTCAGCTCCTGTGACCCGATCGCGGGACACTGGCAGCGATCGGGTCCCGCGGGCGTGGTCATGGAGCTTCAGACCGGGTCGCGAGTGTGCCTTTTAAAGGGCAACGTACCTGTATGTGCTTGTGCCCAGCGGTGCCCTATATCGGCGTTAGGCGGTCCTCAAGTAGTTAAAGGTATTTTATGCACAATTTCGTTTTCTTTCAATAAAGATATTTTGTGGAAAACAAAACAACAATTTTGTGTAAATATTTATTTGTTTCCCATTGTATGCGTTTATTTTAGATCCATGCAAGTCTATCGCATGTAGGATCAAGGAAACATGCCAGGTCCAAAATGGCAAAGGAGTGTGCATTCCAAATTTTACAGGAATTTGCTGGGCTTGGGGAGACCCCCATTACCGTACCTTTGATGCCTACAGCTATGACTTCCAGGGCACCTGCACGTATATCTTATCTAAATACGATGGTAATGATGTTGGTTTGGTGCCATTTACCATCGAGGAGAAGAACGACAATAGAGGCAGCCAGGCTGTGTCATATGTTAGGACCGTCAATATCTACGTGTATGGATACAAGATAACCATTATGAAGGGAGAATATGCTAAAGTTAGGGTAAGAAGCTATTATAAAAAATAAATGTGAATTTTGTTCAAAAGTAAACATTTAACACTGTTTTTCTTACCGTATTTTGGCCGAATGCATTTTCGTCCGAATTTCAGGGATTTTCGCGTTCGTTTTAGCAAACGATGACGAGTGTGCAAAATCTAAAATCCCAAAGATCCAACATAAAAAATGTTTTTTTTTTTTTTGTGACAACAGTTCGATATAGATAGAAGATTCAACATGACGGTGACAATAACGATCTATATCCTCTCCCGCTCCTCCGGGATAACAACCAATCGGCTTTTAGCCGCATCGGTTGTTATCCCTGGATAGCCGACCTCTGTCTCTAAAAAAATTGATTGATCCGGTTGAGTTGAATTACAAATTACAGAAGCATCACAAATCTGGAATGCAATTATTTCATATGCCTTGTACACGCGACCGTTTTTTACGCCGAGAAAACTGCCATTTTTTACATCGGTCGTGTGTATGCTCCCTAGCAGTTTTGTCGACGAAAAAAAATGCCCGCAAAAAAATTTAAACCAGCTCTCTTTTTTCTGGTCGTGTTTCCCGTCAGTTTTTTTCTCGGCTTGAAAAACAGTCGTGTGTATGCTTTTCCGAGGGGGAAGGAAAAAACGTGCATGCTCAGAATCAAGCCTAAAAGCAGCCCAAAGGCTGGTGCCATTCAAATGGAACTTCCCCTTTATAGTCCCGTCGTACATGTTGTACATCATTGTGTGTTGGTCGGACGTTTTTGTGCATGAACGTGTGTATTCAAGTCAGGCTGGAGAGGAATCACGTCGGGAAAAACATGGTCGTGTGTACGAGGCATGACAGTTTTAGCAAGGTGCCAATAATTGTGTCCAGACCATTTTCGGAGTTTCACGTCTAATTTTTGTTTCTCCGCTTTTTTGGTGTTATATCAAATACAAATAAAATAAATAAAGTTGAGAATGCCTAAACATTTGTAACTGCAACCATTTTCTGAGCAAAGTGGTGCATTATCTGACAGGAATGCAGGGGTGCCAATATTTTTGGCCATGATGGTATATACTTGTAACGGTCAGGGGTTCCATTCCACCAACCCACGACAGCTTATCGACACTCCACAATCCAGCAGACGAACATGGCCCATAGGATTCCCCAGAAACGAGACACACAGCTCTGTTTGAGGTTTCAAACGAATAGATACTTTAATGTTAAACTCAGGCTTTTATACAGTAGAAGCCAAGAGTGAACAATGAATCAACTCCACCCACAACATGACACAAGGAGCCCAATACACATCTTTAGTCAGACTTTTTGGCACCAAGATAATCTACATGAGTTAATTACTAATCCTTTTACCCAGACAAGGTGACTCCAAGATAAGCTCCTTTCACCTGCTATACAATACACATTTATCATCAATAGAACTTTCACACAATACAGTGTCAATTAGCATCACACAATAAAACGGTCTTTAGAAGCCAGACTGGGGTTAGTTTACATGACAGTAGCAGACTTAATTACCACCTTAACAGTCTATGTTCCACATTGAATGACACACTGTCCTATTGACCTGTTGGGTTCAGAATCAACAACCTGTAATTAGTTATTTGCAGACATTCTTGAATATATTATGAATTATCATTACTGTCCCATCTCATGTAATCCGAGATATCAGTTTTCAGTCATCCTATGCCCCTAGTGGACATAGGATGACCCTAGACACAAGAGTCTTTGGTGAAGCTGAAACAGGAGTACCCCACACCCTTCAAGAGCCTCTGGGTCCCAAGGGCCACACCGTTAAAATACTGTATACATACTCTTATTGAATTGTTTCTTTTCTTTTCTTTAACGAAACAGGTGGATGATATCCTCACGAATCTCCCTGTAAATTTGTTAAATGGAAAGATCACGGCAAGCATCAGTGGCAGCTCTGCTGTTGTCCGAACCGATTTTGGTCTACAGGTGAGCTATAATTACGTCGCTCGTGTTGAGATCACGCTTACCAGCAGCTACTACAGCCTTACACGTGGTCTCTGTGGTAACTTTAACCAAAATATCAAGGATGAGCTCATCACCTCTGATAACAGAACTGTCTCCTCTATCATCGACTGGGCCAAAAGTTGGAAAGTCAATGACCGGGATACTTTCTGCTTTGACTCTTGCACCGGACGTAATTGTCCAATCTGCGACGAATCCAAAAAGATCCTGTACGGAGGTGACAATAAATGCGGTCTCATCAGCAAGGTTGCAAATGGGCCTTTCAGGGAATGCCATCCAACAATTAACCCCAACAACTTCTTTGATAGCTGCTTGTATGATGTCTGTATGAACAACGGAGCCAACCAATTCCTGTGCCAGGCCCTCGATGCCTATGCTAATGCCTGCAGGAAACAAGGAGTTAAAATATATGATTGGAGAACACCATCTGGTTGCGGTGAGTATTAAACTGCATTCTCAAAAACTGGTTGCGTATTCGATGACTTAATGTTCTAATGTCGCGTACACACGACCGTTTTTCATGATGCAAAAAATGCAATTTTTTTAATTGGTCATTAAAAACAATCATGTGTGGGCTCCAGAGCATTTTTTTTTGTGTTTTTTCACGTCGTGAAAAGCGGTCGTGTGTGGGCTTTAACGACGGGGAAAAAAACGCACATGCTTTAAAGCAAGTTATGAGACGGGAGCGCTCGTTCTGGTAAAACTAGCGTTTGTAATGCAGATAGCACATTCATCATGCTGTAACAGACTGAAAAGCACTAATAAACTGCACTGATGGGCACTGATGAGGCTCCACTGATGGGCACTGATGAGGCTTCACAGATGGGCAGTGATAAACTGCACTGATGGGCACTAGTGAGGAGGCACTGATGAGGCTGCATTGGGATAGAGGCACTGATGGGCACTGATAAGGTGGCACTGATGGGGCTGCACTGATGAGGAGACACTGATGGGCATTAATGAGGCTGGACTGATGGCACCGATAAGTTGCACTGATAGGCACTGATAAGGCTGTACTGACATGATTAGTGCACTGATTATTGGTGTAAACAGTGTACTCCATGTGCCCTGTCAGATCGGCACTCCCTTCCTGTGTGAGGAAAGGAGAGTCTATAACCAACAACTGTGTTTACATGTTACCAGCTATGATTGGAGAAGGCTGGTCACATGGTAAAGACCTCTATGATTGGCCCTTTACCCCAGTCTGTGACCTGCTGTGTCCATGGATACCTTCCAGAACCGGACGCCCACGCTGTAGCTGTCTTTTGGCTATAGTGCGGGTGGGAACTGGTTAACAAAATAAGCGATAAATCAGGTACGTCAGGTAAAAAATTTCCACATTTGAACATTAAGCAGAGACCATTATTCAAATAAAAATTTATAAAAATTGCTTCAACATATTGACAATGTTTTTGGGGTTTCTGCGAATGATGTATATATATATACTATACTATACTTTTTCTTTTGTATTTCAGTGTTGCCATGCCCTGCAAACAGCCATTATGAGTTCTGCGGTATTGCCTGTCCAGCCACCTGCACGGATCGTACAGCCCCATCCCGGTGCACTGAGTATTGTGTGGAGTCCTGTCAATGTAACGATGGCTTTGTTCTTAGCGGTGATATGTGCGTTCCTATCTCAAGTTGCGGATGCTCCTACAATGGTGTCTACTACCAGGCCAACGAAGAGTTTTGGGCAGATGATAACTGCCGTGTGTTCTGCAAGTGTGACCCAAGCCTTGGCGTGGTGGTTTGCAAGCAAATCAGCTGTAAGCCAAATGAGCGGTGTATGGTCATGAATGGAGTACGTGGTTGTCGGCCCTTAAGTTTTTCAACTTGCACAAGTTCTGGAGATCCTCACTACACAACCTTTGATGGCAAGAGATTTGACTTTATGGGTACCTGCATATATCTACTGGTTGGTGTGAGTTCCAGTGACCGTTCACTGACCCGTTTTAATGTTCAGGTCCAGAACCACAATCGTGGTGGGAACAAAGCCGTGTCCTATACCAAAGTTGTGACCTTGGAAGTTTATGACATGTTCTTCACGCTGAGCTGGGACTATCCACGTCGAATTTTGGTATGTGTCGATGGATGGATGCTGGATGGTTGGATGGATAGATGATGGAGAATGATGAATGGATGGCTGATGGAGATAGATGATGATAGGTAGAAGATGGATGAATAATTGATAGCTAGACATCTAGATAGATAGATAGATAGCTAGACATCTAGATAGATAGCTAGACATCTAGATACATAGAAAGATAGATAGATAGATAGATAGATAGATAGATAGATAGATAGATAGATAGATAGATAGATAGATAGATAGATAGATAGATAGATAGATAGATAGATAGATAGATAGATAGATAGATAGATCAGAAGACCTGAGCCAAAGGTGGTGGAACTGAGTTCCACCAAGTTCCAGCTGAAAAAAAGCCCTGATAATGGCTCATCTCTGTCCAGGCAGGACATGTGTTTTGTAACTATTGTTTCAAGTTCCTTCATTTGTTTTCCTTCCTATGCAAAATTTCAATATTATTTACTATAATAAGCTCTTCCTGTCTTTTAGGTCAATGGTGTTGTCACCTCTCTGCCATTTCACTTCCAAACCAACGAAGTGGTGGCATTTATCAGTGGTAGACAGGGCATTATAAAAACTGATTTTGATGTCACTATTACATATGACTGGGATAGCTATTTGGCAGTCACCATACCTAATACTTATACCAACGCTGTTCAAGGCTTGTGTGGAAACAACAACAAGAACGCCAACGATGACTTTAACATGAAGGATGGAAAATCAGCAGCAAATGCAGTTGCTTTCGGTAACAGCTGGAAAGTCGGTGACGTTTTTGGTTGTACTACTGAGTGTACCGGAAACTGCCCTCTGTGCACTGAAGCTCAAAAACAAGCCTACATGGGTGACAACTTCTGTGGACTTATCACAAAGGCCAGTGGGCCTTTTGGCCTGTGTCTCTTAGTCATTGACCCAGCACCTTATTTCAACGACTGCATTTATGATGCTTGCCAATACAAGGGACACCCATCTTCATTCTGTAAAGCCATTGGCCTCTATGTGGCTGCATGCCAAGCTGCTGGTGTGACACTTCAGGAATGGAGGAAACCAAATTTCTGCAGTAAGTAATAATTGAGTTTTATTATTCCCCGCAATATTACTGAAAATAGACACTATGGCCCGGATTCACAAAGCATTTACGCCGACGTAACTCACCTTTTCCCGGCGTAGCATAAATATGCGCACGGGGTATGTATGCGCCAGAGTCACAAACCAAGATACGCCTAAAAATAGGCCATTCTACCCCGACGTATCTTACTTACGCCGGCGTGGCGTGGGCGCAAATATGGTCTGGACGTATGTTGCTTCTCCCATTGATTAGGCATTCAAATATGCAAATGAGGGAAATTTGGCGATTTACGAACGTACTTTGTGTAAGTTTTACGCCCGGTGTAAAGTTATTCCCCATAGATGAGGCGCAACCCATGCAAAGGTATGGACCAGGGAACACAAGCCTAAGAATTGTATGTTGGACGTCTGTGAATATGGGCCGACGTGTGTCTGGCTGGGCGTAGGTTACGTTCACGGCGTACACAGTGATCCGGCGTATCTTAGGCAGTTGTTCCGACGTGGTTGTGAGCATGCGCACGGGGATACATCCGCGTCTCGACGCATGCGCAGTTCGTTTTAAGTACTTGTCTGGCGCCCGGCCCATCATTTGCATGGGGTCACGCTTCATTAGCATGGATCATGCCCACTTCCACCTACTTCCACCTACTTCCACTTACACCAGCCTGCGCCTTCGAAATATACGCCACGCTGGTGCAACGTTGGGAGCATTTGCTTTGTGAATTCCATGCTTGCCTCTCCGCGCTGCGTCGGCGTAGCGTAAAAGAGATACGCTACGGCGGCATAAATGTGCGCCGATGTCTGTGAATCCGGGCCTATTTTGCCACAATGCCCTGAAGTCTATGTGGAAGATTAAATTTCTTTTTTTTTGGGGGGGCATTTAAAAAAGTTAAAATATTAGTACACAGATAATAAGTAGAACACTCAAAAAAAAACAGTTCTTAGGTAGTTGTGGGATAGGGTTCCCTGAATAAATTAGTTTTCAGGGATCTATTACCTAAAGGTGGACAGGGTAGGGGCTGATCAGACATACCGGGGCAGGGAGCTTCAGAGGATGGGAGAGGCTCTAGAGAAGTCCTGGAGGCTAGCATTGGAGGAAGTTTCAAGAGAGCTAGAGAGCAGGAGGTCCTGGGAGGAGCGGAGAGAATGCATTGGGTGATATCTGCAGATGAGGTTGGTGATGTAGCTGGGGTAGATGTTGTGGATGGCCTTGTACGTTGTGGTTAGTATTTTGAATTTTATACGGTGGGGTAGGGGAAGCTAGTGATGGGATTGACAGAGAGGAGCAGCAGTCACAGATCGGTTAGTGAGGTGTATGAATCTAGCAGGAGTATTCTTTATAGACTGAAGGGGGAATAGCCTGTGTAAGGGTAGGCTGTTGAGGAGAGAGTTGCAGAAGTCAAGGCGGAAAATAACCAAGGAGTGAATAAGTTGTTTTGTGGTATCATTAGTCGGGAAGGGGTGAATTCTGGAGATGTTGCAGAGGTTAAAGCGGAGGTCCACCCTAATTTTTTTTTATTTTTTTTTACTTACCAGAAACACCCTGTTGCTAGGCAGTCCTAATCTTCCACTTCCTATACTGCGGAGCTCCTAGTTGACTTCCTCCCTCGCCTGTGTTCCTGGGAAATGACGACACATCATTTCCCAGGAGTTTGTGGGCATTACTGTGATCGGAAATCGCGTTATTTCCTGACAGGAAATGACATGACTTAGGGCAGATCACAGCGCCGAGATATGTTTATGTATGTTGCCATAACAAAGGGGCGGGACCTTCCTCCATCGCCGCCCGTTGTTATATCAACTATAGAAACAATCAACGCTACGGCCGTCGTTTAATAGCGCATGTGCGAGATCCCAGCATGCACCTCTCTTAGGAAAACCAGGAACAGATATCGACTGGGCTTCACATGCCCATAATTAAGATGAAAATGGCCACAAGCACAGGGAGAACATATTCAGTAAGTCTTTTTTATTGTTAATAAATAGATCTGGAACTATTTATCTTCACCGGCGTATAGAGCGCACCCTCAACCTAGAAGGGAAAATCTGGCCAGATTTCCAGACGAGAAACCTGAAAGCCTCGTACACACGCTCGGTTTACTCGGCAGCAGTTTTCTTGCTGGTTCTTGCCGAGAAAACCGAGCGTGTGTACAAGGCTAAAGTGTAACAGACTTTCCTATTGTTTCTTCTGTGGTTTTGGACACAACACTTGTAAACACTGATTTGATCTATTGTTCCTCCTAGGTTTGTCCTGCCCTGTTAACACTCATTATGAGTTCTGTGGAAATGCCTGCCCAGTCACATGTTATGACCTCTCCTCACCCACTGGTTGTGACTCTCCTTGTAAGGAAGCCTGCTATTGTGATAATGGATTCATCTTGAGTGGTTCCAGGTGCGCGCCCATCCAGGACTGTGGCTGTGTCTACCAGGGTATATATTACCAGAAAAATGAGGCCTTCTACTCACAAAATCAGTGTTATCAAAGGTGCATATGTGGGGCCGATGGCATTGTTACTTGCCAGCCAGCATCCTGTGGACCTGAAGAAGAATGCAAACTTGTCAATGGAGTTTTGGGATGCCAACCCAAGAGTTTTGGCAACTGTGTTGCCTCAGGAGATCCACATTATATCTCCTTTGATGGTCTAAGATATGACTTCCAAGGCACTTGCACTTATACCTTTGCAAAGGTGGTGGTTAATGATCCCCGACTTGTGTACTTTTCCGTGGTTGTAGAAAATGAGAGTTATGGAAATGGTCTAGTGGCTGTGACAAGACTGGTGGTGGTATCTGTGTATGGTTACACAGTGGCTATTCAGCGAGACATGAGCTATAGAGTAAAGGTAGGTGTTTCTTCTACTAACATTTGTTTTCTATTTCCTCTTATAGATTTCTTCTTTTGGATTGAAACTAAAGTAACACCAATAATAAAACATACTTAAAGGGGTTGTAAAGGTTGGGGGTTTTTTAAAACAAAAAACAAACATGTCATACTTACTTCCGCTGTGCAGTTGGTTTTGCACAGAGTGGCCCCCGATCCTCCGTTTCTGGGGTCCCTCCTATTCTCGAGTGACCCGTGAGAGAAGCGCTCTCCTTCGGGACACCCATGCGGGTGTGCTACTATGTCCTGCTTCTGTGTCTATTGACACAGAAAGCAGCACTCGGCCCCACTTACCGACGCCCACGTCATTGGATTTAATTGACAGCAGCAGGAGCCAATGGCTGCACTGCTATTAATCTATCCAATCAGGACACAAGACACCGACCAGAGCTGGTGCGCTCATTCCGTAGTGGGAAACACAGGGCTCCGGTCAGTACACCGGGCTAGGTGGGGCTGCTGAGTGACAGAAGGTTGAGGTTTTACAACCCCTTTAATGCTTAATGCCTAGTACACACGATCGGTATTCCCGGCGGTAAAAAGTCCACCAGAAGAACCAAGGGGAAAACTAAGAACCCGCTCAGTAGCTTTTACCCCTTACACACGGCCGGCCAGGAAAACTGCCACAAGACGTTTGGTCGGGAACCCCGGCCATGTGTATGCTCCACCGCAGTGTTTCCCCATAGGAGAACTGCCAGCTTAAAAACTCGGCAGGAAAAAAGAGAACATGTTCTAATTTCTCCCATCTGGATTCCCGGCGTTTTTCCTGTCAGGAAGGGCATGTGGCCTGGTATGGTCCTGAAGGGGGGATAACTCGTCCCCTTCCATTTCCTGACCCGATTGGATAAGGGTCTGATATGCATTTTAGGGGGAACCCATGGTGTGCTTTTTTTTATTATTTAGCGTGGAGTTTCCCCTAAAGATTCATACCAGACACAAAGTTCCTGCCATTGTCGGGATCAAAGTCGGATCCCTGTTCATTGAAGTTGGCCGCATGTCAGACTTCAAATTGCACGGCAAAGTTGAATCTACAGTGGTACAATTGTTGTGTCTCACCAGTGTGAACCCGGCCTAAAAGAGAAGCAGGGCCAAAGCTCTTTTGACCCTACTTCTCCTGTGGGTCACAGATGTGCATGACTGTAGTTCTGCACTCCTATGACACATTTTCAGCTGACGGTGGGCTAAAGTCCGCTGTTGGCTGGTGTCACTCAACCAATTTAGACTCTGAACGGGGTCCACTGGATATGCAGCTAGCTCATCCTCTCAGTGACCCACTGAGCGCCTGACCCCCCTCCACAGCCTGGTGATCACTAGAGGGGCAGAGCAGAGAGCCAGTGACTGTCACCGAATACTGAGAACTGAGCGATCAGTGGTCTTTAATCGCTCAGTTCTCAGTGTAGAGCCTATGGGGGACAACTGCAGCTGGGATCGATGCTGCTGCCATATAGGTGATTGTGATTGTTTGCTATTTTAGACTCCCATATATCTCTTTTAGCTTTTGGTAATATCTTTTTTATTGCTGGCCATCCTCTCCTTTTCTCCACTTCGATTCTTTCAAGCATAATAGCCTACTTCATTGAGTTAGCTGTTCTCTTATTATGTAATAAAATCAGAAAACTTTAGTCCAGTCATTTGGCCTTCTAGCAAAGAGCCACCATTGCCCTATGTTGAGAGAATGTGGCCTAGTATGGGCCAGGGGGGGGGGGTTATCGCTCATCCCCTCCCCTTCCCTGATATGCTCAGATAAGGGTCTGGTATGGATTTTGGGGGGACCCCACACCGTTTTTTTGGCGTGCAGGGTTCCCCTTAAAATCCATACCAGACCAAAGGGTCTGGTATGGTCTTGGAGGGGGAACCCATGCCATTTTTTTTTTATTTGGCAGCGTTTCCCTAAAAGATTCATACCAGTGGTCTTTGATCGCTCAGTTCTCAGTGTAGAGCCGGTGGGGAATAGCTGCATCTGGGATCCATGCTGTTGCCATCTAGGTGATTGTGATTGTTTGCTATTTTTTGACTCCCATACTTCTCTTTTAACTATTGGTAATAGCTTTTTTATTGCTGGTCATCCTCTGCTTTTCTCCACTTCAATTCTTTCAAGCATAATAGCCTAATTTATTGAGTTAGCTGTTCTCTTATTATGTAAAAAAGTAAGAAAACTTTAGTCCAGTCATTTGGCCTTCTAGCCAAAGGTGCGAAGGATCCATTTATTTGCTTTCATTATATCCACAGTATTCTTATGCCTAGTACACACGTGCGGTTTTTCCATCGGATAACTATCCGACGGTTTTCCTGACAGAATTCCTCTCAGGCTGCCTTGCATACACACGCCCAGACAAAAGTCAGCCTGTCCAAAGCGCGTGATGTACAACACGTATGATGGCACGATAGCGCCACCCTTTGGGCTGCTTTTGCTGATCCTCGTGCTAGTAAACGTTTTGGTGAAAGGCGATTCCATTACGAGCGCCAGTTTTACCAGAAAGAGCGCTCCCGTCTCGTACTTGATTCCGAGCATGCACGGTTTTCTGCCCATCGGAAAACCATGCAGGCGAACGGTTTTCCGCTCTGATTTTTGGCCTGAGGGAAAAAAAGAGATCCTGATCTCTTTTTTTGTTCGGCAGTTTCCCCGTCGAAAAAACTGCGATGGAGCATACACACGGCTAAGATTCCCGATTAAAAGCTCTCCCATTAGAAAAAAAAAACGATTGTGTGTACGAGACATTAGAACTTTTCACAATGCCAGAGTTAAAAGTTTTTCTTAAATACATTTTTATCTTTTCATAGGTTAATGGAGAACTTATCGAATTGCCATTGAGTCTAGAAGACAACCGAATTGTCATTAACCGGGAAGGAGCCAATGTTATCCTGCAAACAGACTTTGGCTTGAATGTTCTTTATGACACAATCTATTATGTAGTCCTTACTATACCCAGCTCATACCGTGGCAAGATGGGTGGTCTCTGTGGCAATTTCAATGGTGATGGCAAAGATGAATTCCAGCTTCCCAATGGGCAGGTTGTTAAAAACGTGAATGAGTTTGGTGTTTCCTGGAAAGTGAACGTAGCTGGTGTCAAGTGCAGTGATGGCTGCGAAGTAGGTGTGTGCCCGGTGTGTACTGATGCCAAGGTGAAGCAGTACAGTGTGGGATCGTCTTGTGGCATGATTACAGACCCAGCGGGACCCTTCAAAGCGTGTCAATCCACGGTCAAGCCCAATGATTATTTCAACAATTGCCTTTATGACTCTTGTGCTGTTGATGGCAAGGACAACATCGTGTGCAAGAGTCTACAGGCCTATTCAGCCGCTTGTCAGGCGGCTGGTGTTACCATCGGCTCTTGGAGAACTTCTACATTCTGCCGTAAGTACAAAGCAAAACAGTTTTCTTTTTGGGATCCAAAATAAAAATAAAATTGAACAAGTCCCAACTGACTGGAGCTTTGTTCAAGTTTACTCACTTACCAATGGCCTGTTTATAAAAAAAAAAAAATGCATGTTTAACCACTTCAGCCCCCGGAAGAATTTCCCCCCTTCCTGACCACAGCACTTTTTGCGATTCAGCACTGCGTCGCTTTAACTTACAATCGCGCGGTTGTGCGACATTACAACCAAACAAAATTACATATTTTTTCCCCCACAAATAGAGCTTTCTTTTGATGGTATTTGATCACCTCTGCGGTTTTTATTTTTTTGCGCCATTAACATAAAATAAGCGCACATTTTGAAAAAAAAGCAATATTTTTAACTTTTTGCTATAACCCCCCTGCCGGTATCCCCGAGCGCGACTCGGGTTGGATTTTTCATGTAAATATCGATATCCCCGAGTCGCGCTCGGGGTGAATATGCAGAGCCTGCAGCGCGCGCTGGCTTACCTTATATCCAGGCGGGGTACTGTGTGAGCGAGTGGCGTCCTCCATTCGACTCACACAGTGCCCGCACGCCGCCGATCTCCGTTCCCTGCGACGTAACGGCGCACGGGGGCGGAGACCGGCGGCAAATTCAAAAAAGTAAACAAACACATTACATACAGAATACTGTAATCTTATAGATTACAGTACTGTATGTAAAAAGTACACACACCCCCTGTCCCTAGTGGTCTACCCAGTGCCCTGCATGTTCTTTTACATAATAAAAACATTTTTTTTTGTGCCTGCAAACTGTAGATTGTCCATAGCAACCAAAAGTGTCCCTTTATGTCAAAAGTGATTTTAGAGCAGCTAGAAAACAGCGATAATAAATGATAATCACTTGCAGAATTGAGCGATAGCGATTTGTGGGGAAATTCGTCATAAAAAAATAAAAGTAATGACAGCGACAATTCTGCAACTGAGCAAATTTCAGTGATTTTGATTTGATTACATTAGTGAATAATTTTTATTATAATTACATTATTATTTGTTATAATTATTTATAGTTATTTATTATATTATAATTTTATGATTTTGTGTTTCAAACTTTATCATACCCGGGATGTCTACTAGACTCTGGTTTGGACAAATTTAAGTGAGTTATTCCTAAAAATTGCAGGCCTACAGTATAAAACGCAGAATTTCCATGCAAAATAATTGTACCGCTTTTGGTACATAATTCCAGACAGAATCATACCGCCAGGGAGGTTAATAACTATTCCCAATATATATATATATATATATAAAATCCCTTTCTCAGTTTAGGCCGATACGTATTCTTCTACATATTTTTGTTACAAAAAAATCGCAATAAGTGTTTATTGATCGGTTTGCGCAAAAGTTATAGCGTCTAAAAAATAGGGGATTGATTTATGGTATTTTTATTATAATTTTTTTTTATTAGTAATGTCGGCAATCAGTGGTTTTTATCACGACTGCAACATTATGGCGGACACATCGGACACTTTTGACACTATTTTGGGACCATAGTCATTTATACAGCGATCAGTGCTATAAAAATGCACTGATTACTGTGTAAATGACATTGGCAGGGAAGGGGTTAAACAGTAGGTGGCGATGAAGGGGTTACGTGTGTCCTAGGAAGTGATTCTAACTGTGGGGGGGCTGGACTACAAGTGACACAACTAGGCATGTGCAAAAGTGAAACATTTGTTTTGTCTCGTTTCGTTTCAATTCGTCATTTAATTAATTTTGTTAAGTTAGGTTCGTTACATGTGTTGAATTTGTTTTCGGAATTTCGAAAAATCCGGTCGAAATCGAAAATATTCCAACTAGATTAGAAAACAAATAGTCTCTTTTCGAATAGATTTTTTTTTCCGAATTAAATTCGAATAGAATTTTTTTTTTCTAATTCCGATCGAATTTAGTCCGCAGGTTTTCGATTCGGAATCGAAAACGTTCGTTCTGATTCGGTAAATTCGCTAATATTGCAATTCGGGAATTCGCATGCATCCGAATGTCCGAATAATGGAAAATTCGTCCGAATTTCGATTCGGAACGAAACAAAATGCACATGCCTAGACACAACGCTGATCACTGCTCCCGATGAGTAGATCACTGTCCTGTTACTAGGAAGAACAGGGTTAATGCTTTGCTAATTCCCCCGTTCTGCCGGTCCGTGACACGATCGCAGGACACCAGTGGAAATCAAGTCCGCGGGTCCCATGGGCACGGTCAAGAAGCTTGCGGCGGGCGTGCGCCCACACGGCGGGTACAGGTATGTTGCTTTTCGCAGCCATGCCATTCTGCCAGCGTATATCGGCATTAGCCGGTCGGCAAGTGGTTTAAAATGCTAATCTGGAGCAGTGGTCTCCAACCTGCAGCCCTCGGGCCAGGTGTTCCTCTTTTCTTGCCTTTATCGGCACCTTGGGGCACTATTGCTCCCACTGAAACCAATGATAGGGCACTATTTCTGCCACTGACACCGACAGTGAGTCAACATTCCTTCCACCGGCAGCAACAATGGGGCGTTATTAGGGCTGGGGGAAAATCATTTTGAATCTAGAATCAAGTTGAGAGGTCAAATCGATTAAGATTTTCAGCAAATCAATTTTGTAGATTTTTTTTCACCAGGATTGGCCCTGAGGAGCTGCGGGCAGGAGTTTTTGGGCATGGTCGTGGCTTCGGCCTAGTCTGCGAGGCCGGACGCCATGGACTAGGCCGAAGCCGCGGCCTCGCCTAAAAACTCCTGCCCGCAGCTCCTCAGAACTGGCGTGGTGTCCATAAAGAAAAAAAACTTGATTTGGATCGTGAATCTAGTTTTTTTTGTTAAATCTCAGATTTTTTTTGGGTGGAAATCGCCCAGCTGTAGGCATTATTTCCCTCCACTGATACCAACAATTGCCAATTTTCTCCCCTCCTACTGATCACTGGTACGATGTAATTTTCTTACTCCCACCAACAACATTGTTTACTCAGAGACATTTCCTACTCCCACTGGCCACAATACTGCCCCTCTAAAGTCTAAGGCCCCGTACACACGACCGAGCTTCTCGGCAGAATCCAGCGAGAAGCTCGCTGGGAGACATATTCTGCCGAGGTTCTCGGTCGTGTGTACACTTCCGACGAGTGTCCCGTCGGGAAGCTCGCCGAGCCAAAAAAGAGAGCACGCTCTCTTTTTCCTCATTGTTCAATGAGGACTTTGGCTCGACGAGCTTTTCCGACCGCTCATCGGGAACCTCGTCGGGCGGAACGGTGGGTTTAGCCCGACAAGGTTCTCGTACGTGTGTACGCGGCCTGAAGCATAGTAATCTGGCCCTTACAGTAGTTTAGAAAGTTTGATGACCCTCTGATCTAAAGCGTTGAATGTGGGCATTTTTTGTTTGTTTTTCAGCCCTTCCTTGTCCAGCCAACAGCCATTATGAACTTTGCACCAGAACCTGCGAACAAACATGCTTTAGTCTAATAGCACTAGCCAAATGTACAGAAAGATGCTTTGAAGGCTGTGAATGTAATGTTGGGTATGTCCTGGATGGAGGTACTTGTGTTAATACAGACAAGTGTGGATGTGTTTTCAATGGAAGATACTTGAGTGTAAGTACTCTACCAGTTAGTTTTTTCCTTAAATTTTGCTACTCCATAATATGTGCACTAATATGTTGTGGACATCTGACCATTGAACCTGCCTATATGGTAAAAACTAGGGTTGTCCCGATACCGATACCAGTATCGGTAATCAGGACCGATACTGAGCATTTGCGGGAGTACTTGTACTCCTGCAAATGCCCCCAATGCCAGATCCAATACTACCCCCCCACAGCCACCCCGACCCCGCCGCCGCAACGCCACAGTTGCATACCGCAATGCCGCTGCCGCCGAGTTAATCAGCGCGGGGAACATTACAGCTTTCGTTTGAATAGCTGTAGTGTTCCCCCGCTGCACTGTGTATAGACACTCCCCCTTGCTCTGGATTGGACGAGTGATCTGTCCAATCCCGGGAAAAGGGGAGTGTCTATATGCGGCGGGCGGCGGGGAGCTGTGATGTTCCCTGCACGCTGATTAACCATGCGGCGGTGGCGGCGTCAATGGCGGCATCTAGGTATGGGGAGACATGGCTGCATATGTGGGGGGACATGGCTGCATATGTGGGGGGACATGGCTGCATATGTGGGGGACATGGCTGCATATGTGGGGGGACATGGCTGCATATGTGGGGGACATGGCTGCATATATGGGGGACATGGCTGCATATGTGGGGGACATGGCTGCATATGTGGGGGGACATGGCTGTATTTGTGGGGGACATGGCTGGGGGGACATGGCTGCATATGTGGGGGACATGGCTGCATATGTGGGGGACATGGCTGCATATGTGGGGGGACATGCTGCATTTGGGGACACATTTAAAATAAAGTATCGGTATTCGGTATCGTCGAGTACTTGAAAAAAAGTATCGGTACTTGTACTCGGTCCTAAAAAAGTGGTATCGGGACAACCCTAGTAAAAACTATACGGAAACGCATTTAAATTACAGTGGAACCTTGAATTACGAGCATAATCCGTTCCAGGAGAATGCTCATAATCCAAAGTACTCGCTTATCAAAGGAGTTTACCCATTGAAGTCAATAGAAACAAAAACAATTTGCTAAGCATTGACTTCAATGGCATGCAATACCGCATGCGGCTAGAGGCAGGGGACCTGAGCCTTGGAAATGTCCAGAAAGGCCCGAGGACAGTTCAACTGACCTCGACAAACCTCGGAAAGAATCCTTTTAGAGGTTTGCCGAGGTCAGCCGAACTGTGTGCTCTGTGTAGGGGTTGTGCCCCTTTAATCCAATCAGCTGTCAGAGCTCTCTTCACTGAGCTCTGCAGTGTGTAATGTCAGCTCCCTGTGCCCTTTTTTTTAACTCTCAGACAAGTTTATAAATTCAGAACTTTGAATGGATGTAGAGAAGACAGGGTTGCAGATAGACAGGTACAACTTAGGAGGATTTGTTTCATCTCTGCGTATCACCTGGGTATATGTAAAGATTTTCAACCACTTTAAGTGCTGTTTATTCTAAGATGGGCCATTCTCCATTTTGTTTGTCAGAGGCCAAGTCCGCAGCTACTAGGAGTTATGATTTACTTGATTGTTTTTTTCCATTTAGGAGGGAGAGTCCTTTGTCAATGCTGACTGCAGTCAACAATGTAAGTGCCAAGCTGGTGGAGTGACCTGTACACCCATTTCATGTGGACCGCAAGAACGCTGTGACCTGGTGGACGGAGTGCGAGGCTGCTACAAGACGGAATGCACGCTCAGCCCACAGAAGTTTGTCACGTTTGATGGGCTCTCAGGAGGACCAATTGGAAATGGTCCCGTAGAGTTGATGTCTTTATGTAACCGTAGACAGTTTAGAATACTCGCTGATATTCAGAGCTGTACAGGAGTACCAGCATCCGTTGCCAGGCTCCATATTTTCCTCAGTGAAGGCCTAGTGACCATCTCTAAGAGCATGGAAGTTTGGGTAAGTAGCCAACTACCGATATACTAAGTATGCCAATGTCTTTGTAAGTCTATAGCCTCGTACACACGTTCCAACTTTATGGCCATAATTGTCTGATGGACGTGTTGGGTCGTAAAATCTGACCGTGTGTGCGCTCCATGAGACAATTATTGGCTGAATTAACACCAACAAAAGTTGGCTCTTCCTGCTCACCAATTGTTGGGCAATAAATCTGTTACGTCGGTTTATCCGATTGTCTGTACGCAAGTTGGTCCAACTAAAATCCAAAGTACATACACGCATGTTCAAAACCAATGTTAAAGATCAGCCAACAATAGCAGAAGTTGCCCAAATGGTGGCGTAAAGAGCTGAAAAACCACGTGGTTTGGTAAATGTTGGCTGAAAAAGTTGGGGCGTGTGTTCACCAGAGAGAACAAAGATTTGCAGTCCAAAGACCACGGCTATTGAACGCTCTACCAACAGACATCCGCATGGAAGAAAACCATCGGGCCTTCAGGAAAAAACGTAAGGCCCACTTTTTCTGAATGATTAGGACGACACCGGATGGAAAGCGCCTTGAAACGATTTAGTTCGCATTTGTAGTCATTCACTCACTCACTCAACAAGTTCACAGTCAACGCCCTTCAGACAAAAATCCACAAAAAAGTGGGTTGGAAGTTGAATCGTGTGTATGAAGCTTAAGTTTTTCTAATTAGATAAGCCTTTGTCCTAATTACATTAAAGCCTCGTAAACACGACCTGTTTTCCCGGCAAGAAAACTGCTGGGAGAGCTTTTTGCCGTGAAAACTGGGCATGTGTATGCTTCCTCGCCGAATAAACTGCCGGGAATCCCGGTGGCAAAAATAGAGAACCTGCTCTTTATTTTAACCGCCGGGGTTCCCGGCATTTTTTTTCCGCCAGATTTTCTACACTTGTCAATGAAAAACACTGCTAGGCAGTGCCGAGGGAGAATAAGCTCTGTACCTACGGCCAGGATTCCCGGCCAAAGCTCTCTCTCAGTTTTCCCGGCAGACTTTATACCACCGGGAATCCCGGCCGTGTGTAAGTATTTTCTAGTAGCCATCAGAAAATGTTTGTAACACACAGTGCCATTGTTGAGTTGTCAATGTGTTGAATGCCGATAGTCATTGCGCAATCCATGCCAGTAGAAGAAATGGCCCAAAGCTGTGTCAGGGAAATGGCGTGGAAGTACGCAATCTTGCCAGGAAGTGGCCCAAAGGCTGTGTCAGGGAAATGGCCGTGGAAGTACTGGCAATCTTGCCAGTAGAAGAAATGGCCCAAAGGCTGTGTCAGGGAAATGGCCGTGGAAAAACTGGCAATCTTGCCAGTAGAAGAAATGGCCCAAAGGCTGTGTCAGGGAAATGGCCCGTGGAAGTACTGAAAATCTTGCCAGTAGAAGAAATGGCCGCCAGAGGCACATCATGTGACAGGTGGATCCCCCTGCCGGCCTATAAAAGGCTGCCACTGTCTGACCCAAATTTCTGGATTGTCGTCAGACTTGACATTAGGCCTTGTAAACATTTCCATCCTACTCCATAAGAGGTGTAGACTGTGGCCAAATTTTGCTCTGACCTCTGGCTTCTTGCATTTTCCAGGTAAATGGATTTTCTGATGTTTTCCCCATCACTGTTGGCATTCTCTCAGCCTCTGCCAAGGACAACTTGATTTTTGTCCAGGTTGGTGCAGACTTGAAGATCGAGTTGAGCAATACAGGTAGTGTCTTGATCCGTGGGACACAGGGCCTGAAAGAGTTGGTTTGTGGAGCGTGTGGAAACTTCAATGGTAACAGTGCCGATGACCTCAGATCTCCGTCTGGAAAGGTGGTCACTAACGTGGTTGAGCTCATAAAATCCTGGTCAGCCCTTGACCTCAACAGTTGGTGAGTGAAGCTTTGTGAATGTTTCCTTTTTTTTTTTTTTTTTTAAGGAAGGTGAAGCTGTCCATGATCAAAAGTATAAATAAAATACGGCAAAAAGTTTAAAATTGTATTACCGTATATATATACTCGCGTATGAGCCGACCCGAATATAAGCCGAGGCACCTAATTTTACCACCAAAAACTGGAAAAAACGTAGTGTCCCGAGTATAAGCCTAGGTTGAGAAATGCAGCAGCTACTGTAAGTGGAAAAGGGGGTCAACGGTGACCATCTGCAGCCTCACTGTGCCCATCTGCAGCCTCACTGTGTCCATTTGCAGTCTAATGCCGTGTGCACACGGTCCGAATTTCTCACAACAATTGTTTGATGTGAGCTTGTTGTCGGAAAATCCGACTTTGTGTAGGCTCCATCGGACAATTCCGATGGAGAAAATTCCACGCATACTCGGAATTAAGCAGAAGAGCCTCACTGGCTATTGAACTTCATTTTTATCGGCTTGGCGTATGTGTTGTATGTGACGGCGATCTTGACGTTCGCAAATTTCAGACAACATTTGTTGGACAACGACAACTGTTTTGTTGTCGGAATGTCCGATCTTCTGTACGCATCATTACGGTGCCCATCTGCATGCCTCACTGTGCCCATCTGCATGCCTTGGTCTGCATGCCTCACTGTGCCCATCTTCATGCCTCGGTCTGCATACCTCACTGTGCCCATCTTCATGCCTCTATCTGCATGCCTCACTGTGCCCATCTGCATGCCTCGGTCTGCATGCCTAACTGTGCCCATCTGCATGCCTCGGTCTGCATGCCTCACTGTGCCCATCTGCATGCCTCGATCTGCATGCCTCACTGTGTCCATCTGCATGCTTCGGTCTGCATGCCTCACTGTGCCCATCTGCATGCCTCGGTCTGCATGCCTCACTGCGCCCATCTTCATGCCTCAATCTGCATGCCTCACTGTGCCCATCTGCATGCCCCGGTCTGCATGCCTAACTGTGCCCATCTGCATGCCTCGGTCTGCATTCCTCACTGTGCCCATCTGCATGCCTCGATCTGCATGCCTCACTGTGTCCATCTGCATACCTGATCTCCCACTGTGTCGTGCAGTCTTAACTGCAGTCGACAGCCGTTCAGTGTAACAAAGCCCTGCCTCCTCCTCGTCCTCGTCTGTATCCAGTTGTAGACTAATGAGAACGTTTGGAGCCAGTAGATATAGACAGCTTTCCAGAACCCAGGGTAGGCGTTCTAAAATAAATTATTCTCTATGAAAATATATAACAATATCGGCACTTACACCGACGTATCTCGAGATACGCCTCGTAAGTGTACATATGCACCGTCGTATCTACACGCCGTACCCACAGAACTGTATGCAAAAAAACTGATTTCATCCGACCGACGTAACCTGCCTACGCCGGCGTAGAGTGGGCGCATATTTACGCTGGACGCATTTGGAACTCCCATTGATATTCGATGCAAATATGCAAATGAGGGAGTTACGCCGATTCACAAACGTACTCGCGCCCGACGCATGTTTTAAGCGATTTGTGAAAGGGTTACGACCGGCATAAAGTTATTCCCCATATAGGAGGCGCAACTCATGCAAAGGTATGGACCAGGGAACGAACACCGTTGAATTTTACGTTGTTTACTCCGTTTACTTAGTACGTGAATAGGGCTGGGCGTAGGTTACGTTCAGGTTGTAGGCAGTGATTCGACGTATCTTAGGCAGTTATTTCTAGACATGTGCATTCGTTTTCGTTAGAATGCATTTTCGTCCGAAAATCTGTTTTTTTCGTTATCGTTTTAACAAACATTAACGAAAGCGCAAGAAACGAAAACCGAAAGATCCGACATAAAAAATGCTTTATTTTTGTTTTCGTTGCGGTAAAAATTCGATATAGAGAAATTCGACATTATAGGGAAAGGATTCGACCTTATAGGGAAAAGATTCAACATTATAGGGAAAAGATTCGACATCATAGGGAAAAGATTTGACATCATAGGGAAAAGATTCGACATTATAGGGAGAAGATTCAACATTATAGAGAAAAGATTCGACATTATAGAGAAAAGATTCGACATCATAGAGAAAAGATTCGACATCATAGGGAAAAGATTCGACATTATAGGGAAAAGATTTCGACATTATAGGGAAAAGATTCGACATCATAGGGAAAAGATTCGACATTATAGGGAAAAGATTCGACATCATAGGGAAAAGATTCGACATTATAGGGAAAAGATTTGACATTATAGGGAAAAGATTCGACATTATAGAGAAAAGATTCGACATTATAGAGAAAAGATTCGACATTATAGAGAAAAGATTTGACATTATAGGGAAAAGATTCGACATCATAGAGAAAAGATTCGACATCATAGGGAAAAGATTCGACATTATAGGGAAAAGATTCGCCATTATAGGGAAAAGATTCGACATTATAGGGAAAAGATTCGACATTATAGGGAAAAGATTCGACATTATAGAGAAAAGATTTGACATTATAGGGAAAAGATTCGACATCATAGAGAAAAGATTCGACATCATAGGGAAAAGATTCGACATTATAGGGAAAAGATTTCGACATTATAGGGAAAAGATTCGACATCATAGGGAAAAGATTCGACATTATAGGGAAAAGATTTGACATTATAGGGAAAAGATTCGACATTATAGAGAAAAGATTCGACATTATAGGGAAAAGATTCGACATCATAGAGAAAAGATTCGACATCATAGAGAAAAGATTCGACATCATAGGGAAAAGATTCGACATTATAGGGAAAAGATTCGACATTATAGGGAAAAGATTCAACATTATAGGGAAAAGATTCGACATTATAGGGAAAAGATTCGACATTATAGAGAAAAGTTTCGACATTATAGGGAAAAGATTCGACAGTATAGGGAAAAGATTCGACACTATAGAAATAATAGATTCGACATTACAGAGAATAGATTTTGATTTATGAGAAAATAGATTCGACATTATTACTAGTCATACAACATTAGAATTCTTGTAGGCGGAATATTCGAACGGAAATGTACGATTCGACGTAAAGATTCGACGTTCCGTCGAATATTCTTTTGACCATTCGACAGAAACCAAGTATTATTGGATTTTCGGACGAAAGCTATTCCCCAGCGAAAAACAATATAAATCAAAACGATTTTCGGGAATAATTAAATACATTTATTTTCCAAAAGAAAACGAAAAAACAAAATATTCCAGTCTACACATGTCTAGTTATTTAGACGTGATTGTGAGCATGCACACTGGGATGCGTCCAAGTTACAACGCATGCGCCGTTCATTTTAAGTACTTGTGTGATGCTCAGCCCATCTTTTGCATGGGGTCACGCTTCATTTAAATGTATCACGCCCAGTTCCAGCCCACTTCCACCTACTTTGACTTACGTCGGCTTACGCCGATGACTATACGCTACGCCGGCGCCACGCTGGGAGCATTCCCTTTGTGAATTCCATGCTACTCTCTCTGCGTTGCACCGGCGTAGCGTAAAGAAGATACGCTACACCCGCATAAAGATGCGCCGAGGTATGTGAATCCGGGTCATCTATAACACATTTTTTGGGGTTATTTATTTAATTCTTTAGATGAAGAACTTAAATTCAACATTTTTTTTTTTATCTCTTGTAGCAATGTATGAAACACGACAACAATGCCTTCCACGTTTAGCATTCAACTACAAAGGACACGAGAAGAGGATTTCCTTTAATGCAAATCTTCTTTATTCAAGTTTATTTTTTTCAGACATAAATAATAGCATTTTAACGAATACTTTTAAATTCAATGATGCAAAATAATTCATGCTTCTTTAAATTGTATTATGATTTTTTGGTTTGCAGAACATTAAACCTAAAATACATTTTGTTTAATATGAAATAAATACTTTAATGCTGTATCAAAAATTACTAAATTATGAACTGTAAGCTGCTCAAATGTAGCAGGAAACACAGGGCCAGATTCAGCAAGAATTAGATTCCCGCAGAGTATCAGAGATACTCTACGCCGCCGTACATTACCTGGCTCTAGGAGGAATTCAGAAAGATTTTGGCCCGTAAGGTACGGCGGCGTAGTGTATTTCTCCCGGCGGACTCAAACTACGCGATTAGGGGGCGTGAGGGATTTAAATTAAGCACGTCCCCGCGGCACTCGAACTGCGCATGCTCCGTTCAGAAATTTCCCGCCGTGCATTGCGCGAAATCACGTCGTTACGTCATTTTTTTTTGGAGTAGCGTTGTTTACGGACATTCCTATTCCCGGACGACTTACGCAAAAAAAAAAATTGAAAGTCGACGCGGGAACGACGGCCATACTTAACATGGGCCGCGTAACGTTAGACCAGCTAATAGCTGGTTTAACTTTACGTAGCGAAAAAATGACGTACGCGATTGCGAACGACGCTCGTAACTTGGTGGATCGCCGGGAAAAGCTCATTTGCATACCCCGACGCTGAAAACGACGCAAACTCCACCCAGCGGCCGCAAAAAGATTGCAGCGTAGATCCGAAGGCGTACGAAGACGTAAGCCTGTCAGATCGAAGCCCAACGCCGCCGTATCATGGTTTGAGGATTCAAACTAGTGATACGGCGCGCGTAATTTGAAAGTACTCCTGTCTAACACCAGTTAGACAGGCGTAATGGCTCTCTGAATCTGGCCCACAGTTTGTTGATTTACAGATTTTTTGTTTTTTTCTGTGGAATATTGCAAGTATTTTTAATAATAGAAAATATATTGGGGATGTGAAATATCTTTGGCTATGCGCTAGTTTTTTTTAATTATTATTATTCATACTGGCAGATGATCCAGGCAACCACTTAAAAAAACAAATAAATTAAATTAAATGATAATTAATAAATACTAATAATAAAATAAATAATTGTAATTAAAATAAAAAATAATTATTATTTGTTTAGCATCATCTGTGACATTGTCTGACGAATAATAAAGCTTTGAGCAACCTTTTGATGTCCACATTTCCTCATAGTAGTAGTAGAAGGAAATTTCTGTACCGTGTTATTCACAGATAGTAGCCTAAAAGTGGAATTAAAGACCGGGATCATCAAATCTTCTAACCACTTCAATACCGGACACTTACGCCCTCTTCCTTCCCAGGCCAATTTTCAGCTTTCAGCACTCTCGCACTTTCAATGACAATTGCGCGGTCATGCTACACTGTACCCAAATGATTTTTTTTTTATCATTTTGTTCACACAAATAGTGCTTTTTTTGATGGTATTTATTCATGACTCCCATTTTCTTTTTCGATATAAGCGGAAAAAAGAGCGTCAATTTTGAAAAATAAAAAAAAATATTTTCTACTTTCTATTTTAAAAGAAATCCAATAAAATCTTATTTTGTCATAAATTCAGACCAAAATGTATTTTGCTACATGACTTTGCTGGTAAAAAAAATCCTGTTAAGTGTAATAATATATAAATTATTTAAATATAATAATTGGTTTGTGTGACCAAGGACAGATGTGCGCAGATGATCATGTACAGATGTGCGCAGGTGATCACGGACATATGTGTGCAGATGATCATTGGAACATGTGATTTTACTGTTCCATATGTGGGGGACAGGTGCTTTTACTGTGTGGGGACACTATTTTGGGGACATTGTGTGTTAACACTGTGTGGGGACACTGGGCACTCAGAGTGACATGAGAGAATCGGGATTGCGCCGCAGCGCGGGCATGCCGCGGGCACATGTGATCCTCCTCCTTCTGAGGGATGTTCCTGAACATCCACTCAGAAGGCGGAAGCACCCACCCGGCAGTATATGTGCAGTGGCCAGGTGGGAGGTGAGGTCCAATTCACTGTCCGCCTCTCTGTGAACAAGGTTAGTGTCACGTACCCAGGGCCAGGGCAAGGGATGGGCAGGAGGCGTGGCTATCCTTGGTGTAATTCTTTATTGCAGGGGTGTGGGCACCCTTACCCTGACCCTACAGGAAGGGGGGTGTAGTTTGGCATCTTTGCCCTCGGTGCTGGATGGCCTTGTCCCGGTGCAGTAAAAAAAATCTCGACCTATGAAAGTCCTCGACCGTATCACTTCCGGTGCGGCTACGTCATGCAAACAGCTGGCTTTACCGCGCATGTGTGACTTCACTGCTGCTTTATCGCACATGCGCATATGCAATTTTCGGGTCCAGAAAAATTATAGACCCGAGCGGTTAGGCGGAGCGGCGATTTGTTTTAACTCGTCATCGGCAACACCACGTTCAGCCCCGCCCCTGGGCTGTTCTTGCTACTAAACTGTACTGAAGATAAGTGGAAGATAGAGCGGTGCTTGGAGAGGGGAGCTTTCCCTGTGAATAGCACTGTGTGTGGCCCACTCCCCTCTCCAATCACCGCTCTATCTCCCCCTCCCACTTTCCTTTGGACCAAGTCAGTAGAAAGAACAGCCTAGGAGCGGGGCGAGGCTGGACACGGTACTGCCGATGACGAGTTTAAACAAATCAACGCCCCGTCCACCTGCTTGTTACATTTACTCTGCACATGGATACAGATAAACAAAAATCTGCAACAACATTTGTTACAATCTCCGCAATGTACAAAGATCACTCAGAGGGGGATGTTTTTTTTTCTCAACCAAAGTGGAGTTACTCTTTAAGGTTATAATAATAAATGGTTGTGATTGTTTTGTAAAGATTTTTTTTTGCCTTATCTCTAAATGTATTGTTTCATTGTTTTATACATTTTAACAATGGCCCGGGGCATTATAACTTTTTTACATCATGTGCTGATCCAGACTATAAAGAACCATTGGCATATTAGAAACCCAGGCTTTGTTCTAGGTGTCAAAAATATTGTTATGATACATGACAAAATGTCACCGTACTCCGACTCTGAGAACTATTGTTCAGTGATTTGCAGTTGATGGGTCCTGTACTCAAGGATTTGGTACGGACTGTGGGCTGAGCAACACATTGTTATCACTGTGGGATTATGGAAAGGGAGACGGTACAATTAAATACAGTTCAATGCAAAAGGATAGGGAGGGCCCTGCTCATGGAGCTTACAATCTAAAAGGTAGGGGGAAGTGGTACAAAAGGTAGTAGATGTGGGGGATAAGCTGGTGGAGGTGGTCGATGTACAGTTTTTAGTTGGAAGCAGGGTAGGCTTCTCAGAGTTAATGCATTTTCAGATGGAGGTGGACAGGGTAGGAGATAGCCAAACAGATTGAGGTAGGGAGGAACTGGAGCTAGAGAGAAGGAGAAATCCTGGAAATAGGAGATGATGGAGCTAGAGAGTAGGATTAATCCTGGAAATAGGAGACGATGGAGCTAGAGAGAAGGATAAATCCTGGAAATATGAGAAGATGGAGCTAGAGAGAAGGTGAAATCCTGGAAAAAAGAGAAGATGGAGTTAGAGAGTAAAAGAAATCCTGGAAATAAGAGAAGATGAAGCTAGAGAGAAGGAGAAATGCTGGAAATAGGAGAAGATGGAGCTAGAGAGAAGGTGAAATCCTGGAAAAAAAGAGAAGATGGAGTTAGAGAGTAAAAAAAATCCTGGAAATAAGAGAAGATGGAGCTAGAGAGAAGGATAAATCCTGGAAATTTGAGAAGAGGGAGCTAGAGAGTAGGAGAAATCCTGGAAATAGGAGAAGAGGAAGCTAGAGAGTAGGAGAAATCATGGAAATAGGAGAAGATGAAGCTAGAGAGTAGGAGAAATCCTGGAAATAGGAGAAGAGGGAGCTAGAGAGAAGGAGAAATCCTGGAAATAGGAGAAGATGGAGCTAGAGAGAAGGTGAAATCCTGGAAAAAAGAGAAGATGGAGTTAGAGAGTAAAATAAATCCTGGAAATAAGAGAAGATGAAGTTAGAGAGAAGGAGAAATCCTGGAAATAGGAGAAGAGGGAGCTAGAGAGTAGGAGAAATCCTGGAAATAGGAGAAGATGAAGATAGAGAGAAGGAGAAATCGTGGAAATAGGAGAAGAGAAAGCTAGAGAGTAGGAGAAATCGTGGAAATAGGAGAAGATGAAGCTAGAGAGTAGGAGAAATCCTGGAAATAAGAGAAGATGAAGCTAGAGAGAAGGAGAAATCCTGGAAATAGGAGAAGAGAGAGCTAGAGAGAAGGAGAAATCCTGGAAATAGGAGAAGATGGAGCTAGAGAGAAGGAGAAATCCTGGAAGTAGGAGAAGATGGAGCTAGAGAGAAGGATAAATCCTGGAAATAGGAGAACAGGGAGCTAGAGAGAAGGAGAAATCCTGGAAATAGGAGAAGATGAAGCTAGAGAGTAGAATAAATCCTGGAAATAAGAGAAGATGAAGATAGAGAGAAGGAGAAATCGTGGAAATAGGAGAAGAGAAAGCTAGAGAGTAGGAGAAATCGTGGAAATAGGAAAAGATGAAGCTAGAGAGTAGGAGAAATCCTGGAAATAAGAGAAGATGAAGCTAGAGAGAAGGAGAAATCCTGGAAATAGGAGAAGAGAGAGCTAGAGAGAAGGAGAAATCCTGGAAATAGGAGAAGATGGAGCTAGAGAGAAGGAGAAATCCTGGAAGTAGGAGAAGATGGAGCTAGAGAGAAGGATAAATCCTGGAAATAGGAGAACAGGGAGCTAGAGAGAAGGAGAAATCCTGGAAATAGGAGAAGATGAAGCTAGAGAGTAGAATAAATCCTGGAAATAAGAGAAGATAAAGGTAGAGAGAAGGATAAATCCTGGAAATAGGAGAAGATGAAGATAGAGAGAAGGATAAATCCTGGAAATGGGAGAAGAGGGAGCTAGAGAGAAGGATACATCCTGGAAATAGGAAAAGAGGGAGCTAGAGAGAAGGATACATCCTGCAAATAGGAGAAGAGGGAGCTAGAGAGAAGGAGAAATCCTGGAAATAGGAGAAGATGGAGCTAAAGAGAAGGAGAAATCCTTGAAATAGGAGATGATGGTGCCAGAGAGAAGAAGATGTTGGGAGGAGTGGAATAGATGATTTGGTTTTGATGTAGCTTTGGGCATTTTTGTGGAAAGCTTTATCTAATGTAATTAGTATTTAGAATTTTATACCTAGGGTCTTGTGGAAACCAGTGGAGGGATTGGCAGAGTGGGGCAGCAGCCACAGATCGGTTAGTGAGTTGAAGGAGTCTAGCAGCAGCAGGGCCTAAAATCCTTGAACGGATTGCAGGTCTTTCCCTGGCCATGCCCCCCCTACACCAACCTCACCCTCACTCCTCCATGGCCCTGCTCTCCCTCTCTGTCTGTAGTGCCTGACGTTCCTGCAGTGTCTTGGAGTAGCAAGCTCTCCACAACTTTGCCAAGAACTGGGTCTTGGAGGGCATCATGCAGTACCATTGGCAGAACAAGGCGGATGCCATTGCCAACTATGCTAGAGGAGGCCACTCTCATGTGTAGGCAGTGCAACCTCTTCAAATGTGAGCTGTGCTACCTCTGCTGTTATGCCCCCCAGGCATTGCTGGAAGATCCACAGCTGCTACTAACTGCAAGACATGTGCATTCGTCTACCTATTCACTTTTCAGAACGACGTTATGCTTTGTCGAATGAACGACGAAAATTCATCAAAACATCATTTTTGAAAACTTTCCAAAAATCGATTTTAGGGGGAAATAAATTTATTTACGGACGAAAACAAAATCGTTATTGTTTTAACTATGTATGGTGATTGTCATTTTGGGTTCGAAAACATTTATTTATTTTATTTAATTTTGGGTGCATCTTTAAACCCCACACACCTACTATACAAAGTGATTACAAACAAGAAGGCTCTAGTCTCCCGCCGAAACCATTGTGTATGAAAGATCTATGTAGCTTGTTTGAGGCACATCCACATAAAAAATCGACAGGCCGCGGAAGTTTATTTTCGTGGGATTTAGGAACGAACCCCCTATACCCTTCAGATGAACCCGACCACTACTGGAGGATTGGGAGGAGTTCGATGCTTTGTTGACCCCTGGTGGGGTTGGCCATCTGGTTGGGGAACCCTGAGGGGAGCACCGGGACCACCTCGTTGGCCGTCTGGCACGCACCCCCTTCACACGAAAACTCGACTTGTATATGAGAGAAAGCATCGAAAATCGTCATTAAGATTGTTTTCGGACTGTGATATTGTATTTATGAAGACTTATGTATGGTGATTTCCATTTTGGGTTCGACATTTATTTACATTTATTTATTTTATTTAATTTTGGGTGAAAACAAAATAAATCTAGTGTGATTAAAACGATTTTTGGGAGAAACTAAATAAATGTATTTTACGGACGAAAACGAAATTACGAAACAAAATATTTCAGTCTGCACATGTCTACTAACTGCCCAAGGCCGAGTGACCTGGATATTGAGCTCCTCGAAGATCTCCACTTGTTCTGACCATGAGCAGGAAGAACCACAGCATTGTCCAGTGCAAAACCCCTATGTTCTACCAGTGTCTGGAGAAGTCCTAGCACCACAGCCAGAAAGTCAAGACTCTGGGGTCCATATGAAAGATGCACTAGGTGAGGGGGGAAACACTGGTAAGGGGGGGTCAAATGGAGGGGGAAAACAAAGGCATGGGTAAGCTCAACAAGGTGGGGGTGCACAAGTGCATAGGGTGGCACAAGGTGAGTGGGGGGAAGCTGCTGAAGATGACGGGAAAGGGGGTGGCACAAGTTTGCTGCACACAATGGTGACAAGGTAAGGGAGAAAGGGGGTTCACAAGGTAAGAAGTGAAGAGGGGGATACCCAAGATATGGGGATGGGAGGAAAACTGCACAAGGTGAAGGGGTGCAAAAGGTGTGGGGTTGAGCAGGGGGTAGTTCACAGAGTGGCCCTGAACCTTCTCTTTTGGGGTTCCCTGCCATTGTCGTTCGCTCATCTATTTCTGTGCATCCATAGACACACACAGCATGTCTTTGGCCATCCTCATACTGTAGAATGGCAACTGCTGCTACCTCTGTGTCGTGTGAGGAGAGGAACATAGCTGGACTGAGCTGGACTGAGGCAGGACTGTAAATATATAGAAAAGTAAGGGGCTGATACCACGACTGGAACATTTATTTTCTTAACCACTTACGATCCGCCCGCCGTTGTTATACATCAAAAAAATATATATAATGTTTGGAGTTTCTATTTTCTAGCAAAAAAACAAAACAGTTTTTAACTTGTAAACACCAAATCTCAGAAAGAGGCTCGGTCCTTAAGTGGTTAATGTAATGGAATTTATTTAAAATAAATGAAAATAAATTCTGCTTTTAGGAGCACATGAACTTTACAGCAAGTGCTACAATTGACTATGTTATTAATTCCAACTTAGTTTTTTTATCTCCTAAATTATTTGTAAATTATTATGAAATGATTACCCCTTCTGTATTCACCACGCACTCTTTACCACACCTCTTTGTTTCTTGCCATTATTTCTTCTCTGTACATTGTTCTCTGCAATTACTTGATTTTCATTCAAAGCTGTTTGACCGAGCGTATGAAAACCTCATTCTGAGTGGAAGGACTGAATGCTCCTCACCAGCAGGTAAGTCCTGAACTGATTATTACCATTCACAATTTTATTACTTTCTCATTGTAACCAGGAAATTTAGTCTTTGAGCAAATACCGTATATACTTGAGTATAAGCCGAGTTTTTCAGCAGTTTTTTTGTGCTGAAAATGCCCCCCTCGGCTTAAACTCGAGTCACCCTTTTGTCACCTGATCTCCTGGACTTTTGGGACCTGGTACTTGGCACTAGATATGTGCATTCCCGTTCGTACGAATGTTATTTTCGTACGAAAATTTCCATTTTCGTACCCGCAGGATAATGTGTACATACGAAAAAATTAAAGCACCAAAATACGAAAACTACGAGATTACGAATGAGCCGCATAACGAACAACCGCAAATACGAACGAATGATCCGACGAAAAAAAACGACAAAACGAAAACGGCAAAAGAACAAAAATGACATCTATAACAAAAGATTTGCATGCTGTATTTTGTTTGAATCCTTTTTCTGTTTGTTTTCAGTCCTATGTTCATTGTTCATCTGACATCTATAACAAAAGATTTGCATGCTGTATTTTGAATCCAAAATACGAACAGAGAAAAGGAATTTAAAATACAGAATGCAAATCTTTTGTTATAGATGTCATATGAACATACGACTGAAAATAGCAAAAGAAAAGGGTTTCAAGATACTGCAAATCATTGACGAAAATTCACGAAAATTATTGTCTAACAAGTAACCGACATGAATTAAACAGAATAACGAACCATCCCGCATGTACGAAAATAAAACAGTAACGAAAATACCAAACGATCGGAATACGAAAAAATCGCGTCATACGAAAAACGAACGGGAACAAACAGGAAAACGGGCGTCTTACGAAAAACGAACGAAAACGAAAAAACGGAACGATACGAAACAGAAAAAAAAAAAAAGATTTTTTTTTCTGTGCACATGTCTACTTGGCACACATGTAACCCCACTCTTTCTCTACAAGTGTGCAAAGTTTTTTGTCTGGGAGACCTGCGGCGGCGGAGCACCGATTTGTTCAAACCTGGGCACCCCTTCCATAGACTCCTATGTTTAATGGTAATTTCTCCAGTGATTTGGAGACTTGGTACCGGCCAGTCGTAGGTCCCCTGGACCTGGAACTTGGCACATATGTAGCTCTAGTTCTCCTCTACAAGTGTGCAAAGTTTGTTGTCTGGGGGACCTACAGCCGGCTAGCACCAATTTTTCAAAGCCGAGCACCCCTTCCATAGACTCCCATGATAAACGTCAGTCTAGTCATGGGCACAGTAAGGCATGGGCACAGTGAGGCATGAACACAGTGAGGCATAGGCACAGTGAGGCATGAGCACAGTGAGGCATGGGCACAGTGAGGCACAGTGAGGCATGGACACAGTGAGGCATGGGCACAGTGAGGCATGAGCACAGTGAGGCATGGACACAGTGAGGCACAGTAAGGCATGGACACAGTGAGGCATGGGCACAGTGAGGCATGGGCACAGTGAGGCATGGACAAAGTAAGGCATGGGCACAGTGAGGCATGAACACAGTGAGGCATGGGCACAGTGAGGCATAAGCACAGTGAGGCATGGGCACAGTGAGGCACAGTGAGGCATGGACACAGTGAGGCATGGGCACAGTGAGGCATGAACACAGTGAGGCATGAACACAGTAAGGCAAAGTGAGGCATGCAGATGGACACCTTAGGCTTATACTCAAGTCAATAAGTTTTTTCAGTTCTTTTGGTGGGTAAAATTAGGTGCCACGGCTTATATTCGGGTCGGCTTATACTCGAGTATATACAGTAACAAAAACCATATACTCATACTTTTTTTAAAGCTGAGCTCTGGTATTAACCACTTCAGCCCTGGAGGATTTGGCTGCCCAATGATCGGGCCATTTTTTTCGATTCAGCACTGCGTCAGTTTAACTGACAATTGTGCAGTCGTGCAACATGACTCCATAACAAAATTGATGTTTTTTTCCCCCACAGATAGAACTTTCCTTTGGTGGTATTTGATCACCTCTGCGTTTTTTTATTTTTTGCGCTATATACAAAAAATGCAACAATTTTGAAAAAAAAAAACAATTATTTTTACATTTGGCTTTATTAAATATCCCCGAAAAATATATAAAAAATGCATTTTTTCCTCAGTTTAGGCTGATACGTATTCTTCTACATATTTTTGGTAAAAAAATCGTAATAAGCGTTTATTGATTGGTTTGCGCAAAAGTTATATAGCCAGATTCACAAAGACTTACGCCGACGTATCTACTGATACGCCGTCGGAAGTCCAAATGTGCGCCGTCGTAGCTATGCGCCAATTCTTTAAATCAGATACGCCTGCATTTCGCCAAGATACGACCAAAGTAGGTCTCCTACGCCCTCGTATCTTGGTTACATATTTACGCTGGCCGCAAGGGGCGCTTCCGTTGATTTACGCATCGAATATGTAAATGAACAAGATACGCCGATTCACGAACGTACGTACGCCCCGAAGCAGTAATCTACGCCGTTTACGTAAGGCGTTTTTCCGGCGTAAAGATAAACCACCAAAAAGGTGGCGCATCCCATGCAAAGGTATGGACGTCGGAACAGCCGTCGTTTTTTTTTACGTAGTTTATGTAAGTCGTACGTGAATGGGGCTGGGCGTAAGTTGCGTTCACGTCGTAGGCAGTGTTCAACCTATCTTAGGCATTCTATCCGACGTGATTCTGAGCATGCGCACTGGGATACATCCACGGACGGCTCATGCGCCATTCGTTCGGCCCATCATTCGCATGGGGTCACGGTTCATTTTAATACAACACGCCCACTGCCTTGCTACTTTGAATTAGGCGCAACTGCCATTTACGCTATGCCGCCATAACTTAGGGAGCAAGTGCTTTGTGAACACTGTACTTGCCTCTCTATGTTACGTCGGCATATGCCATATGCGCTACGCCCGCCTAAAGATACGCCATGTTTCTGAATCTGGCTAATGTCTGGAGATTGTTTTTTGGCATTTTTACTATTTATTTTTTACTAGTTATGGCAGCAGTCTGCGATTTTTATCGTGACTGCGACATTATGGCAGGCACATCGGACACTTTTGACGCTATTTTGGGACCATTGTCATTGATACAGCGATCAGTGCTATAAAACGGTACTGATTACTGTGTAAATGACACTAGCAGTGAAGGGGTTTACCACTAGGGGGCGAGGAAGGGGTTAAATGTGTCCTAGGAATTGATTCTAACTGTGGGAGGGTTGGGCTACGAGTGGCATGGCACTGATCACTGCTCCTGATTACAGAGAGCAGACAGTTAGTGTCCTGTCACTAGGCAGAAGGGGGAAATGCCTTGTTTATACAGGCATCCCCCCGCTCTGCAGGTCCGTGACAGAATCGTGGTCACCCGGCGGACATCGAGCGGGCACGGTCACGGAGAGTGGCATCTTAACCGTAACCGCGTAAGCCCCGGACCATTATGCGGGTAAAGGACCAGGCCCATTTTTTGTGATTCGGCACGGCGACGCTTTAACTGACAATTGCGCGGTCGTGCGACGTGGCTCCCAAACAAAATTGGAATCCTTTTCCCCCACAAATAGAACTTTCTTTTGGTGGTATTTGATCACCACTTGTTTTAAAAAAAAAAAAAAAAAAACAGCCATGCCATTCTGCTGACGTAAATGTGCAGGAGGCGGTCCTTAAGTGGTTAAAACAATTTCCTACTACATCCAAACCCCCTGAAATTGTTTCGGCTTTACACACCCTTTTTTTTTTTATTACTAATTATTTCTCATATCCTTTTTTTGATGCAGAACAAGGATGCCACGTTTCCTGAAGATATGTATGTTGCTCGCTCTCGCGTGCGGTAAGTTTAATACATTTTATTGTGTTACCCATGCAGGGCTTTTTTTTTTTCAGTGGGGACACACAGTTCCCGCACCTCCAACACTGAATGTATGCAGTGGCAAAGGGTAAAGGGGTGTGCTGAAGGGTCCAATGATGCCACCTGCTGAGGGATCTATTGTTGCTGGGGGGTGGATCTTATGTTATTAATGGGCCAATTGTTGCGGGGAGGGATCTACTTTGCATGGGGTCACGTTTAATTTAAATAGATGACGCCCCCCTCCTTCCTACTTTGAATTAGGCGGGCTTACGCCGGCCAATTTACGCTACGCCGCCGCAACTTACGGAGCAAGTGCTTTGTGAACACTGCACTTGCCTCTCTATGTTACGGCGGCGTAGCATATATTCGACACGCTGCGTCCGCCTAAAGAAGCGCCAATCTACCTGAATCTGGCCCATTTTTTTCGGCAGTGCACATATCTACTGTTTAGGAAGCACAGATGTTTTAAAAAAAAACTAATCAATAACAATAATAAGAAGAAAAACTTTTTATTGTTATTGTTATTTTATATTATTAAATCATTTAGTTCCCTTTCAAATTTTATGATTGTCTTTCTTATTTTCAGATTTTTAAATTTTCGAATTTACAAATTTAGGAATTTTTGAATTGTGATCTTCAAGAATGACCTGAAAAAAATGAAACGAAAAACAAAACAAACCAATTTTTCGGCAGTGCACATGTCTACTGTTGAGGAAGCACATATGTTTTCAAATATCATCAATAACAATAATAATAAGAACAACTTTTTTTATTATTATTTATTATTCATTTATTTCATTCCATTTTCACATTTTTTAACTTACAAATTTTTTTATTTACGAATTTACTAATTGTGATTATAACGAATGGCCAGAAATTTAAAAAAATGTGATTATATAGAGATCACGTGATCCCCGGGCTGCTCAAAGCGACTAGGTACCAGGAGCCAACAGATGCAGTGGTCATGAGAGTGGCGCGGTACATCCCTCGGGGTAGATGACGTGGATGTACGTGATCCAGCCTGCCCATGCCGCCCTCGCTCATTAACCACTAGCCGACCAGCCGCTGCAGTTTTACGGCGGCAGGTCGGCTCAGCTGCGCGAAATCACATAATATAACGTGATTTTGCATTTCAGCCACTAGGGGCGCCGCGGGGCGTGATCACCGCCGGGCACCCGCGATCGCTCGTTACAGTGCGAGAACCGGGAGCTGCGTGTGTAAACACACATCTCCTGGTCCTGTCAGGGAAAGAAATTACTGATCTTCTGTTCATACAATGTATCAACAGCGATCTGTCATTTCCCCTAGTCAGTCCCACCCCCCCTTTAGTTAGAACACACCTAGGGAACATAATTAGTTAGAACACACCTAGGGAACATAACATAATATAACGTGATTTTGCATTTCAGCCACTAGGGGCACCGCGGGGCGTGATCACCGCCGGGCACCCGCGATCGCTCGTTACAGTGCGAGAACCGGGAGCTGCGTGTGTAAACACACATCTCCTGGTCCTGTCAGGGAAAGAAATTACTGATCTTCTGTTCATACAATGTATCAACAGCGATCTGTCATTTCCCCTAGTCAGTCCCACCCCCCCTTTAGTTAGAACACACCTAGGGAACATAATTAGTTAGAACACACCTAGGGAACATAACATAATATAACGTGATTTTGCATTTCAGCCACTAGGGGCGCCGCGGGGTGTGATCACCGTCGTGCACCCGCGATCGCTCGTTACAGTGCGAGAACCGGGAGCTGCGTGTGTAAACACACATCTCCCGGTCCTGTCAGGGGAAGAAATGACTGATCTTCTGTTCATACAATGTATCAACAGCGATCTGTCATTTCCCCTAGTCAGTCCCACCCCCCCTTTAGTTAGAACACACCTAGGGAACATAATTAACCCCTTTCCTCGCCCCCTAGTGTAAACCCCTTTCCTGACAGTGACATTTTTACAGTAATCAATGCATTTTTATAGCACTGATCGCTATAAAAATGCCAATGGTCCCAAAAATGTGTCAAACGTGTCCGAAGTGTCCGCCATAATGTCACAGTACAGATAAAAATCGCAGATCGCCACCATTACTAGTAAAAAAAAAAAAAAATATTAATAAAAATGCCATAAAACTATCCCCTATTTTGTAGACGCTATAAAATTTGCGCAAACCAATCAATAAACGCTTATTGCGAAAAATATGTAGAAGAATACGTTATCAGCCTAAACTGAGGAAAAAATCTTTTTTTTATATATTTTTGGGGGATATTTATTATAGCAAAAAGTGAAAAATATTCTTTTTTTTTTTTTTCAAAATTGTCGCTCTATTTTTGTTTATAGCGCAAAAAATTAAAACCGCAGAGGTGATCGAATAACACCAAAAGAAAACTCTATTTGTGGGAAGAAAAGGACGCCAATTTTGTTTGGGAGCGCAATTGTCAGTTAAAGCGACGCAGTGCGGAATCGCAAAAAGTGTCCCGGTCATTGACCAGCAAAATGGTCCGGGGCTGAAGTGGTTAAATATACTGTGGGTGGGCAACAACTGGTTTCTGCTTTTGGGTTTAGATAAGCTTTAGTTGTTTTTTCCTCTCATAACTATGATATATTTATAATATTTTTCTAAATTTCCAAATCTTAAAGTGGAGTTCCACCCATTTTTTTATGTTTGTCTGTGCTGCATGCCCTAATCTTATAGTGTTCAGAATGGACAATTTTTATATATTTTGTTGCTTGTAAATACCTTTATTTTGTAGTCCTTCATT
Organism: Rana kukunoris; assembly: GCA_029574335.1. NCBI lineage: Eukaryota > Metazoa > Chordata > Amphibia > Anura > Ranidae > Rana > Rana kukunoris. Next base: position 7,557,382 of record CM056058.1, read on the forward strand.
ACTTCCTCCTCCTTATTAGCCTAGGCTATTAAGTCACATGGCTTTTTGCAAGGGTTTCTGGGATAGGCATCATGTTTCCCAGTAGTCCTTGCAAACCCGACTGAAACCTATTACATTGCTTGTGCAGCACTGAGCATGTGCGAGATCTGCAAAGCTGAAATCCAGGAAGTCATACAGTCTGGCTTCATGATGCCCACACTTAAGATGGCCAGGGTCCATTTCTAGATTATAAACTAAAATATAAATCTAAATGCTGTAACAACCTAACAAAACGGACCTTAGTTTACAGACTAACTTTACTAGAATACATTAAGCTTGTGTATTACAGGGGTATTTATATTTAAAAAGTGAAATTGTGGGTGGAACTCCCCTTTAAATTGTACCGTGTTCTTTTTTTTTCATTTTATTCTAGGTTGCTGCAGAGCAAGTTCTTGTGGCAAAATCTTTGTTACAGTTTTCTTGCAGAATGGCAAGACTGGCCTACTAAACTCCGAATTCCTGGGGCTACATATCACCACATACAGTTCACGAACACGGGTATCCGTCTGGATAAACGACGCTTCATATTACAACGAACAGATCAGAAAAGTTTCAACTAGCTACACTAAAGTCTCCATTCCTTCTTCCATGGAGTTGTCAAGAGTAGGTACTTCCAAGAACGTGATCCTCATCAAGTCTGACAAAGACATTTCCGTTATGTCCATAAATAAAAAAGGCCTGAGCTCCGATACCAGCATTGTGTACCCTGTCAATGAGCTTGGAAAGGAGTATTACATAGTGACTCCTTCAGAAAATGAAAGGCTAGGTATGCTATCAGGATTAAGTCTAGTAGGGTTGGGGTTAAGGAAAGAGTCAGAGAGAGAGTCAGGAAAAGAGTCAGGGAAAGAGTCGGGGAAAGAGTCAGGAAAAGAGTCAGGAAAAGAGTCCGGAAAAGAGTCAGGAAAAGAGTCAGGAAAAGTGTCCGGAAAAGAGTCAGGGAAAGAGTCAGGGAAAGAGCCAGGAAAAGAGTCGGAAAAAAAATATGGAAAAAAATCTAAAAAAGAGTCAGGAAAAGATTCGGGGAAAAAGTTGGGCAAAGAGTCAGGGTTAGGGTTAGAGTCAGGAAAATATTCAGGGAAACAGCCAGGAAAAGAGTCAGGAAAAGAGTTGGAAAAAGAGTCAGAAAAAAAGTCGGGAAAAGAGTCAGTGAAAAAGTCAGCAAAAGATAAAGGAAAAGAGTCAGCAAAAGAGTCCGGAAAAGAGTCGGGGAAAAAGTTGGAAAAAGAATCAGGGTTAGGGTTGGGGTTAGAGTCGAGTAAATATTCAAGGAAAGAGTCAGGAAAACAGTTGGTAAAAAAGTCAAGAGAAGAGTCGGGAAGAGAGTCAGGAGAAGAGTCGGGAAAAGAGTCAGGAAAATATTCAGGGAAAGAGTCAGGAGAAAAATCTGGAAAAGAGTCAGAAGAGTCAGGAAAAGAGTCTGGAAAATATTCAGGTAGAGAGTCGGGAAAAGATTCAGGGAAAGAGTCAGGAGAAAAGTCTGGAAAAGAGTCAGAAGAGTCAGGAAATAAGTCAGAAAAATATTCAGGTAGAGAGTCGGGAAAAGATTCAGGGAAAGAGTCAGGAGAAAAGTCTGGAAAAGAGTCAGAAGAGTCAGGAAATAAGTCAGAAAAATATTCAGGTAGGGAGTCGGGAAAAGAGTCAGGAAAAAATTCAGGGAAAGAGTCAGGAGAAAAATCTGGAAAAGAGTCAGAAGAGTCAGGAAAAGAGTCAGGAAAATATTCAGGAAAAGAGTCAGGAGAAGAGTCGGAAAACGAGTCGGGAAAAGAGTCAGGAAAATATTCAGGGAAACAGTCAGGATTAGAGTCATGGTTAACTGGTGGACTTAAAGAGTTTGCGGTGGTGAGTACAGAAGAGTCCACCACTGTGGATATCCACCTCGCGGTAACGGTCACTTACAAAGGTGTGAAATATGGGCCAAAAAAGGTCCTCACCATTAGTTTGTCCTCTTACACTGCTATCCAAATACAAAATACAAAGGATCTCTCAGGTACCAGGATCGTATCTCATAAACCTGTAGCCGTGTTGAGTGGCCACTCGTGCATAGGGGCTAAGTTGTCTTGCAACCACGTTTACGAACAGCTGATGCCGGTTACTAGCTGGGGTAAAAACTTTATCGTTGCGCCTACTCTAAAAACAGTGCATGACATAGCTTACGTTTTAGCTTCCCAGAGGACAACCGTGCAATACTATTCACACCTAGGATCGAAAAACAGTTTCCAGTCAACCCTTGAGGCTGGTGAAGTGTTGGAGATTGACGTGGGACCGCTGAAACCAATTAATATCTCGGCCAATGCCGGAATCGAAGTGTTGTTCTATGGGAAAGGCCGGGCAGGGCTGATCGGACAGATTTTTATGGCAGTCCCACCCGTTAAAAAATACTGCTCCTCCTACAGCCTATCAACTATTAGTACTTACCTGAATTTTGCCGTGATCATTGCGATGACCTCGGATGCTCCGGACATACTGTTTAACCGTGGCAAACTTTTAGATGAAACTTGGCATAAAATGCCAGGAACAGAATATTCTTGGGCCACAGTAGAGTTGGGTCCTTCCCTACAACTCTCTGCGTTCACCGCCTCTTCGCCATTCTTGCTGTTGTCGTATGGATTCTCATCGAAGTCTATTAGCAGTTATGGATCTATTGGCACATGCACAGATGGTAAGTTTGCCTAAATATTACTTATGCTTTACCATTTGGCTTTCATATTTACATTCATATATGCACAAAAAAATGTACAAATCATCATCTTTATGTACAAATCATCATTCTTTTGCTAGAAAATTACGCAGAACCCCCAAACATTATATGTGTTTTTTTTTTTTAGCAAACACCCTAGGGAATAAAATGCCGGTCATTGCAACGTTTTAGCTTGCACGGTATTTGCGCAATAATTTTTCAAACACCTTTTTTGGGGGAAAAAATGGTTTCATGAATTAAAAAAAAAAAAAACAGTAAAGTTAGCCCAATTTTTTTGTAAAATATAAAAGATTATGTTACGCCGAGTAAATAGATACCTAACATGTCACGCTTTAAAATTGCGCACACTCATGGTATGGTGCCAAACTTCGCTACTTAAAAATCTCCATAGGCGACGCTTTGAATTTTTTTTACAGGTTACCAGTTTAGATTTACAGAGGAGGTCTAGTGCGAGAATTGTTGCTGGCACTCTAACGCACGCGGCGATACCTCACATGTGTGGTTTGAACGGCGCGTACATATGTGGGCGGGACTTATGTGTGTGTTTGCAATGTAAGCATCCCTTGTAATAGGAAATGTGTGTGACAGGTCCTCTTTATGGAGAGATGCGGGGTCAATAAGACCTCACATCTCTCCTCCAGGCTGGAAAGCATGAGATTGTGAAAAAATGTCACCGATCTCATGATTAGTATTGCTTACTAGCCGCAATCGCGGCTTTGTTTTCTTCTGGGTACCCGGGTGTGACGTCATCACATTGCGCCCGGGCCTCCGACGGTCATAGAGATGACTAGTGACCATATGGTCACCAGTCATCTCTGTGCTTACTAGCCTGCACCAGACGATTCTTTCTCCGGGAGAAGCACCGGATGGCGGCGGGAGGGGACCTACGCTTACGGTTTTATTGCTGCGCGTGCTCACGTGGATGAGGGCGCTTTAAAAAATGTATTACTTTGTCACTTTAAAAAAAAAAAATCTGATCACTTTTATTGCTGTGGCATTGGATTCCAATCAGGGTTTCTTTTTTTTTGCATGTGATTAGAGCCTAAGGCTCTAATAGGCTTAAAAAAAAGGTGGACTCGGGGCACAGAGCACTGCGCCCCAAGCCCACCCAATTGTGTGACCATAGCAAATTAATATTAGCTATTGTAACACTCATTCTCCTCCTGGCCAATCAGGAAGCGGCTCGACCTGACACCTGATTGGCAGAAAGGAGATCCAACTGGATTGGCCGTAAGGAGAAGGGAGGAGGTGAAGGGGAGCCGAGAAAGCAGCTGGCCGCAGCCTGGAGAGAAGCCGCCGATGCCCATGATGCTGCCCACGAGATGGGGTAAGTGTGGGGCCCGACTGACTCACCAACCGGAGGGGCCGACCGACAATGTTATATACTACTTTACGATGTGCATAAGCGCAGCAGGTCCAGTCGCTGTCTTTTTCCTCATTGAAGAGATTGACAGCAGCAGTCTCCATTGGGTCCCGCTGCTGGCAATAAATTCCTGTGACACAGGAGCGGGGGGGCAATTTCCATTCCCACTGTCTGTGTCAATGGATTCAAGCAGTGGGACACGGGAGCTAGCTTGCATGGGTTCCCAGTGGCAGCTGGTGCTCAAAAATTTTGGGGGCGCAAACAAGCTGAAAAACAAAAAACATGAATCGCAGCCTCACTGTGCCCATCAAACACAGCTACTGTGCTCATCAATTGTTGCCACTGTGCCATCAAACGCAGCCACTATGCCCATCAATTACCGCCAGTTTGTCCCATCAAATGCCCCCAGTTTGCCCCCTCGAATGATGCCAGTTTTCCCCCTCAAATTCGGCCAGTTTTCCCCCTCAAATAATGGCAGTTTCCACCTCAAATACAGCCAGTTTGCCCCCTCAAATAGTGCCAGTTTTTCCCCTCAAATGCAGCCAGTTTTCCCCCTCAAATGATGGCAGTTTCCCCATCAAATACAGCCAATTTGCCCCCTCCAATACAGCCAGTTTTCCCCCTCAAATGATGCCAGTTTGCCCCCTCAAATACAACCAGTTTGCCCCCTCAAATACAGCCAGTCATACAGTCATCTCTGCTCGCCTGTCGCTTCAGCCAACCAGGTGACTGGTAACCAGACCCGGTGCATCTCATTGACTGAGAGGCGGGTCAGTGTTAGGTTAGCGATTCCCTAACACAGCACTGTTTAAACACGGAATGCACAGCAGTGAGCCCGCTGTTTAACCATTTGGAAGCCGATTAGAGCTCACAGGCTATAATCAGGAAGCCTATTAGAGCCAATGGCTCTAATCAGGCACTTCCAAAACACACCCACCTCTGTTATTGAGATGGTCGGTACTCAACAGGGGGCAAGACACCTGAATAGGGGGTGGCAGCAGCAACAATAGATTAGACAATAGAATGCAATGCATGAATCTATCTATTGGAGATTGACGGGTGTAGGAGAGAGGGGGCAACGCTCCTGCACCCACTGTGGACGCACCACCACTGAGGGTTCCCCCCAGGGAAAGTGGCTTTCGTGGTGCACCTGATGAAGAGGAGATCTGGTGGGGGACCCTAAAAGAAGAGGATTGGAGCTGCTCTGTGCAAAACTATTGTACAGAGCTGTGTTCTTTGGGACACTTACGTATGTGATGGATCAGAGTTCTCATTGACCAAAACTGTTGAAACAAAGTCAAGATTTTGAAATCACGCAATAATAATAAATGCATCAATTATATTTGGTTACACGTTTTTTTTTTAATCTGTTCAGCAAGAAAAGATTTATTCAACATACTGTATTTTACAAACAGTCTTTCAACAAATTATTAAAATGTTTAATCTTCAGGAATAGAGGAGATTGCCATGGACTCTCCAAAGCCAACCTGCAGTGATGTGCGATGTCGAGCCAAAGAAAAATGCCAAATGCTCAACGGAATCCCTACGTGTGTGGCGATTTCTGAAGCCAATTGTCATGCAGTCGGTGATCCTCATTATAAGACCTTTGATGGCCGCTTTTATGACTTCCAAGGCACCTGTACCTACACAATCGCCAAGACCTGCGGCAATGACAACAGCCTTATCAAATTTAGCATTGAGGCCAAAAACGAGAATCGGGGCAACACTCAAGTTTCCTACGTCGGTAATGTGACTGTCAGGATCTTATACCCTCAAGATAATCAAAATGTTATCATAAATGTCGTGAGAAATGACATTGGGTTTGTAAAGGTAAGTAACCAAGCTTGTGCATAACCAAAATTGGCCAAAAGTGTGCAGACTCCTCACCACGACACCTAAATGTGCTTGTTGAACCATGGACCATATAGAAATAGTCACTCCTTTACCATAACAGACTCCACTCTTCTGGCATGGCTTTCCACCAGATTCTAAAGTGAAGTCTCGTACACACGCTTGGTTTACTCGGCAAGAACTAGCACGAAAACTGCTGGCAGAGCTTTCTTGCCGAGTATACCGAGCGTGTGTACGAGGCTTTCAGGTTCCTCGTCAAGAAAACTGCCTAAAATCTTGATGAGAAAAATAGAGAACCTGCTCTCTATTTTCCCGTCGTGATTCTCGTCAGTGTTTTCCTGCCGAGAAACCAGAGTGTGTGTATACTTACCTGTCGCCGTGGAAACCCGTGCATGCTCGAAATGACTTTGACACATGCGCGGTAGCTTCCTAGGCATAGGTAGGGTGCAGCAAGATGGCTGTGACAGCATCGAATTTGAGGAGCGCATGTGATGACTTCACTGTGTTATTGCCATTTAAAAGAACCGCGGTTCTTTTGAATGGAGTGTCTGTACACTCAGGCGGCAAGAGATTCTTACCAAGAATCTCGTCAGGAAAAGTTTTTTTTCCCTACGAGATTCTGGCCCGTGTGTACAGGGCTTGAGTCTGTGGGAACGTTGGATGAGAAGACATGATTCATAATCTGCATTCCAATTCATCCCAAAGGTGTTCAAGCACTTGGCGACGGCTGGACGTCCAAAGACATTCATTTGTGGTGGTATATCTGAATGATGGGTGCAGCTAGGCTTCAGGTATCAGCATTTTAGCTGGTGATTCCCTGCACCATAAGAATGATCATAGCGGCTGTTCCACCACTTGATGTTCCCCCTCCCGCCACCCTCAGGTGCTTCTACTGACTCACCACTGCAATCGGTTAGTCAGAGAACAGATCTTCCGCCCCCAGATGTCCACCATAGAGATTTCCGATGGACCAGATGGTTGCCGGAGTTTCTATGATTGTTAGAGGCCGGAATCGATGTTATGACATCACGCCCGGCCTCCTTGGGAAGCCGTGATTGGTTGTTTTTATTTTTATTTTAGGCATCCCAGCCTAGAGGTGAGATGTGGGGTCTTATTGACCCCTCCCATATCTCACTGTAAAGAGGTCCTGTCATGCGATATTCTTATTACAAGGGATGTTTGCATTCCTTTTAATAGGACTAAAAGTGATCTTTTTTTTTTTTAAGTGTCAAATTCGAAAGTTTTAAGTAAATTTAACAATAAAAAAAAAACCCTCGCACGCAGTAGTGAAGGCACACATATGAAAACGGTGTTGAAACCACACATGTGAGGTGTCGCCGCGAACGTTAGAGTGAGAGCAATAATCCCAGCCCTAGATCTCCTATGTAACTCAAACTTGTAACCAGTAAAAAAATTAATAAAGCGTTGCCTATGGGTTTTTTTAAGTACCGAAGTTTGCCACCATTCCACGAGCGTGTGCAATTTTGAAGGGTGACATGTTAGGTATCTATTTTCATCTTTCACATTATGCAAAAAAAAATTCTTTTTTTTTAAAGCATGAAACCCGTTTGAAAAATTGCTGCACAAATACTGTGTGATGACCGCCATTGTATTCTCTAAGATCTCTGCAAAAAAAAAAAAAACATATATAGGGCCAGTGTCAGGTAGAGTGATACTCCAGCCTAACTCTCACTTTGAGCCGGCGTTTCTGTTTTCAGTAAGCAGAAAACAAGAAACGCCGGGTTGGAGTTCCTATACGAGCGGCGTAATTGTATTTCGCCGTCGTATCGGAACTGCAATTTTAAAAATGGCGCTCGGGGCGTTCCCGCTGATTAACGCCGAGAATATGTTAATCAGCGAGAATCGGCAATTCACGATCGTATTCGGGCCCGATGCAGTGACTTTCCGACGTTTCCGTAAGAGATACGCGGCGTAAAGAAAAACCAGCCCCCTAGTGGAGTATCCTATGTTAAGTATGGCCGTCATCATCGCGTCAAATTTAAAAAAATTTGAGTCGTTTGCGTTAAACGTCCGTGAATGGGGATTGACGTCATTGACGTTCACTGACAGAATTTGGAGCATGCACACTGACAGTCGACGCATGCGCAGTACGTTCGCCGCGGGATCGCGCCTATTTTAAATAATACACGCCCCCTACCCGCCCAATTTGAATTCCGCCGGCTCATTTTCGCTACGCCGCCACAACTTTAGGAGCAAGTGCTTTGTGAATACAGTACTTGCTCCTAAAGTTTCGGCGGAGTAACGTAAATGAGAAAAGTTACTCCAACATAAAGATTCGCCCATCTACCTGAATCTGGCCCATAATGTTTGGGGGTTCTATGTAATTTTCTAGCAAAAAAATATATTTTTACATGTAGGAGAGAAATGTCAGAATTGGCCTGGTGGGCAAGTGGTTAACTAGTTTGGGGGCCATGTGCTGGGCAACCATGTCCCTCCATCCCAAACTGGTCAAACCATGACTTTATGGAGCTGGAGGGGCATCCACACACTTTGGTGATATATTGTATCAGTATTCATTTTATTTGAAAAATACTCTCTCTTCCTCTTCTTTTGGTTCTAGGTGAACAGGAAACGTAGACGGCTCCCTTTTATCCTCAGTAATAAAATCCAATTTTTGCAGTCTGGTAATTTCTTGAAAATTGTGACTGATTTTAAATTAAAGGTGCTGTATGACTGGTACTCCGCGTTATCTGTATACATTTCCAGCAGCTATTTCCAGAATGTGTGCGGAATGTGCGGCAACTACAACGAGGATCCCTCCGACGACTATGCCAAACCATCTGGCACTCAGGCAGCTACTCCGGCTGATTTGGGCAAAAGTTGGAGAGTGAAAGATGGAGATAACTCTTGTTTGCACGATTGCAATGGAGGATGCAAACTCTGCCATTTGGCCTCTGAGAACAGCTTTTTGGATGACCAAAAGTGTGGTCTCATTTCTGCAGAGGATGGCCCATTCCACCACTGTCATGAAACAATAGACCCCCATTTTTTTGTAGACAATTGTGTATACGATGTATGCCTAAATGGAGGTTCCAAGAAAATTTTGTGCCAGAGCCTGGCAACGTACGCCTCCATATGCCAAAGAAATAATATTACGATTGGGGACTGGAGAGCATTGGCTAGATGTTGTAAGTATAAACTTGACAAAAGTTATCTCTTCTTATTTAACAATAACAAGGATGTCATTACAGACAGGACCCCAAATATTTGTTTATTGTGTAAAGGTATTTCGCTATAGATGGACACTTACCTTTTATAGCTTGGCAACCCTGTAGACCCCAATACTTTTCATAGTTACACAAAATGTTATATATATAAAAATATATATTTTTATAATGTATATTTTTTATATATATATATATATATATATATATATATATATATATATATATATATATATATATATATTACAACAGATAATTACATTTGTCAACAGTGGAAGAGAGATCAGTGAGCTGATCCTCCAAGTCCCAGATTTTTTTAAAGTTTGAATATTTACCAATAAGGTATGTCTCCCAACCTCAACCACCTGAGGGATATCAGCCCTCTTGTATGCAGGTTTCCTTCGAAAAATTATTCTTGGCTGTTTGCAGTTCAGCAATGGATGGGTTCTGACTAGGGATGAGCCGAACAACGGTTCGCAGCAGAACATGCGCACAGGCAAAATATTTGTTTGAACATGCAAACACAGGACACAAATATGAAAAATCAAAGTGCTAATTTTAAAGATTAATATGCTAGTTAATATATAAAAAAAGTGCTTAGGGATCTATAGAGGACATGTATCAATGCAAACATGTTTTTAAAAACTACAGTTTTTTTCGGGAGCAGTGATTTTAATAATGCTTAAAGTGAAACAATAAAAGTGAAATATTCCTTTAAATTTCGTACCTGGGGGGTGTCTATAGTATGCCTGTAAAGTAGCGCATTTTCCCCTGGTTTAGAACAGTCCCTGCACAAAATGACATTTCTAAAGGAAAAAAAATAATATAAAACTACTTGCGGCTGTAATGAATCATCGGGGTCCCGGCAATACAGATAAAAGTAATTGAAAAAACGGCATGGGTTTCGTCCCAGTCCATTACCAGGCCCTTTGAGTCTGGTGTGAGTATTAAGGGGAACCCTCGAACCAAAATAAAAAAAAAATGTATGAGAGTCTCCCTCAAAATACATACCAAACCCTTCAGGTCTGGTGTGAGTATTAAGGGGAACCCTGCACCAAAATAAAAAAAAAATGGTGTGGGGTTCCCCCCAAAAATCAATACCAGACCCCTATCCAAGCATGCAACCTGGCAGGCCGCAGGAAAAGAGGGGGGACAAGAGAGCACCCCCCTTCCTGAACCGTACCAGACCACATTCACCTTTAAAATTAGCACTTTTGATTGCTCCCATAAACTTTTAAAGGGTGTTGCCACGAACACCCCAAATTGTTCGCTATTTGGCAAACAGGCGAACACCCAATGTTTGAGTCGAACCTATGTTCGACTTGAACATCTGGCTCATCCCTAGTTCTGACAGTTCCAAAACAACAGGCCTTCCTGGGGTGGAAAGGGCTGGCATAGTTGAGCACTCTTGTTAAGGGCCTATTACAACTCCCACAGTTCTATTAACCCCACCACATCAAAATATTATGGCAGCACAGGTGGGGACGGGACATCATCAATGATGGAGGATAATTTCACCTAACAGAAGAGGCATCATCACAAGAGCTGTATCCTACTGACCATAATTATTTCTATATCTTTGCTGGTTGGAGCACTGTAGGTGTGGCTTACCAGAAATATACTGCCATGTTACAGTATGTGTTGGTGACATGCCAAATAAAGGGAGAGGAAGAAAAATATATATTTAGGATACATTTGATGTAATGTGCCCCATTAGAGAAAACCTGGGATTTCATTGCTGTCCTGTTTTGGAAAATGCCAACTTCCTGTCTCTGTCTAGGTTTAATACCTTATGAGTTCCTGATTTTAAATAAGAAGGCAACAATAAATGAGGGAGAGATGAGGGCACTCTGGTGAGGCTTGGTATCCGGTCCTTAGTAGCAGTGGAGAGATGGCACTGAAGGCAGCATGTTGTAGAGAAGAAGCAGCTCTGGATGGTCATAAAGGAAAGAGAAAGGCACCTAAGATAGTAAGAGATCATAGCCATATAATGATTTTTCTTCTTGCGTGGTCTGATGAAGGAGCTGTGCATGTTACGAAACGTGTTACCGCCCACCACCTTCACCTGATATCACATCGGCCACGTGTGTTCCATAACCCGGGCCACCTCATCGCATCTTCGCCTGCTTGCCAATCCACGTCACCTTGGACAGCTGCAGGTCGGCTCTCTATCTCCCACAGACAGACGAGAATTACAGCGATCCACATGAGGAAAAATCATTATATGCTTATGACCCCTTACTATGTTAGGCGCCTTTCTCTTTCCTTTTCCAACAATGAAGGTATGAAAACTGTGGTTGCCTCTATAATTCTTCATTACTTACAAACACCTTTGCTCTTAGCTTTGCAGTGTCCTGCCAACAGTCGTTACAAACTGTGTGGTAAAACTTGTAATCCAACATGCAATGATGCCACCATCAAGCCATCATCCTGTTCCTCATTGTGCATCGAGACCTGTCAGTGTAAAAGTGGATTTGTGTTGGATGGAGGAAAATGCATACCCAAAGCCCAGTGTGGCTGCGTCTTTGAAGGAAAACTTTATGCTCCAAATGAAAAATTTTGGAGGAATGAAAAGTGTAAGGAGCAATGTATTTGTAACCCAAACACTAAGAACGTAGATTGTAAAAATGCTAAGTGTAAACCAACTGAGACCTGTGCTGTGGTCAATGGGATCGAAGACTGTTATCCCAACTTTTATGGCACTTGCACAGCATCAGGGGATCCACACTATCACACCTTCGATGGTGTGCACTATGACTTTCAAGGCACCTGTGTCTACCTGCTTGCAGGACTCTGTAATCACACTGGAGATCTGGTGGACTTCCAAGTCCATGTCCAAAATGAAAACAGAGCTAATAGATTGGTATCTTACTCTACTGAAGTACGGGTGATGATATATGATCTTTCTGTGATAATCAGTCGACGTTACCCAGGCAAGATTCTGGTAAGTTCTGGCACATTTTCTCATTCCACGCATGAAGTGCATATTTTACACACCACCAACAATTGCAACTAAAACGCCAGTTGCAAGAGGTTAAAGGAGAAGTACAACCAAAGCTTGTTTGGCTGTACTTGTCCTGTGAATCACAGAAGTGCAGTTCGATCTGCACTCCTGTGATCCATGTTCAGCAGATAGTGAGCTGAAGCCTACTGTTGGCTCACGTCACAGAGCAGGTCCAGACTCGGGTAAGATTGTGACAATTAAGTCAGGATCCACCCACATGCCTGGGGGTTGGCCTTCTGAGAGTCTTAGCCAGACCTCCACAGCTCAGCACTCCATCGGTTAAAAATCCATGCATGCTCAGAATCAAGTCGACGCATGCTTGGAAGCATTGAACTTCATTTTTTTTTCAGCACATCATTGTGTTTTACGTCACCATGTTCTGATATGATCGTTTTTTTAACTGATGGTGTGTAGGCACAACTGACCATCAGTCAGCTTCATCGGTTAACCTATGACAACGGTCCTTCAGACCGCTCTCATCAGATGGACTGATCGTGTGTAGAAGGCTTAACTCTCCGACCAGAGCCGGGGGGCAACACAGGGTGCTTGTGCCTTAAGGGAAAGAAAGGAAAAAAGGGGGGGTTAGATAATGGAGGAGGAAATTAGAGGTGAGAGAGAACAGGGAGAGGGAGGGAAAATGGAGAATAGGGGGGAGGAAGATCCCCAGGCTGGTAGGCGGGAGAGGTCAATTAGTTTGGTTGGTATTTTAAGACAAGGTTTGTGATGTAACTGGGGGGTAGACACGTCTAATTGGTTTCCTTACGAATCAAAATTCAAACAAAGTTTTTGTTACTTGGAGATTCCGTTTTTTTCAGATTTCCAAATCGCAATAGTAATGAATTTCAACAAATCCAAAATAAATTATAAAGGGAACAAATTATCCGAATTTGAAATGGAAACAATAGAATAGAAAATTCAGTAAATCAAAATTGAATATAATAGAACAGAATAAAAAGGAATATAATAGTATAGAACAATATAGAATACAAAGGATTTTTTTCTAGTCTATTCAGCAGCCTATTCAGCTTATTTAACTTGTATACATTATTGTGTTACTGGATTTATTGGTTGCTTATATGTTTCCATTTCAAATTCAAATTCATTTTCAAATTTAAAGTCCCTTTTTAAATTCAAATTCAATTAAAAAATTGCATATATGTTTCCATTTCAAATTCAAATTCATTTTCAAATTTAAATTTAAATTCAAATTTAAAGTCCCTTTTTAAATTCAAATTCAATTAAAAAATAGCTTATATGTTTACATTTCAAATTCAAATTAATTTTCAAATTTAAATTTAAATTTAAATTTAAAGTCCCTTTTTAAATTCAAATTCAATTGAAAAATAGCGTATATGTTTCCATTTCAAATTCAAATTCATTTTCAAATTCAAATTTAAATTCAAATTTAAATTCCTTTATTAAATTCCTTTATTAAATTCCTTTTTTTAAATTCAAATTCAATTAAAAAATTGCAAATATACAAAATTAATCTGAATATACGAAACAAATTCAGAAAATGAATCATAGGATTTTTTGTATTCTATTTAGCATCCTATTGAGATTATTTAACGCTTATACATTACTGCATTACTGTATTTATTGCTCGCTTATATGTTTCCATTTTAAATTCAAATTCCTTTTTTTTTAATTCCTTTTTAAAATCCTTTACCTTACTGCATTACTGTATTTATTGCTTGCTTATATGTTTCCACTTCAAATTCAAATTCATTTTCAAATTTAAATTTAAATTCAAATTCAAATTCAAATTCAAATTTAAATTAAATTAAATTTAAGTTCAAATTTAAATTCCTTTTTTAAATTTAAATTCAATTTGAAAATAGCAAATATACAAAATCTGAATATACAAAACAAATTCAGAAAACAAATCATTCTAACATGCTGAATATGAAGAAAAAACAATATTAACTTCGCAAACAAATCTTAAATGAAACTTAACACATTTTTCTGTTGTGCACATCTCTAGCTGGGGGCGGAGTTGTGAATGGCTTTGTAAGTCGCTCTTAGTATTTTGAATTTTACTTGTTGGGTGAGCAGGAGCCAATTGGAGGGATCAGCAGAGAGGCGTGGAAGCCACAGAGTGGTTGGTAAGTTGGAGTAAGGTCACAAGTATTCTTGAACTTGGGTTCACCTTTAAATGCCTCCAAGCCTATGTCTGGAACCATCTCAGTGGCTTTAGTAACATACGCAACAAATGTGTTGTAATTTCTCATTTACCTTATTACAGGTGAATGGGCTTTTGATTAACCTCCCTTTTGCTGTTGACAAAGGTACAGACACGGTGTCTGTCTATCGAGCATCCTCTAAAGCTCTTCTCCAGACAAGGTTTGGTTTAAAGGTCTCCTTCAACTGGGACAGTCGAGTTGCTGTCGAAGTTCCAGGCACCTATGCTGGAGAGCTTTGTGGTCTGTGTGGCAACTTGGATGGTTCAAAGAAAAATGAGTTTGTTATGAGGGATGGTAAGATCGCTGCCAATCCAACAATCTTTGGACAAAGCTGGAAAGTCCAAACCATACATGGGTGTACTGAAGATGATAAGGCCCGCTGCCCAAAAAAGCCAGATTTGGAAGAAGGGTACCGTAGCAGTAAATCTGGTTGTGGTGTCCTAATAGATAAGGATGGGCCATTTCGTGCCTGCCATGACATGTTAGACCCCAAAGGTAGTTTTGAAGACTGCGTGTTTGATGCTTGCTTCTACAAGGAACGACAAGATGTCTTGTGCAAGGTCATAGTCGCTTATGTCTTGTCTTGTCAAGAGGCTGGAGCGCATGTATACCCATGGAGAACAGATCATTTTTGCAGTAAGTTAATACTATTGTTATTATTGTTAGTATTGTTACTACTATTGTATATCTTTAAGACATGAAAAATATGTTACATTCTTAAAGTATATGTCAGGGCAAACTTAAAAAAACACAAATCTTTGCAATACATGCACAATTTTCCATGTTTTAGTCCACTAGATACTATTGACACTTTATTAAAACTCTAAATAAGGGTAACTTTTGACACCTAAAGCGCACTAGCTGCGTTTTGCTTTCTGGTCGGTAATAACAAAATAATTTGGATTTGTAGGACATTAGTTTGGCACTGTTTTTAGCTTAACTATACATGGACCTCCCAAGTTGGGTAACCCTTTATCTCTTGGTCCTCCTCCGTTTTGTGGAGAATCACCAAATCCAAGATTTAAGCCTAAAATAAAGACATATTTCATTGATTAAGGGTCTGTGTCGGGTGCCTTAAAAATACACCCAGAACACGTGTAATGGATTTAGTGGCTTAAAGTAAACTGAATAGTGGAGGGGAAGCATGGTGAGATGTATAAATAGTGGAACAATGTACACAAATCTGGAGCATTTGTGCAGATGTCAGTAAGGATGAAATCCAAAGCCTCATACACACGATCAGACTTTTCCATGGATTTTGGTCCAAATGGGCGTTGGCCGTGAACTTGTTCTGCATACACACGGCAGAACATTTTCAGCCAACTTTCACCAAATCACATGGTTTTTCAGCTCTTTACGCCACCCTTTGGGCAACTTCTGCTATTGTTGTCTGATCTTTAGCATTGGTTCTGAACATGCGTGTTTGGACTTTGGAATTTTAGTCCGATGGACTTGTGTACACACAATCGGATGATCCTCCATTGGACATTTGTTGTCGAAAATTTTGAGAGCATTCACAGTTGAACGTTTGTCCGTTGAAAAAACAAAAATGATGGAGCATACACACTTTCGGATTGTCCGATCAAACACGTCCATCGGACCGTTGTTGTCAAAAAGTCAGATCGTGTGTATGGGCCTTATCAGCAGAGATAGGTTCATCCAGGTTCCTTCGATAAAACAAAAGACTTGCAAAACCAAGGCTTATTAATGTATATTATTTTTTTCTTCATCAGGAAGAAACTTTTCGCTGTAGAACATTGAAATTCTCTTATGATTTTATTTGT
The DNA here is from genome assembly GCA_029574335.1 of Rana kukunoris. Taxonomy (NCBI): domain Eukaryota; kingdom Metazoa; phylum Chordata; class Amphibia; order Anura; family Ranidae; genus Rana; species Rana kukunoris. Next base: position 7,573,489 of record CM056058.1, read on the forward strand.
TTTAGGTCCAAAATGTGGTCCAAATAGCCACTATGACATTTGTGCTTCTGGATGCTCCCCAACGTGTTTTACTCTTTCTGCACCACTGGACTGCAACCCAACATGTTCTGAGGGTTGTGCCTGTGATGATGGCTTTATTCTTGGTGGTGATACCTGTGTCCCCATCGAACAGTGTGGCTGCACTCATGAGGATGTCTATTACGAGCTTGGTGAAACATTTCTCAATAATTATTGCACCCAGCAGTGCAGCTGTACAGAGGATGGGGAGATTACTTGTGAGCCTTCCTCCTGTGAGTCGCAGGAGGAGTGCAAAGTCATCGAAGGAGTCATGAAGTGTCAACCAATTCGATTGGCTGAGTGTTCCATATTCGGTGGCTCTCACTATATGTCTTTTGATGGGCTAGCTTTCAATCTTTATGGCACCTGCACCTATGTGCTTGTCCAAACCAGCACATCTAATCCAGATTTAATACCCTTTGACGTCACTGTGAAAAATGAGAAACTGGGGAAAACATTGGTTGCTGTATCCGTTTATGGTTACATTGTATCTCTCCAACAAGACATGAATGAAAGAATTAAGGTATTGTAGAATAAAACCCAATACTTTAAAGACTAACACAAGTTTTTATTTTGATTTTAGATGAAGGAAAGGGTCAGAGACTCCTATTTTCACTGCCACATGAGCAGGAAAAAAACCTTTTAGTTGTTGGCAGAGGAAGCAAGTAGTGGACAACTTAGTCAGCCAGTTTCTCTGTTTACAATTGTGTAGCACCATCCCCCTAGGAGATGCTGGATTTTAGGCTCCTCTTTGTCTGTTTAGCCAGGTAACATGCATTTTCAGCAGACACACATGGTCAGAAAAACAGCCCAATGGCTTTGTTTTTGTAATTTATTAGGTTAAATAACTTGGATGGGGTTAGGGTGGTTATCGGATGCCCAGAACTAAATAAATATAGAACTTTGAGGACAACCTGAGTGATCACAGGCTTCTAGCAAAAATCCCAAGCTGTATCTCCTCTGGAATAACTGCATCCTGGCTAGCCACAAGTCCCAACTTTTTTTCAGGTACTTTTGTATTTCCTGAAAATGCCAGTGCACCTTGCTTTGACTGAGAACCCCAAGCAAAGTTATAGGATAATTGAATGCTGTCCCTCTAAAAGTGAATCTGAAAATTGTACTTAGCTGCAATCTCCCTTGTAAGCTTTGGGGGGTTAAAAGGTATAGAAGAAGTTTAAGGACCTCTGTGGCTATACTGTCTTCTTAGCATAAACTCCAGATTGTGTTCCCAGGGGAAATTACTTTCAACAGACTGGTAAAGCACTTCTAAAACTGATCCCAGCACTGGTAAATTAGCGCAAGATAATCCCAAGCAGGGGTTCAAGGTTCTGTTCCTTTTCAAATGACTAGCTGGGTATTGCACCTGGCTACCTCTCCCTTATAGGGTTTGGGTGGTAAAATAGGCAACAGTTACCCACTTAGTCCCTTAAGTCCTGCAGCATAAATGGTGACTTCTGTCCAGTCATTCTGCTGTTCAAGTCCCACTTGCTTGCCAGGGTGTCTCAATCAGTCAAGATGAGACTGAAGGGAATTGGGGCTCCTTTTAGCTTTTTTTCTCCTTTACCTCAGGACACCATCTCTCTCTCTATCTCTCTTTCTTGAATCTTCTGCTTGGAGGCAAAGCCCACCCAGCACAGGGGTCCCCTCCAGGCCTCAGTAGGCCTGAAATCTCTCGACATATGGCCAGGCTCCCGTGCTTTTATGGCAAACTCTCCACTCTTCTGGGCCATCCTTACCCAAGGATTGGAAAAGTTTCTATAAATATTCAGGCTTCTAGCTACAGTACATCCCTCTACTCAATAAGTTCTAGAACTTTCTAAAAGCTTCCAGAAGCCAGGGGGAGGCAACAGAGACTCAGCCTGCCAGCTGAACTGAACATGTCCCCAATTAATTCTGGCTTAATACGCTGCAGTGAAGCCCAAATAAATTTGCCTATACTACCCAACTATGTACATAAGGGGGTGCTAAACAAGTGACAGGAGAATGTTGATGAGCACAAGGCCAGGGCTGGAGATGCTAGTATGGAGTACCAGTGCTTTCCAACCTAAAAAAAGGTCTCTTTGAGCCAAGTATGTATAGGTATATTTATATTTGGTTTGATTGAGGAACATGCAAGTTTAAATGATGGTGTTACCTTTACCTGATTGAAATACAAAAAGAAGGGACCCAAAGATTGACCCCATGTTGGACTTTAACGGCACAATATACAGGTGCAGAGCATTTCACTTTCTCCCAGGGGGTTATTCTGATATTAACATATCACAAATTTATTGTGAGGGTAATAGCATGGCTCTGAGTATAGCGTACTCCTATGTCTGGGTAAAGTCGAGTTTGTCTATTACATATCTTGGATTGGAAGATTATATCTACCTATATTCTGACAACTTCTATAGGATTACCTTCTGTTTTTTTACGATTATCCGTATGCACCACCCCCTGATTGAGGCTATAATACAAGGATACTCTAATTTATGAGCCACTGGCTCCTATGACTCCTTGTTACGAGATTCGCTCTCTTTCTGTGAGCCAACCTTTTTCCTACACTGGACAAGATTTATTCTTTAACAATATGTTGATCAAGACTGAATCTCTTGCAAGATAGTGAGACCCGCTTCCCTTTTCTTGCAACCAACGAATCCCGAATGTGTCCTGACGAAGCTTAACGGCGAAACACCTTGATGCACTTGGGCTCACATCATATACTATGTATTTCCATGTATATGGTTTTTAACATTACCTGTCCCTTTTATACCATCTATGTGTTCTAATAAATATATTTTTGATTCCTATTGTTTACTGTGCCGTTAAAGTCCAACTGGAGTCACCCTTTGGCTTCCTTCCTTTTGTATTTCCATAATTATTTACGGATGAGGCAATGTGAGTGCCCTCTTTTCTTATTTTTTAACTCAGTGGTCTCCAAACGGCGGCCCAAGGGCTGGATGTGGCCCTTTGCTTGCCTTAACCAGGCCTTTGGGGCACTATCCCTCCCACTGATACGAGACACTGTTCTGCCATCTGACACCGACCATGGAGCACCATTTCTCCCACTGACTAGCACTATTACTCCCTATGATACCAGCAATGGGGTGTTCACTAACAATGATGCCATAAAAAATTCTACTGCCACTGGCCAAAGTCCGGCCCTCCAAGAGTCTGAAGGCCAATAAACCGACCCTTTGTTTAGAATGTTTGGAGACCCCTGATTTACCTGATTGATTAGCATGGTGGCTTCATTGCAACAGAGTGACACCCTCTTGAAGGCCATTTGGAAAGAGCAAACGGTTGGAAAGGAACAGAGGTTCCTGAGGGAAAATCCCACTTTTGGGATATAATTTATCTGTTGATTTACTACATCAATTATATACAAAAATGAAATGGCTTTATATGTATCTGACTTTGTTTTATTAGAATTTAAAAAAGCTTATTGCACACTAAATTATAATTAAATACTGGCTCTCTTTATACTAACCAATGTGTTACATTCTACTCCAATTGTTCCCTTAGGTCAATGGCATTTGGCACAACCTACCAATAAATTTAGAAAATGGCAAGATCATTGTCTATCAGCATGGCAACAAAGTAAACCTTGACACAGATTTTGCCGTTAAGCTCAGCTTTGACTTAGTCTATAGTCTGGTAGTCATGGTTCCAAAGAATTATAAGGCACAGTTAAGTGGTTTGTGTGGCAATTACAACGGTGAAAAGACGGACGACTACGAACGACCGGACAAGACAAAAGCCCCAGAGGCCATTACCTTTGCCGCATCCTGGAAGGCACAAATTCCCGACGAAAAGTGTGACGATGGATGCGGTAAACCTGGAAACAAATGCCCGGTTTGTGACATTGAAAAGAAAGAAGAATTCAAGTCTGATTCCTTTTGTGGCTTCCTAAATTTCTCCCCAGAATTAAGTCTTTGCTTTTCTGTTATAAGTCCCGAGAGTTATTTTAACAATTGTGTGTTGGACATGTGTTCCAGTCTGGGAAACCTAACGATTCTGTGCCAGAGTATTCAGAGTTATGTATCAGCGTGTCAAATGGCCGATGTTGTCATTCAGGAATGGAGGACTAATACATTCTGCCGTGAGTAAGATGCATAAAAAAAAATACATAAAATAAGAATTTATATAAATTACAGTTCGGAAATAAAAATAGAAACCAGTTCTTGTTATTGGTTCAAGTGAAGTTTTAGTTTAGGTCAACTAATTACATTCCAGGTGCATCCAAATAATTGCCCTTGGGGATTTACTAAAACTGGAGAATGCAAAATCTGGTGCAGCTGTGCAAAGAAACCAATCAGCTTCCAGGTTTTATTGTCAAAGCTTAATTGAACAAGCAAAAGTTAGAAGCTGATTGGCTACCATGCACAACTGTACCAGATTCTCAGTGCTCCAGGTTTAGAAAATCAATGCCTTAAGCCTCATACACACGCTCGGTTTTCTCTGCAAAAACCAGCAAGAAAACTGCTGGCAGAGCGTTCTTGACAAGTAAACTGTGCGTGTGTACAAGGCTTTGAGGTTTCTCGTCAAGAAAACTGCCCAGAATCTAGACAAGAAAAATAGAGAACCTGCTCTCTATTTTCTCGTTGTGATTCTTGGCAGTGTTTTCCTGCAGAGAATACCCGAGCGTCTGCATACTTACCTGTCGCCGTGCAAACCCGAGCATGCTTGAGATGACTTTGACGCATGTGCGGTATCTTCCTAGGCATAGGTAGGGTGTAGCAAGATGGCGGCGATGGCATCGAATGTGACGAGATCATGCTCTTCATAGTCAATGACGTCACCGCGTTCGTGCCATTCAAAAGAAAAACAATTCTTTGAATGGAGTGTGTGTACATTCGGCCGGCAAGAGAATCTTGCCAAGAATCTCGTCAGGAAAAACAAAGTTTTTTTCCTGACGAGATTCTGGGCCGTGTGTACAGGGCTTCACAGTTTGTTTTCTTTAGAAACAGCCATATTCTAGGTAGAAAAGCAACATAAACTAGATTCCCAGCACCAGAAAACCAGTGTGGACCTATAAACATACGTACTTGGCACCAAGTGGCCCATTTAAACTGGTCTGTCAATATTGCTGAATTATCTTCAGCCTGTTCTTATGTTCCTGAGACCTGATCCACTGAACCTGCTTACCTGTGTATGACCCAGCTTGCCTTTGGACTTTACTTCTTCTCTTGCCTTCCTCCTGTTCATCTGATTTCTTTGACCTCAGCCTGCTTGTCTTTGCTTTTTGTTTCTGTACTACTTTGCCCAACTGTTACTGACCCTGGACTTCTTCCAGGATTTGCTCTTCCTGACGATTTGGTCCCTCAATGCCTTTCTCCTGGTCCTGTATCTGCATCGCCTGCTCTGGTGCCAAGCTGCTTCTGAATCCTGTCCTAAGGACTGCGACTAACAGCTCTACCGACCTGAAGGGCGGACATCCATAGCCAGCTGAAGTGCGGACATCCCCAGCCAGCTAAAATGTGGACATCCCCAGCCAGCTAAAGTGCAGACATCACCAGCCAGCTAAAGTGCAGACATCACCAGCCAGCTACTCTGCCACTCGTGCCACTCCATGCACTCACACTCTCTAGTGCAGACATCACCAGCCAGCTACTCTGACACTCGTGCCACTCCATGCACTCACACTCTCTAGTGCAGACATCACCAGCCAGCTACTCTGACACTCGTGCCACTCCATGCACTCACACTCTCTAGTGCAGACATCACCAGCCTGCTACTCTGACACTCGTGCCACTCCATGCACTCACACTCTCTATCTCCTCCTTCAGGAGTGTTGGGAAAGAGATGCTAGAGAGGCCTCGAACAACATTCCAGTCTTCACCAAGAATGAAACCACCCTGCTGCAAAGAAGGGCCTTTTTTTCTGTGTGGATGCAGTGGTCTCCTTGCAGAGGTCCAATTCCGCTCTTCTCCGAGGTCCTTCCCCAACCTCAGGCCAAATGTGGTACTGCACACCACTTTGGCTTGAATCCTGCTTGTTTTACGAGACAACACTCGCAAACCGAGTTAGGATTTTTTTAAATACAGTTTTCGTATTGCGAAAAAACGCTTGTTTTACTCACAATCCAAGGTTCCACTGTATTCCAATGTTTTTCTTTCTCAGTTGTTCTGAGCTAATGTGACCCCAAATATGATGGAGAGAGGCAGGGGAGGGTCAAACAAGGATGCTTTGCAGGCGACTTTCATCTTCCTTATCAACTGATGGTGTCATTGGTCATTAGAAGGTTGGGAGCTAGAAGGTTGTAATGGTGCACAATGAAAGCTTGTGGCTGTGTTCAAATAAAAGGCAGGCTTCATCCACCCACCAACTGTATACAATTTTTGGGCAGGCAATTTTTAGGCATTTTGCCAAGGCACCCTTGAAAAAACCACAAGGCACCCCAGGATGTCTGGGAACCCTGGTTAAAAAAGGCTGGTCTATGGTACTTGGAAAAAGCATTTTTCTTACCTGACACTTTCCTACTTCCCTAAGCTCTGCCCCTCACATCCAAGGCTGAGTTATGGGGGAAAGGGCATGCACCAGATGGAGTGTTGGTGAAAAGAGGCGGCGGAAGCCTCTCTAGCTGCATGGAGGGATACTGCGGGAGCAATGGGTCAGGTAAGTAAAAATATTTTTCCCCCTTACCTTCCACATAAACAAACATTTAATCCCTTCAATGAAGGGGTAGCCTCACTAAAAAGGAAGTTTTTTTTTTGTTCTTGGAATACAGCTTTAAAAGTTTGAACCTAAAATGTTGTGTTTTTTTTTTTTTGTTGACTTTTGTTTTAAACAGCCCTCCGCTGTCCACCCAACAGCCGATATGATCTTTGTTCTGATGTCGTTGCTACACATTGTACCGTATTTACAGACAAGCTGCCTTCCTATTGTTCTGAGGGATGCACAAGTAATGATGGCTACTCCTTTGATGGGAAAGGTTATGTTCCGATGAAAAAATGTGGCTGCTTTTCAAATGGAATTTATTACAAGGTTTGTATAACAAATGATCAAATGACCAGATACTGTAGAGGGTAGCTTTGAACTGGTTCTAAAGGCTCAATATTTTTTTACCTTAATACATTCTATGCGTTAAGATAAAAAAAACTTCTGGGTGCATCTCACTCCCCCATCCCTCTGTTCATACTTACCTGTGCCCCATCTCGATCCAGCGATGTGGATGGCGAGCAGCTATTCTCCCAAGTCTCTCTCTCCTCATTGGCTCACACAGCAGCGGAAGCCATTGGTTCCAGCTGCTGTCAATGATAGCCAGTGAGCCAATGAGAAGAGAGAGAGGGATGAAGTGAGCCACGCTCAGTGTGTGAATGGACAATGTGCCCCCATAGCAAGAGGCGAGGGAAGATCCAGGACCTCCGAAGGGGGACACAAAAAGAAGAGGATTGGGCAGTGGCGACTGATGTTTTTTTTGGGGGTGGCTAACAACCATGCTCTAGGTAGCTTGGTTGGTCGCTTGGTTGGGGGTCATTTGGTTGGCGGTTGGCCATTACATGGGTATTGGGGTCCGAGTACCGCCATGTATCAATGCAATTCTTTTTTTAATCAATCATTTTTTTAGGAGCAATGATTTTAATGATGCAAAAGTGCAACAATAAAACTGAAAAATGACTTTAAATATAGTGCATGGGGGTCCCCTTATTCTGCATGTAATGTGGTGCATCTGTACCATGTATAAAACCTGCTGCAGCAACAATCGCATTTAAATTGACTTGCAGTTGCAATTGCTGGCACTCGGCTATTAAAAAAAAAAGAGAAAAAAATGGCGTAAGGTCCTGCCAAAATCAACACCAGACCCTTGTCTGAGCATGCAGCCTGGAAGGTCAGGAAAGGGGTGGGGGAAAGCAAGCACCCCTTCTCTCTCCTGAACCATACCAGGCCACATGCCCTAAACATAGGGGGTGCTTTGGGGTGGGGAGCACCCCAAAGCACATTTTCCCATCTTGATAGGGACAAGGGGCTCTTCCCTACATTCCTGAGCTGTGGTTGTAGGGGTCTGCGGACAGGGGGGCTTATTGGAATCAGGCCCTGATCCTTAACAACCTGCTTTTACAGAGCCCTGATTAGGCAAAGCTTTGCTCAATCAGGGGGCAGAATGCACCTGCCGAACCCCTTGCAAGTTGGGGTGTTCCCCCGAACGGGGCTAACAGCCAATGTTTGGGCCAAACTCATGCTCTGGCCGAATCGTTTACCCAACACTAAACAATAATATAGAATAATTGATGGACTTGAAGGATAATCATTGCACATTTCTTCTCTCTACTGTATCTCTCTTCTTTCTATTAAAATCAGCCAGAAGAACATGTCTTATCCAAGGACTGCAAGCAAATATGCTCATGCTTATCAGGCATCTTGGTTTGTAAGAGTACCAGCTGTGCAATAAATGAATTATGTCAGATAATAAATGGAGTTGTCACCTGCATCAAGATAGGTAATAATAATAACAGCAACATGGATCATAGAGTTGTAAACCATTTACCGTATATACTCGAGTATAAGCCGAGTTTTTCAGCACTTTTTTGTGCTGAAAAATACCCCCCTTGGCTTATACTTGAGTCACCTTTTTGCCCCTGATCTCCCAGATTTTGGGGACCTGGTACTGGTACTTGGCTCACATGTAGCCCCACTCTTCCTCTACAAGTGTGCAAAGTTTGTTGTCCAGGGGACCTAGGGCCGGGGAGCACTGATTTTTCAAAAGCCGGGCACCCCTTTAATAGACTCCCATGGTAAAGGTAATTTCTCTGGTGAATTTTGGGACCCAGTACCGGATGATCGTAGGTCCCCTGGACCCGGAACTTGGCACATATGTAGCCCCATTTCTCCTCTAGAAGTGTGCACAGTTTGTTGTCTGGGGGCCTACGGCTGGGGAGCACCATTTTTTTCAAAGCCGGGCACCCCTTCCATAGACTCCCATGTTAAACGTCAGTCTAGTCATGGACACAGTGAGGCATGGCCATATTAAGGCATGGGCACAGTGAGGCATGGACACAGTGAGGCATGGGCACATTGAGGCATGGGCACAGTTAGGCGTGGTCGAAGTGAGGCGTGGGTACAGTGAGGCATTGACACAGTCAGGTATGGGCACAGTGAGGCATGGGCACAGTGAGTCATGGGCACAGTGAGGTATGGAGACAGTAAGGCATGGACACAGTGAGGCATAGGCACAGTGAGACATGGACACAGTGAGGCATGGACACAATGAGGTATGGACACAGTGAGGCATGGACACAGTGAGGCATGGACACAATGAGGTATGGACACAGTGAGGCTTGGACACAGTGAGGCATGCACATGGACACAGTGAGGCATGCACATGGACACAGTGAGGCAAAGTGAGGCACAGTGAGGCATGCAGATGGACAACCTAGGCTTATACTTGAGTCAATACGTTTTCCCATTTTTTTGTGGTAAAATTGAATGCCTCGGCTTATATTCGGGTCGGCTTATACTCGAGTATATACAGTAATTAAATAATAGTGTTCAATGAAACAAAAAATGTACTGATGTTTTTAAATCACAAAGTCATAATATTAATTGTATTATTGAATTTTGTTACAAAGTAATTTGCATCTGCTAAGCAAGAAAATATTGATTTACAACCAATTATTACAATGCGTCTACAGAACTGCAGACAACAACAACTACAACTACAACACCCATCCATGACAACGTTTCATCTCCAGAACTGCAGACAACAACAACTACAACACCCATCCACGACAACGTTTCATCTCCAGAACTGCGGACAACAACAACTACAACACCCATCCATGACAAAGTTTCATCTCCAGAACTGCAGACAACAACAACTACAACTACAACACCCACCCATGACAAAGTTTCATCTCCAGAACTGCAGACAACTACAACTATAACACCCACCCATAAAATAGTTTTATCTCCAGAACTGCAGACAACAACAACTACAACTACAACACCCACCCATGACAAAGTTTCATCTCCAGAACTGCAGACAACTACAACTATAACACCCACCCATAAAATAGTTTTATCTCCAGAACTGCAGACAACAACAACTACAACACCCATCCACGACAAAGTTTCATCTCCAGAACTGCGGACAACAACAACTACAACACCCATCCACGACAAAGTTTCATCTCCAGAACTGCGGACAACAACAACTACAACACCCATCCACGACAACGTTTCATCTCCAGAACTGCAGACAACAACAACTACAACTACAACACCCATCCACGACAACGTTTCATCTCCAGAACTGCAGACAACAACAACTACAACTACAACACCCATCCATGACAAAGTTTCATCTCCAGAACTGCAGACAACAACAACTACAACTATAACACCCACCCATGACAAAGTTTCATCTCCAGAACTGCAGACAACTACAACTATAACACCCACCCATAAAATAGTTTTATCTCCAGAACTGCAGACAACAACAACTACAACACCCATCCACGACAAAGTTTCATCTCCAGAACTGCGGACAACAACAACTACAACACCCATCCATGACAAAGTTTCATCTCCAGAACTGCAGACAACAACAACTACAACACCCACCCATGACAAAGTTTCATCTCCAGAACTGCAGACAACTACAACTATAACACCCACCCATAAAATAGTTTTATCTCCAGAACTGCAGACAACAACAACTACAACACCCATCAATGACAAAGTTTCATCTCCAGAACTGCGGACAACAACAACTACAACACCCATCCATGACAAAGTTTCATCTCCAGAACTGCAGACAACAACAACTACAACTACAACACCCATCCATGACAAAGTTTCATCTCCAGAACTGCAGACAACTACAACTACAACACCCACCCATAAAATAGTTTTATCTCCAGAACTGCAGACAACAACAACTACAACACCCATCAATGACAAAGTTTCATCTCCAGAACTGCAGACAACTACATCTATAACACCCACCCATGAAATAGTTTTATCTCCAGAACTGCAGACAACTACAACAACAACTACAACACCCATCCATGACAAAGTTTCATCTCCAGAACTGCAGACAACTACAACTACAACACCCACCCATAAAATAGTTTTATCTCCAGAACTGCAGACAACTACATCTATAACACCCACCCATAAAATAGTTTTATCTCCAGAACTGCAGACAACTACATCTATAACACCCACCCATGAAATAGTTTTATCTCCAGAACTGCAGACAACTACATCTATAACACCCACCCATGAAATAGTTTTATCTCCAGAACTGCAGACAACAACAACTACAACTACAACACCCATCCATGACAAAGTTGTATCTCCGGAACTGCAGACAAAAACAGCTACAACTACAACACCCATCCCTTACAAAGCTTTATCTACGAAACTGCAGACAATAAAATCAACTACAACCACGCCTACCACAGTCTATTCCAAGCCACCCTGCAATGATAAACAATGTCGAGCCAGAGAAGAATGCCAAATGGTCGATGGAATACCTACCTGTGTGCCAATCTCCCAAGTCAATTGTCATGCAGTCGGTGATCCTCATTATAAAACTTTTGACGGCCTCTCTTATGACTTCCAAGGCACTTGCACCTACACAATCGCCACGACTTGCGGCAATGACAGCAGCCTCACCAATTTTAGTATCGAGGCCAAGAATGAGAATCGGGGCAACACTCAAAGTTCTTACGTCAGTAATGTGACTGTCAAGATCTTATACCCTCAAGAAAATATTGTTATAAATGTGGTGAGAAACGACTTTGGGTTTGTAAAGGTAAGTGACCAAGCTTATGCATATCCAAAGTGGCCAATGGTTTTCAGACACCCTACCATGACACCTATATGGGCTTGTTGGACATTCCAATGGACTGTATTATAGAGTAGGGCTCTCCTTAGCAGCTTAAGCACCGAGCCTCTTTTTGTGATTGTTGTTTACAAGTTAAAAAGAAGTTTGTTTGCTGGAAAATTACTTAGAAACCAAACATTATAAAAAAGATTCCAACACCCTAGAGAAAAAAATGTCTGTCGCTGCAATACTTTTTTGTCACACCGCATTTGCTCAACGGCCTTACAAGCGCACTTTTTTGGGGAAAAAATACACTTTTTTGGAATTGAAAAACAAGACAACAGTAAAGTTAGCCCATTTTTTTTTATACCATGAAAGATAATGTTACGCTGACTAAATTGATACCCAACATGTCACTCTTCAAACTTGTGCCCGCTCGTGGAATGGCGATAAACTTTTACCCTTAAAAAATCTCCATAGGCAACATTTAAAAAATTATACAGGTTGCAGATTTCGAGTTACAGAGGAGGTCTGGGGCTGGAATTATTGTTATCGCTCTTCCGATCACTGTGATACCTCACATGTGTGGTTTGAATACCGTTTTCATATAAGAAAAGTTGAAGTCCTGTGCAGGCCACCTTAGTTCCTCTACACCAAACTGGGCCTGTACTTTTGGCCATATAGTGTAACTCAATAGACGTATTTGAAAAAAATCACAGAAGAGTAACACAAAGGGGAAGCTGCTAAGTGTAGCATTAAAACATTATATATTGTATTGGTACCAAACAGTCAAGTGCAGACTCACCCGACACTAGAATAAACTTGTTTATCGGCAGCCATCTCTAAGGTGTTGAGGTCAATCTCCCGGGAGAACAGCATATAGCGGTTATAGCACTCAGCCAGTAGATCAGTAAATAAAGAGCCGAGTCCACCGATCCTAGAAGAAGGGAGAAACCATCCTGGCATCCATGTTTTGGAACTCTATTGGCTCCTTTGTCAAACGAATTCAAGAGCCAATCGAGCCCCTAAATGCATTAATATAGAAACAAGCCTACCTAGGCATGATATAATATTAATTTTAACACTCTAGGAGGGTTTCTCTTTTCTTCTGGGATCGGTGCTCTTCATTTACCCATCTACCAGATTCAATTGATATATAGGGTTCTCCAGGTGGGTTGACCTCAACATGTAATGCCGCGTACACACGATCAGACATTCCGACAACAAAAACGTGTATTTTTTTTCCGATGGATGTTGGCTAGAACTTGTCTTACACACGGTCACACAAATGTTGTCGGAAATTCCGATCACTAAGAATGCAGTTACGTACAACACATACAATGGCACAATAAAAGGGATGTTCAATACAAAGTGTGCCACCCTTTGGGCTCCTTCTGATAATCTTGTGTTAGTAGAAGTTTGGTGAGAGACGATTCGCTCTTATATGTCATTATCTGCTGCGGTTCGTGATCTCTCAGAGTCTTCTCAGAGAAATCAGTATGTCAAATCTCTGTGTGAATATCAGCAGCAAAACAACTTTATTATTCTAGCATTATAAAGAAGAAGAGAATGCGCTGCATTAAAAGATTAAAACAATTTGCAGTGCGAAGAATGTGCTATCTCCATTACGAACGCTAGTTTTACCAGACCGAGTGCTTTAGTCTCGTACTTGATTCGGAGCATGCGTGGAATTTCGTGCGTCGGAATTGTCTACACACTCTCGGAATTTACAAGAAGGGATTTTGTTGTTGGAAAATTTGAGATCCAGCTCTCAAATTTTTGTTGTCGGAAATTTTGACAGAAAATGTCCGATGGAGCCTACACACGGTCGGACAACAAGCTCCCATCGAACGTTTGTGGTTCGTAAATTCCGAGCGTGTGTACACGGCATTACGAATGACTGCAGATAAGTGAGTTTATTGTCATGTGACACATCCTAAGATTTCAGAGACCTATTCTTATCTCAGGTGGAGCTGCCAAAGAGAGTGCAATAACATATCAATACCACCGGGATATTATGAACTTTGTTATGCGGACCGTGGACTTTGTTTCTTTAGGTTTTTACCCATATTAAGACTGCCCTTTATTGGGGGAGTTTTGTGGAGAGTATACCCATATTTTTAGGCCAGCATATAATTATCTTTCTTTTATACCTCTCTTGTTATAGGTGAACAATAAACGTCAAGGACTTCCTTTAATCAGTGATAAAATTCAAATTTTCCAGTCTGGCATTTTCTTGAGTATTGTGACTGATTTCCAATTAAATGTCCTATATGACTGGAACTCCTTATTATTCATATACATTTCCAGCAGCTATTTCCAGAATGTGTGCGGAATGTGCGGCAACTACAATGAGGTTCCTTTAGATGATTTTGTCACACCGTCTGGCACTCAGGCAACTAGCCTGGCAGATTTCGGCAAAAGTTGGGAAGTTAACGATGGAGATAACTCTTGTTGGCACAATTGCAATGGAGAGTGCAAAGCCTGCCCATCGGGCGTTGAGAAAGACTATTTGGATGACCAAAAATGTGGGCTCATTTCTGCAGAGGGTGGCCCATTCAGCCAATGCCATGGAACAATAGACCCCACAATTTTTGTAGACAATTGTGTATATGATGTATGCTTGAATGGAGGATCCAAGAAAATGTTATGTCAGAGCCTGGCAACGTACGCCTCGATATGCCAAAGAAATAATGTTGAGATTGGAAACTGGAGAACACTGGTTGGATGTCGTAAGTAAAAACTAGACAAAAGTTACTTGATCTTTTTGAACACAATACGTGTGGCATAACAGGTAGGACCCAAAGTCTTATTATTTGAGTAGAGAATATGAAGCTACACATAGACACTTTACTCACTTTGCTTTTTGTCAGGTCATCTGTGGCCAGGTAACAAATGTGCCCCGTTGGAGACAGGGGTGCACCACAAGGTAGTGAACCTAATAGCTGACTGCTGCAGATGGACAGGAAACGTGAGCCCAAGGTCCAGCAGGTGTTCACCAGAGCCTCTAGTGGTGAGGATGGCCTTTGCTGCAACTGAACCCAGATCGCAGCCCCTGGGGTCCCCCAGGTCACGCTCCGTAGGGAGAGAGGGGAAGCAGCCACTGAGGACACAAAGTATAGTGATGGGTAATCCCAGGTCAGGGCAACAGGCAGACGAGGGTAACCAAGGGACAGGCCAAAGGTCAGGGTCACAGGCAAACAGGAATAGTCAGAGACAAGTCAAAATCGGTACACGGAAAGGTAAACGTAGTACACGGCAGACAGGAACACAAGCTAACAAACAAAGTAGAACAGCAAAGCAGACCTGAAGTGCACTAGTTAATATACACTTCCTGGGATGGCCTGGGGTGGAGCCATACAGGGAGGAGAGAAGATAAAAGGCAGCCAGAAAGGGAGTCAGGCCTCTAATGGACACACGGAGGAAAAGGTAAGCTGCCAAACATTATTGCATGTCCATGACACTTTTCTTTTATAGTTTGGGAATATCTGCTCACCTAGGACTTTTCATAAATATTATATAGTATGATATATTTGCCATTTTAGCATATATGTTTCTCACATACTGGATCTAATGCGGCTGTATAAACTTGTTGGACATCTCATACATCCCATCTTAAAGTGATTGTAAAGTCTCGGTTTTAGTTTTTTTTTAAATAACAAACCTCTGTGCAGTTGGTTTTGCATGGAGCAGCCCGGATCCTCCTCTTCTCGGGTCCCTTTCCTATGCTCCTGACCCCTCCCTCCTGTTAAGGGCCCCCACAGCAAGCAGCTAGCTATCGGGCACCCAAGCCAAGCTGCAGCTCCATGTGTCCATATAGACACAGAGCTGTAGTTTAAGCCATGCCCCCTCTCTCTCCTGATTGGCTAACCGACTTTGATTGACAGCAGTTGGAGCCTGGATGGCCAAAGGACTCTTGGACATCGCTAGATAGAAATGGGGCTCAGGTAAGTATTAGGGGGGCTGATGGGGGGCTGCTACACACAAACAATTTGTTTCTTAATACATAGAATTCACCTTCTGTCTTTACAACCCCTTTAATAGCATCAGGGGCCCCTGGGAAAAGTAATGCACTACCCGGCTGTCCCAAGTTACACACCTACACTTGAGAATGAAAGTGTAAATGGTTGCTAGAATTAAACATATACAGTATGTATTAGTTCTTTCAATAAAATAGATTATAAACAATGAGAAAAAATGCCATACATCAAAGACTAATCAACACAAATACAGTGGGGGAGGGGCAGCATGGCATAGTACAGGGGGACAGCAGGGCACAATACAGGGGTTAGTATGGCACAGTACAGGGGGGCAGTTAGGCACAGTATGAGGGTGTGGTACAGGGGTCAGTACAGAACAGTACAAGAGGTCAGGAGTGCACAAAAAAAAAACCGAGATGCCATTGCTGTCCTGCTTTGTAATATGCCAATTTCATGACTCTCTCTGGATTAGCTACTTTATGAGTTCCTCCTCACCCCAAATAAGCAGGCAACATACGAAGGCACATCAAAATGTCTTTGTCACTTTTTTATTCCTTACTTATGTGAACCTGACCACCCTTGCTCTTAGCTTTGCAGTGTCCTGCCAACAGTGAGTACAAACTGTGTGGCAAAGCTTGTAATCCAACATGCAATGATGCCGCCATCAAGCCATCATCCTGTTCCTCATCGTGCATCGAGACCTGTCAATGTAATAATGGATTTGTGCTGGATGGAGGAAAGTGCATACCCAAAGCTGAGTGCGGCTGCATCTTTGAAGGAAAACGTTATGCCTTAAATGAAACGTTTTGGAGGGATGACATGTGTAAGGAGCAATGTATCTGTAACCCGAACACCAAGAAAGTGGATTGTAAAAATACTAAGTGTAAGCCTACTGAGACCTGTGCTGTGGTCAATGGTATCCAAGACTGTTATCCCAGCTTTTATGGGACTTGCACATTATCAACAGAGCCACACTACCACACCTTTGATGGTGTGCACTATAACTTCCAGGGCACCTGTGTCTACCTGCTTGTAGGACTCGGTAACAACACTGGAGATCTGGTGGACTTTCAAGTCTATGTCCAAAATGAAAACAGAGCTAATCGATTGGTGTCTTACCCTACTGAAGTACGGGTGATCATATATGATCTTTCTGTGATAATCAGTCGGCGTTATCCAGGAAAGATTTTGGTAAGCTCTTTGATATTTTATCTTCCCGTAAATTAAGTGCATATTTTACACACCGCCAACAACTGCAAGAGGTTGATACTAACAACTCAAATTTAGGTAATGAAATAGATGTACAGTGGAGCTTTGGATTAGGAGCATAATCCGTTCCAGGAGAATTCACGTAATCCAAAGAACTTGCATATCAAAGAGAGTTTTCCCATAAAAGTCAATGGAAACAAAGATAATTTGTTCTGCATTGACTTCTATGGCAAGCAATAGCGCATGTGGCCAGAGGTGGGGGGCAATCCTGAAGAAGAATGCTATATGAAACGCGTTGATATTCAACGCTTTTGTGCAATGACTATTGTATACATTTAAAACACAATTTAAATATTTGATGATATAGTTGATTTTATATGTCTTTTGTGTTTAATATCTATAATATCTATAATTTTATATCTATAATTGGTGTATAAAGCTCCTATTTTTTGTTACAACCGAAGTCCCTTTTATTACCGAGCCTTCTTTTAATTCGGGGAAGGTTTTTGGATGATAAAAGAACTCCATACTTTTTTTTATGCATTACCAAGGGGAATGGTGCCTTAATAGGTGTTTCATTCTAGCTCCATCCACATTATAAACTGTGTGTTCTAACTGTAAGGGGGTGGGACTGACTAGGGTAGAAGAGAGATCGGTGTTCATACTTACAATGAACACTCGATCTGTCTTAGCTCCTCCGAGAGAACAGGGATTGGTGTGTTTACACACACAGATCCCGGTTTTCGCTCTGTCGCGAGCGATTGCGGGTGCCCAGCAGTCATCATGCCCCCCGGGCATGGGCATCAGCTCCAAGGACACGCAGCAAGTGCTTGCCTCCGGTGGCATGCGCCTGCTGTGACATCTTAAGACATACAGCTACAGCGATTTGCTCAGCCGTGCCAAACTGTATAACTGAGATGTTTGGTTGGCTATTGGTTAAATGCCTTCAAACTGAAGCATCTCAATGGCTTTAGAAAAGTATGGAGCTCTTTTAACTGTTTTACGATCCCTTCTATTCTTGTTACAGGTGAACGGGCTTTTGATCAACCTCCCTTTTGCAGTTTACAAAGGTATGGACAAGGTGTCTGTCTATCGAGCATCCTCTAATGCTATTCTCCAGACAAGGTTTGGTTTAAAGGTCTTCTATAACTGGGACAGTTTGGTTGCTGTTACAGTCCCGGGCACCTATGACGGAAAGCTCTGTGGTCTCTGTGGCAACTTTGATGGCGCGAAGGGAAATGATTTTTTAATGAAGGACGGTCAGATTGCCTCCAATCCGGCAATCTTTGGGCAAAGCTGGAAAGTAGAAACCTTACGTGGGTGCACTGATCATGATAAGGCCCAATGCAATGAAAAGACTGATTTGGAAGAAGAGTACCGAAGAAGTAAATCTGATTGTGGTGTCCTAATATATAAGGATGGACCTTTTCATGCCTGCCATGCCGTGTTGGATCCAGAAGGCAGCTTCAAAGACTGCGTGTTTGATGTTTGCTTCTACAAAAAACGTCAAGTTGTCTTGTGCCAGGCCATAGCCAGTTACGTCTTGTCTTGTCAAAAGGCTGGAGCTTTTATATACCCGTGGAGATCAGACGCATTTTGTCGTAAGTTTGATACTATTGTATGTTTTTAAGACTTGCAAATTACGATTGTGCCGGTTCACACTACAGCGACCTGAAAGTCGCAAAGCAGCTTTGAAGCCACTTCGAGGCAACTTCAAGGCAACTTTGAGGCAACTTCAATGCAACTTTGAGGCAACTTCAGGGAATTTCTAGGTATTTTTTGGGTAATCTTCCTGTAATGTCGGATCCAAATCATCAATTAGGATAAGAATCTGACTTGGATGCACTAAAATCTATGGGTACACGTCACCTAGAAGTCGCCTTGGAGTAGTACAGGAACCTTTTCTGAAGCCGGAGCTACTTCAGTAGTGTACATTAAGGCCGCATACACACGATGGGTCAAAACCAATGAAAACGAACTGAAGGACCGTTTCATCGGTCCAACCGATCGTGTGTGGGCCGATGGGTCAAAACCAATCGTTAGTATGCAAAAGCATCGGCTAAAAGGCCGCGCATGCTCAGAATCAAGTTAATGCATGCTTGGGAGCATTGAACTTCGTTTTTTTCAGCATGTCGTTTTCTTAAAACACGTTAACGTCACCGCGTAAACGTCACCGCGTAAACGTCACCAAGTTCTGACACGATTGTTTTTTTAACCGAGGTGTGTAGGCACATCAGACCATCAGTCAGCCTCATCGGTTAACCGATTAAAACGGTCCTTCGGACCGTTCTCATCGGATGGACTGATCGTGTGTTCGCGGCCTAAGACGGCTCTCATTCACTTCCATGAAATTTCTTATGTCCAGTGATTTGGGGCGACTTGAGGTCTGACAAGTCAGATCCCAAGTCGCTGTAGTGTGAACCGGCACTTAATTTCTCTTTCAGGACAAACATATTAAATACATTGTTAAATGCAATCACATTTCTCCATGCTATACCCCTTAAAAATGCTAACTACCGTATTTTTCGCACCATAAGACGCACCTAACCATAAGACGCACCTAGGTTTTGGAGAAGGAAAACAAGAAAAAAAAAATTCAGAACCAAATGGTGTACCAAAATTTTTACCAGTGCCCATGAAATGCAGCCTGACCTGTGCCATTAATGAATAATGAATTGCCATTTAATTTAAGTAAAAAAAGTGCACTTTGCTGCAAAGGTATTTACTGGCTGCCTGCAGGAAGAGAAATTACAAATCATTGATCAGTGTACTATGTATAGTTCTGCCCAGCACAGAGAAATGCATTGTTTCAAATGATTTCAAGGTAGAACTGTGCTGAAAAAGGTTGGAAACATGCACAAAAAAGGAAGGAGAGATTGTCCCTGAATATGTGCTCCTGGAAATGAGACAACTTCATTATCCCTGCAAAGGCTGATTTTCTAAAAGATGTTCTTTATGCTGAGCTGGGTTAGGAAGAGAGAGAGAATAGAGGGGGTTGGTGAGAAGTGCACACACTCACAGTCTCCTGGGGGCTCTCTGGCTTATTCAGTAGTATATCCATGTTTGTCTGCTGCTTCTTTTTAATCTTCCCGCCCACCTCCTTCACAGACGGAACACACAAGCAAGGAGGGAGGGAGGGGTGAGAGAAGGGATGTGTGAAGCTTCTCAGTCGTGACAGGCTGCAGGCTTGCTGGAGGTGGAGTTGGATAGAGCAGTGTGCTGATTGGATCCTCTTCATGTAGGACAGCTACACTTCACGAGCCATCAGCTGCACTGTCTGCACACAGTGACAGAGAGAAGAGGACGGAGCTGCAAACGGAGGAGGGAGGAGAGGAGCAGGTGATGGGATTTACACAGACAGGAACTTATTTCTGTGCCCCTCACTTACTTCTCATGACGTTCGGCCGTGGGGGGGCGGGACCAGCAGCGGCGGGGGGCGTGGCCTAATGTATATTCGTTCCATAAGACGCAGGGACATTTTCCTCCAGATTTTTGGAGGAAAAAAGTGCGTCTTATAGTCCGAAAAATACGGTATTTCTTTTTTTACATATTGCTTAAAGAAGTATACTGTATATCCCTAAACAATCTCTGGCATACTCAACATGCATATTTTCCTTTCTTTTATGCTACTGCTTTGGCTACCAAGACTAAGCCCACAGATTGGACACGTACACTGCCGAAAAATGTGTTTATTTTTGTTCCATTCTTTTTTCTTTTCTTTTTTCGGGTCATTCGTTATGATCGCAAATTCCTAAATTCAAAAATTCGTAAATTTGACAATTTGAAAATCCAAGAATCCCAAAATAAGACAGAAAATCCAAAAAATCAAAAGAGTAACTAACTAACTAATAATAACCAACTATTAAATTATAGGTTTTGAAATTTCCTTTCAAATTTGGCTGTTAGGCAGCGTACACACGATCAAATCTATCTGCTGGAAACGGTCTGATAGACCATTTCAGCAGACAAATTTGATTGTGTGTACGGGCGGACAGACATATTTTTCCAGCAGACAGATTTTAAAGCATGCTTTAAAATCTGTCTGCTGGGAACCAGTCAGACCGATATGACTGCTGGTTAGTATGCTAACCAGCAGACATATCTGCCCGCACATGCGTCAAACGGATTCGACGCATGCGCGGAAGTGTTTTACTTCCTGGTGCGGTGACGTGGCGGTGTCAACGTCATCGCCACGTCACCGTGCTGTCTGCCGGCGGGGATTTTGGTTTGATCGTGTGTACAGCGATCAAACCAAAACAGCCCAGCAGACAAATCTGATCAAATCGGTCTGTCAGACCAATTTGAACAGATTTATTTGGTTGTGTGTACCCGGCCTTAGGCCGCATAGACACGATCAAATCTATCTGCTAGAAACGGTCGGCCCGACCATCCCAGCAGACAGATTCGATCGTGTGTACGGGCGAGCAGACGGATTTGGCCAGCCGACAGATTTTAAAGCATGCTTTAAAATCTGTCGGCTGGGAATCTGTCCACCCGATATGTCTGCTGGTTAGTACGCTAACCAGCAGACATATCTTCTCGCACATGCGTCGAATGGATTCGACGCATGCGCGGAAGTAATTTACTTCCTGGTGCAGTGACGTGGCGGCGTCAACGTCACCGCCACGTCACCGCGCTGTCTGCTGGCGGGGATTTTGGTTTGATCGTGTGTACAGTGATCAAACCAAAACGGCCAGCAGACAGATTTGTTCAAATCGGTCAGTCTGACCGATTTGAACAAATCTATTTGCTCGTGTGTACGGGGCCTTAGAGAACATAACGAATACGAATTTATCCAAAGTTACTAATTATCCAAAACAATGAATGCCTCATCTAAACAAATGGAATGAAACAAATTACCAATAAATAATAATAATAATAATAATAATAATAATAAAAAGTTTCCATTATTATTATTGTTATTTCATTAAATTGTAGGTATTGGAATTTCCTTTCAAATTTGGCTGTAAGTTAAAGTAATAAATACAAATTTATCCGAAATAACAAATGCCACATCTAAACAAATGGAACAGAATGCATTAATAATAATAATAATGAAAATGTAATGTGTTTTTATTATTAATATTATTATTATTATTGTTATAAATTATTATTAATTTGTTATATTACATTCATTTAGATATAGCCTTCATTATTTTGGATAAAATAGTATTTGTTACGTTCAATAACAGCCAAATTTGAAAGGAAATTTCAATACCTATAATTTAATAGTTAGTAATGGTTAAGGTATTATTAGTTAGTTATTATTTTAGATTTTCAAATTTTTGGGTTTTGGGATTTTCAAATTCAATTTTTTTAATTATTAAAAATTACGAAAAATATGAAAAAAAATGTATACAGGTTTAATTCAGATATTTCCAAAATACCAAATTTGTCAAAATTTGTTAAAAAAACGAATTTAGAATGAAATGACTTGCACATTTCTACCACACCTTATTTAAAGAAAGGGCTCTTGAATTTCAGCCAACATGTCCAAATTTTAATGAGAGAGGGTTGGGCATTACGGATTTCAAAAGTAAGATCTTCCATTTCACAGATGTGAGCTATGGTTTTATGGTTTGAAACCTCAATGTTTTATTTTATTCTATTATGCAACGGATTCAAAGGGTTCCTGCCACCGTCATATGTCTATGTGCGGTAGGGAAGTGATTAATTTGGGTGACCATTATTTCTCGGGGGACCCTCGACTTTGAAGAGCGCTACCAAATCCAAGCCATTATTTCTTTAAAAAAAGACCTGTTTCTACTGATAAAGGATCTGTATCCAGTGACTTGCTTTTTTAGTAGTCTGCCTTCTAACGAATAGCCGAGGAAAAGCATGATAGGCAGATGCAGAAATGGTGGGACAATGTTAAACTGGGGGGGGGGGGGGCTTTTGTGCAAAGGCCAGTAAGAAAGAATTCTAGAGCAGAGAAAGATTTACTAATAAAACAAATGACTTGCAAAGCAAAGACTTGACACCGTACAGTATATAATTTTTTTTCTTTTTTAGAAGGAAACATTTTGCTGTAGGAAATTTAAGTTCTCCTGTGTTTTTATTTTTTAGGTCCAAAATGTGGTCCAAATAGTCACTATGACATTTATGCATCTGGATGCTCCCCAACATGTTTTACTCTTTCTCCACCACTGGATTGCGACCCGACGTGTTCTGAGGGTTGCGTCTGCGATAATGGCTTTATTCTTGATGGTGATGGCTGCGTCCCCATCGCCCAGTGTGGCTGCACTTATGAGAACACCTATTACAAACTTGGTCAAAAATTTCTCAATCAGTTTTGCACCCAGCAGTGCAGCTGTACAGAGAGTGTGGAGATTAGTTGCGAGCCTTTCTCCTGTGGGCGGCACGAGGAGTGCAGAGTCATCGAAGGAGTCAGAAAGTGCCAACCAGTTGGATCAGCTCAGTGTTCTGTACTCGGTGGTTCCCACTATGTGTCTTTTGATGGGCTGGCTTTCGATCTTACAGGCAACTGCACCTACGTACTTGTTCATGCCAACGCATCTATTCCCAATGTAATACCCTTTGACATCACTGTGAAAAATGAGAAACTGGGGAAAGCATTGGTTGCTGTTAGCAAGTTGATTGCTGTATCCGTTTATGGTTATGTTGTATCTCTCCAACAAGACATGAATGAAATAATTAAGGTATGGTTGAATGAACTTCAATACTTTAAAGACTAACACAAATTTTTATTTTGTTTTTGGATGAAGGAAAGGGTCAGAGCCTTGGTCATTTTTTCACTGCCACGTGTTCAGGAAAGACCCCATTCAGGTAAAGCCAACACATTTTTGGTGTTCTCCTGAAAGAGTGGAAGAATTAGAGGGGTTGTAAACCCTTGCTCTTATGCATTAAGGTGAAAAAAAACACCTTGCGCTGTCAGGCCCTGGTGGCCAATGGGGAGAAAAAGGCTTCCCTTGCCGCTATGCTCCAGACCCCCCTGAGGGTGAAAACAGATGAGGTCAGGCCCAAAGTAGCACAGGTCGCCTGCTGGACTGTGTGCAGGAGTTTCCAGAGTGCATCTGGCCTTCTGGTGTAGAATCAGCAGACAGGTGGCTCCCATGAGGTGTTGCAGGACTCCGATATTGTTGAGACTGGAGCGTGGTCAAAACGTAAGCCTAGGTCAGGAGCCAGGTGGGTATTAGAGATGATGTGGTCAGGTGGATAGCCAAGGTCAGGAGCCAGGTGGGTATCAGAGCAGAATTGGTCAGATTGATAGCCAAGGTCGAACACAGAAAGCAAGCAAGAGACAGGTCAAGGACAGGCTGGGTAAGTAATAGGAGACCCAGGAACAGAAATATCACAGAGATGATGCACTGGAGGAGCCAAAGACTGCAAAGGCCAATGTGAAGTGCTGGTAGAGATGCTGGGTTCTAGAGTCCTTCTCCTGATGTTAATGTCCTGAGAGATGCTGGGTCCTAGAGCCCTTCTCCTGCTGTTGTTGGTGCCCTGACAGTCCTGAAATGGACATCATTTGAGTCCCTGAAAGATATATTTTTTTCAATAAACTATTTATTGAAAATATACACACTTTACCTGTATAGTAATAACACAAAAATTCAACCCAAATAAAATATAGCATCCAGTAACAAGGAAAGATATAAGAATGTATCTATCGATTCAATGCAAGAGTCCTCTACAAAAATGAAATGGGTTTAGCATTTAGCATTTTTTTCTGTTTTACAGTTTTAAAAATAATATAGCATGCTCAAAACTTAAATTTTACCGGTTCTGTCTGCACACACTGCTCTACATTCCTCCATGTTCTCCTTAGGTTGATGGCGTTTGGCACAATCTACCATTAAATTTGGAAACCGGCAAGATCAGAGCCTATCAGCATGGCAGCAAAGTAATCGTTGACACAGATTTTGGCGTTGAGCTCAGCTATGACTTGGTCTATAGTTTGGTGGTCACGGTTCCAGGAAATTATAAGGCACAGTTAAGCGGTTTGTGTGGCAATTACAACGGTAAAACGAAGGATGACTATCAGCTGCCAGACAAGACCACAGCCTCAGAGACCATTAGCTTTGCAGAAACCTGGAAGGTGCCAATTCCCTGGGAAAATTGTGACGCTGGATGCAGCAAACCTGAAAACAATTGTTCAGTTTGTGACGACAAAAAGCGAGAAGTCTTCGATTCCAGTTTTTATTGCGGCTTCCTAAAATCCTCTGTGGCATTAAGTCCTTGCTTTCCTGTTATAAGTCCCGATATTTACTATAACAATTGTGTGTTGGACATGTGTTCCAGTCTGGGAGATCTAAGAATTCTGTGTCAGAGTATTCAAAGTTATGTATCAGCGTGCCAAATGGCCGATGTCATGATTAAGGAATGGAGGACTGAAACAATCTGCCGTAAGTAAGATGCATCCGATAAAAACATACAGTGATAATTTATTAATTTAAAATACGGTTTGGAAATAGGCAAAACAGCCTTTTATTTCCGACCCAAATTTAATGTCCATTTAGGTGAGCAAAACACATTCCAGATATGTGTTGCTATCACAATTTTAATGATTTTTATAGCATAAATATAGGTAGAAGCTAGGCTTCCCCTATTCGGACGCTAATGAACTTGTTGGACTAGTGCATGAGCTCAGGCCAAGAAGTGATGCTACCAGAAGTAGGGGAAGGCGAAAAAAGGACTTGGACACACAATCATGTGCTTAGGACTATGGAGCAGCACTAGTAGTTTGAGAGAACATAACAACAAGGTCTGTGCCAGAAGAAACTTCACCCGAAGATTACGCTAGCACCCAAATTCTGTAATTGTTAAAATTGTTGTGGGATTCCTGGTTGCCTATAGAGATTGTGAAGCTGCTGTAACCTTAGATAAGTAACTTTAGCGTATTCTTATTGCATAGATAATAATATTTGAATTTTCGAATATTCAAATTTACGAATGTTTGGAAAAATTTGTTAACTGCCTAAGCCCCGGACCATTTTGGTGGTTAAAGACTGGGCCACTTTGTGCAATTCGGCACTGCATCGCTTTAACTCACAATTGCGCAGTCGTGTGACGTGGCTCCCAAACAAAATTTACGTCCTTTTTCCCCACAAAAACAGCTTTCTTGATTATTATTTTTTTGCACTATAAACAAAAAAAGAGCGTACATTTTGAAGAAAATTCTATATTTTTTTACTTTTTACTATATTAAATATCCCCAAAAATATATATTTTTTTTTCCCACAGTTTAGTCCGATACGTATTCTTCTACATATTTTCGATAAAAAATCGCAATAATTGTTTATTAATTGGTTTGCGCAAAATTTATAGCTTCTACAAAATAGGGGACTGTTTTATGGCATTTTTATTAGGGCTGTTACTGATCAAAATTTTTGTGTTCGATTAATCATTTTTTTTTTAATCGATTAATCGACTAAATTCGATTAATAATAACGCACATACAGATCCAACTACTTTTAGCTGATCTCCTTGCAGGCCGATTCCCAGTGCAGCTCCCAACCACTGGGGGGGTGTGGTTGTAGGTGTGACATCATTGATTGTGTTTCCCTATAAAAGGGATCACGCGATCGATGATGCCGCCACAGTGAAGACCGGGGAAGCTGTGTTTACGCACACCTCTCCTCGTTTTTCATCTCCGGGGACCGATCGCGGGACTCCAGTGGCGATCGGGTCCACGGGTCCCGCGGCCGTGGTCACGGAGCTTCGGACCGGGTCGCATGCACGCGCCGGTGGCGGCCCCTGAAATGCGTCAGCTCTGAAAACATCGATTGTAGACTTAAGTGACTATCATAGTCTGCTGGTGTTGCTGTGTCTTGTTGCTGCGCTGTCTTTCAAGGCTCTATTTTAAAACTCAAATTGTGAGTATAATGATTGATTTTAATATTTTAATAAAAGTTACCCAAACGGTATCACCCTAGGTCGGTGCGCCCTCCGTTCTCTTTCTTTGTGCCCAGCCGTGCCATTCTGCCGACGTATATCGGTGTGAAGGGGTCCTTAAGTGGTTAAACTGAACAGAACCAAAACCCCAAATCCCTAAATTGAATCTGAGGCCGTGTACACACGGCAGAGAACCTCGACGGGCAGAACACATCGTTCCGCCCGTCGAGGTTCTCTGCCGGCCGTCGAAATCGGCGACCCGCCCGTCGGGAATGGCAACCAGCCATTCATCCAGGCGGGCCGTCGAGCAAATAGAGAGCGTGCTCTCTATTTCTGCTCGACGGGCTTCCCGACAGGAAGCTCGCCGAGAGCGTACACACGGCCGAGGTCCTCGCTGCAATGCAGCTTCCAGCGAGGTTCTCGCTGGTTTCCAGCGAGAACCTCGGTCGTGTGTACGCCGCCTGATACTTTGATACGTTACTCACAGGGTGGTATGCTAGTGGGATAGCCTATGAATGTAATTAGAAGCTCTATGCTCCTATGTGTATTTTTTCTTCACTTTGACAGTGTGATAATTCCAAATATATGTTTTATGTTGATTTCTGTTTTAAACAGCCGTCTACTGTCCACCCAACAGTCAGTACCGTCTTTCTTCTGATGTTGGTAGTACGCATTGTGCCAGAATTACCAACTTAGACAAGCTGCCTTCCTATGGTTCTGAGGGATGCTCATGTAATGATAACTACTTCTTTGATGGGAAAGATTGTGTTCCGATGGACAAGTGTGGCTGCTTTGAAAACGGAAGGTACTACAAGGTAAAGGTATAGGTTTGGCTAGAATTTGATGTATTTGTTAAAATTTTAAAAACTTGGGAACACAAAGGTATGGAGTGGGTGGGGTTAGGGCAATCCTCAGTTGGTCGTAGTTACATTTATTAAATGAACAATCGTGCTTACATCCCAATAATAATAAA
This sequence comes from Rana kukunoris, assembly GCA_029574335.1. Lineage (NCBI taxonomy): Eukaryota > Metazoa > Chordata > Amphibia > Anura > Ranidae > Rana > Rana kukunoris. The sequence goes on from CM056058.1 coordinate 7,601,312, forward strand.
CACAGTACCCAGTACAATTTTGTAAAAAAAAGTAAGTATATACGAAAGGATTATACAAGAGCTCAGGTGAGACTTCTGTTACAGCTGACCACCGCTGCCAAACAGTCTATTGCTAGGGCCTGGAAGACCCCGAATCTGCATATTGCTGAAGTCAAACATAGGGTAACCCAAGCAATGATACATGACAAAATTGAAGCTACCATTATGGATAGGATTCCCCAACACTGTAAAACTTGGACCCCTTGGGCAGAGCACTTCCTCCCTCCTGATTTTGACCAGTCCCTTTTAGTACCGTAAACACCATGTACCCCCCTTACCAACCCATAGCCCCTTCCTGGGGTTCGTGCGACCCCGCCGAACATTCTTTTTTTTCTTCCCCTTTCTTTCTTTTTCTTTTTTCTCTCTTTCTTTCTTTTCGTCCATTCCCCCCTTCTTTTTTTTCCTCCCTTTTTCAAATACCCCAAAACGATATATATATCTCCGTCTGGGCGATTCCCATCTTCACCGCCCACCACTGGCTTATGATTTATCTTTTGCTGTCTTACAGAGTATTCTCCCGTCATGCCTGTATCTAACAGTGAATAGACACTAATCCTTTTACCTCCTTTTTTAATCTTTTTGTTTATCCTTTTTAACCCATAACTAGATATATATGCTTTGTAATTGATACACCACATGTTCGGTTGCTTCTGTCTCATGCTGCCTTTTATTTGTTATACCCATTATTGTAACAAATTGTATTACTTTGCTTGTGTACTCTGTATTTTGTTTACCTAATAAAATATTTGAACAGAAAAAAAAAGAAAGTATATATATAGAGTCAACTTTTTGCACCTGATCTCCCGGACTTTGGGAACCCGGTACCAGCAAACATGCCACACATGTAGCCCCACACTTCCTCTGCAAGTGTGCAAAGTGTGCTGTCCGGGGGACTTACGGGCAGGGAGCACCGATTTTTCAAAGCCGGGCACCCCTTCCATAGACTCCAATGTTAAACAGTCATTTCTTTGGTGATTTGGGGACCTGGTACTGGCCAGTTGTAGGTCCTCTGGACCCGGAACTTGGCACACATGTAGCCCCCATTTCTCCTCTACAAGTGTGCAAAGTTTGTTGTCTGGGGGACCTACGGCCAGGGAGCACCAATTTTTCAAAGCCCGGCATCCCTTATATTTGGGTCGGCTTATACTCAAGTATATACGGTATATATATGTGCTGTTACTCTTTGAATGACAATTGCACTGTCATGCTACAGTCCACCCAAATAAAATGTTATTGTTTTTTCCACACAAATAGAGCTTTATGTTGGTGGTATTTAATTGCTGCTGGGTTTTTTATTTATTTATTTAAAAAAAAAAAAAAACTGTTTCGTAGTTTGTTATAACATTTTGAAAATAGGTAATTTTTCTCCTTCACTGATGTGCGCTAATGAGACTGCGCTGATGGGCACTGATAGGTGGCACTGATGAGCACTGATAGGAACTGATAAGGTGGCACTAGTGGGCACTGATAGGTGGAACTGCTAAGCAATGATGAGGCGGCACTGAGATGTGGCACTGATGGCTGGCACTGATGGGTAGCACTGGTGGTTGGCACTGATGGGTGGTACTGAAGGGCACTGATAGGTGGCACTGAAAGGCACTGATAGGTGGCACTGATAGGCACTGATAATCACTGATGGGTGGCACTGATGGATACTGGTAGGCACTGGAGGGTGACACTGATAGGCAGCACTGATCTGTGGCACTCATTTTGAGACACTGATGGGGATTGATTGGCAGCACTGGTGGGCATTGATGGGTGGCATTGTGGACACTGGTAGGTGGTACTGTGGCACTGCTAGGTGGTGCTGTGGCACTGGTGGATACTGATAGGTGGCACTGGTAGGTGGCACTGTGGGCACTGATAGGTGGCACTGTCGGCACTGATAGGTGGCACTGGTGGATACTAATAGGTGGCACTGGTAGGTGGCACAGTGGGCACAGAAAACGCAGCTGCGGATTTCTGTGTGAGGGACTGATATCCCTATGACAGAAGCAGGCGATCAGCTGACAGCGTGAGGGAAAGAAATACCAAATACCGATCTTCTGTTTACATCACGCGATCTGATGTCATTGGCTGACAGCTGATCACGTGATAAGGGGTTGGGATCATAGTTAATATATAAGGCAGCCAGTGGCCGCTGATAGGGTTTGATTTGTTGGCAAACAATCCCCCCGAGCCGCCGGTGGAGTGGCACTAGCACTACTGCCCCTACCTCCCTCCACGTGTGGAGCGGCACTAACACCCCCAGAAAACCACCCCATTTGTCAAAATTCCTTAAAAATGTGACTAAATGATTTGCCTTATTATATCGAAAATAACAAAAATATGTTTTTTTTTAACCTTAATATCTACCTTAACCACTTGCCTACTGTGCACATACACCCCCTTCCTGCCCAGACGAAATTTTAGCTTCCGGCACTGCATCACTTTAACTGACAATTGCGCGGTCGTGCGATGTGGCTCCCAAACAAAATTGATGTCCTTTTTTTCCCCACAAATAGAGCTTTCTTTTGGTGGTATTTGATCGCCTCGGCGGTTTTTATTTTTTGGGCTATAAACAAAAAAAAAGAGAATTTTGAAAAAAGACACAATATTTTTTGCTATAATAAATATCCCCATTTAAAAAAAAAATATTTCATTTTAGGCCGATACGTATTCTTCTACATATTTTTGGTAAAAAAAAAATGTAAAAATAAAATAGCAATAACCGTATAGTGACTGTTATATTGCCTACAAAATAGGGGACATAATTATGATTTTTTTATTTACTTTTTTACTAGGAATGGCGGCGATCTGCGATTTTTGTTCAGGACTGCGACATTATAGTGGACACATCGGACACTTTTGATACATTTTTGGGACCATTGACATTTATACAGTGAACAGTGCTATAAATATGCATTGATTACTGTATAAATGTAACTGGCAGGGAAGGGCTTAACCACTAGGGGGCAGGGAAGGGGTTAAATGTGTGTCCTAGTCAGTGTTCTAACTGTAGGGCAAGGGGAATTACTGGGGGAGGTGACCAATTGTGTCCCTATGTACAAGGGACACAGATCGGTCTCCTCTCTCCCTGACAGTACGTGGAGCTCTGTGTTGTCCCTGCTCAGTTACTGGGCAATCGCCGGGCACGTGCACTGTGTTCCCAGTAACCCGACACGTGCCGCGTGCCCCGGCGGCGGCACTCGCCCCCTAGCGGGTTTAAATGACAGGACGTCATATGACGTCCTGTCAGAACAATAGGGTATTAAGCGGTTAAATCACATTGCCTAGCGTACTTGTTTGTGGCCTAAATACTGAAATTTGCACCTAAAAATGTCATTTTGTAACTTTTGTGAAATGCCAGTAAAAACGTGGCTGCGCCAGTACATTTTGGGTGTCGTGCCAGTAAATTTCAATCTGGTAGGTTGGCAACACTGATCTCTCTTCTTTTTATTGAAACCAGCCAAAGGAAAAGGTCCTATCCAAAGACTGTAGTCAAGTCTGCACATGCAATACTTCCGGGGTCTTGGATTGTGAGGTGACGAGCTGTGGCACAGATGAGACGTGTAAAATAATAAACGGAGTGGTGGCCTGCATCAATATAGGTAATTATAGGAATAACAGCAACATGGATCCCGGAACTGTAATCCATTTTATTAAATACTGATAATGATCAATATAAATATACATTTTCTTTTTTTTTTTTTATGTATTACATTTAGGACTGAATAGAAAAATGTAGAATAATATTTTTGCTCATTGTCACAAGGAAAGAAAGCGAAAAAAAAAAAAAAGATTTTAAGTTGTATCTTGAATAGGAACAGAAGCAAAAATCTTCTAATGGGGATACTTGTTGCGGTGGCAACAATCTAAATAAGGATCTTTCATTTTTTTTGGAGAGATTTTCTCTCACTTCCTTATAGGATAGTAAAGGGAAGGAAATGGACACAAATGGAAAAAAAAAAGTAAAAGAAAAAAATCTGAAAGTGGTCTTAACCAATACGTACTCTTTTCAAAATGTGGGGAAAATATAATCAATACTGATTATCGCTGGCAGCATCATTTTGTGTACCTTGCGGGTGGGGGCGGCGGGGGGGTGGACACAGTGACTGGACAATGTTTTTTTGACTAATTGATATCTCAGTGAACATTTCACCATGAGGATTAGACATGTGCAGTGCCAAAAAAATCATTTGTTTTTGTTTCATTTGTTTATTTACGAATTTTTCCGGGTCATTCGTTATGATCAAAATTTGTAAATGAAAAAAATTGGTAAATTTGAAAATTCATAAATTCGTAAATGTGTAAATTTGAAAATTTGCAAATAAGTACATTTTTAAACGTTTTTATTATTATTATTGTTATTTATTATTATTAATTTGTTCTGTTCCATTTGTTTACATACGGCCTTCATTATTTCTGATAATTCTTAACTTCAGATAAATTTGTATTCGTTAGGTTCACTAACAGCCTAATTTGAAAGGAAGTTCCAATACCTATAATTTAATAGTTAGTAATAGTTAAGTCATCATTAGTTAGTTCTTATTTCAAATTTTCGAATTTTCAGATTTCCTTTCTTTCGAATTTTTGTTCTTATTTTCAAATTTCCGAAAATTTCTGATTTTCTGATTTTGGATTTTGAATTTCCGACAATTTTAATTTCAGATTTTCAGATTTCCGTTCTTTTGAATTTTCGTTCTTATTTTCAGATTTTCACATCTCCATATGTTTTTAAAACACTAATTAACACCTACATACATCTAAGGAAAATCCTAGGAGTTATACATCAAAAAACACCCAGTAAAAAGGCTATAGGCTTAGGCTATATTTAAAGAGCCCTGTGTCTGCCCCACAAATATTTTGATGCCTCTAACATTCCGCCAAGTGCCGCCAATTTGATACTCAATCTATGGGTCTTGAAGAAGCATCCCAATTCAGCAAAACGTGTTGGCCCTTGGAGGATTGAGCTACCAGTACACCTCAAGCTTATATGATATAAGTACATTAGAAGATGTTAGAAGGTTTATTGTATCATATCACAGTACAATCTCTTGATATTTTTTTTTTATATCATTGTGTATTCTTTTAAATCTCTGTTGAATTTCAAAAACGTAAGCCCCGGACCATATGGTATCTAAAGGACCAGGCCAGTTTTTGCGATTCGCCACTGCGTCTCTTTAACTGACAATTGCGCGGTCGTGCGACGTGGCTCCCAAACAAAATTGGCGTCCTTTTTCCCCCACAAATAGAGCTTTCTTTTGGTGGTATTTGATCACCTCTGCGGTTTTTATTTTTTCGCTGTTATTACTAGTAAAAAAAAATATTAATAAATATGCAATAAAACATACCCTATTTTGTAAACGCTATAAATTGTGTGCAAACCAATCAATAAACGCTTATTGCAATTTTTTTTACCAAAGATAAGTATCGGCTTAAACCAGTGTTTCTCAACTCCAGTCCTCGAGCCCCCCCAACAGGTCAAGTTTTCAGGATTTCCCTCAGATGAAAAGGCTGTGGGAATTACTAAGGCAGTGAAACTGATCAAATCACCCGTGCAAAATAATGGAAATCCTGAAGACCTGACCTGTTGGGGGGCCTTGAGGACTGGAGTTGAGAAACACTGGCTTAAACTGAGGAAAAAAAACATGTTTTATATATTTTTGGGGATATTTATTAGAGCAAAAAGTAAAAAAAATATTGATTTTTTTTTCGAAATTGTCGCTCTATTTTTGTTTATAGCGCAAAAAATAAAAACCGCCGAGGTGATCAAATACCACCAAAAGAAAGCTCTATTTGTGGGAAAAAAAGGGCACCAATTTTGTTTAAGAGGCACGTCGCACGACCGCGCAATTTGCAGTTAAAGCGACGCAGTGCCGAATCGCAAAAAGGGGCAAGGTACTTGACCTGCATAATGGTCCGTGTCTTAAGTGGTTAAATAATTTATTTTGTGTTGTTTTTTTTTTTTTGTTTTTTTTTTAGATACTTGCAAATCTGTTCCGTGCAGGATTCAAGAAACCTGCAAAGTTAGGGATGGCATTCCTGCCTGTGATCCAAACTTTATTGGTACCTGTTGGGCCATGGGCGACCCTCACTTCAAAACGTTTGACGGTTTCGCCTTTGACTTCCAAGGAACCTGTACGTATGTCCTCTCTAAATATGACGGTGAGATCGATGGACTGATACCGTTTACTGTGGAGGAGAAGAATGAGAACAGAGGCAGCCAAACGGTGTCATTCGTCAGACACGTTAACATTTACGTTTATGGATATAAGGTTTCCATTTTCAGGGGTGAATTTGGCAAAGTTCGGGTAAGGTTTCTTTAAAACTTCTAAGCATCTTAAAAGATTTATTTTATTTTAATTTTTAAATGCTTTTTATGTCCACCAACAAAAAAAAGCCAATTCTCAGACACCACTCTCCGTCTCCAGTGCTTTCCTCTGTAATGTATTCCAAACCTGGTGGCCTGCCCATGTCCATTGGACCTGTAGACGTGCTACATCTGTCAAGGTCGGGGTTTATGCCTCGTACGCAGGATCCGGTTATTGGGCGATAAATCGCTTTCGGATTGATCGCTCGGTAATCTGATTGTTAGTACACAGCTTTCCACAGCCGATCACGACAGTCTGCCCAACAACATCCAAAGGAAAAAAACACAAAAACTTTGCTTGGACGACATCCCATCGTACGAAAATCATTTAATCAGTACAACATGTGCAGGGCCGGCCTTTGTGGTGTAAGAGCTGTGCGGCCATACAGGGCACCATGAGCAACAGGGGCGCCGTGAGGCCATCACAGCTTGCAGAATGCGAGTAACTCCCCTCCTCTCTCTCCATCACCCCCTCCTCTCTCTCCGTCGCCCCCCTCTTCCCTCTCTCTCTCCGTCACCCCCCTCCTTTCTCTTCTGTCACCCCCCTCTCTCTGTCACCCCCCTCTCTCTCTGTCACCCCTTCTCCTCCCTCTCTGTCACCCCTCCTTCTCCCTCTCTGTCAACACCCCCTCCTCTCTGTCAGCATCCTCTTCTCTCTGTCTCTCTCTCACCCCCTCTCCTGCCTCCTCCCCCCTTTACCGCACCTCCCTCCTCCCACCTCTTTACCTCCTCAGGGGATGGGGGCCCCACGAGGTAGGCTATATGGGGCCCCAATTATTGCTGACAGCCACCCTATGAGTGAGTGTACCAGTTTGGATGTGTCTTTCCGACACACTTTGTGTATGTTTAGCTGACCAGGGGGTGAAGATGGGGGGCGCCACAGGATTAGCTTGCACAGGGCGCCTGAACACCTAAGGCCGGCCCTGAGTATGTGTCAGCTAAAAATTGATAAACGAACACAATGCATGATCGGAACAAGAAAATAAACCTAGAAGGACACAGGGGTCACACATATTTGACATAATTTCAGATACGTACAGTAGCTACGCACCCCGGGAAGGTTTTTCCAGAATCGTACGACAAAAATCGTACTTTTCGTAGAGCACACTTTGCACTGTTGTATTCGATATTAGTCTTATGCAACAAAATGCAAACGATCCGTCGTATGGTATTGGCACAGTGAGGCATGGGCATAGTGAGGCATGCACACAGTGAGGCATGAACACAGTGAGGCATGGGCACAGTCAGGCATGGACGCAGTGAGGCATGGAGGCAGTGAGGCATGGGCACAGGGAGGCATGCACATGGACACAGTAATTCAAATTGAGGCACAGTGAGGCATGCAGATGGACACCCTAGGCTTATACTCGAGTCAATAAGTTTTCCCATTTTTTGGTGGTAAAATTAGGTGCCTCGGCTTATGTTCGGGTTGGCTTATACTCGGGTATATACGGTAATTAAATGATTCAATGAGGTATCCCCACCTGCATGCTTAAGTCTATTTTAGTCTTTTGTAGCATAAATTGGGCCGGCGTAACCTAAATCAAAATAGGCAGGTAGGGGTCGTGATCCATGTAAATGAATTGTGACCCCACGTAATTGATGCTTTTTCAGAATGGCGCATGCACCGTCCGTGGACGTATCCTAGTGCGCATGCTCAAAATTACGCCGCAAGTACTCATTGGTTTCGACGTGGACGTAACTTACGCAAAGCCCTATTCGCAAACGATTTACGCAAACGACGTAAACGACAGAAAATTTGTCGCTGTCCCGATGTCCATACTTAACATTGCGTACGCCTCACCTACGCCTCATATAGCAGGGGTAACTTTGCGCCGGACTTATGCTTACGCAAACAACGTAAAATACGATGACCTGGCGCAAGTACGTTCGTTAATCGGCGTATCTAGCTCATTTGCATATTCAACGCGTAAATCAACGGAAGCGCCACCTAGCGGCCAGCGTAAATATGCAACTAAGATACGACGGAGTAAGAGACTTACGCCGCTCGTATCTAAGCAAAATTCTGGCGTATCTTGTTTTCAGAATACAGAAAATAGATACGCCGGTGCATCTTGGAAGTTACGCGGCGTATCTCGAGATACGCCAACGTAACTGCTACGAGAATCTGGCCCCTTATTGTTGTTATATATGTTGGTATACCATTAGGTATGGAAGGTATAATGATGAATGAATATGGGGTCAATAGCATACTGATAACATACTGATAACAAAGTGATCATTCTCCCTCAGGTAAATGATATTATCGTCAACCTGCCAATTTCTTTATTGAATGGGAAGATTTCCGCGAGCATCAGCGGCTTCAGTGCTTTAGTGAAAACAGATTTTGGTCTTTACGTCTCCTATGGATTAAGCTGGAATGCGGTGATCACACTCTCTAGCAGCTACTTTGGCCTTACCAAAGGCCTTTGCGGAAACTTTAACCTCGACGTCGAAGACGAGATGATGACTGCAAACAATTCAGTTGTCACCTCCATTACAGACTGGGCAATAAGTTGGAAAGTTAATGACAGTGATCCTTTCTGTTTTGACCTCTGCCCAAAAGACAACTGTCCAACTTGTAAGGATGACCAGAAAAGACTGTATGGCAATTACAAACAATGCGGTCTTATCATCAAGGCCAATAACGGACCCTTCAGGGAGTGCCATTACAAAATTAGTCCAGATATTTTCTACAATAACTGTTTGTATGATGCCTGCATTTATAAAGGTGCCAAACTACTAGTGTGCCATGCCCTTAGTGCCTACAATAACATCTGCAAAAAGAATGGAATTAAAATTTATGACTGGAGAACTCCTTCAGGATGTGGTAAGTGATGAGCCAAAATAATTCAGTGTGATACACCAAAATGAAACACACACATACTTCCAGTATATATACACTATATTACCAAAAGTATTGGGATGCCTGCCCTTACATGCACATTATGGCATCTCAGTCTTAGTCCATAGGGTTCAATATTGAGTTGGCCCACCCTTTGCAGCTATATCAGCTTTAATTCTTCTGGTAGCGCTGTCCACAAGGTTTAGGAGGGTGTTTATGGGAATGTTTGACCATTCTTCCAGAAGAACATTTGTGAGGTCAGGCACTGACGTTGGATGAGAAGGCCTGCCTCGCAGTCTCCTCTATGATTCATCCCAAAGATGTTCTCCCAGGTCATGTCTTTATGGCACTTGCTTTCTGCACTGGTACAAACCATTTGGTGGAGGTAGGATTATGGTGTGGGGTTGTTTTTTAAGGGTTGGTCTTGGCCCCTTAGTTCCAGTGAAGGGAACTCTTAAGGTGTCGGCATACCAAGACATTTTGGACAATTTTGTGGGACAGTTTGGGGACAGCCCATTCCTGTTCTAACATGACTGCCCACCAGTGTAAAAAGCAAGGTCCATAAAGACATGGATGAGCGAGTTTGGGGTGGATAAACATGACTGGCCTTAAGAGTTCCCTTCACTGGAATTAAGCGGCCAAGCCCAACCCCTGAAAAACAAACCCCAAACCATAAACCCCTCTCCACCAAATTATTTGGCCAAGTGCACAAAGCAAGGTCCATAAAGAATTGGATGAGCGCGTTTGGGGTAGATGAACTTGACTGGCCTGACCTCAACCAGATAGAACACCTTTGGGAAGAATTAGAGTGTAGAGTGTGAGCCAGGCCTTCTCTCCAACATCAGTGCCTGACCTCCCAAATGCGCTTCTGGAAGAATTTCAAACATTCTCATAGACACACTCCTAAACCTTGTGGACAGCCTTTTTCAGAAGGTTTGAAGCTGATATAGCTGTCAATTTAAACCACTAGGGTGAAGCGTTGGGATTCCTGCAGGGGAAGAGTTAATGAGCCCAGCTTAAGTAAGTGGGCTCATTAAGACCTCTACAAAAAAAAACAGCATGCCAAGGGAGGTGCTCCATCCTGGAACCAGTTCCGTGTTTGTGCACAATGGGGAGTGTGATATCTGTCCTGTGCGGTGAGACAAAGCCTGTGTGGCAAACTCTTCTAAAACAGGGAGATAGGGGCTGGGGCAGCATGAGGCTGCACCTAGTTGTTAGATAGGCAAACTACGTGTGTAGCAAGCGGTCAAGCTGACCAGGATTTATTTTCATGTTTCTTTTTGCTGTTATATTTTTCACTGTAAATTTTGTTTTTAAGAACCTCACCTTTTGTTTTTTTCTTCACCTACAACTCTGTCTGCTGTGCCTGATTTTGTGTGGTGACCCCATCCAGGGGGTCACACACACCCGCTGCCGAGCTAACCCCCTCACAGTTGGTGGAGAATGCGGGCAGAAACACCATATGTGACAGCCAGGCAGGTAAAATCGCCTGGTTGCATCCTGGATGCAACCAGGCGGTTTTACCTGCCTTCTGCCACATTATATACACTGTATATTACACATTGTATGGCCAAAACTATGTGGGCAGCCCAAAGATGCTGATATTTTTCAATAACATGCTAATTTGCTAATAACTATTACCGGAATCACCATGACCATGAGAATAAAACTACCTACTGTGGCCCGGATTCACGTAGGACTTACGCCGACGTATCTCGAGATACGCCATCGTAAGTACAAATGTTCGCCGTCGTATCTCTGCGCCGATTGCCCAAGCTAGATACGTCGAAAAAATAGGCTTCAGCCGCCTGACGTAACTTGCCTATGCCGGCGTATCGTGGGTGCATAGTTACGCTGGACGCATTCGGCGTTTCCATTTTAAATATGCAAATGAGTAAGATACGCCGATTCACGAACGTACTTGTGCCCGGCGCATGTTTTAAGAGATTTGCGTAAGGGTTACGTCCGGCGTAAAGTTATTCCTCATATAGGAGGCGCAACCCACGCAAAGGTATGGACCAGGGAACGAATGCCGTCTATTTTTACCCCGTTTACGTAGTACGTGAATAGGGCTGTGCGTAGGTTATGTTCAGGTCGTAAGCAGTGTTTTGACGTATCTTAGGCAGTTATTTAGACGTGACATGTGAGCATGCGCACTGGGACATACGACGCATGCGCCTATCGTTTTTAGTACTTGTTTGAAGCTCAGCCCATCATTTGCATGGGGTCACGCTTCATTTAAATGTAACACGCCCACTTCCACCTACTTTGACTTACATCGGCTTACGCCGACGACTATACGCTAAGGCGGCGCAACGTTGGGAGCATTTGCTTTGTGAATACCATGCTTGCCTCTCAATGTTGCGCCGGCGTAGCGTAAAGAAGATATGCTACGCCCGCAGAAAGATGTGCCGAGGTAAGTGAATCTACCCTTGTATGTTTTTGTGGGGACCAACAACTTGGAGGATGGGAAAATGATCTAGAGTTGTGAATAGAGCATTCAAAAACTAATTTCTTTATTATTATTTTTTATCACAGTTGTGTCATGTCCTGCAAACAGCCACTATGAGGCCTGTGGAAATGCCTGTCCAGCTACATGCTTAGACCGCAATGCGCCATTCCACTGTCCATACGACTGCGTGGAGACATGCCAGTGCAATAACAATTTTGTCCTTAGTGTTGATAAGTGTGTTCCCGTGTCACATTGTGGTTTTCCATTCAACGACTCGTACTATCCACCTAATAAAGAATTCTGGTTTGATGACCAATGCCGTGTACTTTGTAAGAGCGACCCGTCCTTGGGATTGGTGGTTTGTAAAGAGAGCAGCTGCCAAAAAAACGAGAAGTGTACAGTAGTTAAAGGAGTGCGCAGTTGCCGACCTGGTAGCTACTCTACTTGCTTGGCTAGAGGAGACCCTCACTTCACGACTTTTGATGGCAAAAAATTTGACTTCATGGGAACGTGCAGCTATCAGCTTGTTGGCGTGGCTTCGGCAAATCCTTCCTTGCCCTCTTTTACTGTCTACTATGAGGCCAACAATAGGGGGAAACCATCTGTATCCCATGTAAAAGTCATCACTCTGTCAATCTACAATATCCTTTGGACCTTCGACAGGACATTTCCACAACAAATCTTGGTAAGCACTTTTGTTTCCTTTTTTTTAAGAATTTTATTTCTGGGAAGAAACTGAGATGGATGGTAGAAATGTTTGCATAAGTAAAGATTGGAGTGATTTCAACAAAACTGATTTGATTTGTCCATGAAATTCCTGATTTAATCCTCAGCAAAACTCGTAATTTTACTAATTGAGCTTCTTAGACAACATGTATTTGAAAAAAAATCTACTTTTTTACATTTATTTAGAGCGTGTTTATTTTTCTTGTTTCGGGAGGGATGGGCGAATGGCCCGAGCATAGGTTCTGGCCGAACTTTAATTGGAAACAGCGGAATTTTCGGGTCATTTGACCATTTGTTTGCCCCCCCCCCCTCGAACTGACCACAATGCATTGCTGTGCTGAGCAGTGCATTGCAAGCCCTGATTGGCTGAAGCAGTGAAAGCTTCAGCCAATCAGTGCACAGAGCACTCTCAGAGTCATGACTGGACACTGTCATCAAGACTTTATCCAATCATGGCTCATTCCCGGTCCACAGTATAAAAGTATTCTTTCAATGGCAGCCATTTTCAGTGTGATTTTGGCATGGAGAGAGATAGAACAGGGCTCTGTTCAGTGCTATTAGTTAGTGTGCTATACTGGGCTATTTTTGCTTCAATTGTCAGTGTAGAATATTAGTTTAGTGTCAGTCTAGGGATAGTGTGAGTGGAGTGAAGAGGACCATCATTCAGCTTTGCATAGTGTGCAGCTAGAGTAGGGACAGCTCAGAAGTGTAGTGAGACCGTGTCAGTAATCTTGACATTAGCGTAGAGCTAGAGTAGGGACAGTTCAGATAGCATCAGTGTAGTGATGGTTGAACAGCGTCTATTTGATTGCGTTACTGCCAGTTTAATGCCATTTACTTCTGTGTGCGTTACTGCCAGTTTAACGCCATATAGTTCTGTGTGCATTACTGCCAGTTTAACGCCATATAGTTCTGTGTGCATTACTGCCAGTTTAACGCCATATAGTTTGGTGTGCATTACTGCCAGTTTAACGCCATATAGTTCTGTGTGCATTACTGCCAGTTTAATGCCATATAGTTCTGTGTGCATTACTGCCAGTTTAATGCCATATAGATCTGTGTGCATTACTGCCAGTTTAACGCCATATAGTTTGGTGTGCATTACTGCCAGTTTAACGCCATATAGTTCTGTGTGCATTACTGCCAGTTTAACGTCATATAGTTCTGTGTGCATTACTGCCAGTTTAATGCCATATAGATCTGTGTGCATTACTGCCAGTTTAACGCCATATAGTTTGGTGTGCATTACTGCCAGTTTAACGCCATATAGTTCTGTGTGCATTACTGCCATTTTAACGCCATATAGTTCTGTGTGCATTACTGCAAATTTAATGCCATATTGTTTTGCATGTGTTACTGCCAGTTTAATGCCATTTACTTCTGTGTGCGTTACTGCCAGTTTAACACCATATCGTTTAGCGTGCCATACTGCCAGTTTAACACCATATAGTTCTGTGTGCATTACTGCCAGTTTAACGCCATATAGTTCTGTGTGCATTACTGCAAATTTAATGCCATATTGTTTTGCATGTGTTACTGCCAGTTTAATGCCATTTACTTCTGTGTGCGTTACTGCCAGTTTAACACCATATCGTTTAGCGTGCCATACTGCCAGTTTAACACCATATAGTTCTGTGTGCATTACTGTCAGTTTAGCGCCATATCGTTTTGCGTGCGTTACTGCCAGTTTAACGCCATATTGTTTTGTGTGCATTACTGCCAGTTTAACGCCATATAGTTCTGTGTGCATTACTGCAAATTTAACGCCATATTGTTTTGCATGCGTTACTGCCAGTTTAACGCCATATAGTTTTGTGCGTTACTGCCAGTTTAATGCCATTTACTTCTGTGTGTGTTACTGCCAGTTTAGCTCCATATCGTTTAGCGTGCGTTACTGCCAGTTTCACACCATATAGTTCTGTGTGCATTACTGCCAGTTTCACACCATATAGTTCTGTGTGCATTACTGCCAGCTTAGCTCCATATCGTTTTGCGTGCGTTACTGCCACTTTAAAGCCATATAGTTCTGTGTGCATTACTGCCAGTTTAACGCCATATAGTTCTGTGTGCATTACTGCCAGTTTAACGCCATATAGTTTTGTGTGCGTTACTGCCAGTTTAGCGCCATATCGTTTTGCGTGCATTACTGCAAATTTAACGCCATATTGTTTTACATGGGTTACTGCCAGTTTAACTCCATATCGTTTTGTGCGTTACTGCCAGTTTAACGCCATACAGTTTGGTGTGCATTACTGCCAGTTTAACGTCATATAGTTCTGTGTGCATTACTGCAAATTTAACGCCATATTGTTTTGCATGCGTTACTGCCAGTTTAATGCCATTTACTTCTGTGTGCGTTACTGCCAGTTTAACACTATATAGTTCTGTGTGCATTACTGCCAGTTTAGCGCCATATCGTTTTGCGTGCGTTACTGCCAGTTTAAAGCCATATAGTTCTGAGTGCATTACTGCCAGTTTAACACCATATAGTTGTGTGTTTGTTACTGCCAGTTTAACGCCATATAGTTTTGTGTGCATTACTGCCAGTTTAACGCCATATAGTTTTGTGTGCGTTACTGCTAGTTTAGCGCCATATCCTTTTGCGTGCATTACTGAAAATTTAACGCCATATTGTTTTACATGGGTTACTGTCAGTTTAACGCCATATAGTTTTGTGCGTTACTGCCAGTTTAATTCCATTTACTTTTGTGTGTGTTACTGCCAGTTTAACGCCATGTAGTTCTGTGCTTCACTGTACATTTGGAGGAAATTATATTGCAGTATATTATATTGTATCCGTGGAGTGTGTCTGTGTAGTGTGAGTACTCAGATTAAAGGGCACCAAACACCTCTTTACATTGATTAAAGTGCAACTACTGTAGGTACAGATTTTAATTTCTCCTTTACATTTGCTTATAAGGACCGCAAATTTTTACAGCAAGGCAAAATGGGCACTTTTGATATTTGACATTCGGGTCCCATTGACTTTAATGGGGTCCGTTATTCGGGTCAAAACTTTTGCGGTGTTCAAAAGTTTGGGGGCAAACCGAACAGGGGTCTGTTCGGCCCATCCCTATTCCTGACCCTTAGAAAAGCTCATTGTACCTTTAAAATCCATTGGAAATGTTCTTCATTTCACCTTATAAACTGACTTTCATGTAGTTTGAAAATATGGCAAAATTTTGTCGAAATCTCCTAATTTTGACAAAACAAAAAATCACATTTTCAGTCCCTTTACGTCTTACCATTCTCTTAAAATGAAAAAAAAAATACTATTTCTCTTCAAATATATGACCTCTTGTCATTCTGGCTGTGGCCATAGAGGTCCATTTAGATGTTTATAGTGTCCAACCCACAAGTAAATTTTAAGCTTATGCATAATATTAATACAAAATTGTCTCTCTGACTTTCAGGTCAATGGCCTTGCCTGTTTCCTACCATTTACTTACCAAGACGAAAAGATTGTCTCATACATTAGTGGAAATATTGGAGTTATTAAGACAGATTTCGGTGTCAGTGTGACCTTTGACTGGAACGATAGGGCATCAGTGACTGTCCCCAATACTTATGCTGGTTCTCTTAATGGTTTATGTGGCAACTGCAACAAAAATCCCAGAGATGACTTAATTTTGAAAAATAAGAAAGCCACATCAGATCCAGATCAGTTTGGCAACAGCTGGACAGTTTTTACTACTCCTGGCTGTAATTCGGGATGTACCCTCAACTGTACTCAATGTACGCACAGGCAGAAACAACGTTATGTCGGGGAGCAATATTGTGGACTCATCGCCAAGCCCAATGGACCTTTTGCTAAATGTTTCTCTGTTATTGACCATACACCATTCTTTGAGGATTGCACTTTTGATGCTTGCCAATACCACGGCCACCCATCTTCATTCTGTAGTGCCATATCGGCCTATGTGGCTGCCTGCCAGGCTGCTTTCGTCACACTTGATGCCTGGAGATCTGATGCTTTCTGCCGTAAGTTGGAATTTTTGAGTATTTTTTATGTCAATGTTTTTAGTTCGATTTGATATAAGGCAATTTTTGCACTTAAAGGGGTTCTCTAGAGAAATATTAAACTCCTTTTCTCTTGACACACAATCCCGCATCCAATTCACAATAGTGTAAACCCGGCCTTAGAGTTAGTCAGTTCCCAGCTTGCGGTGAGCAGAGAGCCAAAGACTGTCAGTCACCGGGTCTCTCTACTCTGCCCCTCCAGCGCTCACTGGAGTGCCGAGCTGTGGAGGGGGCGAAGCAGCTGGCTTAGGCTCTCAGTGACTTGCTGATAGGCTGAGCCAGCTGCCGGTTCAGGCATTTGGGTGGATCCTGACCATATGGTCCTAGTCTTTTCAGAGCCTGGACCGGCTCTGTGACGTCAGCCTATAGTGGGCTTCAGCCCGCTGTTGGCTGAAGGCGAGTCACAGAAGTTTGGAATTAACTGCACTCCTGTGACCTACAGGAGAAATACAGCCCAAAAAAAGTTTTGACTATACTTTTCCTTTAAATGGAGCACCACTATCCCTCAGAAACTGTAAAAAAACACCAACAAACATATTAATTGTGCCTTCCACTTTGACTCCAATGTATTCCACTAAATTTTGTCAAAATGGTCCTCCCAAGAAAGGAGTTCTCTCAGATAACAGTCATTTTCTATTAGCATCTTATAAAGCACCTCTGCTAAAACCAAGGCCATCTCAAACGGAATCTGATTGCAGGTCAAGTCATAGCCCTCCCCCTCCTGTGGTTAATAATGAACTACAACATAAAAAGGTAGAAAGTAGAACTATAGGAAAACCTTTTTCCGGCTGCTTCCATGGCAGCATATGCAGGTATGCTGCCATGGATTGGCACCAGGAAAGGAAAATTACGGTAAGTATGATACAATTTTTAATTTTTTATTTTTTTTTGATAGAAGAACCTCTGTCAGATTTTTTATTTTATTTTTTGCCATCCCATTGTGGTGGCTTCCCTTCATTTCCTGTCCCATATGCAAAACGGGAAGGGAGAGGAAATCCTTGCAAATTAAGGAAATGCCTTGGGAACCCCCATCAGCAAAACTAGTGTCCCTACTAAAAGATTTCCCCTCTATTACTTTTCTGGGGAAAACCCCAAATTTGGGATTTTCTTTTACTTTCACTTTCAGCCTAGGTTCACACTGACAGCGGGATTGAAATCGTACGAGTTCAGCTAAACTCACATGATTTCATGCCCGCATCTCAGTCCGACTTCGCGGGGCGGTTTCAGAGACATCTGTGCGGGTTGCT
Organism: Rana kukunoris; assembly: GCA_029574335.1. NCBI lineage: Eukaryota > Metazoa > Chordata > Amphibia > Anura > Ranidae > Rana > Rana kukunoris. Next base: position 7,618,993 of record CM056058.1, read on the forward strand.
GCACAGATGTCTATACAAATCGCACCCCGAAGACACCAAATTAGTACAGAAACTACTTTTGGGAATCGGTGCAGCATCGCACCAATCAGATGGTGCCAGTTCCGGCAATTGCCGCCGGTTTGGCATGCGATTTGACATGTGAACCTAGGCTTAAGGATAATGTTAAACAGGACAAATAAAGAGGGTGAACCACCTTAACTGGGACACAGACAGCAATAAAAAAAAAACTGACAAGAGTCCTAATCCCTCTGGACTCTATCCAAAACCAAAAATAAGTATTTTAATTGTAAGACAGTATAGTTTGTGTAAACACACATGGCACTGCAACACAATCATGCGATCAGGGCTGGAAGAAGCTCTCTGTTTCCACTCACCATGCCTGACTTGTGGTCTCCACCTTACAATACATGAGTGCTTCAATGTAGATAAAGTCGGCAACCAGGTAAAGATAAATACAATTCCGCCTGGTATCAGTTGGCCCCATAGACTCCCCGAGGGACCCATAGACTCCCCGAGGGGCCATGGGCTGAGGTTCCCCTTGCATTCATTTATCATTTCCACCTGGTTTTCTTGGCCCCATAGACTCCCCTTGGCCCCATAGACTCGCCGAGGGGCCATGGGCTGAGGTTCCTCTTGCACTCATTTACCCTTTCCACCTGGTATCCTTGGCCCCATAGACTCCCCTTGGCCCCATAGACTCCCCGAGGGGCCATGGGCTGAGGTTCCCCTTGCACTCATTTACCCTTAATCCCCTGGTATCCTTGGCCCCATAGACTACCCTTGGCCCCATAGACTCCCAGAGGGGCCATGGGCTGAGGTTTCCCTTGCACTCATTTACCCTTTCCGCCTGGTATCCTAGGCCCCATAGACTACCCTTGGCCCCATAGACTCCCCGAGGGGCCATAGGCTGAGGTTCCTCCCCTGGGTGTCATAACAGAGGCCTCCACAGGGAGGCCACTGGCCTAACTAGCACCAGCAGTAGTCTGCCCCATACCTTCCTCATGCCTTGAGGCAATGGACCCCAAAAGTGGAGCTTTCTCACAAGGTTTTGTTTCCAGAAGACATTCCCATTAGAGCAGGGGCCTCCAAACTATGGCCTGGGGGCCACATCTGCCCTTCTACAAGATTTTATCTGGCCAGTGGTTAGGGTCAATAGTGTATCCTTAATGTGCACAACTTGAGGATTAAAGTCAGCAGAGGCTGCCTGTTATAACCTGATGTAAGGATAACCGATGGGGTCCCTGATGTCATGGGAGGGGAAGATGGCCCCCCATCCGTCTCCATACCATAGCAGGGCGGAAGCAACCCTAAAACGTTTTAGCCTATTAAGGCCTTGATATGCTGAAGCTTGTTAGTATTGACTCTATCTTGAACATGTGTGTACTCCTTGGAGGAAATATAGTCATTTTATTCATCCTCACCTGGTTGCCGACTGTATCTACATGGAAGGAGTTTAGTTTGTGTGCCAAGGGGGGGAGACACAAGGTCAATATGATTTCCTTTCGGCCACTTAGCCTGCTGTTGTTGAGGCTCAATACTCATTTCCCAAAAAGGTTTAATCCCTTGGGGCATATCGAATTTTTTGGATCCTCCCTGGTTATTCTCATGCCTTGTACTCACGACCGGTAAAACTGCAATTTTTTTAGATTGGTCTGGAAAACCGGTCGTGTGCACGCGCCATAGCAGTTTTCCCGATGAGAAAACTGCCCGCAAAAAAAATTAGAACCTGCTCTATTTTGTCCTGTCGTATTTCCCGTCAGTCTTTTTTCTCGTCGCGAAAAACGCTTGTGTGTATGCTTTTCCGAGGGGCTCAGAATCAAGCGTGGGAAGGGAGCGCTCGTTCTGGTAAAGCTAGCGTTCGGAATGGAGATAGCACATTCCTCACGCTGTAACGGACTGAAAAGCACAAAGACTGAAAAGCGCAAATCGTCTCTCACCAAACTTTGACTGAGGCGGCGTACACACGACCGAGGTTCTCGCTGGAAACCAGCGAGAACCTCGCTGGAAGCTGCATTCCAGCGAGGACCTCGGCCGTGTGTACGCTCCTGGCTCGCCCCGCCCGTCGGGAATCCCGTCGAGCGAAAAGAGAGCACGCTCTCTTTTTGCTCGACAGCCCGCCTGGATGAATGGCTAGTTGCCATTCCCGACGGGCGGGTCGCCGATTTCGACGGCCGGCAGAGAACCTCGACGGGCGGAACGATGTGTTCTGCCCGTCGAGGTTCTCTGCCGTGTGTACACGGCCTAACACGAGGATCAGCAAAACCAGCCGAAAGGGTGGCGCCATTTGAATGGAACGTCCCCTTTATAGTGATGTGGTACGTGTTGGACATCACCACGCTTTGGTCGAGCGGTTTTTTGACTGAACGTGTGTATGCAAGGCTGGCTTGAGAGGAATCATGTCGGGAAAAACTTCGGGTTTTGGCATGTCAGGAAAACTGGTTGTGTGTACAGGGCATTAGACACTGAGTCAAGCAACGGTGGCAAAGTGAAATAAAGGAAACGCTCAGAGGGTAAAGGCACCTTGAAGTTTGCTGGTAATGGATGAAGTCCGTTTATGGGGAAAGTTTAAATATTGATCGATCGATTTGCCCAAACTTTTTTTTAAAGTTGTAACTACAGGGCAACTGTTTTCCTTTCACTCTTGTGGCACTGAAATCCCCCATTGGACCTCTTGGTGGGTCTTGGGGAGAATCTGGAATCGTGACCTTTAAACAGGTGATAATGTTTTAAAAGAAAGGTCCTACAAGAGCTCCAGAAGAAGCCACGTTTGTGGTGAAACATGTAGAGACAACCATTCTTTTGTAATATGACCATTGGGCTCTCTATAGCCTTAAAGGGGTTGTAAAGGAAAACATTTTTTTTCCATAATAAGCATCCTTTACCTACAGACATTCTCTTTTCACTTCCTCATTGTTCGTTTTTACTCAGAAGTTTCTCTATTTCTTCTCTGTTCTGTTCACTTCCTGCTTGCGGGGGGGGGGGGTTGGTCGACGATCGCGGGTGTGCGGGGGGGTTGCCGTGAATGGAGGTGAAGTTCTTATCACTCACGACTGCAGAGCTTGTCAGTTCTCCTTGCATGTCTCCCCTTAGAACTTTTTCTTCTCCTTCCTGTTTAACCCCTTCGCGGGACTGCGGGAGGATGCAGTCTGTGCGTGAAGTTCCCGCAGATTCCAGGCAGGTTGGGAGGTATGTGATTGTTACTCACCACCGTGAAGAGAGGCTTTACTGCGGTGGTCAGTGACGTGCTCGCCCCCTCCTGGGAACTACATCTGTGCGGCAGTATGCTCTCTACATGTTAGAGACTTGAAGGGGGTGTGAATTACTGGGCGTGCAACAATGCATACTAGGAAATGTAGTTCTTACATGAACGAGCGCCGCAAACCAGAAAGTGAATGAGAAAACAGAAACTAGAACGCCGAAGGTGATATAGATGAAGGAATTTAATAGGTATTTACCAGTGGCGGCCCGTCCATAGAGGGCGCCCGGGCGCCGCCCCCCCCCTCCCCCAGTCAGTAAAAAAAAAATTATACATTTTTTTTTTTTTATTAAAACATGTCCCTTTAAGATTTTTTTTTTTCCCCAAAAATGGTCCTTATGTGCACTGTGCCCAGCGCCGGCACCAGTACGGGTAGCGCCACGTCTGTGCAATCATAAGATTGCAGACGAGGTGCTACAAAAAATGCCTTTGTGGTGCTCTCCATCCCGCCACAAACTTCCGGCAGATGGACTTTACTATGGCCGAGCGGGTGCACACGCTATAGGGTCCGACGTCACTCGATGTACAGGAAGTGACGTCGGAACACTCTGCAGCTCAGCGCCCGTGTGGTCCCAACTCCCAGGACATTAAGGTATGCAACTATGCATCCTCCTCCCTCCGCTCCTGTGCCTGTTATCTGAGTGCAGAAATAGTAGCTGCCACGATCCCCCAGCCCCCCTCCTCGCTTCCTGACTGAATCATGGCTCCTCTGCTTATTATTCTTATGTGCTGCCAAAATAATGGTCGTCACCCCCCCCCCACCCCCCGCTTTTACTGTAAAAGACATTTAGTTAATAAGGGGGGGGGGGGGGGCCACTATTTCGGCGGCACATAAGAATAATGAGCAGAGGAGCAGAGAGTGGAATATACATGTAACATGTACATTCCCCTCTGCTTGTTATTCTACATGTACATCACTGCTGGGACTTGTAGTCTCATAGATGGTGGATTGCATGCACCTGAGCACCAGGAGAAGATGTAGAACTACAAGTCCCAGTGATAGAAAAAGCAGGTTATATCCCCAGAAGACGATATACAAAGCAGGTTATAATATAAGTTTCCGAGTTGTCCGAAGTGTCCGCCATAATGTCGCAGTCACGAAAAAAACCTCTGATCGCTGCCATTAGTAGTAAAACTTTTTTTTATATATAAAAATGCAATAAAACTATCCCCTATTTTGTAAATGCTATAGGTTTTGCACAAACCAATCGTTAAACGCTTATTGCGATTTTTTTTAAGCAAAAATAGGTAGAAGAATACGTATCGGCCTAAACTTTTATATATTTTTGGGGGATATTTATTATAGCAAAAAAGTAAAAAATATTGCATTTTTTTCAAAATTGGCGCTCTATTTTTGTTTATAGAGCAAAAAATAAAAACCGCAGAGGCGATCAATTACCACCAAAACAAAGCTCTGTTTGTAGGAAAAAAAGGACACCAATTTTGTTTGGGAGACACGTCACACGACCGCGCAAATGTCAGTTAAAGCGACGCAGTGCCGAATTCGCAAAAACTAGCCAGGTCCTTCAGCTGCCTAAAGGTCCGGGTCTTAAGTGGTTAACAGAATCATTACACTATTCCGTCTGTCTACCTTGCAGACAGTGGGCCAGATCCACAGAGGCAGTACGCCGGTGTATCTCCTGATGTATCTCCCGATACGCCGGCGTACTTTCAAATTACCCGGGTCGTATCATTAGTTTGAATCCTCAAACCATAATACCACGGCTTCGGGCTTCGATCCGACAGGCTTACGTCTTCGTACGCCTTCGGATCTACGCTGCAATATTTTTGCGCCCGCTGGGTGGAGTTTGCGTCATTTTCCGCGTCGGGTATGCAAATTAGCTTTTTACGGCGATCCACGAATTTTACGATCGGCCGTCGCATTCTCTTACGTCGTCGCTAGTCGGCTTTTTCCGGCGTATAGTTAAAGCTGCTATTATCCGGTCTATAGTTAGACTGGCCATGCTAAGTATTGCCGTCGTTCCCGCGTCAAATTTTCTTTTTTTTTTTTCTGCGTAAGTCGTCCGTGAATAGGAATGTACGTAATTTACGCTACAAAAAAAAAAAAAAGTTTCGACGTAATTTCGCGCAATGCACGGCGGGACATTTCTAAAAGGGGGCATGCGCAGTTCGATCGCCGCGGGGATGCGCCTGATTTAAATGACTCACGCCCCCAAATCGCGTAATTCGATTCCACTGCCAGAAATACACTACGCCGCCGTACCTTACGGGCTGAAATCTTCCTGGATTCGACTTAGAGCCGGGTAAAATACGGCGGCGTAGTGTATCTGTGATACACTACGCCAGGGCAATTGTATGTGGATCTGGCCCATTAATTTTAGCCAAAAAAAAATGTTTTCCTTTATAATTGTATAAGTAGTTTTATACTGTTTATATATCGATAGATTTTGTATTTTTTGTATAGTTGATTTTTTTTTGTACCTTACAGTATAACTCTGCTTACTGTCCCCTTGGGGGCCTGTACACTTTTCTGTTATCCTTTTGCCTCTAAATCCATCTCACAACTGCTTTTTTATTTTCGGAGATGTTAAAGCTCGCTATGTACTCATTCATTTCATTTGTTTTGTTCCTTTAGCTCTTACGTGCCCTGAGAACAGTCACTATGAGCTGTGCGGTAATGCCTGCCCGGTCACGTGCCAAGGCCTTTCCCCTCCGCCTGGCTGTGAATTTTCTTGCGAAGAAGGTTGTTACTGCAACAACGGGTTTATCTTGAACGGTGATAAGTGCACCCCCATGGCTCTGTGCGGTTGCACTTACTATGGTAGATATATACAGACGCATGAGACCTTCTACTCAAATTACAAGTGCAACGAGAAGTGCGTGTGCGGGTCGGGAGGCGTCCTCGAATGCGCATCACATTCCTGCGGTGCCAATGAGAAGTGTAAAGTGGTCAACGGAGTACTTGGTTGCTTCGCAGAAGGTTACGGTAAATGCGTGGCCTCTGGGGGGCCACATTACGTGACCTTCGATGGTTTTGTCTATGACTTCCAAGGCACGTGCGCGTACATTTTTGCCAAGACAGTGATCAACAACCCCGAGCTGGTACCTTTTACAGTCAACGTACAAAATGAGCAGTATGGAAATTTCAACGTATCGGTGACCAAAAAAGTTGCAATATCGGTCTACAACTACTTTGTTGAAATCGAGAGGGGCCACATGTGGACAGTGAAGGTAGGCATAACATTTTGAATTTATATATAATTGTAATGATTAACACCCCAAATTTAAAATCTTAAGAAAAAAAATCTAGGCTGGGTGGTTTCATTGGCTAAAGAAGGAACACCATTGGATATTGTGAAAAATAAGGTAGTGAGACAATGGCTGGAACTAAATTGTGAAACAAATCTACTCAATTTGCATGTCACAGACCTTAACCACTTCCCTCCTGGTCAATGGACAATTGACTTCCGGGAAGTGGTTGTGAAATCCTGACTGGACGACTATTGACGTCCTGCAGGATTTAATGCCGGCGCGCGCCCGTGGGGGCACACATCGCGGCGATCGGTGATGCAGGGTGTCATTCTGACACCCCGCATCTCCGATCTCGGTAAGAAGACTCCGGTGGAGGCTCTTTACCATGTGATCAGCCGTGTCCAATCACGGCTGATCACAATGTAAACAGGAAGAGCTGTTGATGGCTCTTCCTCACTCGCGTCTGTCAGACACGAGTAGAGGAGAGCCGATCGGCGGCTCTCCTGACAGGGGGGTTCGCGCTGATTGTTTATGAGCGTTGCCACTCCTCGGATCCCCACACTGGACCACCAGGGAAGGGCAAAAAAAGGGGGCAATAAAAAGAAAGGGCAGTAAGAAAAATAAAAATAAAAAAAGGGCAGTAAAAAAAAAAAGATGCCAATCTATCAGTGCCCATCTGTGCCACCCATAAGAACCCATCAGTGCCACCCATAAGTGCTGCCCATGAGTGCCCATCTGTGCCGCCTATGAGTGCCCATCAGTGCCACCTATGAGTGACCATCAGTGCCACATGCCAGCGCTGCCTATCAGTGCCCATCAGTGCCGCCTCACCTGTGTCCAACAGTGCCGCCTCACCGGTGCCCATCAGTGCCACCTCACTGGTGCCCATCAGTGCCACCTCATCAGTGCCCATAATCGAAGTAGAAAACGCACTTATTTACCAACAAATTTAATTTAGTTGTTGTGCAAAAAAAAAAATCGCAGAGGTGATCAAATACCACCAAAAGGAAGCTCTATTTGTGGTAACAAAATGCTAAAAAAATTGTTTGGGTACAGTGTAGCACGACCGCGCAATTGTCATTCAAAGTGCGACATCGCTGAAAGCTGAAAATTGGCCTGGGCAGGAAGGGGCGCAAGTGCCCCCTCGGTATGGAAGTGGTTAAATGGGTTGTAAAGGTACAATTTTTTCCCGCGTTTGGTATGAATCCTGAGGGGGAACTCCCCGTCAAATTTTAAATAAAAATCTGGCATGGGTTCCCCCCCAGGAGCATACCAGGCCCTTAGGTCTGGTATGGGATGAAGGGAGACCCCCCTATGCCGAAAAAACGGCATGGGGGTCCCCCCACAATCCATACCAGACCCGTATCCAAAGCACGCCGCCCGGCCGGTCAGGAATGGGGGTGGGGACGAGTGAGCGCCCCCCCTCCTGAGCCGTACCAGGCCGCATGCCCTCAACATGGGGGGTCAGGTGCTCTGGGGCAGGGGGGTGCACTGCGGCCCCCCCACCCCAGAGCACCCTGTCCCCATGTTGATGAGGACAGGGCCTCTTCCCGACAACCCTGGCCGTTGGTTGTCGGGGTATGCGGGCGGGGGGGCTTAGTTTTTAAACTGCTACTCTCAGATGTGCCCTCTGCTGTCCCCATCTATTACCGTAGAGTGTCTTTAGTCACTTAAGAGGTGCTAAGGGGGTGTGTATACCGCGCTAGTAGTGAAAAAAGCTAAAAACAAAATATTCCTGTGAAAAAAAGCTGCGATATATTCATGCAAAACAGAATGTGTAAAGGGAAAAGTTGCACTACTATAAGGAAATTAATTCCTCAAATACCCTAAATTGATACAGTGCATATACTCAAAGAGTACACAAAATAAAATAGAATAAAAAATCATTGAGTGAGCAAATTAAAATGACCAATAAATATCTAATATATAATCTAATTTATCTGATTCATATATATTTATATATTTATTCATCTCATATTTATTGGTAATTTTTGTTTGCTCACTGAATGATTTTTTATTCTATTTATTTCTATTTTATTTTATTTTATCTTTTGTACTCTTTGAAATATATTTATTCATCTCATATTTATTGGTAAGTTTCATTTGCTCACTGAATCATTTTTTATTCTGTTTTATTTTGTGTACTTTTAGGGCCAGATTCAGGTAGAGTTAGGCTGGAGTATCAGTGATTCGCCAGCCTAACTCTCACTTTGAGCCGGCGTTTCTGTTTTCTGTAAGCAGAAAACAAGAAACGCCGGGTTGGAGTTCCTATACGAGCGGCGTAATTGTATTTCGCCGTCGTATCGGAACTGCAATTTTAAAAATGGCGCTCGGGGCGTTCCCGCTGATTAACGCCGAGAATATGTTAATCAGCGAGAATCGGCAATTCACGATCGTATTCGGGCCCGACGCAGTGACTTTCCGACGTTTCCGTAAGCGATACGCGGCGTAAAGAAAAACCAGCCCCCTAGTGGAGTATCCTATGTTAAGTATGGCAGTCGTCATCGCGTCGAATTTAAAAATGTTCGCGTCGTTTGCGTAAAACGTCCGTGAATGGGGATTGACGTCATTGACGTTCACTGACAGAATTTGGAGCATGCGCACTGACAGTCGACGCATGCGCAGTACGTTCGCCACGGGATCGCGCCTAGTTTAAATAATACACGCCCCCTACCCGCCCAATTTGAATTCCGCCGGCTCATTTTCGCTACGCCGCCGCAACTTTAGGAGCAAGTGCTATGTGAATTACAGTACTTGCTCCTAAAGTTTCGGCGGAGTAACGTAAATGAGAGACGTTACTCCAAAATAAAGATTCGCCCATCTACCTGAATCTGGCCTTTTGTGTCAATTTAGGGTACAGCCAATCGGCGCCATTTGGAAATGCACGGAAAGGCCCGAGGAAAGCTCGGCTGACCTCAGCAAATCCCGGGAACAAAGTCTTTCCGAGGTTTGCAGAGGTCACCCGAGGTGTCCACGGGCCTTTTCCAAGGCTTTCCTGCGCCCCCCACCTCTGGCCGCATTCGGTATTGCATGCCATTGGAGTCAATGCAGAACAAATTATTTTAGTTTCCATTGACTTCAATGGGGAAACTTGCTTTGGTATGCAAGTACTTTGGATTACGAGCGTTCTCCTGGAACGGATTATACTCGTACTCCGAGGTTTCACTGTATTTGAGGAAGGAATTTCCTTATAGTAGCGCAACTTTTCCCTTTACACTTAAGAGGTGCTGCACTACAAAGTTTTGGAATCACTCCACCACCTCTCCCGCAGCCCCCGAGCCCCCGAGCCACCTCCCCCCAGTGTGCTGGTCACATACACTTCTGCACCATATCTCTGCACATACATAAAAGACGTAGAAATGGTCTTGTACAGTGAAGGACATTCTGGACTTTTAGAAGTTGAACTTGGGGATGAAAGCTAAAACATAACTACAGTGTACAGCCAAATGTCTTAAGCCCTGTACACACGATCAGTCCACACTGATGAAAACGGACTGAGGTTCAGTTTCATTGGTCCAAACCGACCGTGTGTAGGCCCCATCTGTCTGTTGTCCTTCAGTCCAAAAATTTAGAACTTGCTTTAAAATTGGACCTATGGACGCCTGAACGATCAGTCAAAACCGATGGTTAGTACGCAAAAGCATCGGTTCCAAACCCGCGCATGCTCATAATCAAGTCGACGCATGCTTGGAAGCATTGAACTTCATTTTTTTCAGCACGTCCTTGTGTTTTACGTCACCGCGTTGGACTCGATCGTTTTTTGAACTGATGGTGTGTAGGCACATCAGACCATCAGTCTGCTTCATCGGTGAACCGATGAAACTGAACTTCAGTCCGTTTTCTTCAGTTTGGACTGATGGTGTGTACAGGGCTTTATGCACACCCGACCGGTAAGGTCAGTTAAAGGTGCATGTCTTGTTATCCTTCTTGGGTGATGTGTTTGACCTCTTGGATATATGTCCCATTTGTATAACCGAGCCAACTCATTATTTTTTTTTTTGCTTACCAGGTTGACGGAGAGGTCATAACATTGCCACTGAGTCTTCTAAATGGCAAAATTGCAATACACCAAGGGGGGAGAAACATTGTCCTTCAAACTGACTTCGGTCTTGAACTTCTCTACGACACGGTTTGCCATGTGACACTCCAGCTTCCTCACACCTACAGGGAAATAATGGGGGGTCTGTGCGGCAACTTTAATGGAAATCCAAATGACGACTTCCAGCTTCCCAACGCTCAGGTCACAGAGAAAGCCAAAGATTTTGGACAAGCCTGGAAAGTGAATAGCAGTTATGAGGAATGTGATGACGGTTGTGAGGATAATGAATGCTTTACGGGGTTGACTGAGGAGAAAAGGAAACCTTATATGGCCAAAAATTCCTGTGGCATGATTACTGACCCCAAGGGCCCATTCCAGCCATGTCACTCGGTTATCCAGGCTGAACTGTATTTCAAGTTTTGCATTTTTGATGCCGCTTTGCTTGAGGGGAAGGACGACATCCTCTGCAAAAGCCTCCAGGCCTACACCTCCGCCTGTAACCATGCCGGGGTTACCATTTCTGGATGGCGGACACCTTCTTTTTGTCGTAAGTCCAACAAAATTGCTCGACTGTAAAATTGGTCGTCTTTTCTTATATGTCAAAGAGGAGAAGATAAGCAACATTGGTTGACCATAAAATCAGTGATCCTTTTCATGGGTCTGAGTGCCAAGGATAGGCAACATTGATTGGCTTACATATTAGAATGCAGACAAGCTAAATGTACAGCGGGAAATTTTTACACTGGAATAAAAAGAGCAGCGGCGATACCATACATGTGTGGTGCAAACACCGTTTACATTTACATTTTTTTTTTCTTTATTTTTTTTTTATTTTTTTTACACTTTCCCTTAATTATTTTATTTCCTGATCACTTTTATTTCTATCACAAGACATTTTAACATCACTTGTGATAAAAAATAAGGCATGACCTATGTATGCCTTTGCTTCTTCGTCCAATTACGAGGGGATGGAGGCGTTTTAAACCTTTTTTTCTTTGTTATTTATTTTCTTTTTCTTTATTTTCTTTTTCTTTATTTTCTTTTTCTTTATTTTCTTTTTCTTTATTTTCTTTTTCTTTAAATGTAAACATCTCTTGCGATAGAAATAAGGCATGACCTACTTATGCCTTCGCTTCTTCGTGCAATTACGAGGGGATGGGGGCGTTTTAAAACCTTTTTTTTTTCTTTATTATTTATTTTATTTTTCTTTATTGTATTTTTCCCTTAATTATTTTTTTCCAGATCACTTTTATTCCTATCACAAGAAATGTAAACATCTCTTGTGATAGAAATAAGGCATGACCTACGTATGCCTTCGCTTATTCGTGCAATTACGAGGGGATGGGGGCGTTTTAAACCTTTTTTTTTTCTTTTTTTACACTGTCCCTTAATTATTATTTTTCCTGATCACTTTTATTCCTATCACAAGAAATGTAAACATCTCTTGTGATAGAAATAAGGCATGACCTACATATGCCTTTGCTTCTTTGTGCAATTATGAGGGGAGGGGGGGAGATCTAAACCTTTTTTTTTTCTTTATTATTTATTTTATTTATTTTTATTTTATTTTTACCTTAATACATTTTTTTTCCTGATCACTTTTATTCCTATCACAAGAAATGTAAACATCTCTTGTGATAAAAATACGGCATGACAGGTCCTCTTTATGGAGACATCCGGGGTCTATGAGACCCCAGATATCTGCTCTACCCTGGAAAGCATGTGGATGAAGCGTCTTTCACGTTTTATAATTTCGGACTTTCTTTATTGTAATTTCAATTTTCTGGGCTCTTTTTTTTTCTCATAGCAATGCAGTGCCCAGAGAACAGCCACTATGAACCATGCACCCGGACCTATGAGAACACATGCTACGTCTTATCTGCTGACATAAGAAGCTTGGACTCGTGCTTCGAGGGCTGTATGTGCAGCGTGGACTACATGTACGATGGGGAAAGGTGTGTCCACGTGGAAAAATGTGGCTGTGCCTTCAATGGAAGATATCTTGTGGTGAGGATCTTTTTCTACAGCTAAATACAAGAGGGCCAGAAAGGGAGGAGGAATAGAAGAGGAATAAAGAAATGGAGAGAGATAAAATATGGGGAAGGGATGGAGGGAGGATGGAAGGAAGGAATGAAGGAATGAAGGGAGGAAGGAAGGAAGGAAGGGAGGGAGGGAGGGAGGGAGGGAGGGATGGAGGAAGGAAGGAAGGGAGGGAGGGAGGGAGGGAGGGAGGGAGGAAGTCAGGAAGGAAGGAAGGAAGGAAGGAAGGAAGGAAGGGAGGGAGGGAGGGAGGAAAGGAGGAGGAAGGAAAGAAAGAAGAAAGAGGGAGAAAGGAAGAGTGTGAGGGAGGAATGGAGTATGGAAGAAAGGAAGGAATAAAAGAAGGAAGAAACAAAGGAAGGAAAGAAGGAAGGGATGGAGTGAGGGAGGAAGGAGGGACAATATAAAGGAAAGATAGGATAAATGAAAAATGGGATAAAGGAAAGGAGGAAGGATAGAAGAAATGAAGGGAGGAAGGAAGGAAGAAAGGAAGGGAGGGAGGGATGAAGGAAGAAAGAAATGAAGGAAGGGAGAAAGAAATAAAGGCAGTAAGGAAGGACAGAAGGGAGAAAAGGAGAAAGGAAGGGAAGGAAGGATGAATTAAGGAAGGAAGGAATGGAGGGAGGAAGGAAGGAAGGAAGGAAGGAAGGAAGGAAGGAAGGAAGGAAGGAAGGAAGGAAGGAAGGAAGGAAGGAAGGAAGGAAGGAAGGAAGGAAGGAAGGAAGGAAGGAAGGAAGGAAGGAAGGAAGGAAGGAAGGAAGGAAGGAAGGAAGGAAGGAAGAAAAGAAAGGAAAGATGGGATAAAGGAAGGAAGGAGGGAAAGAAGAAAGACAAAAAGGAAGGAAGGGAATGAGGAAGGAAGGGAATGAGGAAGGAAGGGAATGAGGAAGGAGGAAAGGAGGAAGGAAGGAAGGAAAGGAGGAAGGAACAGAGGGTGTGAGGAAGGAAGGAAGGAATGAAGGAAGGAAAGATGGGATAAAGGAAGGAAGGAGGGAAAGAAGAAAGACAAAAAGGAAGGAAGAGAATGAGTAAGGAAGGGAATGAGGAAGGAAGGGAATGAGGAAGGAAGGAAAGGAGCAAGGAACAGAGGGTGTGAGGAAGGAAGGAAGGAAGGAAGGGAGGGAGGGAGGGAGGGGGAGGGGGAAGGAGGGAAAAAGGGAGGGAGGGAGAAAGGAATGAAGAAAAGTAGGAAGGAAGGAAGGAAGGGAGGGAGGAGTAAAAAAATGAACAGAAAGAGAGATAAAAAGAGATAAAGAAAAATCCTTGGACTTCTAGATGGATTATCAGGTATCTTTTTACTTTCGATATTACAATACACCGGTGCTAAATTATGTGAGCTGTATATATATAAAAAATGAGCAATCAATTACTTAAACCACTACAAATAGAAATAAAAGAATTATGCAAAATATGAAAGCTGCTGTCAATCAGACATAAACTGTCCTAACTCTATAAAGAACTCCTTATATTGGGATACAGGCAGCGCTATCATCCACTGTGATATACACTGATGTCCCCAATAATTATTGTGTAAAATTGTTATGAAAGTTCTTCTAATGTAAACAAAGTGCTCAGGACAAAATTTAATCCAAAGGAAAAATGTGCGCTATGACCAAATGCTCTCTTTCCTCTGTGCCCCCAGTGTACACACCACACTCACCAGATGTTGTTGACTCCTTAATAAAAAAAAGGAAGTCAAATTGTACTTTGTTGCCAATGTCTCAGGCATTAGGTTCCCTGTCTGGTTTATTGTGGTCCTTGGTCCTTTTAAGGTCCTGCCGATAGGTCCACAGCTTTTGTGGCCTTTCCAATTCCTCCATCCCTTTAAGGTGAACAGTAGTGTTAGGCAGAATGTGATCGGAAGAATGAGGTCAAGCTAAAAATTACCTGAAACCACCGCCTTGCTCTGCAGAATGTGTTCCAGAAAGCGAAAGTGAAATCACCAGAAAGCCCCTTTACGCGTTTCGTCATCAACGTCTTTAGGATTCAACGCATGACACACCGGCAACAAAGCCCAATTTGACAAAATCTGGTGAGTGTGGCGTGTACAGTAGGGGCATGGAGAAGAGAGCACATTTGGTCACAAGTACATTTGTCCTTCTGATTACATTTTGCACTGAGCAGTTTATTCACATAGAAGAGATGTTATGATAATTACATTTTATGTACTACATTTTAATTTAACAAAATATTTTACACAATACTTATTAAGGATATTGGTGTATATCACTGAGGATGATTTATTTTTACATTTATTGAACAGATATACCAAAAATACTTTCAGTGATCTATTAAATGGACTAAATGGGAGCAGATAAGAGACGTTCTTTGTTGAGGTTTATAACACTATAAAGTTATCCTCGTGTATTTTTTATTTCTTCAGGAGGATGAGTCCTACATTAACAGTGACTGCACCCAAGAATGCAAGTGCCATATTGGAGGGGTGCTCTGCACACCCATGTCATGTAAGACCAGCACGCGTTGCCTAATCCGCAACGGAGTGCGCAAGTGCTACAACATACACAGCGGTTGCCATATCAAGGCCAACACCATTGCTACTTTCGATGGGACATCAGGAGGACCTGTGCCTCTGGGTCCTATTGTGGTGGTCTCTATCTGCGACATGGATAGTGACACTTGGTTCAGAATTGTGGCAGATGTTCAAAGCTGTGGCACAGACATCCATACAGTGGCCAGGATCCATGTCTTCTCTTCAGCTGGCGTTGTGTCCATATCCAAGGGCAAGGAAGTATGGGTAAGCAATTCGATGAGAGCTTTTTACTTGCTTTAAGGCTGTGTTTTATGGTAAATAAACCTTAAAGTAACTCTGTTGGTACATTTAAACAATTCCTTTAACCACTTTATCCTTTAAGACCCGGACCAAAATGCTGCTAAAGGACCTTGCCCCTTTTTGCGATTCGGCACTGCGTTGTTTTAACTGACAATTGCGCGGTCGTGCGACGTGGCTCCCAAACAAAATTGGCGTCCTTTTTTCCCCACAAATAGAGCTTTCTTTTGGTGGTATTTGATCACCTCTGCGGTTTTTATTTTTTACGCTATAAACAAAAATAGAGCGACAATTTTGAAAAAAATTAAATATTTTTTACTTTTTGCTATAATAAATATCCCCCAAAATATATATAATTTTTTTTTCCTCAGTTTAGACCGATACGTATTCTTCTACCTATTTTTGGTAAAAAAAGCTGCAATAAGCGTTTATCGGTTGGTTTTCGCAAAATTTATAGCGTTTACAAAATAAGGGATAGTTTTATTGCATTTTTATTATTTATTTATTTTTACTACTAATAGCGGCGATCAGCGATTTTTTTTCGTGACTGCGACATTATGGCGGACACTTCGGACAATTTTGACACATTTTTGGGACAATTGTCATTTTCACAGCAAAAAATGCATTTAAATTGCACTGTTTACTGTGAAAATGACAGTTGCAGTTTGGTAGTTAACCACAAGGGGGCGCTGTAGGATTTGTGTGTTCCCTGTGTGTGTTTACAACTGTAGGGGGGTGTGGCTGTAGGTGTGACGTCATTGATCGCGTCCCCCTATAACAGGGATGACGTGATCGATGCTGCGCCACAGTGAAGCACGGGGAAGCCGTGTTTACACACGGCTCTCCCCGTTCTTCAGCTCTGGGGACCGATCGCCGCACTCCAGCGGCGATCGGGTCCACGAGTCCCGCGGTCCCGGAGCTTCGGACCGGGTCACGGGAGCGCGCCGCGGGCCCGTGACCTACGGCTGGGTACTAGAAACCAACGTATATATACGTTGATGTGCCCAGCCGTGCCATTCTGCTGACGTAAATGTACAGTAGGCGGTCCTTAAGTGGTTAAAGTTTCTGGGAATGTCAGGCTCTGTTTGGTTCACCAGCACTTTACCTATACTCCACCAAGCCCCGGGCTTATACTGTATGGCCCGGATTCACGTCGGACTTACGCCGACGTATCTATCAGAAGTACAAATGTGCGCGGTCGCATCTCTGCGCCGATTCACAAAGCTAGATACGTCGAAAAGCAAGGCTTCAGCCGCCCAACGTAACTTGCCTACGCCGGCGTACCGTGGGCACATAGTTACGCTGGACGCATTCGGCGTACCCATGTTAAATATGCAAATGATTCACGAACGCACTTGCGTCGGGCGTTTTAAGCGATTCGCGCAAGGCTGCATTCACACCTGAGCGTAGCGTTTTTGGTTGTTTTCTCCGGCGTTTTTTTCCGGTGTTTTGTCACGCGTATTCACGTGTATTCGAGCGTTTGCATACAGCGTCGTCGGACGTTTTTGAACTTCGACGTTTTTTATTGTAGCCAATAGAAAAAATGATCATCTCTTTCATCACTTGTTGCTATGTTTGTAGATTTTTTTGTTCTTCTGCCTGGATGAAATGATCTATTGACTAAAGCGACAAAACGCCCATAGAAACGCTCGTTGTCGCGCTAGACGCTTGAATCGAGCGTTTCCATTACTTTCTATGGGAAATACAAACGCTCAAGCACGCCCAAACCGCAACAAAAAAGGGTCCGGGACTTGTTTGAGCTTCAGGCGTTCGGCGTCACGCGTTTTGTCGTGAAGATGTGAACCATCTCCATAGAGAATAATGTATATTCCCCTCTAGCGTATTATAGAGTCGCGCTTCAGGCGACAAAACGCTCAGGTGTGAATGGAGCCTAAGCGTTAGAAGAGAGGGGGAAGAGAGCTCCGGCGGGTAACAGAAGCGCAGATCGGCGCTATAACAAATGTATTTGGCACAATCATATTACAAAAACACACACATTGTACATTATATAATACTGTAATAGAGTGGATTATAGGATTTTACAGGCATTTTTAACTCAGTTCACAATGGGGATTCCTGACAGGCATGGAGGGAGAGGGGGAGAGAAGACCGCACATTACATGGTAAGACCTACCCCGAAAATAAGCCCTACTGTGTCTTTTGTTGCCGAAATTAATATAAGACCCGGGCTTATTTTCGGGGAAACACGGTATCTAATGTAACCATTTCATATCCAGCTGTTGTAATTAAATCTCAGGTCGGGGTACCTTCTGTTCTTAGGAGGACATTTAAAGTGGTCCTTATTGGCAACACGCATGCACGCAGGCGTAAATTTATTCCTCATATAGGAGGTGCAACCCATTCAAAGGTATGGACCAGGGAACAGCCGCCGTATTTTGCGTTGTTTACGTAGTACTACGTGAATAGGGCTGGGCGTAGGTTACGTTCACGTCGTAGGCAGTGTATTGACGTATCTATGCAGCTATTTCGACGTGACTGCGAGCATGCGCACTGGGATGCGTCCAAGAGACGACGCACGCACAGTTTGTTTTTTGAAGCTCAGCCCATCATTTGCATGGGGTCACGCTTCATTTTAATATAGCACGCCCACATCCAGCCCACTTCCACCTACTTTGACTTACGTCGGCTTACCCTGACAAATATACGCTACGCCGGCGCAACGTTGAGCGCATATTCTTTGTGAATAGCATGCTTGCCTCTCAACGTTGCGCCGACGTAGCGTAAAGAAGATACGCTACGCCCGCACAAAGATGCGCCGTTGGCTGTGAATCCGGGCCTATATGTTCACTCCTCCAGTAATGCAAGAGACCACACACATGGAATTATATTCAGAGGGACTGCATAGTGATTTGTATTTTTTGCATCAATTGTCAATCAACACACTTCCTGTAAGCCTAGGCTGCTTTGGACCAGTTCTGTGGAGGCACATCATTGAGTCAGACAACTAGACACGTGCATTGCACGTGTTTGTTTTAGCAATAGTTTCATTGGGCCAGATCCACAAAGAATTACGGCGGCGTATCTCCAGATACGCCGCCATAATTTTAAATTCCCGCCGGCCAATCTTTGTTTTGTATCCACAAAACAAGATACGCCGGAATTACGCTAAGATACGACTGGCGTAACGTTATTACACCGTCGTATCTTAGTTGCATACTTGCGCTGGACGCTAGGGGCGCTTCCGTCGGTTTTTCCACGTTGAATATGCAAATGAGCGAGTTACGCCAATCCACGAACGTACGAGCGGCCGGCGCGTTCCTTTTACGTCGTTTGCGTAAGCGTATTTCTGGTGTAAAGTTACCCCAGCCGTATAGAGGCGTACACCATGATAAGTATGGACGTCGGGCAAGCGTCGAATTTTCCGTCGTTCACGTAAACCGTTCGCGAATAGGGATTTGCGTAAGTTACGTTCACGTCGTTTTCATTGACTATTTGCGACGTGATTTCACGCATGCGCCGGCCGTGGACGTATCCCAGTGCGCATGCGTGAAATCACGTCATAAATAGTCAATGAAAACGATGTGAACGTAATTTACGCAAATCCAAATTTGTGAACGTTTTACACAAACGACGTGAACGACGGAAAATTTGACGCAGGCCCGACGTCCATACTTAACATGGTGTACGCCTCTATACAGCAGGGGTAACTTTACGCCGGACATACGCTTACGCAAACGACGTAAAGGGAATGCGCAGTTAAAAAAAATACGTTATTTACGTAGGGTCATTCGTAATTTAAATAAAACACGCCCAACTCTTCCCCATTTGAATTAGACCCACGAACGCCGGCCCATTTACGCTACGCCGCCGTAAGTTACAGCGGAAATTCTTTGGGCCAGATTCAGGTAGATGGGCGAATCTTTATTTTGGAGTAACTTTTCTCATTTACGTTACTCCGCCGAAACTTTAGGAGCAAGTACTGTTATTCACAAAGCACTTGCTCCTAAAGTTGCGGCGGCGTAGCGAAAATGAGCCGGCGGAATTCAAATTGGGCGGGTAGGGGGCGTGTATTATTTAAACTAGGCGCGATCCCGCGGCGAACGTACTGCGCATGCGTCGACTGCCAGTGCGCATGCTCCAAATTCTGTCAGTGAACGTCAATGACGTCAATCCCCATTCACGGCCGTTTTACGCAAATGACTCGAAATTTTTTAAATTCGACGCGATGACGACGGCCATACTTAACATAGGATACTCCACTAGGGGGCATGTTTTTCTTTACGCCGCGTATCTCTTACGGAAACATCGGCGTCGGGCCCGAATACGATCGTGAATTGCCGATTCTCTCTGATTAACATATTCTCGGCGTTAATCAGCGGGAACGCCCCGAGCGCCATTTTTAAAATTGCAATTTCGATACGAAGGCGAAATACAATTACGCCGCTCATATAGGAACTTCAACCCGGCGTTTCTTGTTTTCTGCTTACTGAAAACAGAAACGCCGGCTCAAAGTGAGAGTTATGCTGGCGTATCACTGATACTCCAGAGTAACTCTACCTGAATCTGGCCCTAAGAGTACACAAAATAAAACAGAATAAAAAATTAATTTGTTTTTGACAGCAAGAGAAAGGAAAAACAGTGAAGAATGTGATTTGCTTGAACCTCTTGAAATATCTAGATGTAATGCTTCTTTTCCATATCTGTAGGTGAATGGACGTTTAAAGCCACTTCCAGTTAAGGTATCCGAGATGATAAATATCAACCTCAAAGCTGCAGACATCACGGTTCAGATCACTCAGCATCTAAGAGTGGAGCTGAATGATGGCGGAGAGCTGAAGGTCACCATCACTGGAATAATGGAAGATCTTTGTGGCGCCTGTGGAAACTTTAACGGGCTAATGGAGGATGATCTGCTGACTCCAGATGGGGAAATGGCCAATGACATCCTACAGCTTGTGATGTCCTGGAGAGGAAGAGACCTGTATGGTTGGTGAGTTGAGAACATCTTCTGCTACCCTGTTTCCCCAAAAAATAAGACCTACCCTGAAAAAAAGACCTAGCGTTATTTTCAAGGAGGGCTGCAATATAAGCCCTACCCCGAAAATAAGCCCTAGTTAAAATGCTTGTAAAATCCTGTAATCCACTCTATTACAGTAGTATATAATGTACAATGTGTGTGTTTCTGTAATATAAATGTGGGGGAAGAGAGCTCCGGCGGGTAACAGAAGCCCAGATTGGCGCTATAACAAATGTATTTGGCACAATTATATTACAAAAACACACACATTGTACATTATATAATACTGTAATAGAGTGGATTATAGGATTTGACAAGCATTTTTAACTCAGTTCACACTGGGGATTCCTGACAGGCAGGGAGGGAGAGGGGGAGAGAAGACCGCACATTACACGGTAAGACCTACCCTGAAAATAAGCCCTACTGTGTCTTGTGTTGCCGAAATTAATATATGACCCAGGCTTATTTTTGGGGAACACGGTATCTAATGTAACCATTTCATATCCAGCTGTTGTAATTAAATCTCAGATCGGGGCATCTTCTGTTCTTAGGAGGACATTTAAAGTGGTCCTTGTTGGCAACACGCATGCATGCACCAGGTGGGCTCACCATGGCCGTGATTGTGCTGTCATTAGCAGATAGAAAAAAGACAGTATACCCAAATTTCTTGGTTGCCCAATAAAGATGGAATCTTGGATTACAAGCATAATCCGTTCCAGGAGAATGCTCGTAATCCAAAGCACTCGCATATCAAAGCGAGTTTACCCAAATCAGGTCAATGGAAACTAAAATAATTTGTTCCGCATTGACTCCAATGGCATGCAATACCGAATGCGGCCAGAGGTGGGGGGCGCAGGAGAGCTTCGGAAACATCCGGAAAGGCCAGAGGACAGTTCGGCTGACCTCGGCAAACCTCAGAAAGACTTTGTTCACAAGCCTTTCCGAGGTTTGCCGAGGTCAGCCGAATTGTCCTCTGGCCTTTCCGTGCCGATACATGCAGTACTCAACTGCATGTGATGACACCAAGGGACCAACCACATTTTGGTGCTTTAGAACACCAGAGCCTGCAGGGATAGGGTAGTAATGTACCTTATTTAACCACTTCCAGCCCAAGGACGTCATATGACGTCTTTGAATTTGATTGGGGGATATCTGAACGATGCCTGCAGCTTCAGGAATTATTTAGATATCACCTTTTGCAGCTGGTGAGTCTCTTCACCATAAAAACAATTGTAGTGGCAGTTCAGCCGCTTGATCCTTCTTACAGGCGGTGGGAGGGGACATCCCCCACCCCTCCCGCCACCCTCCGGTGCTTCTCTAGGCTCGCCCCTTGCGGTCGGCGAACCAGAGAAAGAATCTGCCACCGCCAGACGTTGATCATAGATGGTCCCCAGTCATCTCTATGACCTTCAGAGGATTGGGCGCAACGCTATGACATCACGTCCGGAAAGCCAAGAACTTGGCTGGAAGGAAAGAGATTGTTCATTTTTTTTTATCTCAATCTTTCCAGCCTGGAGGAGAGATGTGGGGGGGAGGGGAAGGTCTTATTGACCCCACATCTCTCCATAAAGAGGACCTGTCACACACCATTCCTATTACAAGGTTTACATTCCTTGTAATAGGAATAAAAGTGATTATTTATTTTTTTAAGAGAAAATGTTAAAGTAAAATAATAATAAAAAATAAATTATTTTAAGCACCCCTGTCCCCGTGTGCTCGCACATAGAAGCGAACACACGCGTAATTGACTCCTGCATATATAAACGCATTCAAATCACACATGTGAGGTATCGCCGCGTGTGTTTGAGCGAGAGCAATAATTCTAGCACTGGACCTCCTCTGTAACTCTAAACTGATTGAGCCAGATTCAGGTACGAGTTACGACGGCGTATCTCCAGATAACGCTGAGTGAGCGGCGTCGTATCTATGCACCTGATTCTTAGAATCAGTTACGCATAGATTTGTCTTAGATCCGACCGGCGTAAGTCTCTTACGCCGTCGTATCTTAGTTGCATATTTACGCTGGCCGCTAGGTGACGTGTCCGTCGATTTACGCATTGAATATGCAAATGAGCTAGATACGCCCATTCACGAACGTACTTGCGGCCGGTCGTATGTTTTTACGCCGTTTGCGTAAGCCTAAGTCCGGCGTAAAGTTACCCCTGCTATATGAGGCCTACATAATGTTAAGTATGGATGTCAGGACAGCGTAGAATTTTCCGTCGTTTACGTCGTTTGCGTAAAACTTTCGCGAATAGGCCTTTGCGTAAGTTACGTTCACGTCGAAACCAATGAGTATTTGCGGCGTAATTTTGAGCATGCGCACTGGGATACGTCCACGGCTGGCGCATGCGCAGTTCGTTCGGCGTGTCATTTACGTGGGGTCGCGGTTAATTTCAATACAACAATACGCCCCCTACATGCCTAATTTGAATTACGCGCACTTACGCCGGCACATTTACGCTACGCCCCTGCAACTTACGGAGCAAGTGCTTTGTGAATACAGCACTTGCCTATAAAAGTTGCGGAGGCGTAGCGTAAATAGGATACGCTACGGCCGCACAAAGATACACTCTTCTACCTGAATCTAGCCCATTATCTGTAAAAAAAAAAAAAAATTAAGCGTTGCTTATTCAGATTTTTAGAATAACAAATTTTGCCGCCATTCCACAAGTGTGCGCAATTATAAAGTATGACATGTTAGGTATCTATTTACTTGGCATAACATCATCTTTCACATTATACAAATTAATCGGGCTAACTTTACTGTTTTGTTATTTTTTAATTCATGAAACTGTTTTCCCCCCCAAAAAAAGCTTTTGAAAAAGTGTTGCGCTAAAACCGTGCGAGATAAAAAGTTGTAATAACCAGCATTTTATTCCCTAGGGCCAGATTCAGGTAGAGTTATGCCGGTGTATCAGTGAAACGCCGGCATAACTCAGGCCGTGTACACACGGCAGGGAATCTCGACGGGCAAAACACATCGTTCCGCCCGTCGAGGTTCCCTGCCGGCCGTCGAAATCGGCGACCCGCCCGTCGGGAATGGCAACCAGCCATTCTTCCGGGCGGGCCGTCGAGGAAATAGAGAGCATGCTCTCTATTTCTGCTCGACGGGCTTCCCGACGGGAAGCTCGCCGAGACCGTACACACGGCCGAGGTCCTCGCTGGAATGTGCATTCCAGCGAGGTTCTCGCTGGTTTTCAGCGAGAACCTCGGCCGTGTGTACGGCGGCTCACACTTTGCACCGGCTTATCCGTTTTCTGTATGCAGAAAACAAGATACGCCGGTTTGCAGCAAAGATCCGACAGGCGTAATTGTATTACACCGTCGGATCTTAAATGCAGTTTTAAAATGGCCGCCGGGGGCTTTCTTGCTGATTTACGCCGAGTATATGTAAATCAGCGAGATACGCCAATTCCCGAACGTACGCGGGCCCGACGCAGTCACTTTACGCCGTTTACGTAAGGGTTTTCCCGGCGTAAAGATAAAGCTGCCCAAAGCAGGCGCATCCTATGTTAAGTATGGACTTAGGGCCAGATTCTCAGAGGCGTTACGACGGAGTATCTCAGATACCCCGTCGTATCGCCTTTTTTTTGTCCTCGTATCTATGCGAGTTATGCTTAGCATCACTTTTGCATAGATACGCTTTTACATCCGACAAGTGTAAAAGCATTACACTTTCGGATCGTAGGTGTAATGACAACTCCGGCCACTAGGTGGCCTTCACGTTGTTTTTTCATTTGCATATGCAAATGAGGCTAGTACGGCGATTCCCGAACGCTTTTACGCCGCCCCGTCGTCGCGTACGTAGTTTTCGTCCACGTAAGGTTACCCCAGCTTCTATGTGGAGTAACCTTACGAAGTTCCGTCGGATGCCGTCGGGTGCCGTCGGACGCCATGTTAAGTATGGCGTCGGGTCAGCGTCGGCTTTTTCCGTCGCTTACGTCGTTTTACTAACTCGTTCGCGAATAGGGACTTGCGTAAATGACGCTCACGTCGTTTTGACGTCGGTTTCAACGACGCTTCCCGACGTGAGCTGGAGCATGCGCACTGGGCTTTTCCCCCGGCCGGCGCATGCGCAGTTCGTTCGACGCGGGGGCGCGCTTAATTTAAATACAAGCCTCCCCATTTGAATTGCGCGGGTTTACGCTTGGCGATTTACGAGACGCCGGCGAAAACTACGGAGCAAGTGCTTTGAGAATAAAGCACTTGCTCTAGTACGCAGCGGCGGCGTAGTGCAAATGGTTTACGCTACGCCGCCGAAATTATATGAGAATCTGGCCCTTAGTGACCTCGTCGTATTGGACGTAAGTTACGTCGTTTGTATAAGTTGATTCAGAATGGGGCTGGCGTAAGTTACGTTTACGTCGCTTTCATTGACAAGTAGAGACGAGATTTGGAGCATGCGCACTGGGTATTTTCTATGGCCGGCGCATGCGCAGTACGTTCGGCGCGTAGACGCGCCTAATTTAAATAGGAGACGCCCCCTACCCACCTATTTTGAATTAGGCCGCCCAATTTACGCTACGCCGCCGCAACTTAACACGCAAGTGCTTTGTGAATACAGCACTTGCATGTTAAGTTGCGGCGGCGTAACGTAAATAAGAAAAGTTACGCCGCCGCAACTTTACGCGCGGCTTGATGAATCTGGCCCGTAATGATTAGGGGTTCAAAGTAATTTTCTAGAAAATAAATTATGATTTCTACATGTAGGGGAGGAGTGCCAGAATAGTGGCAGAATAGACTTTAAGAGCAGTATTAAAAAAAAAATGTAATCTTGCTTATTTTCTTTGTATTTACAGTGAGACACAAGTCCCCAGTCTTCCTTCCACTACCTCCAATCAACCCTGAAAATAACCCTGAAACAACGGATCTCCGTGTAATCCAATACGGTCCCCTTCTTCCTCCCACCTACACATCAATCTCCTAAAAGTTCCCAGCATTTCTAATTGTTGGCATTACCAGAGAAGCAAAAATAACATAAAAATGATGGAATAAAATAAAAATGATGGAATAAAATAAAAATGATGGAATAAAATAAAAATGATGGAATAAAATAAAAATGATGGGGCAGATTCACAGACAATTAGATTCTCGTAGAGTATCAGAAATACACTACGCCGCCGTTTTTTACCTGGCTCTACGTGGAATTCAGGTAGATTTTGTCCAGTAAACGAGGGCAGCGTAGTGTATTTCTCCCGTCGCAATCCATCTGCGCGAGTAGGGGGCGTGAAGCATTTAAAATAGGCGCGTTCCCGCGGCGATCGAACTGCGCATGCTCCGTTCGCAAATTTCCCGCCGTGCATTGCGCATGTGCGGCAAGATATGTCTGCTGGTTTGCCGTACTAACCAGCGGACATATCTGCCAGCCAGCTATCCGGCGGAAATATTTCAAAGCATGCTTTGGAATTTTTCCGCCGGATGAATCCGGCAAAAAGCGTCCGTTTGCCCCTACACACGAGGGGATTTTTCCGCTGAAATGGTCCGTCGGACCATCTTCAGCGGATTTATTCCCTCGTGTGTACAAGGCCTAAGTGTGCCAAAAAAGTGGGGAGTACCTTCTGGTGGTCTTTCAAAATCTCTAACATCAGAACCTTATGTGGTGCACCTGAATTGATTGTGTTTGCTATATAGGTGCCGATAAAGAAGGAAGACTGAAAACCGTACAGCCTGAAAGTATGTATAGCATTGTAACAGGAGGACCTAAAGCATTATTCTTCGTTAAATTTGATTTTCCTGAAGCCAATATGACAGCATACATATGATATACAGTAGCTCTGCCCCTATCTCCACCCGCAGGACCAGTTTAGATCTATAAAAGGAAGTAAAGAGAGACCCACCCCATTCTCTTTTTTCCCCTCAAGGTCTAAACCCGCAGGACCGTGTTGTTGCAGTAAGTTGCTCCCTGCCAACTGATTCAGAGTCTGCCTGGGTTTAATCTTTCCTAGGAGCAGTGAACCTAAACCAACTTTAGGGTCTCCGCTCCGGGATCTATGTCCCCAATTTAGTGTGTTCCACTGAAGGTGCAAGTCAGGCTAGGAGTTCACCCTGACTCCACGTAATCTACAGAAAAGGTAGGGAAAAATCTCAGCCACCGCACACCATGCAAGGCCTCAGCCTCACTCTATCCAGGCTACGCCCCCCAACATGATTTGCGGCACCCACAGGGCTTAGTCATGAGATAAGGATCAGCATTTGTCTCAAATTGGCTCATGTGGCTCCGCACTAGAGACCAAAGTCTTGTGTGGTGTTCCACCCTGAGGGTGGAGGGAAACGGGTATCCCATACTCCGGCACAGTAAGTTCCCATCAGGGGTGCCGGGGAGGTAGGGTCTCCTCTTTGGGATCTATGTCCCTAATTCAGCGTGTTCCACTGAAAGTGCGAGTTCACCCTAACTCCTTGTAATCTACAGAAAAAGGTAGAGAGGCCAGCATGTAATAAGTGCTAGCAGCCTCAGCCCAACTCCATCCAGGCTACACCCCTCAACATGATTTGCCACACCCACGAAGTTTAGTCATGAAGGTAAGGATCAGCATTTGTCCCAAATTGGCTTATGTGGCTCCGCACTAGAGACCGAAAGTCTTGTGTGATGTTCACCCCTGGGGGGGAGGGAAACGGGTATCCCATACTCTGGCACAGTAAGTTCCCATCAGGGGTGCCGGGGAGGTGGGGGACCCTTTGATCCTTCCTTTCTATGGGGGGGGGGGTCACATATCTAACTCTAGGACCCCCTTACCGGTAGTATATGCTTAGGTGGGAGGTGGGTACTATACAAGTCCGATACAACTTGTAGGAGAATTGTAATTTGATTGGTGTATATTTCGGCTTTTCACATAATCCTCCACCCCATAATTACGTTTTGTATTCTCATGACTTGTAATATGCTTCCCATATTGGACCGGGGTTATTCTTCTCATTCATTTTGGTATAAAAGTTTCTCTGTATTTTATTATAAGAAAATAAAAAATCTTTTGAAAGTAAAAAAATTAGCTCATGTGGAAGAGAAAGGCGTTAAAATGTATAACACAGTCTAGTAGTACCTTAGCCAACCTTAGGGTTTCCGCTCCAAAATCTACTGTGTCTCCCCCATTCGGTGTATTCTGCTTACCTCCACGACTAAGCCCTGTGGATGAGGCGAAACATGTTGGGGGGCATGGCCTGGATGGAGTTTGTACGGTGTGGCTGATATTTTTCTTTCCTAGGTGCAGTCCCACATCTTTGGTTGCTGAATGTGCTAACAAAGTGGGGAGTCTCTTCTGGTGGTCTTTTGGAACTAAAATTGGAACCTTACATGGTGCACCTAAGTTGATGTTTGGATGTTGGGGTCTATGTTGCATGTCACACTATCAATTAGTGCTTAATCATGGCATCATTAAACAGACATGATTAAGCACTAATTGATAGTGTGAAACGCGTAGGCTGCTATCCCCATTTTTTTGCTGTGTTTTGTAGTGCTTTTTTTTATTTGTTTTACAAAAAAGACAACCATCAAATGTTTTTTGGAGTGCGGCTGTCCATTCAATTTCTCTACCAAATGGAGGAGAGCAGGCTGAGTTCCCAGCACTGCCAGAAAACTGACCACGCTGTGCTCTTATGCCTAGAGTGGTCAATTTGTAATAGGAAAACATAGGGAGTGGTAGGAAAACCAGGGATTTCACACAGAAGAAAGCTAATCAAAGAGAACAGGACACTTTCTCACTTCATAGGGAATGGCTGTGCAGGAGAGGGGCGTGTCAGCACAGTCACAATGCTCAATTGGAGGAGAGCAGGCAGAGTTCCCAGCGCAGCCAGAAAACTGACCACGCTGTGCTCTCATGCCTCGTGTGGTCAGTTTGTAATAGGAAAGAAGAGGGACTGGTAGAAAAACCAGGGATTTCATACAAAGGAAGCTATACAGAGAACAGGACACTTTTTCAGTTCCCAGGGAATGGCTGTGCAATAGAGGGGAGTGTCAGCACAAGTCTGAGCATTGGAGGAGTGCAGACTGAATTGCGTTCCTAGCGCAGCCGGAAAACTGACTACGCTGTGTTCTCATGCTTCGTGTGGTCAGTTTGTAATAGGAAGGAAGAGGGACTGGTAGGAAAACCAGGGATTTCATACAAAGGAAGCTATACAAAGAGAACAGAACACTTTACATGGTACGATAGACACATATCAGGAATATGAAATGTCGTGGTAACATTTTTTTTTAAACTATTTTATGGAAAACATAAAAACAAAATCAACAATTTATAATTTGCAGAGTTTAATTACAATTCAAGGTACATTTATTATACATGGAAAGCTATTTATTAAAAATGTAGTGTGTGTAAAAAAATATATATATGGCCACCGTGGACAGATATGTGAGATCCAGATTTCGGCTCTTACCGCCTGGCTCTTTGTATTATAGAACACGACTGACGGAGGATAATTCTTCCCTCTAACCGGTATTGACCTCCTCTGTCAACATTCCACATAGGAATGTTCTGTCTGAATTCTTAATACATTCTCCTTGGCAAATATGGGTTTGGCATATTACCGCACTTCCCAGGTGACACCTACAGATCTGCTTGCAGTGATCCACCAAAAACGTCTCGTTGACCTGTGAAGACACAAATAATAATTTTGTTACAATTATTCTGAATGCTTTCAATAAAAATGGTCCTTTCTTTTACAATATAACACAAAACTGTAACTAAATTACCCACTTCAACGTTCTGAAATTTCAAAATGTTACCTCCATTCTGCTTCAGCGTGATGCAACCCACTTTGGTACCCCGTGTGGCACTCGCAACATGCCACACTGATAAGTAATCTCACTTTTCCGGTTGCCTATGCATTAAAGTCTTCAATTAAAGAATAGGCAACATAATACTGTCAGCTCAGGAAATATACTATACTAGAATATGGACGGTTATCTATCATGTATAAAAAAAAGTATTATTTAAAAAATGTAGTGTAGGTTCCTAAATTTGTCATGAATTAAAGTGGTTGTAAACCCAATCTACCTCTCAAAAAGTCATCCTCGGTTATAACCCTCATAAATCTGGCAATCTGTGGGTGTGGCATAGCACCAAAACTTGGGTGGTGGAGACCTAACTTTACACTATTCTCCACTATTATTCCCCTTCCATCTATAGAGTCTCCCTCTATTTTCTCTGACGTCTCTCATATGATGTCTCTCTCTCTATATCTCTCTCTAAAGTATCTCTCTCTGATGTCTCTCATCTGATGTCTCTCTTTCTCTCTGTATCTCTCTGATGTCTCTCTCTCTCAAATTCAAATGATCTCTGCCTGGTGTCTCTCTCTGTCTTTCTCTGATCTCTCTCTCTCTCTTTCCCTCTCTCTGTTTTTCTCTGATGTCTCTCTCTGATCTCTCTCTCTCTCTCTGATGTCTCTCTCTTTTTGAAGTCTCTCTCTCTCTCTCTCTTATCTCTCTCTCTCTCTGATTTATCTCTCTCTCTTTCTCTCTGATGTCTCTCACCGATCTCTCTCTCTCTCTCTCTCTCTCTCTCTCTCTCTGAAGTCTCCATCTGATCTCTCTATCTTTCTAAAGTCTCCATCTGATCTCTCTCTCTCTCTCTCTCTCTCTCTCTCTGATGTCTCTTTCTCTCTCTCTCTCTCTGATGTCTCTCATCTGATGTCTCTCTTTCTCTCTGTATCTCTCTGATGTCTCTCTCTCTCAAATTCAAATGATCTCTGCCTGGTGTCTCTCTCTGTCTTTCTCTGATCTCTCTCTCTCTTTCCCTCTCTCTGTTTTTCTCTGATGTCTCTCTCTGATCTCTCTCTCTCTCTCTGATGTCTCTCTCTTTTTGAAGTCTCTCTCTCTCTCTCTCTCTCTTATCTCTCTCTCTCTCTGATTTATCTCTCTCTCTTTCTCTCTGATGTCTCTCACCGATCTCTCTCTCTCTCTCTCTCTCTGAAGTCTCCATCTGATCTCTCTATCTTTCTAAAGTCTCCATCTGATCTCTCTCTCTCTCTCTCTCTCTCTCTGATGTCTCTTTCTCTCTCTCTCTCTCTGATGTCTCTCTCTGATGTATCTCTCTGATGTCTCTCTCTGATGTCTCTGTCTCTCTCTCTCTCTGATGTCTCTCTCTCTCAGAGTCGGTTCATTGGGGCGACACCACTTCCAGCACGACTTTCAGAGGCGACTCCAACACGACTTCAGCATCTGTGGCAATCTGGGGTGATCTGGGGTGATTTACAACACTACTTGAAGTCGTCTCCAGGACAGGAGACTTTCCAGTGGCCAATCAAACAACAATCAGCTCTGGGAGAGGGAGGGGTTTGCCTGAGAAATGTATGTTATCTTCCTGGAAAGTTGCTTCAGTTAAGACAGTGAACCAGCTTCTGAGGCAACTTCCATTGAAATCAATGGGTACAAATTGCCTAGAAGTCGGATTGAAGTAGTACAGGAACCTCTTCTGAAGTCGGAGCGACTTGAGTAGTGTGTATTAACACCACTCCCATTCACTTACATTGCTTTTCTGGACAGCGCGACTTGGGACGACTTGAGGCGACTTCAAGTCGGATCCCAAGTCGCCCCAGTGTAAAACGACTCTCACTGCGTTGTTTCTCTCACTGATGTCTCTCTCTGATGTCTCTCTCTCTTTCTCTCTCTGATGTCTCTTTCTCACCTCTCACTCTGATTTCTCTCGCTGATGTCTCTTTCTGACTTCTCTCTTTGATGTCTCTCTCTGATGTCTCTCTTTCTCTCTATTTTCTAGCAACGTGAAGGATCTGTTTACCATTAGCCATTAGCCAGGGTTTTTTCCCCCCCACACACCCTCCAAACCACATCAAATTGTGGGTGTGGACAAATTTCACAAACAACGAGAGGGTCTTAAAGAGGCATGATGCTGGAAGATCATCCAGTGGGGGTGTGAGCATCTGCTCTGTACCCTGGGCACCTGCATCGCCCTTGCCCCCATCTTGCACTCAGTGGAAGCCATTGGGAGACAAACCAACACGGAAGCCTGACTTCTGAGTTTACACGCGACAGAGGTGAATAGGAAGCAGAGGGTCTGAGCCAGAGGTGGTGGAACTGAGTTCCATCAAGTTCCAGCTGAAAAAAAGCTCTGCCATTTGCAAATAAACCCCAATGTGTTGTAAATTCCTAGAAGGAACATTCTGTAGAACAATGACCAACACTGACATTTGTGTCCATATGAACTGCCCTTCATACATACTGTGTAATATCGGCCTTCCATGTAACAGCCACATCGGCCAAGAGGAACACATCGGTCTCGGTCAAGGTAATAACCATCATTACACTGGCAACCCTCAGAGCATCCAATGGGGCAAGGTGTAGGGGCCACGACCCCGGCACAAGTGGTAGTACACGTGTCAGCGCAAGCCTCATAATGACTGTATTGGGGGCAGTCCAGAGCTAGAAGGAAACATCAAAAAACATGACCAAGCTACAATGAGATAAAAATCTTCATGTTCAAACAATTTATAAAAAAAAAATGTAATATATATTTAGCTATATACTGTAAATAGATATAAGCCCGGATTCACAAAGCACTTACGCCAACGTATCTCGAGATACGCCGCGTAAGTGTAAATATGCGCCGTCATATCTGTGCGCACAGAACTAAGATACGCCTAAAAACTGACTTCATCCGACCGACGTAACTTGCCTACGCCGGCGTATAGTGTGCGCATAGTTACGCTGGATTTGGTACCCCCATTAATATGCAAATGAGGGAGATACGCCGATTCACGAACATACTTGGGCCCGGCCCATGTTTTAAGCGATTTGTGTAAGCTTTACGTCCGGCATAAAGTTATGCAAAGGTATGGACCAGGGATGCAAAGGTATGGACCTATTTACGTTGTTTACGTTGTACGTGAATAGGGCTGAATAGGGCTGGGCGTAGGTTACGTTCACGTCGTAGGCAGTGATTCGACGTATCTCAGCAAGTTGTTTCGACGTGATTGTGAGCATGCGCACTGGGATGCGTCCTAGGTACGACGCATGCGCAGTTCATTTTAAGTACTTGTCTGAAGCACAGCCTATCATTTGCATGGGGTTCACTCTTCATTTAAATGTCTCACGCCCACTTCCAGCCCACTTTTACTTACGCTGACTTACGCCTAGGAATATACGCTACGCCGGCGCAACGTTGGGAGCATTTGCTTTGTGAATTCCATGCTTGCCTCTCTGCGTTGCGCCAGCGTAGCGTAAAGAAGATACGCTACGGTGGCATAAATATGCGCCGATGTATGTGAATCCGGGCCATAGTCTATAGCAGGGGTCGCCAAACATTCTAAACAAAGGGCTGGTTTATTGTCCTTCGGACTCTAAAGAGGGCCAGACTGGCTAGCAGGAGTAGAAATTTTCCTGGCATCAGTGGGGGTAAACATCTGGTATTAGGGGGAGGAATAGTACCCCATCATTGTTATAATAGGGAGGAATAGTGCCCCATTAGTGCTGTCAGTGGGAGAAATGGTGCTCCATTGTCATGTCAGATGGCAGAATAGTGACTCGTATCAATGGGAGGGATAGTGCCCAAGGGCCAGACAAAGACAAGTAAAGGGCCGCATCTGGCCCTCGGGCCGCAGTTTGGAGTCCCCTGGTCTATAGTCTATAGCCTTACTCTCCGGGTCCCGGCTACTACTGGGTGGGGAGCTTAGAAAGATCAGTCTGCCGGGGCAGGCAAGGAGATAAGCAGGCGGCTGGCTGGGACTTGAGCCAAGGCAGAAGAACATGCGAGCGGAGCTTAACGGGCATGCTATGACCAGCACATGATCATCAGAAAGGGGCACAAATAATGGAAAAAATACACCCCCTAAACTAGGGGTGTGTAATTCAGAATTTTTTTTTTCCGACAGGTGTAAAACAATCACACCGTCGGATCGTAGATGTAATGACAACGCCGGCCGCTAGGTGGCCTTTACGTTGTTTTCTCATTTGCCTATGCAAATCAGCCTAATACGCCAATTCCCGAACGTTTTTACGCCGCCCCGTCGTTGTTTATGTTGTTTCCGTAAGGTTATTCCGGCGTAAAGATAACGCAGGTCAAAGATGGCGCATCCTATGTTAAGTATGGACGCCGTGACCGCGGCAAATTCGAAAGTTTTTACGTCGTTTGCGTAATTCGTCCGTGAATGGGGATTTACGTTGATTACGTTCACGACAAAAACACCGTCATAATTTGGAGCATGCGCACTGCGATCTTACTATGGCCGGCGCATGTGCAGGACGTTCGGTGCGGGGGCGCGCTTAATTTATTTACAAGCCGCCCCCTTTGAATTACGCGGCCTTGCGCTGGGACATTTACACTACGCCGCAGCAACTTACGGAGCCAGTGCTTTGAGAATACGGCACTTGCTCTGTTAAGTTGTGGCAGCGTAGTGTAAATGGCTTATGCTACGCCGCCACATTTCTATGAGAATCTAGCCCACTGTCTTTGAAATTGCCCCAGCCCCTGTTCAAATCCCATCCAGGGACAAAACCAGGGACAGACTTGGTCCGGGGACAGTGTCCTCAATCCAGGGACTGTCCCCGGAAAATGGGGATGTCTGGTCACCCTACTACACTGGTATCATGCATGTTTCTATCCCCTCAAAGGTGCAACAATTCCAAGACTTACGGCATACTTTGCTACTTCTCCATTTCATGGCAGTAATGCTGATATATTGGCAAACAGTCACGTAACTTTGAAGGTTGTTGCACAATGCATTTGTTTTACCATGGTCTTGACAGAGGTCATGCAAACAGTTGCTGAAGAACCCTAGGGGGTCCACGTGATTGTGACAAGTGCTGAAAGGTCCACTGGCTGTAAGCAACATGCCACAGTACTTTTCCCCTCCATAAATGCTTTTGTGTTGACACGGTGGGCAAAAGTCCCCTTGGCATTTGCTTTGGCATGGTAAACCCAGGCTGCTGTCCTTCCAGGTCTCCCCAAAGGCAGTGGTGTTGATCTCCAGTGATCCACCTGGAAGTCTTAAGTCATCGTCAGGGTATCCATTGTAGTTACCACAAAGGCCACACATCTGCCCATGGAAACTGCTGGATATATTAACCACAACCTGAGAGGCCAGGTCATAGGACACTCGAAGTCCAAAATCAGTGCTCAGCATAACACTTATGCCATGCTGATGAACCCAGAAGCCTTTATCCTGCCGATCCAATGGGAGGTTGTAAACAACATCGTTCACCTAAAAAATAGAAATACGTTGTTAACATATTTTGGTGGTAAACTCCTTGGTTCCTGTTTCTGTATTGGCTGGTCACCAGAAATGTCTATCCTTGTCATCCAGCGCCAGACGATTCTTTCTCTGGGCCCCTGATGGCACCGGATGGCAGTGGGAGGGGGGGACATCCCCTCCTGTCACCTATAAGAATGATCAAGCGGTGAAACTGGCGCTATGATCATTCTTATGGTGTACAGAATCGCCGGCAGAAAACAGCGATATCTGAATAATGTCTGTTGCTGCACCTATCATTCAGATATCCCAGCACAAAGTCAAGGGCGTCATATTACGGTGTGCGGTAAGGAAGTGGTTAATCAAGAACATTTGTTTGTATCAACATTTTGGTTACCTCAACTGTTCCATATTTTCCTTGAATTAACGATATCTTCACATCCTTCACCAAAATGGTGATTGTCTCGGTAGAGCTCATTGACATCAAGATTGAAAAGTTCTCAAGGAAGCTCATATCCTGGAAGCAGCTCAGAGCTAGCATGTAGGTACAGTTTCCTTGGAAGTTGTAGCTGATTCCATCAAAAGTGCGGTAGTGGGACCCGCCGGCAACTGAGCACAGGGCACTTTGAGTTGGGTGACACTTCCGAACTCCATTCCACACTTTGCAAACCTCGTGAGGGCTGCAAGCAAATGGGAGGCACCTCACCAATCCCCCAGGTCCGCATACACACCTCTCATCGCAGTTTAGCGTTGGGTAGAAGTCCTCGTTGACTTTGTGGTAAGCACCGTTTACGGTGCAGCCGCACTCAGAAACTTGGACGCAGTGGTCAACATCGAGGAGGTAGCCATCTTCACAAACACAGCTCTCTCTACAGAAGCCATTACATCCAGACGGGGATCTTGTGCCGCTGCAGGTCGTAGGATACTCGGTGGAACAGAGTGTGTAATAACTGTCTTGTGGACACCAGGTTCCTTCCAAAAGAAAAACAAAAAAAGGAAACGTAATTGTGTATATTATCCTATAATAAAGTCTTAGTAAAAAATAAATAAGCAAAGTGGTTAATACAAAATTATGGGAAATTCAAACTTTTATGCCACGTACACAAGATCAGATTTTCCGTCGGAAAAAACTTGGATGGACTTTCCATCGGAATTCTGCTCAAGCTTGGCTTGCATACACACGGTCACACAAAAGTTCTATGAACTTTCGACAGTCAAGAACGTGGGGACGTACAATGCTACGACGAGCCTCTGAGCATGCGTCAAATTGTTTCCATGCATGCATTCGAATTTTGCACGTCGGAATTGCTACAGACGATCGGAATTTCTGATTGGAATTCTTCCTGTTTGAAAATTTTAGAACCAACTCAAATTTTTTGTTTGGCGGAAATTCCAACAGGAGAAGTCCGATGGAGCCTACACACGGTCGGAATTTCCGACCAAAAGCTCACATCAGACTTTTGTTGTGTGTATAACAGTTATCACAAGAGAAGGAGGTGCGGCAGAAATCTTGAGATTTCTCCTCACTTTGGTAAACTTTTCTCTGATCTGCTGTTCTATCTCTAGGATAGGAGACATAGGCGTGGGCACACAGGGTGCGCCAGATGTGCCCGGGCACACCCTAATCACCCTGTGCTGCACAGATTTCCCCCTGCTGCTTGGCTGCTGAAGAAAGGGACTGGGGAATCTCTGTCTCAAAAGTGAGTCATCGGGGGTCGGTTTAGACCCCTGATATTTAACCAAAGCCCCCCAATGCATATATATAAATATAAATATATATACATATACACACAAACACAAATATATATATATATATATATTATATTTTATATATATATATATATATAGATAGACATCACTCCCGCGCATGTGCGAAAACATGGCATTAACCCAGGTTTTGCCATTGTTTTGCCAGTGCGTCTGCGCCATTGTCTACGGCGTGCATGAGCTATAGACATCGGCGCCGGTAATTAATGGAAATATCTCATAAACAGGTTTAGGAGATATTTCTTGCACTTACAGGTAAGCCGTAATCTAGGCTTACCTGGAGGTGCAAGTTGTAAAAAGTACAAATAAAATAAAATTATTGCAAAAAATTAATTGTAAAAAAGTAATATTAAAAAAAATATAAAAAAAATCTGCTAACACTGACATTGTCCACTGTTCTACTGACACTATGCATTGCCCCACGGCTATATATATATATATATATATATATATATATATATATATATATATATATATATATTACTATAAATATATATATAAATATATATACATATACACACACATATATATATTATATATTGATAGATAGACATCACTCCCGCGCATGTGCGAAAACACGGCATTAACCCAGGTTTTGCCATTGTTTTGCCAGTGCGTCTGCTCCATTGTCTACGGCGTGCATGAGCTATAGACATCGGCGCCGGTAATTAATGGAAATATCTCATAAACAGGTTTAGGAGATATTTCTTGCACTTACAGGTAAGCCGTAATCTAGGCTTACCTGGAGGTGCAAGTTGTAAAAAGTACAAATAAAATAAAATTATTGCAAAAAATTAATTGTAAAAAAGTAATATTAAAAAAAATATAAAAAAAATCTGCTAACACTGACATTGTCCACTGTTCTACTGACACTATGCATTGCCCCACGGCTATATATATATATATATATATATATATATATATATATATATATATTACTATAAATATATATATAAATATATATACATATACACACACATATATATATTATATATTGATAGATAGACATCACTCCCGCGCATGTGCGAAAACACGGCATTAACCCAGGTTTTGCCATTGTTTTGCCAGTGCGTCTGCTCCATTGTCTACGGCGTGCATGAGCTATAGACATCGGCGCCGGTAATTAATGGAAATATCTCATAAACAGGTTTAGGAGATATTTCTTGCACCTACAGGTAAGCCGTAATCTAGGCTTACCTGGAGGTGCAAGTTGTAAAAAGTACAAATAAAATAAAATTATTGCAAAAAATTAATTGTAAAAAAGTAATATTAAAAAAAATATAAAAATAATCTGCTAACACTGACATTGTCCATTGTTCTACTGACACTATGCATTGCCCCATGGCTCTATATATATATATATATATATATATATATATAACTATAAATATATATATAAATATATATACATATACACACACATATATATATTATATATTGATAGATAGACATCACTCCCGCGCATGTGCGAAAACACGGCATTAACCCAGGTTTTGCCATTGTTTTGCCAGTGCGTCTGCGCCATTGTCTACGGCGTGCATGCGCTATAGACATCGGCGCCGGTAATTAATGGAAATATCTCCTAAACAGGTTTAGGAGATATTTCTTGCACTTACAGGTAAGCCTTAATCTAGGCTTACCTGTAGGTGCAAGTTGTGTGGTTTACAACCAATTTAAATGTAGGAAACCACCTAAACGAGCAATAAAAACCATGATTTGGATAAAGGAAACACTTAACAAAAAAAGTTTTACAACAATTATAATATCATTGTCTGGTAAGTTCTACCAATCCCTCGAAGAAAGGTAAATAAATAATAACAAAAAAAGGTTTGCTAAAGTACTCACTGCAAAAACCATATTTCCTCCAGACATCAACAGTTCCATTCACAGCTTGGCAAGCAGCAGCATAAGCCTCGATCACCTTACAGTAAACATCTTGCCTTCCTGAATAAAAGCAGAAATCATTGAGGCATTTGTGGAAGTATTTTTCAGGGTTTACATAACCATGGCAACCTCTGAATGGTCCATCCTCTTTCAAAATAATCCCACATTCCGATAGGGTTTGTCTTTGAACTTTTTCTATGACTTGAGGGCAAGACGTGGGCTCCAGTTCTTGACACCCTTCCTGGTTCTCCGTTGTTCTCCAGCTTTGCACAAAGGATAAGACATTATATGACATGCCGCCATTCTTCGTTGTCATGTCATCCTGGGCATTGCCATTGAAGTTACCGCATAGACCACAAACGGCACCCGAATAAGAAGTTGGAAGGGCAACTGTTACGTGACTGTGCCAGTCGTAGCTCACCTTAAGGCCAAATTTTGACAAAATGACTCCGTTCCACCCATCCGCAAATATTTGAATGAGGTCATCATACAGGCTTATTGGGAGGTTAAATAATATACCGCTTACCTACAAAACAAATATTAAAATGTGAAAAATAATAAACAATATGCTGCAAAGAAAAGCAAGGAAGACATCCATGATATTTAGGAGATAAGAGAATTTTTACCTGATCCAGATTTGGAAGCATCTGTATGTTTTGAATTTTCCAAACAATGACTATTTCAAAGCAAATTATGTATTACATTTTTTGCAGGTGGGTTCCATAATTATGTTTCTTACCTTAGCTCTTCCTTTGTTTTCTCTGCTGAGGAGGATCTCAGTCTCATACATGCTCACCATCACAGATTTCGTAAGGGAAACGTCTTTAACACCTTGGTTTCTGCTCAATATGTCAACTGAGAATTCTGTAAGGCCTCGACCCTTATCACATAATCCCGTAAGATGATATGTGCATGTTCCATGGAAATCAAAGTGTGCTCCGTCAAACGTAACATAGTGTTGGCCCCCGAAGGCAGAACACTGGCTGTAGCCAGTAGGGTAGCAACCTTTAATGCCATCTCTCACAGAACATTCCTCACCGTGTTGGCATTGCCCATTTGAACACTTAACTGTCTGTGTTTCACACCAACATTTCTGAGTACAACCATCCTCCCCCCATACGGTCTCATTAGGGGGGTAATAGTGGCCTCTGCAGAAGGAGCCACACTTGTCCTTGGGGATACAATGATCTTCATGCAGCACAAATCCAGGATTGCACTCACACATTTCCATGCATGGCAGCTCTCCTTGACAGGAAGACATCTTCCCAGCACAGGTCTCAGTACAAGGGTCCCCACAGGGGTTATACCTGCTGTTTTCTGGGCATTTTACTTCTGGAAAGTAATAATACAATTTTAGTTGTCATTTTTTACGGTTGTTTAGCTCTGATACTACCCAGGGCCAATCCTAGGCAGGGTGCCCAGGGTGCATTGCACCCAGGCGCCTGCAGAGGTGGGGGCGCTGAAGTGCCAGAGTTCTCCCGTCCCTCCTTCTCCCCTTGTTTGTGTCCGTCCAGAACTAGTGTTCTGAGCATAGGTATGTGTCCATCCAGAACTTATGTGTGAGCATAGGGCAGCCCGTCCAGCCTGGCAGTGCTCGGGGGAGGGGCCGCTCCTCTTCCTGACATGAGAGTTCTAGTTTTTAGTGGCTGCTGAGTGCTGATGTGCAAGAATGAATTTGTGATACTTGGAACATTGGATCCCGCACTGTCTCCACCAACTCCAGTTGGAATGTCTCCCACTCCCATCACTATCTCAGGCTGCACAGAGAGAGAACCGAGGTGAGTCACAGTGTTCAGTGTGCTATGTGCTGGGGGATGGTTTTCCCAGCATCCCTTTACACATGCTCTGGGCTGCCCCTTCTCTAGATGTTTTATGGCATGATAGATTGCATAGGATACACAGCCCCTGCCCATTCTTGCGCCTAGTCCATCTACAGATGTGATGTATAATGAGATGTAAAGGGGAGAAGTTAGTAAAATGTGGGGGCGCCAGAAATATTTTTGCACCCAGGCGCCTGTGACCCTAGGATTGGCCCTGATACTACCTCAAGCTATTCTAGTCTTCTCATGGATTTGCAGACCCTCTGCAGAATTCTGGAGCAATCTGCTTCAAGTTTAGCTGTCTCTGTTCAAAACTCAAACAACGATGGTAGCCAAATATATTATGATCGTAAATTCCGACAACAAAACCGTGGATTTTTTTTCCCCACGAAATGCTGGCTCAAACTTGTGTTGCATACACACGGTCACACAAATGATGTCGGAAATTCTGACTGTCAAGATTGTGGCGACGTACAAGACGTACGGCGAGCCGAGAAAAATAAAGTTCAATAGGCAGTGCGGCTCTTCTGCTTGGTTTAGAGCATGCGTGTTTTTTTGTGCGCCGGAATTGCATAAAGACGATCAAAATTTCTGATAACTTTTCTTGACGGAAAAATTGAGAACCGGCTCTCAAATTTTTGCTGTCGGAAATGCCGACAGAAAAAGTCAGATGGAGCCTACACACGGTCGGAATTTCCGAAAAAAAGCTCACATCAAATTTTCGATCGTGTGTAGGCACTGGCAGCATTTGGATATAAATTGAATGGATAGTTTAGGGCAGCCTTTTTTAACCTCTTCAACCCAGAGCAACCCCTGAAATAACTTTCTCGTCTCGGAACCCCTGTTACAAATGAATATATCTACAACTCATGATACATAAGCATGTTGGTCAGTGGGAAAAATACTCCTAAAGCCTCATACATACGATCGGACTTCCATCAGACTTTTACGTGGATTAGGGTCCGAAGGGGCGTTGGGCATGAACTTGTTCTTGCATACACACGGCAGGACGTTTTCAGCCAACATTTACCAAATAACGTGGTTTTTAAGCTCTTTACTGCCACCCTTTGGGCAACTTCTGCTATTGTTGTCTGATCTTTAGCATTAGTTCTGAGCATGCGTTTTTGTACTTTAGTCTGATGGACTTGTGTACACACGTTCGGATTATCCCCCATCGGATATTTATTGCCAGAAAGTTTGAGAGCATTCACAGCAAACATTTGTCCGTTGAAAAACTGAAAACAATTGTCCGATGGAGCGTACACACAGTCGGATTGTCCGATAAAACACGTCCGTCGGACCGTTGTTGTCAAAAAGTCAGATCGTGTGTATGGGCCTTTACCCTTATAAACCTTGTGAAGAATTGCCTTCTTAAGCCGTGTACACACGATCGGACCAAACCGATGAAAATGGTCCGACGGACCGTTTTCATCGGTTCACAGACTGATGGCCTGATGGTCTGATGTGCGTACACACCATCGGTTCAAAATCCGATCGGGTCAGAACGCGGTGACGTAGAACACAATGACGTGCTGAAAAAACAAAGTTCAATGCTTCCAAGCATGCGTCGACTTGATTCTGAGCATGCGCGGGTTTTTGGTCCGATGCTTTTGTGTACTAACCATCGGTTTGGCCCGATGGTCAGGCGTCCATCGGTCAGATTTTAAAGCAAGTTTTAAAACTTTGGTCCGACGGACGACAGTCCGATGGGCCGTACACACGATCAGTTTGGTCCGATGAACTTTAAGGCCAGTTTCATCGGACCGAACCGATCGTGTGTACGCGGCCTAACAGATAGCTTAATTGATCAGTGATGTCAGAGGGAACTTATCATGATTGGTCAACCTTGAATTTGAATGGGAATTGAGCTTCTGTACATCATTCTAACTAGATAAAGAAAGTATAACTGAACACTCACCACATCCAACGTCTGTCCTCCATTCTTCAACACGGACCTCTTGTATCTGACATGCTACTAAGTATACAGCAATGGCCTCACAAAGGACCTTCTTGTACCCACTATGTCTGATCATGTCATCGACACAACTGTTGACGTACACTTCTGGGTTTACAACCGAGTGACACCAGTAAAAGGGACCGTACATCTGGCTGCTCAAGGAAAAGAAAATATATATTTATTCTATAAATTTGCTGCTTTGCATTTACAGTATATATATATATATATAGCCAGATTCAGAGAGGGTGGTGTAATTTTGTGCGGGCGTAGCGTATGCTCTTTACGCTACGCCTCCGCAAGTTTTATGGGCAAGTGCCTTATTCAGAAAGCACTTGCTCCATAAGTTGCGGCGGCGTAGCGTAAAGTGTCCGATGTAAGGGCGCCTAATTCAAATTATTAATTTGGGGGTGTGATTCATGTAAATTAATCATGACCCCACGCAATTTACGTATTTTCTGAACGGCGCATGCGCCGTCCGTGGACGTATCCCAGTGCGCATGCGTGAAATCACGTCGCTAGTAGTCAATGTAAAAGACGTGAACGTAACTTACGTACAGCCCCATTCCCGAACGATTTACGCAAACGACGTAAACGACGTACAATTTCGACGCTGTCCCGACGTCCATACTTAAACATTGGCTGTGCTTCACTATAGCACTATATTTTTGTAAATATTTTCTTCTATCTTTTCATGTGGCAACACTGAAGAAATTACACTTTGCTACAATGTTGTGTAGTGAGTGTACAGCTTGTATAACAGTGTAAATTTGCTGTCCCCTCAAAATAACTCAACACACAGCCATTAATGTCTAAACCACTGGCAACACAAGTGAGTACACCCCTAAGTGAAAATTTCCAAATTGGGCCCAAAGTGTCAATATTTCTTGTGGCCACCACTATTTTCCAGCACTGCCTTAACCCTCTTGGGTATGGAGGTCACCAGAATATCACAGGTTGCCATTGGAGTCCTCTGCCCCTCCTCCATGATGACATCAGAAAAGCTGGTGGATGTTGGACACCTTGTGCTCCTCCACCTTCCGTTTGAGGAGCCCTCAATAGGGTTTAAGTCTGGAGACATGCTTGGCCAGTCCATCACCTTTACCCTCAGCTTCTTTAGCAAGGCAGTGGTGGTCTTAGAGGTGTGCTTGGGGTCATTATCATGTTGGAATACTGCCCTGCGGCCCAGTCTCTGAAGGGAGGGGATCATGCTCTGCTTCAGTAGGTCACAGTACATGTTGGCATTCATGGTTCCCTCAATGGACTGTAGCTCTCCAGTGCCGGCCGTACTCATGCAGCCCCCAGACCATGACACTTCCACCACCATGCTTGACTAAAGTCAAGACACACTTGTCTTTATACTCCTCACCTGGTTGCCGCAACACACACTTGACTCCATCTGACACCAAATAAGTTTATCTTGGTCTCATCAGACCATGGAAAATGGTTCCAGTAATCCCTGTCCTTAGTCTGAAAAATACTCAATATGACAAAATTCATATGCTTCAGATTCACCTGGGTCTCTGTATTAACAGGAAGTGTTGTGAAATCACTTCCCTTCCATTGGGGCCACAATAGAGAAGCATTGTGCTTTCACTTCCTGCTACAATGCTTCAACAGAGCGCACAGTAGCAAGAGCAAAAGTCGAAAAA
Source organism: Rana kukunoris (assembly GCA_029574335.1). Classification (NCBI taxonomy): domain Eukaryota; kingdom Metazoa; phylum Chordata; class Amphibia; order Anura; family Ranidae; genus Rana; species Rana kukunoris. The sequence goes on from CM056058.1 coordinate 7,662,520, forward strand.
CTGATAAATTTAACTCCTAGGCTGGACCATGGCTATTACTCAGCGCACAGCATGATGGGCTTTATTCTTGATTAGAAGTCTGAAACCCAACAGAATGCACCCTGAGGGCTGGGGAGCCACATGCAGCCCACAGGCCACTTGTTTGGTACCAGGGCCTTAAAGAATGGTTATCTAGAAAGAGCGTTGGAAACTTCAGAGTTTTACTCTACCTCATAATTCCACAGAATTCTGGAGCTTTATATATTGCTCCAACCTCGGGTAAGAAAGGTGGACACGGCCCGTAGCAGTCATCCCAACAACCGGAACATTCTTCTCTCACTTTCCAACTCTTACCAAACTCTACCACACTAGAGACTCGGGCTCTAGCAGAGGTCTCCATGTCATCATCTTTGTTACCATTGTAATTGCCACACAAGCCACAAACATTCTCGAAGAAGCTGCTGGGGATCTTGATAAATAAGAAGACATCCCAATCGTATCGTATCCGAATAAATTGCGTCTCCAGTAATGCATGGAAACCGGTGGCCACAACGCGTATCCTTCCATTATCAATAAATATTGGAAGAGCCCATTTGATATTGTTCACCTAATAAATAAAAAAAATACAGTGGTGGTTAAAAATGAGTGAAGATGAGTATGTTTTTCTCATGGCAAATGTTATTTTATTTGTTACATTTTATTTGGCCTATAGTTAACATTTTATGTATACCGAAAACAGGTTATTTACTTTTGGTGAGAGTAGAGGAGAGGTACAACCCCTGTCAGTTTAATTTTTGCCATCTGTGTCCTGTTGGGCAGATTTCCTTTCACTTCCTGTCCTGGAGATGCAACAGGAAGGGCCAGATTCACAGACACCAGCCGCCCGCGTGGCGTGTGCCATATATACGCTACGCCACTGTAAGTCACAGCGGCGTATTACTAATCCTCAATGAAATGCCGCTGTAACTTACGGCGGCGTAGCGTAAATGGGCCGGCGTACGCGGGTATAATTCAAATGTACTAGTGGGGGGCGTGTTTTATTATAATTATGAATGACCCGACGCAAACAACGTTTTTTTTACACTGCGCCGGACGTGGACTTATCCTAGTGCGCATGCGTGAAATCACGCCGCAAATAGCCCAGGGCCATTCTGGATCGGGGTATGCAAATGACGTAAACGACGTCCAATACGACGCGGTCCCGACATCCATACATAACTATGGCTGCGTCACCATATAGCAGGGGTGACATTACGCCAGAGATACGCTTACACAAACAACGTAAAGGGAATGCGCCGGCCGCTCGTTCATTCGTGGATTGGCGTAACTTGCTCATTTGCATATTTTACGCTGGAAATAGACGTAAGCGCCCCCTAGCGTCCAACGTAAATATGCATCTAAGATATGACGGTGTAAGAAACTTACGCCAGTTGTATCTTAGCGTAAGGCCGGCGTATCTTGCTTTCTGGATAAAAAACAATGACACGCCGGCGGGAAATTCGAATTACGCCGATGTATCTGTAAATACACCGGCGTAATTCTCTGTGGATCTGGCCTGAAGTGAGCAGAAATATCTCCAAAGTGAGGGAAGTACCCTATTACATATTGTGATAAATATGTATCCGGCTCAGGAACAAGCCCACACGAGTGCACCAATAGCAAGGGTCTTGCTATGGTGGGTGCTAGGTGGGGGGGAGGAGCCGGAAGCTCCCGCGGGGGAACCCAAGAGGAGAAGGATCGGGGCTTCTCTGTGCAAAACCAGTAACCAAAAATATGTGTATTATTTTAAAAATATATAAGTTCTGCTTTAACTGTAGTAGCATTCAGGCAAGTCACCAGGTTGGTTGTGTTGTGCAAAAGGACTGTATATATCTTAGGACTGGATTGACAGAATTACAAATCCTTTGGCAGGTACAACACGTTCCAGATATGTATTTCATCTGAATATGTTGCCTGAAGTTCAGCTTTAATATATTTAATTAATGAAGTAAAATTTGTAATGTCTCTAGGGTGTTAGAAAAAAAACTGTTTGGGGGTTCTAAGTTATTTTTCGAGCAAAAAAAAAATAGGCCCAGATTCACAGAGCAATTACGCCTGTCTAACTGGTGTTAGACAGGAGTAATTTCAAATTTTACGTGCCGTATCACTAGTTTGAATCCTCAAACCACGATACGGCGGCTTCGGGCTTCGACCCGAGAGGCTTACGTCCTCGTAAGCCTTCGGATCTACACTGCGATATTTTTGCGGCCGCTGGGAGGAGTTTGCGTCGTTTTCATGCGTCGGGATATGCAAATGAGTTTTTACGGCGATCTACGAAGGTACGAGTGTCCCTCGCAATCGCCTACGTCATTTTTTGGCTACGTAATGTTAGAGGAGCTTTTTGCTGGTCTAACAGTGCGTAACCCATGTAAAGTATGGCCGTCGTTCCCGCGTCGATTTGAAAATATTTTTTTTTTTTTTAACGTAACTCGTTCGGGAATAGGAATGTACGTAAACGACGCTACTACGACGTGACGACGTGTTTTCGCGCAATGCGAACGGAGCATGCGCAGTTCGATCGCCGCGGGAACGCGCCTATTTTAAATGCTTCACGCCCCCTACTCGCGCAGATGGATTGCGACGGGAGAAATACACTAAATTCCACGTAGAGCCAGGTAAAAAACGGCGGCGTAGTGTATTTCTGATACTCTACGAGAATCCAATTCTCTCTGAATCTGGCCCATAGTTTTTAACTTATAGACAACACATCTGAAAAAGAGGCTCGGTCCTTAAATGGTTAAAAAATAAATACAGTAAATCACTTACCCGAGCAAATCCAAATTCATACTGCACCAAAGTGATATTGTATTCATTGATATGTACCGACACCTCTTCAATGTAAGAGCTTGCCCTCGATCCTCGGTTATTATATTTTGCCATGATGGCAAATTCCGGTAAGGTGTTGTCACCTCCGTTCCGCAGATCCATGCATGTCTTGGCCGCAATGTAAGTACACGTTCCTTGGAAATCATAATTGAGTCCATCGAAAGTTTGGTAGTGAGGGTCCCCCCAGATCTGGCAGATGGCCTCACTGTTTGGTATGCAGAGAGGTTTCCCTTGGGTAATGTGGCAGGATTCCATCTTTCTACAACGCTTGCTGGCGCATGGATTTTTACCTTCAATAAAAAGAAAAAGGAAGTATGGTGAGACTCTCTTAACGGGGTGTTCCAGTTTTTTTTTTTTATGTTTATTAAAAGTCAGCAGCTACTGTAACGCCATCTGCTACAGAAGTTATAGCATTAGTCCACTCCCACTGCGCCTATGAACTAATTCTGTCAAAGGGACGACCATCCCATTCTAAAATCCAGGCACACTGGCTCCCATGGACCCGTTGGTATGCCAAAAATCTTAAATGATCCGCCCTTGAAACAATATAGTCACTGTCTTGCTCTCCCCCCCCCCTCCATCCCCCCACTTACTTCACCTATAGATAGCCTTGTCTTGCCCCTAAACTATATAATTTACTAGACGACACATATGCCTTACTACATATCTCCTAAATAGTTTACAGGCATTAGGCATATACCACTTTGGTTACGCATTCATACTTGACGATTGACTGTTCCTATTGCTAAAGGTTACCTATACCACTGTTGGAAATTTCCTTTCTGTTACCCTGCCTGAACACACTGGGGGCGGAATGCCTCACCATCCCCCTGGACACAGAGGGCCAGATTCAGGTAGAGTTACTCTGGGGTATCAGTGATACTCCAGCCTAACTCTCACTTTGAGCCGGCGTTTCTGTTTTCTGTAACCAGAAAACAAGAAACGCCGGGTTGGAGTTCCGATGCGATCTGCGCAATTGAATTTCGCCATCGCATCGCAACTTTAATTTAAAAATGGCGCTGGGGGCGTTCCCGCTGATTTACGCTGAAAAAATATGTTAATCAGCGGGAATTGGCAATTCACGATCGTATTCGGGCGCGACGCAGTGACTTTCCGACGTTTCCGTAAGCGATATGCGGCGTAAAGATAAAGCATCCCCCTAGTGGAGTATCCTATGTTAAGTATAGCCGTCGTCATCGCGTCGAAAAAATAAATAAATCGCGTCGCTTGCGTAAAACGTCCATGAATGGGGATTTGATGTCATTGACGTTCACTGACAGAATTTGGAGCATGCGCACTGGGATGCATTGACAGTCGACGCATGCGCAGTACGTTCGCCGCGGGATCGCGCTTAGTTTAAATAATACACGCCCCGTACCCGCCCAATTTGAATTCCGCCGGCTCATTTGCGATACGCTGCCGCAACTTTAGGAGCAAGTGCTTCATGAATAACAGCACTTGCTCCTAAAATTTTGCCAGCGTAACGCAAATGAGATGCGTTACTCCAGAGCAAAGATGTTCCAATCTACCTGAATCTGGCCCAGAATGTTCCCGTTGGGGGTGTCTAGGGGTCATAGTTATCATAGACTGCTTGGCATTCACCACCCATAACAGTTGTGTATTCTGACAGTCTTTGTTGACCTGTTATGTTGTGTCTACTCTTTGCCATGTTTAAAATGTAAATTATGATGTACGACGCCACTGTTTGTAATACCATTTGTACATTCAATAAAAACTATTGAAACAAACAAAAAAAAAAAAAAGTCAGCAGCTACAACCCATGATCCCGCCGGCGCCTCCACTGCAACTGTGGGCACCCGGCCGTGACAGCTTTCGGCTTCACGGACGGGCACCCACTGCGCATGCACGAACAACGCAGCGCTTCCTGATTGGACAGGCGATCGCCTGGGACCTGTCACGTGTCCCAGGTGGTCGCCTACAGGGAGGGGCCACTAAAAGACGATATGACGTATCGCCTTAGTGGTCCCTGGGCGGAAGGAGGAAGTGGGACAGGAAGTCCCACTCCTTCTGAAGCCCCCACTCCCCCCCCCCAAAAAAAATTACATGCCAAATGTGGCATGTAAGGGGGAGAGGAGTGGATTAAAGCGGGGATTCACCCTAAAACATTTATGAACCGTTAAATCCAGCATACTGCTAACATCGACAGTATGCTGTTTTTTTTTTTTTTTTGCTGCTGTACTTACTGTTTTACAGCTGTTTTCACCCGGCTTCTGGGTTCTCGATCCCCCCTGGGGGGTAGGCGTTCCTAAGACAAGGTGTACATGATTGTTGTGCGGGAAGGCGCGTCACGCCTTCCGAAAATACACAATGTGGGACTCGGCTTTTTTTTTTTTTTTTTTATTGTTTATTTATAAGTTTTCAAGTCATACAAAAGAATATACACAAGAATCATTAACAGTATGAAACAATGGCAGGTATACATTATCCAAGCGAACTACCGAGCATATGCAATTTGTACAAGTAAATGAATGACGATGTGAATGAACAGTTACCTTGAGTGGGGTATAGAAAACCGATCCGTTAAATACGAGTAGAGAAGATAACCACATAGTAGAACAGGGAAAGCAGAGACTAAAATTACCCAACCTGGCTTGATAGGGATCATATAGGCCGCATAAACATAGACATACTATAAACAAACAATGTACCCTACCAAAAAAAAAAAAAAAAAAAACACTGCACTTAGAGAGGTATGGATAACGAATACGTTCATAAGAATACGTAAGCACATGATGAAACCTAACTCGAACCAGTTCCCTCAGACCCATACTCTGATTCATCCCACGCTGACCACGTCTCATAAAATTTCTGCTCCGTACCCTCCACCGTAGCCGTCAACTGCTCCATTCTGCGTATGTCAGCTACAGTAGTGAGTAGTTGTGGGATGGTTGGGGGTGAGGTGGACAGCCACAACCTAGGGATGACCCTTTTAGCTGCCAATAAAACAAAAGACATCAGTTGGCGCAGGGCCTTAGAAATACCAGGAAAAGGGAGACCTAACAAACAGTGTATGGGCTTCAAAGGAATGGGAGAACCAATCAGATTTTCTAACAATTTCTGGGTTTGAAGCCAGAATTGGTTAACAGGGGGACATTCCCAAAAAATGTGGAAATGAGTGCCCACAGCACCGTTACATCTCCAGCATTGTTTTGAGACTGTTCTGTTGCGGGCATGTAAAATATCTGGGGTCTTATACCAATGCATCAGGACTTTGTATGCGGTTTCCTTGTGGGACACACATCGAGATATCTTGGAAGTGTGCTTCCAGATGCTTTCCCAATCTAACAAGGAAATGTCATGCTGTAGGATCTGAGACCATTTTCTCATGTAGAGGTGAGTAGCCTCCATCATAGGAACTGCCTCATGTAATATTTTATAGATAGTGGAGATCATCTGGGGCTCATGAGGGCCTCTAGCGCACAAGGCTTCGAAGTCTGTTGGCTTCTCCAAAGTCAAAGAAGGGGATCTGGAGGAGAAAAAATGCCTAATCTGTAGGTAGGAATGTAAGAGCTTTTGGGGAATTTTGTGCTGTGTTTGTAACTCAGGAAAAGTCAGTAGACGTTGTGACCCAGGATTAACAAAATGCCGTAGTTGGAAGAGTCCAGCCTGGGACCATGGCAACATACGATCATAGGAGAGGCTATCTGGGATGTCTGGGTTAAATAGGATATTCAAGAGTGGTGGGCACGGGGAGGACAAGGAATAGCGCTCAGAGCAGCGTTTCCAGATAGATAACGTGAACAGCATGGGAGCTAAGCAAAGTTTCCGCAGCTGGGGCATATGAAGGGCAGTGGAGGGCCAGAGCATATAGCAAGGGTGGACTGGGGCTGTGACAGTCATTTCTATTTCCGCCCACCTATTCGGGGCATTCCGGGAGGTCCATGAAGCAAGAGCTCTCAGATGGGATGCATGATAATATTTGATAAAATCTGGGCCTCCCAAACCCCCCCTATTTTTCCGGGCCAAGACCACTGTCCCTGCCATCCTGTGAGAATTGTTGTTCCAGATAAAGCGGAGACTCCTCCTTTGAAGGGATTTCAGCTGCGTCAGTGGGACCGCAACTGGGAGCGTTTCAAACAGGTATAACAATTTAGGAAGGATGGACATTTTAAGTACATTAATTCTCCCCAGCAGGGATAGGGGGAGAGTGGTCCAATGAGTCAGCAAACGATTGATTTCCGCGAACAGGGGGGGGAAATTGGCCCGATATAGTGTGTCATAAGAGGCAGTGAGCTGAACACCTAAATATTTAAGTGACTGAGAGCACCAATGATAATTATATTTGCTTTGGAGAGAAGACAGTAATGAGGCAGAGACATTTACGGGTAGTGCTTCCGTTTTAGCAGCATTAATTTTAAAACCTGAGAGGCAACTAAAGGCTGATAGCAGGTTATGCAGATGTGGCAAGGAGCAGTGGGGGTGGGTGAGAGTGAGAAGAATGTCATCTGCGAACATAGATAGTTTATATTCCTTGCGTCGAAGGTGTACCCCTCTAATATCTGGACAAGCCCGTATAACCGCAGCCAGGGGTTCCAGACTAAGAATAAAAAGGAGTGGCGACAGAGGGCAGCCCTGTCTTGTACCGTTACTAAGGGAGAAAGGACTCGATAAGTGTGAGGAAAGTTGTACTTGTGATGTGGGCTTCGAGTATAGGGCTCGAAGAGCTTGGACAAAGGGACCTGAGAAGCCATAACGAGTTAGTATTGCGAACATATACGGCCAGCTAAGTCGATCGAATGCTTTTTGGGCATCTAAACCAAGAATCAAAGCTGGACTCTTGGTTTTTGTAAGCAGGTCTATAGGGACTCGGCTTTTTACGGCGCCTGCGCAGTCGGCTCCACACAGCAGGCGCAGGCGCCGTATAGCGCCGTAAATTGCCGAGTTGCACTTTGTCTATTTTCGGAAGGCCTTCCCGCACGTCAATTATGTACGCCTTGTCTTAGGAACGCCTATTCCCAGCAGGAATCCCCGCTCGGAGCCAGATGAGAATAACGATAACACGGTAAGTACAGAAAAAAAAAAAACAGCATACTGCAGATGACAGCAGTATGCTGGATCTAATGGCACATAGTTGTTTTTCAGGGTGAACCTCCGCTTTAAGCGGAAGTTCCACTTTTGGGTGGAACTCCGTTTTAAGATCTGTTCATTTCATTCAATAAACCTCTATAATGAAATACTGTATTAAAATGCATCCTATGCATTGAGGTGAAAAAACACCTCGCTGTCATTGGCCCCCCAGCCCCCCCATTTTACTTTCCTGAGCCCATTCACCTGCTGTGCGCATCCCCCAGCGTCCTCTTCTCCACAGAGTCTGGCCATTGATTGGATAGATTGATAGCAGTACAGCCATTGGCTCCCACTGCTGTCAATCACATTGAGTGATGCGCCCCCAGAGGCGTACGCAATGTTAAGTATGGACGTCGGGACATCGTAGAATTTTCCGTCGTTTGCGTAAAACGTTGCGAATAGGGATTGAAAACTTGCGACGTGATTTAGCGCATGCACACTGGGATACCTCCACGGACGGCGCATGCGCCGTTCAAAAAAAACTTCATTTACGTGGGGTCATGATGATTTAACATAAATCACGTCCACATCTTAAACATTTGAATTGCGTGGGCTTACGCCGCCAGAATTACAGGTTACGGCGCTAATTCTTTGTGGATAAGGAACCGCCGCTCTAACTTACGGCGGCGTAGTGTATCTTAGATATAGATAGGTAGTACTTTGTGGATCTGGCCCATTGTGTGTTGGCTCATGTGTACTATGAGGCCGTGTACACGCGATCGGAACGGTCCGATGAAACTTGTCCGACGGACCGTTTTCATCGGACCACGCTGAAGTGGTCTGTTGGTCTGATGTGCGTACACACCATCGGACCAAAATCCGATCAGACCAGAACGCGGTGACGTAGAACACAACGTCGTGATGAAAAAACGAAGTTCAATGCTTCCAAGCATGCGTCGACTTGATTATGAGCATGCGCGGGTTTTTGGTCCGATGATTTTGTGTACTAACCATCGAACATGTCCGACGGACAGGTTTCCATCGTACAGGTTTTAAAGCATGTTTTGAAACTTTGGTCCGCTGGAAAACGGTCCGATAGGCCGTACACACGATCGAACATGTCTGCTGAAACTGGTCTGCGGACCAGTTTCAGCGGACATGTTCGATCGTGTGTACGCGGCCTAAAGCTTGCTGTGGTAATTAAGTCTAAATTATCAGCTGTAGCTAATTAGCTCATGTAAAATATGTCAGAGTCAGAATGTCTGACTAAAAGATGTGTATTGAGGGGGCTCGTTAGGAAACATTATATGATGTTGTGGGTGGAGTTGGGTCACTGGTCATTTTGGTTACTAACTGTATATAAGTGCCTGATTTTCTCAATAAAGGGGCTATTCGTTTTGAACCTCGAACAGAGCTGTGTCTCGTTACTGGGGGAATTTGTATGGGTCGTGTTCGCCGGATTGTGGGGTATCGATAGTTGTCTTGGGTTCGGAATATCTTAAACGGCGTCAACCCTTGTCCCATTTGTTACACAACCCTTTTAATGCATAGAATGTATGAAGGTAAAAAACCGTGAGCCTCTAAACACACATTAATTTACAGAAACATTGATTATTTACTTACTCATAAAACAAACTCCAGATAGCCCATAACTTTTTTTCTGTGAAATGCCAACACTCAACACCGATAACGTTGATGTGAAATGGCTCACAATGTGAGTCTTGTACCTTTGCCCATAGCGGTACAGGGCCCAGGAGTATTTTGTCCCGGGAATTGGTCTCCAATTGATGGATTGAAGGCTCATGCTGTTGAACTTAATCCCGAAAATGCTGGATGTCAGGGTCGTAATCAGCACTGCATTGGTGATGTCCTGCAGACCATAAACATAGTATTTCATGCAATACTTGGAAACGTCAGGAAGTGAGATGAAGAAGGCATCAAATCGGATTTTCTTGTTTATACCACCAGTGCAATAATACAAAACCTGGAGAGATACATTTGCAGAGATTACTATGGGTTCATTGTGGTGGATCCGGAGAGTTATTACATCCCCACCTTGAAGTACAATGCTGTCGTTTTTAAGGATCGATGTGTAATTCATTTCTGTTTCCTGAGAAGCGGTCACATACAAGACATCATACCGGAACTGGTAAGGTATAGGAGCCACCAAATACTCTTTCCCCCAGTTGGACACTGGATTTAGCTGCTCATTGACATGATCACAGCGTCCATATCTCCAAGAGCAGGTGACTCCGCTCAGCACAGCCACCACATTACTTGACGAAACCTTCACCCCCGAGAGATCTCTTGAGCTTTGTAGCTGGAAGACCTGAAAAGGTCCGAGGTCTATAACAAGAGGATGATCTGAAGTAATATTAGCTCCATCAAACATGACCCACCCATTGACAAAGATAGAAACTTTGGAGGGCATATCATAATTGACAACAACAAACTCCTTTAAATTTTCGACAGGTTCCTCACCCGGAGTAACAATGTAGTAGGTGTAGTCCAGCTGGTCCACTGGAAGCACCACGGTACGATCAGAGGAATTGGTCTTTGAACTCACCATGATCACTGAAATATCATGGTTGGCAGAGACGAAGACTGAGGAATTGGAGAAACCTGAGCCAACCACTTCGATGTCCTTCGGCAATGTAAAAGTCTTTGACTCTCCAGTATTGAGATTTGCACTCTGGCTGTAATTTTTGTTGATCACAGAGACGCTGACAGTGGTTAGGGCACTGAAGGCAGTGATAGTGAGTTCAAATTTAGCATCGACTAGGCCACCATTGGAGTTTTGAGGGAAGGCTGTGATAAATTCATGTCCAGTGTGCATGGTAATGCAATGACCTTGAAAAAAAAAACACAATGTATTAGGTTTTGTTTTGGGTGGAGTACAGAAGGGCGGCTACAACTTCTAAAGGTATGAAAAGATAGGTGAAAAAACATCCGATGCTTACAGGCCCCCTCCAGCCCCCCGTTTACTTACACGAGCCCTCGAAAGTCCCTCATCGTGAATGTGCTGGCTTCTCGGCTCTTCTCGCGCTCTTCATTGGATGATTGATAGCAGTGCTGTCAATTAAATCAATTATGCGGCAAGCAAACCCCCTTGGGATAGCGCTTCCCAGAGGGGGGGTTAGTTCTTGTGGAGAGGAGCCGAGACAGCCGCTGAGGGACCCCAGAAGACGAGGGCCACTCGGTGCAAAATGAGCTGCACAGTGGAGGTAAGTATACCGTGTTTGTTATTTATGAAAATAAACCTCTTTAGAACCTTCCAGAGGTCAAGTGGCTAAATTTACCATGCCTAGACAACCGGTCAAATAGTATCCAATACTTTAGGCCTTGCGCTATAGAGTTGCTGGCAGATCCTAAAGCAGAACTTCACTCTGAGGCCGCGTACACACGATCAATTTTATCTGCTGAAAACGGTCCGATGGACCGTCTCAGCAGACAAATCCGATCGTGTGTATGGGCTAGCGGACAGGTTTGTCCATCGGACAAATTTCAAAGCATGCTTTGAAATTTGTCCGCTACAAACCTGTCCGTCGGATCCGTCCGCTGGTTAGTACACTAACCAGCAGACATATCTTCCCGCACATGCGTCGAATGGTTTCGACGCATGCGCGGAAGCATTTTACTTCCGGGTTCAGTATCGTGGCGGCGTCAACGTCACCGCCACGTCACCGCGCCATTGGACCAAAATAGCCCGGAGGACAGATCTAATGAAAACGGTCCGAGGACCGTGTCCATCGGATAAATTTGTACGTGTGTACGCGGTCTTGCGTCTGTTAGCCTCCGGTTGGCTGTGAGTGTCACGTGGTCGCACTTCCTACGTCGTTAAGCCACTTTCACATACTGCCCAACAGGATGTGTTTTTAAGATTTTCAGCGTCACATACATTGGGTGGACGCTGCAGTGATATGCATCATCTCTATATTGCCATTCGCGGCTCCACCTAGTGCCAAAATACAGTCCTTAGTAATGGACTTCAAGAAAATGGCGCTTTGTTTACTTCCGGTTTTCGAGTATTTAAGGTCCGGCCCAACAGCCAATCAGCATCCCTGAAGAAGTCACGAGACCGTGACGTAACGACGTAGGAAGTGCGACCACGTGACACTCACAGCCAACCGGAGGCTAACAGACGCAAGACGGCGTTTGTATTTGCCGTGCTCTGTATTCAGTTGTTTGTTTGGCGTGTTTTTACAACTTTCATGTAAGAGGCTTATTTTTTATTAAACCCCCCTCTTGTTAAACGGGCTTCACCATTTTGGTATCCTTTATCCCACGCTCTGACTTGGCATCATGAGCTGCTAGATTCTGGACCTATACCACGGACGACCAGTTTAAATACAGCGCCAGGAAACCCCAAAGAGATCACAAGAGAAGGGACAACTATTGCCTACCGACTGCACTGTTACCATCACCCTAAGGTAAGGGCAATATGAGATCGTTTTCTGGATAAGTTCACCCCTCACAGAAGACCCACCAGTCTACCTTAACCCATCGTGTCTCTTCACCATAGACTTTTATTTTTGTTACACATTGCTCACCCAGTTTTTAGGGTGTAGCTACTAACATTTATTGTGTTAGTCTGTTTCACCACCCACCAGCTCAGCACTTTGTGTGACTTTGTTTGATTTTGATTTTGATTTATATTGCACGTATATATCTTTGTACACCTTTCACACATACTTTAGCGCTTATCACCTTTTTTACATATTCACTAGCGGCCTGTTACCTTTAGATACAGCAGCTTCAGTTCACAGTTCTATTGGTTACATTCCAACACTCGCAGCAGCGCAGTAGAATTCTCTTCGCACGTGTGTACGCGGCCTGAAAGGGACATTACGCTTTTTGTCCTCCTCTCCCCCTCCTATATTACTTTTAGACATTTTTTTGGGGGTGAAGCTGGTACCTAGTTTTGGTAGATATCGGCCCCCACTTCCAGTTGGATCACCTAAAGTAGGGTAACCAGACATCCCCGATTTCAGGGGACAGTCCCCGGATTGAGGACACTGTCCCCGGACCAAGTCTGTCCCCGGACCAAGTCTGTCCCCGGTTTTGTCCCCAGATTTGAACAGGGGCTGGGGCAATTTCAAAGATAGAATGAATAAAAATAAAAAACTGAATTACACCCCCCCCCCCCCACCACTCTGGCACTCCTACTGCCTTAGGGTGGTGTATTTTTTCCATTATCTGTGCCCCTTTATGATGATCATGTGCTGGTCGGAGCGGAGGGAATATTTATTCAGTTTCGAGTGCATGCCCATTCAGCTCCGCTCCCATGTTCTTCTGCCTTGGCTCAAGTCCCAGCCAGCCACCTGCCTATCTTCTTGTCTTCCTTGGCAAAGTGATCTTTCTCCACTCCCCACCCAGTAGTAGCCTGGGGCCCGGAGAGTAAAGCCCTTATATACACGATCAGACTTCCATCGGACAAATCTGTGGAATTTTGTCTGAAGAGCGCTGGCCGTGAACTTGTTCTGTTTCAGCCAACATACGCAAAACAATGTGGTTTACATAGCATCGGATAATCCGACAACACTTATTTGTTGTCGGAAAATTTGAGAGCATGCACAGCCAATATTTGTTGTCGGAAATTCCGACAACAATTGTCCGATGGAGCATACAGATGGTCGGATTATCCGACAAAATCCTTCCATCACACAATTGTTGTCGGAATATCCGATCGTGTGTATGGGCCTTTAGACTTGACAGGCAGAGAGTCGCTGATTGTCGCCATTACTAGTCATAAAATAAATATGTCCCCAGATTTCATTAAAAAAAGCTGCTGACGTTAGTTTTTTTATTACATTTTTTTAAAAGGCTAAAGATTTTTGTTCAAGAGATTGAGCATTCAGACTGTGTAGTGCAGGGGTCTCCAAACTTTTGAAACAAAGGGCCATTTTACGGTCCTTCAGACATTAGGGGGGCCGGACTGTGGTCACTGGGCGTAGAACAGGTCCTGATGTCAGTGGGAAAAAAACTATGCCCTTTCTTTGGTGTCAGTGGAAGCAATTGTGCCCCTTTGTTGATGTCATTGGGAGGAATAGAGCCCCATCATTGGCGTCATAGAAAAGAATTGGGCTCCATCATTGGTGACATCGGGCCCCATTGTTGGTGCCAATGGAAGAAATTGGGCCCCATCGTTGGGTGTCATTGGGAGGGGATTATGCCCCACAGTTAGTATCAGTGGATGAAATGGTGTCCCAGGGGCCAGGTAAATGCAAGAAAAGGGCCGCACCTGGCCCCCGGGCCGCAGTTTGGAGACCACTGGTGTAGTGTATGGTTGATTAACTAAAAGCAGAAATGAAAGAACATGAACACTTACAGATCTTCATACACATAATGCAGACAAGAAGAGAACTCCATAATTTGGATTCCATTTGGACAATCCCACCTAATAAGAAAATATAAGGTTACAACTGAAAAAAAATATCCTAAACCCCAAGATTTCTTTGTTTAAAGTATTTATTAGGTTTTCAAAAAGAATACATGGCATAAAGAAACATTGTAGAATAGGACAACCAAAGCATACAGGTACAATACACATTGTAAATGCAAAACCAAGGGCTACAAGGAAAAACACTCGCTTAACGCAGCTTCAAGCGTGCCCAAGCTCGGAGACCCCTTAGAGCAGGATCTCCCCCCAACCTCCCCCGCACCCCTACGGGAGCTTAACCTGTGCAGAGGATGTTGGAGAGGACCCCCACTCACCGTATATATCCGGGAGTGATATTTGTTAGGGATCACTGTAAGTAGGTGGACAACTGATTCAGGAGGTATTTTGTACCTGTACGTAGCCATAAAAAGACAAAAAGAAGAAGAAGAAGTCTACATAATTAACAGGATTAACCAATGCCCAGGGGAATTTCCCCGTAATGCGTGAGATGGAGAAGGGGGAAGGGTGGACAGGAAAGGAAGAGAAAGAAGGGGGGAGAAGCAAGAGAGAGGAACAGCGGCAGCTAGCGGAAGAGGCCTATTCCCAGGAGAGTTATATGGACAAGTAAATAACCCCAAGATTTCTAACATGGTCATAACTCAAGAAGTTATAAATATTGAGGTTGAACAGCTGAATGTGACCAACTACTAATAGTGAGTGTTTATTTTTAATTTTTTTGTTTTGTCGGATCCGGAGTTTTTGCCTCTATAAATCAGAAATTGGAGGTCCCCCAAGGTCTTTCTTGTCAACTGTTTGACCATGTGCTTGGTACTTGGATGGTTTACTAAAAGTGTAAAGTGAGGTTGATACAATCATCTAAATATATTCATTATATTATTGTTTTGAGGCAAACTCCAGGAAAATGTAAAATTATCCCTTGGTGTAGTGCTGCACTGGTACTGCAGAGGTTAATATCTTGTTTTTTGTCTAGGGGTAAGGAGGAACTGTTTCACTTATCTGATCCTCCACTCCCCTGGCAGATAACACTCCTCAATCTCAGGCGTTGGAGTGTCATATCTAGGGCCATCTTTAAGGCGGGGCAAAAGGGGAAGCTGCCCTGGGCCCTGTCATTGTTGTGGGGCCCAAAGCAGCTGCCTCATACTTGCCAACTATCCCAGTTTAAATTCCCTTGTTCCTTTGAAGTTTTAGTCATGTGCTGTGTCCTGACATCTCAGTGTGAAGTGCTGCTACTAATGCTGCCTATTGTTGTGTACAGACCCTGTGTTTACATGTAAATAACTGTAATTCATATGTAAATAGCTGAGGAAGGCGGCATTCATATGTATATCATGCCCCTCTGCAGTGAGGAGATGGTGTGCTGTAACCTCTAGCAACCAATCAGTGAGCAGTATTACTGCACAGTAAACTCTAGCCACCAATCAACAAGCAGAAATCATGTGCTGTAACCTCTAGCAACTAATCAGTGAGCCGTAATGTGTGCTGTAACCTCTAACAATCAGTCAGTAAGTGGTAATGATATGCTGTAACCTCTAGCAACCGATCACAATCACTGCCTGATCTGATACAGTAAACTGATTTTAAGTCTAGCGGATATTTATTGTATGTCTCAGAGCAGGTGGAGAGTGAAATTGCATGGGGGGGTCCAACCAGTCAGTAAGTGGTAATGATATTCTGTAACCTCTAGTAGCCAATCAGTGAGTGGTGTTACTGTACAGTCATCTCTAGCAACCAATCAACAAGGAGAAAACGTGCTGTAACCTCTGAAGAGTCTAGCGGCTGCTGGCTGTCTGAGTGGTCTCGGCCCCGATGTCACACAGGCACAGCGAATAGAGTGAAGCCACCTCCCCCTCCAGTGTTTATGTGTACACAGGGGGAGGGGACCTGCTGTGCCTGTGCCACGCTGATGGCTGATCTGAGGTACTGAATGGGATGGGGAAGGGGGGTCCATGTGTGCTGAAGGAAGGGTTTGTGCTGAATGTGGGGTCCATCTGTGCTAAATAGAGGAGTCTGTGCAGAATGGGGGGGTCTGTGCTGAAGGGGGGTCCATCTGTGCTAAATAAAGCGGTCTGTACAGAATGGGGGGTCTGTGCTGAAGGGGGGTCCATCTGTGCTAAATGGATGGGTCTGTGCAGAATGGGGGGTCTGTGCTGAAGGGGGGAGCCATCTGTACAGAATGGGGGGGGTCTGTGCTGAAGGGGGGTCTATCTGTGCAGAATGGGGGGGTCTGTCCTGAAGGGGGGTCCATCTGTGCTAAATGGAGGGGTCTGTGCTGAAGGGGGGTCCATCTGTGCAGAATGTGGGGTCTGTGCTGAAGGGGGGGGGTCCATCTGTGCAGAATGAGGGGTGCTGAAGGGGGGTACATCTGTGCAGAATGAGGGGGTCTGTGCTGAAGGGGGTCCATCTGTGCTAAATGGAGGGGTCTGTGCAGAATGGGGGGTCTGTGCTGAAGGGTGGTCCATCTGTGCAGAATGTAGGGTCTGTGCTGAAGGGGGGTCCATCTGTGCAGAATGGGGGGGTCTGTGCTAAAGGGGGGGCCATCTGTCCAGAATGGGGGTCTGTGCTGAAGATGGTCCATCTGTGCTAAATGGAGGGGTCTGTGCAGAATGGGGGGGGGGTCTGTGCTGAAGGGGGGGGTCCATCTGTGCTGAATGGAGGGGTCTGTGCTGAAGGGGGGTCTGTACATTCTCTAGGCTATATTCATATGGGCATGGATGAAACTGAATTATCTCAAGAGCTGTTTCACACTGCCAGCTGGCCGCGTTATCGGTAGAGTGCAACTAAAAAGTGGCGCTTTACCATTTCTTTAGCTGCGCTATTCGGGCACTAGCAGGGCGCCTTTAACCCCCGTTAGCGTTTTAAGAAAGGGTTTAATGCGACTGCGTATCACCGCTGCCGAAGAGCCCCCCTCTGAAAAAATTTCAGCGGACACCCATGGAAGGAGGGGGGGGGGGGAATAGTAGAACTACTTATACATCTGTTGAAGGAAATATGACAGATACACCAATTCTCTAGATCATAAACCCCCAATGGTATAAAAATCTTTTTATTTTTTTACAATTAATTTTAGGTGAAATTCATAGGGGTTGATTTATTAAAACTGTAGAGTGCAACAACTTTTTTTTTTTTTTGGCAAAGCTTTATTGAACAAACTGAAGTAAAAAGCTGATTGGCTCCCATGTACGGCTGCACCAGATTTTGCACTCTTCGGTTTTAGTAAATCAACATATTGTACAACGTTTTGTAAAAAGAATAATGTTTCATGGTTATTTTGGTAAATAAGGATATTGAAGGATATAGATAGATAGATAGAGAAATAGACAGAGAGATAAATAGGTAGATAGATAGATATACAGATAGAGAGATGGGTGGATAGATGGACAGATAGACACAAGGACAGACAGATAGATATACAGATATATAGATAGATAGATAGATAGATAGACAGACAGACAGACAGACAGACAGACAGACAGACAGACAGACAGACAGACAGACAGACAGACAGATAGATAGATAGATAGATAGATAGATAGATAGATAGATAGATAGATAGATAGATAGATAGATAGATAGATAGATAGATAGATATATTGACAGATTGATAGATACATTTAGATAGACAGATCAATAGATAGATAGACAGACAGATATACAGACAGAGAAATAGATAAACAAGGTAGATAATAGGTAGACAGACAGAGACAGATAGATACATAGATAGATAGACAGACAGACAGACAGACAGACAGACAGACAGACAGACAGACAGACAGATAGATAGATAGATAGATAGATAGACAGACAGACAGACAGACAGACAGACAGACAGACAGACAGACAGACAGATAGATAGATAGATAGATAGATAGATAGATAGATAGATAGATAGATAGATAGATAGATAGATAGATAGATAGACAGACAGACAGACAGACAGACAGACAGACAGACAGACAGATAGACAGATAGATAGATAGATAGATAGATAGATAGATAGATAGATAGATAGATAGATAGATAGATAGATAGATAGATAGATAGACAGATAGACAGATAGACAGACAGACAGACAGATAGATAGATAGATAGATAGATAGATAGATAGATAGATAGATAGATAGATAGATAGATAGATAGAGATAGATAGATAGATAGATAGATAGATAGATAGATAGATAGATAGATAGACAGATAGACAGATAGACAGACAGACAGACAGACAGACAGACAGACAGACAGACAGACAGACAGATAGATAGATAGATAGATAGATAGATAGATAGATAGATAGATAGATAGATAGATAGATAGATAGATAGATATAGATAGAGATAGATAGATAGATAGATAGATAGATAGATAGATAGATAGATAGATAGATAGATAGATAGATAGATAGATAGATAGATAGATAGATAGATAGATAGATAGATAGATAGATAGATAGATAGACAGATAGACAGATAGACAGACAGACAGACAGACAGACAGACAGACAGACAGACAGACAGACAGATAGATAGATAGATAGATAGATAGATAGATAGATAGATAGATAGATAGATAGATAGATAGATAGATAGATAGATAGATAGATAGATAGATAGATAGATAGATAGATAGAGAGATAGATAGATAGATAGATAGATAGATAGATAGATAGATAGATAGATAGATAGATAGATAGATAGATAGATAGATAGATAGACAGACAATTATACATGTTACATTTTTTCCACTTACCAGCCTTCAGTCTTATGGTATAATTGCACATCTCTCTTTCTCTGTTCTTATTTGATATAAAGATATATTGGATCCTCCTTCGTCCAATAGGACGGAGCTTCCATCTCCAAGTGATGACCACACACACCTTTGTTAATGTTGGAACTTTTATAGACTGCACACGCCGGCATTGTTACAATGTATCCTCTCTCTTTTTTTTTACCTTTATAAATAGATTTCATTAATTGTGGGAAATCGGCATGATGCATGACGCCATTGTTAATTGTTTTCTGACCTTTCCTTCATCAGTAAATAATTAACAGAAAATGTAATTATCATTCCTGGGAACACTTCGCTCTTTTACATTGGGATTCACATTTTTGGTTGGCTTACAGACATACTGTAATTATTACAAGTAAAATGGAGATTTTTTTTATTTATTTTTTAATATTAGTGTATATTAATTTCCCTTAAAGTAGGGACTTGGTAAAATGTTATGCATGTATGGGCAGGCTGGTTGTACCCAAGCTGATTCATTGCTTCATTTGGGTACAACCAGCCTGTCAGATTTTTTTTATATGCCATTAATAAAGGAGCAGTAGGTGTGTGGATGCAATGAGCGTGAGCCCAAACCTGTCTGACCTTAAAGACCGGACTGAACTCTGATGTAAAGTGAGTGGGTCACTATCCTGAACAGAAAGAAACAGTGCTTAGATAGCTTTAGTGTTGTGCAGCCCAAGCTGGACAACTCCATAACACTGTTTGTGTAAAGGTTGGTAGGTGTTGAACTTCCCCCTCCTTCCTTTTTTTGTTTCCCAAATAGTTCTTTTCACCCCCCCCCCCCCCACCCTCTCTATGTCTATCAGCCCAACTCATACGCTCTCTCCAATTTGTACCTGTCATCGGATTCCTCCTGACTCTATACTGACTACATTCATACTCCTCAAACTGTAGGCTATAGTAATGACACAGGACTGACCCACTCCTTCCTTGACATCCTGGGTCTTATTTGGACCATTCCATGGTGCACATGGGAGCAGAGGGCCAACCAAGCTCACCGCCCCTGCCCCAACGCAGCCAAGTTCACCACCTCTGCCATTGCTCAGCCAAGCCCTCCACCCCTGCCAGAGCTCAGCCAAGGCCAACACCTCTTCCACAGGTCATCCAAACCCATCTCCCCTGCCACAGTCAGTCAAGTCCACCAACCCTGTCACAGCTTAGCCAAGTCCAAAACCTCTGCCATTGGCCAACCAAGTCCACAACCTCTGCCATTGGCCAGCCAAGCCCACCACTCCTGCCACAGCTTAGTCAAGTCCACCACCTCTGCTACAGCATAGCCAAGTCCACCAGCTCTGCCAAAGTTCAGCCAAGCGCACCACCCCTGCCACAGCTTAGATAAATCCACAACATCTGCCATTGGCCAGCCAAGCCCACCACCCCTGCCACAGCTCAGCCAAGTTCACCATCCCTGCCACAGCTCAGCCAAGACCACCACCCCTGCCACAGCTCAGCCAAGTCCACCACCTCTGCAACTGGTCAGCCAAGCCCACCACCTCTGCCACAGATTAGCCAAGCCCACCACCTCTGCCACAGGTCAGCCAAGCCCACCACCCCTGCCACAGCTCAGCCAAGCCCACCACCCCTGCCACAGCTCAGCCAAGTCCACCACCCCTGCCACAGCTTAGCCAAGACCACCACCTTTGCCACAGGTCAGTCAACTCCACCAACCCTGCCATTTCTCAGCCAAGCCCACCACCCCTGCCACAGCTCCGCCAAGTCCACCACAACGGCCACAGCTCAGCCAAGTCCACCACCTCCGCCACAGGTCAGTCAAGTTCAACACCCCGTAAGAAAAGAAATGGCTGCACATCCGGGAATTCCGATTGCTTTTTATTGTTCAAAGTGATGACACCAAAGACACCAACACGAGGTCACGTAGATGCGTTTCACACAAACATCTTGTGCTTAATCAGTACTTAATCAGCCAAGTCCACCACCTCTGCCACATGTCAACCAAGCCCACCACCCCTGCCACAGCTCAGCCAAGTTCACCACCTCTGCAACTGGTCAGCCAAGCCCACCACCTCTGCCACAGGTCAGCCAAGCCCACCACCCCTGCCACAGCTCAGCCAAGTCCACCAGCTCCGCCACAGGTCAACCAAGCCAGCCACCCCTGCCATAGCTCAGCCAAGTCCACCACCTTTGCAACTGGTCAGCCAAGACCACCACCTCTGCCACAGATCAGCCAAGCCCACCAACCCTGCCACAGCTAAGGAATACTTAGGAGACCCCATCCTACTACCATCAGCCACCCTTGGTTTTAATATCTTTCTACTGTACATGCTGTTACTATGTGCCTCACTTAAAGTAGAACTATAGGCAAAACATTTTTTTTTTTCATTTTGGATAGAGTAAATAAGGGTAACAACTCCTGTCAGATTTTTTTTTTTTGCCCTCTCTGTCCCATTGCAGAGATTTTCCTTCACCTCCTGTCCAAAGCCAAAACAGGAAGCAAGAGGAAATTAAAGAAAGGCCTTGGGGACCCTCAGGTTTCCAGAACTAATGTTCCCATTAGAAGATTTCCCCTCTATTACTTTTGTGGTGACAACCCAAAATGTAGGATTTTCTTTTACTTTCACTTTTAATAATAATGGTAAACAGGAAAAATAGAGAGGGGAATTCTCTCTAATGGGCCACGGACAGCAATAAAAACCTGACAGGGGTTCTAATCCCTCTCCACGCTATTCAAGACCAAAACAAGTTTTGCCTTTAGTAATACTTAAAGATCTATATTTTCATGTGGAACTCCCACAATATCCAATGCAATTTCTTGGCCTAGGCCGACAAAGCCCAGGCCTAGGGCGGCACTTTGCGGGGGACGGCAAGAAAGCCGCCCCTGCATGAAAAAAAGCCCCCCACGAGTTCCGAAGGCCACACAACTAGAGTCCCCCATAAAGCGGCATAAAGTGAATGCCTCGGCTGTCCTAGGGCGGTCCCCGCTCAACTGGGCTTGGCTATACTCGGGCGGGAGGGGGTGGTTCACTGTGGCTGTGCTCGGACGGGAGGGGTAGTCCCCACTCAGCTTACTTTGGCTATGCTCAGATGGGAGAGGGCGGTCCCCACTCAGCTTACTTCAGATGTGCTCGGGCGGGAGGGGGCAGTCATCGATCACCTTGACTGTAGTTGGGCGGGGGGCGTTCCCTGCTCAGTTCACCTAGGCTGTAGTCAGGCGGGGGGCGGTCCCCACTCAACTCACCTCGGCTATACTCAGGCGGGAGGGGGTGGTCCCTGCTCAGCTCACTTCAGCTGTTCTCAGCTATGCTCATCGGTCTTGAGGTCGGCTTGGCTCAGCAGAGAGACGATCACAGTGATGTAACATGTAAGCAATAATGACTGGCAAATTTATTAGAAGAAGGATGATGACCATGTTGGCAGCCCCTGTTCATGTCAGCAGCACCTATCCATGTCGGCAGCCCCTGTCCGGGTCAGCAGCCCCTGACCATGTCGGCAGCCCCTGTCCATGTCAGTAGCCCCTGACCATGTCCAAAGCCCCTGACCATGTCCAAAGCCCCTGACCATGTCCCCAGCCTCTAACCATCTCCTGGATGGCGTCTGCAGTCTCTGACTGTCTCTTGTATAATGTCCGCAGTCTCTGACCATCTCCTATAGTATGTCTGCAGTCTCTGGCCAACTCCTGAGGTGGAGCTCTAATAGAACGAGGTGAAGCCTAAAGAGGAAGGGGTGGAGTTTACAGATGAAGGGGTGTGTCTTAAACAAGAAGGGGTGTGACAAATTCAGATAGGGGGGCACCCGATTTTAGTCTTGCCTAGGGCAGCACAAAACCAAAATACACCACTGACTATCTCTGTAAACTGTAATGCAGATACCAAACCGGACAGGAGCCGCAAAAAAAATACATAATTTTACAAAAGAAACAACTCAGTATTTGAGGTAAATATCCTAAACTAAAATGTAAAAAAAAGTTTTGGCTCTCAAAGGTCTGCCTATAATAAATAGGATCCCAGTAACTTAAAGTATATAGATTGTTACCTTTCATCACGTTCTGCCTCATCTACTTTTTACTTTGATGGATCTTTTGAATTGTTTGGGTTTATCCAGCTTGTCCCACTAAAAATCCATTTGTTATAAAGGCAATTGGACTTTTTTCATCAGCGGTTAGCTGTACCGTGATGACCGGCGGTGGTGTGAGGACCGATATGAAGACATGAGCCAAGTCTATTGACTTATAATGTTCCCATTTCAAGAGAGCAAGGTTTATACAACCTCTGTTACAGGTCAGATTGGCCCAGCTTACGTATCTGGAACAAAACAACAATTACACAGATCACTCTACATCAACCTTTCTCAATGTTTTTACTATAGAGGAACCATTGCAAAAAAATAATCAGATTTCAGGCTACCCCCTGATTTATCCAATTCACCACTGGTCATTGGGAAGAATGTCCCTTACATTGGTGATCAGTGAGAAGAACGTTCCTTACATTGGTGATCAGTGAGAAGAATGTCCCTTACATTGATGATCAGTGAGAAGAATGTCCCTTACATTGGTGATCAGTGGGAAGAATGTCCCTTACATTGGTGATCAGTGGGAAGAATGTCCCTTACATTGGTGATCAGTGAGAAGAATGTCCCTTACATTGGTGATCAGTGGGAAGAATGTTCCTTACATTGGTGATCAGTGAGAAGAATGTCCCTTACATTGGTGATCAGTGAGAAGAATGTCCCTTACATTGGTGATCAGTGAGAAGAATGTCCCTTACATTGGTGATCAGTGGGAAGAATGTCCCTTACATTGGTGATCAGTGAGAAGAATGTCCCTTACATTGGTGATCAGTGAGAAGAATGTTCTTTACATTGGTGATCAGTGAGAAGAATGTCAGTGAGAAGAATGTTCCTTACATTGGTGATCAGTGAGAAGAATGTTCCTTACATTGGTGATCAGTGAGAATGTTCCTTAATTGGTGAATGAGAAGTTCCCTTACATTGGTGATCAGTGAGAAGAATGTCCCTTACATTGGTGATGTCCCTTCAGTGAGAAGAATGTCCCTTACATTGGTGATCAGTGAGAAGAATGTCCCTTACATTGGTGATCAGTGAGAAGAATGTCCCTTACATTGGTGATCAG
The DNA here is from genome assembly GCA_029574335.1 of Rana kukunoris. Classification (NCBI taxonomy): domain Eukaryota; kingdom Metazoa; phylum Chordata; class Amphibia; order Anura; family Ranidae; genus Rana; species Rana kukunoris. Next base: position 7,686,660 of record CM056058.1, read on the forward strand.
TGGGAAGAATGTCCCTTACATTGGTGATCAGTGAGAAGAATGTCCCTTACATTGGTGATCAGTGAGAAGAATGTTCTTTACATTGGTGATCAGTGAGAAGAATGTCCCTTACATTGGTGATCAGTGAGAAGAATGTTCCTTACATTGGTGATCAGTGAGAAGAATGTTCCTTACATTGGTGATCAGTGAGAAGAATGTCCCTTACATTGGTGATCAGTGAGAAGAATGTTCCTTACATTGGTGATCAGTGAGAAGAATGTCCCTTACATTGGTGATTAGTGAGAAGAATGTCCCTTACATTGGTGATCAGTGAGAAGAATGTCCCTTACATTGGTGATCAGTGAGAAGAATGTTCCTTACATTGGTGATCAGTGAGAAGAATGTCCCTTACATTGGTGATCAGTGAGAAGAATGTTCCTTACATTGGTGATCAGTGGGAAGAATGTTCCTTACATTGGTGATCAGTGAGAAGAATGTCCCTTACATTGGTGATCAGTGAGAAGAATGTTCCTTACATTGGTGATCAGTGGGAGGAATATCTCTTACATTGGTGGTCAGTTGTAAGATTGTTCCTTAGGCCACGTACACACGATCGGACCGGTCCGATGAAACTTGTCCGACGGACTGTTTTCATCGGACCACGCTGAAGTGGTCTGTTGGTCTGATGTGCGTACACACCATCAGACCAAAATCCGATCAGACCAGAAGGAGGTGACGTAGAACACAACGACGTGCTGAAAAAACAAAGTTTAATGCTTCCAAGCATGCGTCGACTTCTCAGCATGCGCAGGTTTTTGGTCCGATGGTTTGGCGTACTAACCATCGAACCTGTCCGACGGACAGGTTTCCATCGGACAGGTTTTAAAGCAAGTTTTTAAAACTTTGGTCCGACGAACAACGGTCCGATAGGCCGTACACACCATCGAACTGGTCCGATGAAACCATCAGACCTGTCTGATGGTGTGTACGCGGCCTTACATTGGTTGTCAGTGGGAAGAAGGCCCCCATTACAATGGTGATCAGAATGCGACCCTTACAGGTTTCTAAAAAGATCATTGGCGTTGTGGCTCTGGCTCTGCCTGGTGGCCTTGACCACTAGGCAACTATGCAGCCACCATCAAATGGGAAGCAAATTAGCCAAAGCTGAAGGTGACCTCTAAAGGAACCTTAGGATTCCATGGAACTCTAGTTGGGAACAGCTTCTCTATCAAGGTCAAAATGTCAAGTCTTGAGCCACTAACCAGGCCTCAAAGGTTATTCGCCACCAGTTTCCCCGCCCAACCCTTACCATGCCCTGCCCCTTATTCTGCTGCTTATCACTCCCTCATAAATTATTTCCTGAAATGACACTTAAATGTTTTATGCAGGATTAAGTTACAAAAATAAATATTAACAACTTTATCAGTTCCCCTCAGTACAGCCTCACCTGTGCCCATTAATGCAGGCTCACCTGTGCCCATCATTGCAACATTGCCTGTGCCCATCATTGCAGCCTCACCTGTGCCCACCATTGCAGCCTCACCTGTGCCCATTATTGCAGCCTCACCTGTGCCCATATTGCAGCCTCACCGTGCCCCCATTGCAGCCTCACCTGTGCCCATCATTGCAGCATCACCTGTGCCCACCATTGCAGCCTCACTGTGCCCACCATTGCAGCCTCACCTGTGCCCACATTGCAGCCTCACCGTGCCCCCATTGCAGCCTCACCGTGCCCCCATTGCAGCCTCACCGTGCCCCCATTGCAGCCTCACCATGCCCCCATTGCAGCCTCACCTCTGCCTATCATTGCAGCCTCACCTCTGGCCATCATTGCAGCATCACCGTGCCCCCATTGCAGCCTCACTGTGCCCCCATTGCAGCCTCACCATGCCCCCATTGCAGCCTCACCATGCCCCCATTGCAGCCTCATCCCTGCCCATCATTGCAGCATCACCGTGCCCCCATTGCAGCCTCACGTGCCCCCATTGCAGCCTCACCGTGTCCCTATTACGGCCTCGCCGCGGGGAGCTGTTCTCCCAGCGATCGCCTGTGGCAGAGAGCATTGAGGTGAAGGAGGAATAAAAAAATAAAATAAAAAGGCACCGCTTTTGATAAAATTAGTTTTATTGTGTTTAAAATAGACAAAAATGTATATAGTAAGTTTGTAGACTGTAGAAACGTAGAAGCAAGTTAGCAAGATTAATGCAAAATTGACTTAAAGATAAATTATGAGCAATAAATTAGATTGAAACTTTAAAAAAAAATACAAATTTTACTGATATTGTTTTTTTTAATAATGGTCGATTTTGTTAAAAATACATCGAAATATAAAGGTTTCGGGTTATGACAGTTTTTAAGTGGAGCAGAGTTCCTGCTAACTAGCAAATTATAAAAAAAACACATTTTATAGTTGTATCTTTGGTTCCAATTTTTTTTTTTTTCACAGTCAGTACGCCTAAATATTTAGTGACATATCACCAAGATTTATTTTTATTTTTATTTTTTTTCTAAAACAAATAAATCAGTGTTAGGTACAATCAGGTGCTTAGTAAATATATTGCTCCAATCAAGGCATGTCTTATATTCTTGGTTTCAAAGTTGAAAATTCTTATTAAAAAATATATGAAGATGGATTACTTTTGAATCTTTTGCAGGAAGCAGAATTATTTTTTCTTTTTTTTCACACCATGCTAGGAAAAAAATAAAATAAAACAGAATAAAATTATAAATAGTTTTTGCAAGGTTATGAGAAATAAAACATTTAATAAAGATCCGTAGACACCTCAACTAGAACGTGAAGACATTTTGGGCCAGATCCACAAAGGAATTACGCCGGCGTATCTACAGATACACTGGCGTAATTCGAATTTTCCCGCTGGCGTGTCATTGTTTTCTATTCGGAAAACAAGATACGCCGGACTTACGCTAAGTTACGATTGGCGTAAGATTCTTACGCCGTCGTATCTTAGATGCATATTTACGCTGGACGCCAGGGGCGCTTCCATTGTGTGTCCGCGTAAAATATGCAAATGAGCTAGATACGCCGATTCACGAACGTACGTACGGCCGACGCAGTGTTTTTACGTCGCTTGCGTAAGCGTAGGTCTGGCGTAAAGTTACCCCTGCTGTATGGAGGCTTACGTAATGTTAAGTATGGACTTTGGGCCAGCGTCGATTTTTCCATCATTTGCGTAAACCGTTCGCGAAAAGAGATTTGCGTAAGTTACGTTCACGTCGTTTTCATTGATGTTTTGCGACTTGATTTCGCGCGTGCGCACTGGGATACGTCCACGGCCGGCGCATGCGCAGTTAAAAAAAAAAGCATCGTTTGCATCGGGTCATTCATAATTATAATAAAACACGCCCCCCCCCCACTAGTTAATTTGAATTACACCCGCGTACGCCGGCCCATTTACGCTACGCCGCCGTAAGTTACAGCGGCATTTCTTTGTGGATAAGGATCCTTTTTGACCCCAGATCTCATATTTAAGAGGACCTGTCATGCTTTTTTCTATTACAAGGGATGTTTACATTCCTTGTAATAGGAATAAAAGTGATTAATTTTTATTTATTCTTTATTTCAGTGTAAAAAATTATAAACTAAAATAAATAAGAAAACAAAAAAAAAAAATTAAAACGCCCCGTCCCGACGAGCTCGCGCACAGAAGCGAACGCATACGCGAGTAGCGCCCGCATATGAAAACTGTGTTCAAACCACACAAGTGAAGTATCGCCGTGATCGTTAGAGTGAGAGCAATAATTCTAGCCCTAGACCTCCTCTGTATCTCAAAAAATGCAACCTGTAAAAAAATGTAAACGTCGCCTACAGAGATTTTTATAGGGGAAAAGTTTGACGCCATGCCACGAGCGGGCACAATTTTTAAGCGTGACATGTTGGGTATCATTTTACTCGGCGTAACATTATCTTTCACAATATATAAAAAAATTGGGCCAAATTTATTGAGTTCAGCATTCACATCTGCTAGGAATAAGTCTGCATATTACCGTAGCTCGGTAAAGGATGATTTGGTTGTCTTACCATGTGGAGAGGTGTTTTGCAGCCCAGGATTGGATTGTGAAGGCCACGTCTCTGGAGGGTTCGCCGTTCTTTAATCGGACATCGTCTTTGGGATCTCTGTTGAAGTTCCCGCAAGACCCATTTACTTTTCCAGCCATGTCTTCCTTAGCAATCAACTTGATCTCATAGTTTGCGCTGAAGATCACGGTTATCATGCCGCGGAGCTCAATGGTTACGTTGAATTTAGAAAAGTTAACCTTGACCGCACCAGCTCCAAGCTCAGTCCGGCCTTTCAGCTCCCATCCATTCAACTGCAAAACCAGAACAAAGAATGTCAAGTTTGTATAATGAAAAATACACCAACAGTTTCCTCTAGCCCAATGGTTCATAACCCTCTAGTGCCGTGACCCCTTGATAAAATTTACCAGGGTGTGGGGACCCCTAACAGTAACATTTTAATAGCGTGGGTTGTCAGCACCCACGGACAGCGCTCCCTGAGTCCCTTCCACTACAGGAATAAAATCTCTTATGGTACATTTTAGGATGTACTACTCTTTGTTCTCTTTTCTTTCCCTTTTATCTCTCTCTATCCTTATTCCCCCCCCCATCCCTCTCTCTAGTCTTTCTTCTTGTTCTTTCTCTCCCTTTTTTCTTTGTCCCTCCCTCTTTTCCCCTCCCTTCCATGTATTCTCTATTTTTATTCCTTCTCTTAGGGCCCTTTCACACGGAGCGGTCCGTTTATCGGTCCGCTCCGTGTGTCCGTCGGCTCAGCGGGGAGTCTCCGCTGAGCTGTCGGGCGGACAGGGCGGTCCCCGCACACTATGCAGGGACCACCCTGTCTCACCTCCGCTATCCCCTATGGGGAATCGGATGGAAACGGACCGTCTGTCCGCTTGCATCCGATCCGTTCCACCGGATGGAAGAAAAATAGGGTTTTCTTCCGTCCGCAAAACGGATCCAGACGGACGCGGATCTTAGGCGGACGTTAGCGGATGCATCTTCCGCTAACGAATCCGCTCCCATAGGGGCCCATTACAAGTCCGTTAACGGACTTGTAATTAGCGGACCATTCATCCGCTTGTGTGAAAGGGCCCTTACTCCTTGGTGGGGAGGTGGGGGGAATGGGATGAGTGGCATTGCTGGCGGTGAGTTAAGATGAGTGGCAGTGCTGGTGGGGTGAATGGGATCAGTGGCAGTTCTGGGGGGTGGGATCGAAATTTCGATCGTGTGTACAAGGCATAACTCATATGTCGCCCACGCATGTATAAATGTGAGGTCTTTCCATGAACGTTAGAGCAAGAGCAATCATTATTTTATTTTTTTAATGTCACATATGGAGATTTTCAAGTGTGGTAGTCATTCCATGAGCCTGCGGAATTTTAAAGCGTGACATGTTAACTCAGTTCACACTGGGGATTCCTGACAGGCAGGGAGGGAGAGGGAGAGAGAAGACCTATATATAGAAGGTATTTCAGACTTAAAGAGGCTGAAAACTAGAGAGACTAAAGTGAACCCATTGACTAGTTGGTAAATCCAAAATATATAGTAAAAAACTTTTATTGGTTATTGGGTAACATAAGGATGAGAAATATATGTACAAGGGAGGCTGAGATATCAATATTGTGCAGTCAAGATGTAATCTTGATGCTGGCACATACATACATATACAAGACATACAAAGAAAATTAAAAGACTGTCCGGACGTCTACGGGTGAGGAAGAGGAGATATCTATCTCAAGTGGGGACAAAATATCCCTAATGTGTTACCTTTAATAAGTATGAAAGAACAATTGAGATAGAAAATCTCTTCTTGTCACCTGTGTGCTCGAGCAAATTTAATAAGATGCAAAAAGAGGGGAGAGATAGAGAAGGGAGAAGAGAGGTGAAAGTGTAGTGGGCTGCAGCCGCAATTTTTGACCGTTGCTATATTGTATCAGTGTAGTTTGCTTTATATCATATAGTTCTACACATTTCAAAAAGCCGTTTGTAGATAGTTCATATCCACTGTCACCGCGATGAATGTATATATTTCAGTGAAGTAGCAAGGAATAAGCCGAGGTACTTTACCAGAAGTTGATTGAAGTGTCTTGTTCACTTGCAGAGAGAAGACCTACCCTGAAAATAAGCCCTACCGTGTCTTTGATTTGCCAAAATTAGTATAAGATCCAGGCTTATTTTTGGGGAAACATGGTATAATTCATAATATGGGGGTAATGGTGATTGGGTTTACATATACTGTACATTAATAAACTGTCAAGAAAATCTTACCCAGACCTCCCGATCTTCGTTGACTGAGATCAAACCATAAACAGTAAATACTTGAAGCGATGCCCTCTTTCTTCTACATTTGGGGGCATCAAAGACAACTATGAACTGCTTGTCCTGGCTTGTGTTGGAAGATGAAGACAATATGTACGACCCATGCAAAGGGAACTCCCCTGAGACCCCATCAAATGTAATAAAATGGCGGTCAGGGGTCAGTGTGCACTGCGACTCCCTTGGCTGACAACCTCGGACTCCATCTCTCAGTTGGCACACCTCATCGGCTGCACAAGTTGCATTGGCGCAGGACACGGTTCCTGACTGGCAGGTACATCGGTGTAAGCAATCCTCGGAGATCAATGATTCATTGGCCTGTGTTCCCGAAAAAAAAAAGGCAACATAGAATTTGGTAACTTTGTACATAAAGATCATATCGCTAACAAATACATTTGCAAAAAAAAAGAAAAAATATGTTTTTTTTTTTTTATGTTGAAGAAAACTTGGTGGTTTTTGTGAATGGGTTTAAAATTTCTTTAACCACTTGCCGACCGCCGCACGCACATATACGTCAGCAGAATGGCACAGGCAGGCAAATGGGTGTACAGGTACATCCCTTTAAGTTTTCCGCCTTGCAGGTGTGCGCACTCTGTCGCACGCCACACGAGTGTGCCCGCAGGTCCCGCTAAATCGGTGTTCGACGGCGGCCCGCGATCGTGAGACCGAGAGGCAGAGCGGGGAGATGCCTTTGTAAACAAGGCATTTCCCTGTTCTGCCTAGTGACATGTCATGCCTTGTACACACGACCAGTTTTCCCATCGGGAAACCTGCCATGACAGCTTTTGGCCGGGAAAACTGGCCGTGTGTATGCTCCATGGCAGTTTTCCCGACAGGGAAACCACCAGGAATCGCGGCAGGAAAAATAAGAACATGTTCTCTTTTTTTCCTGCCGGCAGTCTTTTCCCCTGCAGTTTCCCTATGGCAAACACTGCGGTGGAGTATACCCAAGGCCGGGATTCCCGACCAAAGCTCTCACTGCAGTTTTCCCGAAGGGAAATCCTCTGGTGAGTAGTACACAGGGAAAGTGACCGAGCAGGTTCTCGGTTTTCCCCCCGGGTTTCCGGCTGCCTTTTTTACCACTGGGAATCCCGATCGTGTGTACAGGGCATCAGAGGTCTACTGCTCCCTGTGATTGGGAGCAGTGATCTCTGTCATGTCACTGGTAGCCCATCCCCCCACAGTTAGAATCACTCCCTAGAACACACTTAACCCCTTCCTGGCTCTCTAGTGTTTAACCCCTTCCCTGCCAATGTCATTTACACAGTAATCAGTGAATTTTTATGGCACTGATGGCTGTAAAAATGTGAATGGTCCCAAAATTACTACCAAAAGTGTCCAATGTGTCTGCCATAATGTCGCAGTCGCAATAAAAATCGCCCCTATTATTGTAGAAGCTATGGCCCGGATTCACGTAGAGAGGCGCATCTTTGTGCGGGCGTAGCGTATCTACTTTATGCTATGCCGGCGCAATGTTGAGAGGCAAGCATGCTATCCACAAAGAATATGCGCTCAACGTTGCGCCGGCGTAGCGTAAAGTTGTCGGCGTAAGCCAACGTAAGTCAAAGTAGGTGGAAGTGGGCGTGATATATTCGAATGAAGCGTGACCCCATGCAAATGATAGGCTGAGCTTCAAAAAACGAACTGCGCATGCGTCGTCTCTTGGACGCATCCCAGTGCGCATGCTCACAGTTACGTCGAAATAGCTGCCTAAGATACGTCGAACGCTGCCTACGACGTGAACGTAACCTACGCCCAGCCCTATTCACATAGTACTGCGTAAACAACGTAACGTACGACGGCTGTTCCGATGTCCATACATTTGCATGACTTACCCCTGCTTTATGAGGGGTAAGTTTACGCCGGACGTACGACTTACGTAAACCGCGTATATTAATGCGCCGGGCGCATGTACGTTTGTGAATCGGTGTATCTTACTAATTTGCATATTTAACATGGGAACGCCGAATGCGTCCAGCGTAACTATGTGCCCACGATGCGCCGGCGTAGGTAAGTTACGTCGGGCGGCTGAAGCCTTGTTTTACAACGTATCTAGCTTTGCGAATTGGCGTAACAATACGACAGCGCACATTTGTACTTACGCCGGCGTATCTCTAGATACGCCGGCGTAAAACCTTCGTGAATCCGGACCTATAACTTTTCAAAACATTTCTAAATAGTTAGTTGACACTACATAAGTACATAATTACTGAAGGTAGCAGACAACACCATAAAGTGATGAGATTCTACCACAGCTTACCTTCAGGTACCTTCCTTTGTGAGTGCATCCACATTTGTCCATCGTTACACATTTCTCACCATCAAACATAAAGCCAGTGTTACATTGGCATCCTTCAAAGCAATCTTTGCTGCATGTGCTGGCCGTCAGGAGCCCGTGGCATGTGAAGTCACACGTTCGAGTGCAAAGCTCATAGTGACTGTTCTTCTGGCAGGAGAGTGCTGTAAAATACAAAAGAACATGGACATTTTTCAAGAGACGACAAAGAAAAAAAAGTAAGCAAAAGCCGTTCAATAAAGAAAAAAAAAAAGAAGAAAACTTGTGTAGCACTACCCTCGTAGGAGCTGCCGGTTTAGTTTTGGGCCTGCACGTTACCTCAACATTTGTCGTCTAGGGGAAGAAAGTCTGAAAGAACTCCGATGTCTACACGAGATGTAAAACCTCTAGCTGTCAGGTTTTATTATTTTGCTCAAAACTTGTGAAGAAGGTAGAAGAATGAAGGGGGAAGGGAAAGGTTCAGGTACTCGGTACAGATCACTGGATAAAAACCCTAAACTCCAAAGTCATTCACCACTCCCTCTTGAGTGGGTATAGCTCACCCGGATAGACGCCTCTCACCTGACCTAGCAGCCGGGATGATGTTGTCAGGGACCTGCCAACAGGCTCCCGCGCGCACGCATGTGCTCACATACTAATGGGCAGAATCAGCATCAGTCATCTATTCCTGTGCGCAGGCGCTCGCCAAATGCACACGGGTGTGCGCCAAATGTGCGCACGCATGCACCTACTACACGTGCACGTGCACGACGGTCGCACGCATGGCGGAACACACGCGTGCTCGTTAACGCACGATTGGCGCCACTCTGCCTTTAAAAAGCCAGCAGCTGCAGGGACACTTTGCTGTCTGATCTGCAGTGTTGTATCTGTAAACCTGTGACCTGTTGTACCTGTTATCCCAACCGACCCGGCTCTGTCTGACCATCCGAACCTCTCCAACCCGACCCCTGGCTTACTCTGACTCCGCTCTGCTCTCCTTCCCCACCGTTACCAGACCCTGCACCTAAATCTGACCACGCTTGCACTTACCAAGAGTAACCACCTGATTACCTGCTTGACCCGGCTTGTTGACCCTGATATCAGCTATTGTTCTGCACCTAACCTGGCTTGCTCCACCAGCTCCTGCTATCCGGTACCTGTGCCAGCTCCAGAGATGCTGTCTCCTGCACCAACCGTCCTGAAGGACCACCAACCATGCCGGACTGCTGTCATCACCAGGCACTCTTACCTCGCCGTGCTCCCGAGCTTGCTGTCCTCACTCCAACAGCTCCAGAGCCGGGGCTGTAAGAGAGGCCTCCTCCTGCACACTAGGCTCTGGCTACAAGGTACGTTTCAGTACATAACAGATGCACAAACCAGTTTGATAACAGTCTCTGCCACAGACTGATTGAGAACGAATTGAACAGTCCGGATTCCTCTGCCACAGGATGTAATACCCAAACTTCCAGCCGTACAGTTAAAGAGCCTTTAAGCTGACCCGGCAAACTGTAGGACAACTTGAGTTGTGGATCCCTCCTTAATAAGGTCACCAGGCCTATCCCGAGACTTCCTCTTGGTCTCCTCCAGGGCAGGTGCTCCACTGGTTTTCTTTATTAAGTGTAGCTTCCTTCGCTTAGATGGACATCTAGAGATCCCTCTTGATTTGTAGGCCCCAGTCAGCATAACTGGCCCTTGCGATAGAGATGCAGCCTCGGGCCAACGTGGTCCTGAGGCTGGAAATCAGGCAACACATACCTTGTGCCAGGGGGGCCAAGAGGCGAAGGACCCCAAAATATGGCACCCAGAGCTGCTGTTAGAAATCACGGGACCCCGTACAGTCTACCTGAAAGGGCTCCCCTCAAATATTAAAACTTTTCACAATAAATATACTAAAATCATTCTTAATGGACACACAGATAACAGAGAAGCTGTGTGAATTAGCCCTTGTAACAGGACAAGGAAGCCGACAGTTGTGTCTGTGTCTCTCCCTGCAACAGCTAAAAGTTGTCAGGAGGGTTTTCAGCTGTTGCCGAGAGCTACACAGGGCATCCTGTAATTGCCCCTTCTTCCCTCTGGTGTTTGGGCCCCCCTGTGTGCCGGGGGCCCCCTACAGGAGGACTGGTGGTCCCCCCTATCAGCAGGCATGTATAGAGGGGCACCACTCCCACTGGGCTGTTTCCAAGGAAAGATACTCAATGATCTATGGCTTGCCCGTGTTCCAACACTGGCCTGTGGGGGTATCGCCACCTACAAGCAACAGTGGTAACATGCTATCAAGCCATATTATCAGCTCAGGCACCCACTAAATTTAACATAGCGCCCAGTCATTTGGGAGCAGGGCGCTACACTTGAGTTCTAATTTGAAGAAGAAATTTGGGGTATGGATACTTTTTCATAGTAACATTGGTCCAGCTTGGACCAACTACAGTATATAGATACCTGTAGGTTTCTTCTAGAAGCTGGAAACCATTGTAGAAGACAACGCTACTGCAGGAATCTTCCTTAGCTTCTGGGTACCATGTCAAGCGGCTGCCCTGCTGCATTCTGAATAGAGGAAGTTAGCTGTTCAGCATAAGTGTCATTCAGAGAATTCTTTGCATCTTCAAAACAAATGCACATCATTCTCTGATTGGAGGTGGAGAGAAGGGTGCAGTGATGTCACAGTCTCCACCTCATCCGATCATTTATTTGCATACACATAGAAAATGCAAAGCATCCTTTGAATGGTGGTCAAGTTGAGCACCCAACCTCCTATGTTCACAATGCAGAAGGGCAACCACTTGACATGATACATGGAAGCTAGTGGAGATCACAGAAGTATTGGTGTCTTCTCCGGTGATTTCCAGCTTCTGGGGGGATCCCACAGGCAAGGTACAGTGTATCAGTGTTGTGACAAATCAAAAGCTCAATTTGCGTGCGCTGATATGATGATGCCCCGGAAGACGTCGTTTGATGACGAAACACGTAGGGCGGAGCCTTCCATTGACATTATCGCATATCATAAGTATGCTGGAAATTAACCGGAATTATTAGAAATCCACCAACTGGGTGATTTTAACTCATATGCACATGAATAATATACTACCTATGTAAGTCTGATTTTATTAAACTTTGATATTATTTAAAATGTACTGAATTATGAGGGGCATTTGTTTGCTTACTCTTTTATGAACTGGAATCTTCTTGAAGCCCATGTTTGAACCGAGTGTTTGATCGCTCGGTTTTCAGTCTTATCCCGAGTACACCCGGTCGGAATTTCCGACAAGAAAAGTTTGACGTTAGCTTTTGGTCGCAAATTCCGACCGTGTGTAGGCCCCATCTGACTTTTTCTGTCAGAATTTAAGACAGCAAAAATTTGAGAGCTGGTTCTCAAATTTTTCGACGGGAGAAGTTCTTGTCGGAAATTTCGATCGTCTTTAAGCAATTCCGAAGTGCAAAAAAAACCACGAATGCTCGGTATCGATTTGACGCATGCTCGCAATCATTGAACTTCATTTTTCTCAGGTTGTGGTAGTGTTGTACGTCACCGCGTTCTTGACGGCCGGAATTTTGTGTGACCGTGTGTATGCCACTCAAGTTTGAGCCAAAGTTCCGTCGGAAAAAAAATCCATGGTTTTCTTGTCTGAATTTTCGATCGTGTGCATTAGAGCCGGCAGGGGACAGGTGCAGCATCCACTCAATACCGTATTCACCTTGGTGAGTATGATTCTTAAAAAAAAAAAAAGGTCTACTTCTCTTTTAGGAGAAATATATTTTTTTCGTGTTTGTTCCTTTATAACTATTTTCGGTCTTATTAAACCTTTGCGTGTTTTCCATACACATTTAACCCCTTCATGCTGACCTAATGTCACATACCTGATGGGAGACTGAGATGACGAGGTCGGCCTCTCTTGTATCTCCAGCCCTGGTACCGCTGGAGATGGAACAGAGGATACCAAGGGACAGGAGGAACACGAGTGCCTGCAGGTGAAGGTTCAGACAGCCGTGGCGGGTCATGCGGAAGCCGGGTCAGGCAGCAGGCGGGCAGCGAGGTACCAAGCAGCAGGCGGTAGAAGTGTCAAATGGGTAGCCAAGATCAGAAACCGGAAGTCAGACGATAACAGAGTTCAAGATCAGGGTCAGGGCAAGCCGGGTTCAGCAACAGGAAGTAGGCAGGATGACAGCAGGAATTTCGGGTGTCAAGGTACTAGCTGAAGACCAGTCAGCAATGGGTCCGTGCACGCATTGGTGTGCCCGTGTGTGCGCGCGCATGCGCATTGGTGCGCCTAAGTATTTCAGGACGCCCGTGTGCATTGGTGCGCCTAGGACAGAAGGTTACAGTTCTCTTACACCTAACACAAATATTGTAGCCTCGCTGCACTGGGCTTTTTTTTTTGTGGGGCCGAACATTTGCATATCTCCGAGCACAGAGACTGGGGTCCCCATGTCCTGTACTAATGATCAGGACTCCCGATTCCAGGTCATCTGATCGCTGTGATAGCCTCTGATTGGCTATCACAGTGATCAGACACTGTGAAGCCCGCCCACGTGTTTTTTCTCTGTGAATGGAGGAGAGAAATGCATCGCATCTCTCTCTTCCATTATGAGGTCCTAAGGGTCTTGTTTACAAATTGGCAACCTACATAATCTATCGAAAACTTTATAAATGACTTACGGCACTTAGTGATGTTCCTCCAAGCTCCTATTTTGGCGCCTTGCTCTTGGCATAATGCTGTATAGGCTTGCAGACTAGCACATAAGGCCTCCTGGCTTGCACGTCCGGAACAGACATCCACCAAACAGCTTTGGAAATATATTTCAGGCTTGACCAGTTGATGGCATGCCTTGAACGGACCTTGAGGATCTACAATCATTCCACACTTGGTAGTTGAATTGGCATCAGCGATTTTACCTTGATCACACCTTGGACACTTATCTCCAGAACATCCTTTGCAGTCCGACCCATGCCGGGCTACGGCCCAAGAGTCACCAAAAACTGTTTTATCGGTGACGATGGATCCGTTAGGAAGACGGAAGTCGTCATTGGGGTTCTTGTTGTAATTTCCGCAGAGACCTTCGATGAGGCTTGAGTAGGAACTTGGGATCCAGACTGAAACAAAGAACTGTTGGTCATACATAACTACAAAGCCAAATTTGGAATAAACAAATATGTTATTTCCTTCTTTGTTAATCCAGATGTCATGGTTCCAAGAACGGCATGGAAGATTGTACTTTTCTCCATTGATCTGAAATATACATATTAAAGTATGTGTTAAAAATCTTATTATGATACAAAAAATATATATATAATGTGGGTGTTTACAAACCATCATATGGTAGTAAATGACATAATCATACACAGAGCACCAAATATGAGGGTCACAACCAGGACTGCTGTTAGAAACCACGGGGCCCCATATAGACAACCTGACATGGGGCCCCATACAGCCAATGCTTTAGTGAAAGAACAACCGATCACACATTGTGTTCATTCAGGAAAGGAAGGGGCTTGTAAATATGACACATTTTCTTCCCCCACTCTCAATCTTGAAGGAGCCTATTCTGTGCTTGCAGATACCGGTGGGAAGAAGAGGAGGGAAGCCAACAGAACTATAGGTGTAGGGGCTGGGGGCACACAGGGAGGCCTGGGAAGCAGGAGAAACACATGGTGCACAGGGAGGGTTATCGGTGTGGTTGGGGGGCAAATACTGGAACCGATCCCCTGTATGGCCCTCTCGGCAGATGCTATAAGCCAGGGGGATGAGTAGAAGCCAGCTTTCCACTGCTGCAGAGAGAGCCATCCAGGGTATCGGTTCCAGTAATTGCCTCCCTGCCCCACCGATCACCCTGCCCACATCTGATTCGCTCTGCTGCCTGAGCCACTCTGCTGGCCGGGGCCCTGTACAGGAGGACTGGTGGTACCCTCCAATCTACGGCCCTGGTCACAACAGAAACATTTATGAAATTCTTCAAACTTATAAGGACTAGTATGAATGAAAGGCAAAATGTTAGCAACATTTCACCTCCAGTTTACTCCAATGCACCAAAGCAACATTTTCAATTTAATTGAAATCAATGCATCAGGACCTGGAGCACCTGCTGGTGGCACCGTGCCTTCCAGCAAGGAAAGGTTGTAGTTCCAGATTCCAGTAATCGGTCTCCACCTGATGCCGGCTGCTGGAAGGGTTTTTAGTCCCTCTGCTGTTACACCTTGCTCCAGTGTTTTGCTTGTTGCCAGATATTGTTAGCCATTATCCTGCTTTTTCACCGTTCTCTCTGCCCAGTACCTTTAGCCTGAAGCCTGCTGCCTTGTTCCTACTCCCCTTTGTTCCCGATACCAGTTTTGGTTCCCCCTTCCTTTAGGTTCCCTGTGCAGAATGCAGGCCAGTCAATGGAGATCTCTCCCTGTCAGTCCATTGCTTTCTATATGCAGCCTGTAATTTTATGGGTGGCTGGACCTATATTAACCACTTGACGGCCGAGGACGTCCATGGACTTTGTGCGGTGATATCTGAATGATGGGTGCAGCTACAGGCATCATTCAGATATCACCATCTTCAGCCGCTGATTCTCTGCACGATAAGAAAGATCAAAGTGGCAGTTCCGCCGCTTGATCGTTCTTATAGGCAGCAGAAGGGGATTTCCCCCCCTCCCGCCGCCATCCGGTGCTTTTTCCGGGCTCTCCCGTGCCATCAGGGGCCCATAGACCGAATGGGAAGCATAGAGATGACGGGTGAGCATATGTTAACCAGTCATCTCTATTATGACCGTCGGAGGCCCGTGCGCGACGTTATGTCACGCCCGGTACCCGGAAGTAAACAAAGCCGCAATCGCGGCTGTCGGCATTAGAGATCGGTGATTTTTTTCACCGATTTCATGCTTGTAAGCCTGGAGGAGAGATGTTACAAGGGAAGTTTACATCAGAATCAGAAAAAAAATGTAAAAAAAGTGTAAAAATAAAAAAATTAAGTAAAATTTAAAAATTGAAATAAAATTTAAAACGCCCCTGTCCCCGGTAGCTCTCGCGCAAAAGCGAACGCGCATGCAAGTCCCGCGCACATATGTAAACGCCGTTCAAACGCCACACGTGAGGCATCGTCACGTGCATTAGAGCGTGAGCAACAATTCTAGCACTAGACCTCCTCTGTAACTTGAAAATAGTAACCTGTAAAAAAAATTAAATTGTCGCCTATGGAGATTTTGAAGTACCGAAGTTTGGCGCCATTCCATGAGTGTGCGCAATTTTAAAGCGTGACATGTTAGGTATCTCGGCGTAAAACATCGTCTTTCACCATATGCAAACAAATCGGGCTAACTTTACTGTTTTGTTATTTTTTAATTCATGAAAACGTTTTTTTTTTTTTTTTTAAAGGCGCTTGAAAAATTATTGCGCAAATACCGTGCGAGAACAAAAGTTGCAATGACCGCCATTTCATTCCCTAGGGTGTCTGCTAAAAAATATATAATGTTTGGGGGTTCTGATTAATTTTCTAGGAAAAAAAAAAAAGATTTTTACATGAAGGAGAGAAGTGCCAGAATAGGCCTGGTGGGCAAGTGGTTAAGATAGGGGCCTGGAGCTGCACCTCCAATAGTCCCTACGTTGATCCGTCTCTGTAGGATTATTTTTTTTTTTTTTATTACACAATTACTCTAAAAATGTAAAAACAAATACGGGTTTAAACAAGCTATCAGGTAAATGTTATTGTCACTAAAGTAACCTTTTATTTGAATACTACAGTAACTAAAAAAATGGACTCACCAAAACACTCCAGGGTCTCGCTCTTCCCAAGTGTATAACATAATTTCCTATGGTAACAGTCACAGATTTAGCAACTGACATTTTACCGAACGGTTCATTATCTATCGTGACCTCAAAATTGACTCCGCCTTTCTTCACTCTGATAAGCCGGTAGGAGCAGGTACCTTGGAACTCATATTTCACGCCATCAGGAGTCAAGAAGTGAGGATCACCCCACACTATACACTGGGCTAACTCTTTGGGGTGGCAACCCATAAAGCCGTCGGCCACTTTGCATTCTTCTTCTGGGCCACAGGACGTGTTATTGCAGGTGACCACCCCATGCATGTCACATGTACATTTCCTCTGGCAGAGACTGTCGGGGTAGAAGTCTTGCCCCCTCTTGTAGTAGTTGTTTTCAAAGACACAGCCACATTCTGAAATAGGCACACAGTCTTTTCCACTGAGAATGAAACCATTATCACAGTAGCAGCCTTCGGTGAGGGATTGCTCACAGGCCGGTGGAGAAATAAAGCCAAAACAAGTAGTAGGGCATCCATCTCCCAGGAGCCGGTATTGACTATTTGGGGGGCAATCCATTTCTGAAAAATAGATATGAAACATTTAAAATGAATGTAATTGTATGGGCAATACATACTGTATAAACATCTGTGTGAAATGCATTACTAGTCCAACTCTGCTATCCAACAACACAAAAATGTTGAATAAACATACCTGTGACAGAACCCACTGTCACTGTGTGTTTTGAAAGGGACTGTGGGCAGGCCTCTTACTCACAGATTATGGCCCAGAAGAGACTGGAGACCCGGGGACAAGCTGGCATTGAGATAATGTAATGTAATGCTACATCCCTTCTCCCCCATCCCCCCTCTTGTTGCTGTGTCTAATTGTGTTGGTTCATGGCACATAGACAATGGTCTGGACTGGAGACTGTGTATTGAGAGGCTGCCTGCTTACCATAATCTCATTATGTTTATCTGTAGTTTCTGTTTCAGTGTACAAGTGTTCAGTTCCCATCGGTTGTTCCTTGTCCCCTACCCCCTCACCTTTTTGACAAAGCTAAGGGGAGTGTCCCTAACTGTGTGTAAAAGTGTATGTTTTGTATTTAATAAACATTTTATGTTTATGCGTTTTCAACATTTATGCTTTTCATGTTAACCCTCAACACCTGTGTGAATTGTCTCGTGATTGAGGGGTTAAGGGCTAGTTATGGCGAATCTGCAGGCTGCGGGTGCGTTTGGAGGACAGGAGACACAGGTCTGGCAGATGTGCCCACCTGGGGTATTCGAGATCCGTCACAATACCTTTTTTTCTATTTTAATATGGTCTTGTGCCCAAACAGCCTCTGCTTTGTATCTTTTTCTACTGGGCCAATGGGCATCAAGGATGATTCGAACACCCTTCAACATGGGGACAAGTTGATTTGGGGTCAGACCCCAAAGCACCCTTCCCATGTTGAGGGCATGTGGCCTGGTACAGTTCAGGAGGAGGGGGGCAAAACCTTTTTTTTGCATTGATACATGTCCCCTGGGGCAGGACCCGGGTCCCCAAACACTTTTTATGGCAATAACTTGCATATAAGCCTTTAAAATGGGCACTTTTGATTTTTTATGTTCGTGTCCCATAGAATTTGCCCCGAACTATGCATATTGTTTGTCGAACATCCGAACAACCAACTTATGCTCGGGCGGAACCGTTCACCCATCTATACTCCCCAGAGAACCACTGCAGGCTCTCCTCCCTTCCCAAAATCACCTTTGTCTCCACCCCTATACACACCTCCAATCACTGCCCGTTGTCCCTGCCACCTGCCCTCCTCCCGGTACCATTCCTTTTGAAAAACCTAGAACTACATATCATTTTGTGGTGCTAAGTAGTTTGCATGGAATGTGTTAATGATAACAAGAAAGGTAATAAAATAAATCCACTGTAGCCAGCAACAATAGACCCCCCCCCAGCAAAAGTAGATCCCTCAGCATCAGTAGACCCCCTTTCCAGCAACCATAGATGCCCAAGAAACTATAGATTCTCCCAAACAACAATAGACCCTCACAGAATTTTTTTTATAACTCTCCAGCAACAATAGACTTCTGCCAGCAACTATAGATTCTCCTCAGCAACAATAGACACCTCCCAGCAACAATAGACACCTCCCAACAACAAAAGATCCCCAACCTGCAACAATTGATCTACCTCAGCAACAATACACTCCTGCCAACAGCAATAGATTCCTCCAGCAACTATAGATTCTCCCCAGCAACAGTAGATGCCCCACCTACAACAATAGATCTTGAACAGGTGCATCTGAGCTACTACCTTTGATTGACAGACTTGGGAGCCAATGGCTCTCACTGCTATCAGTCTGCCCAATGAGGAGGGAGACAGCGGCAAGAGCTGATGTTTTGTGCATGTTGCTGGATCAGATTGGGCTCAGGTATTAGTAAGGGTTGGCTAAGGGGGGATCCTGCAGCAGAGAAGGTTTTTCATTTACCTGAATGCATAGAATGCATTAGGGTAAAAAACCTTGAGGCTTTAGAACCACTTTAACCATGGCTCAGTCATGATTAAGGCCCCATGGCTGAAACGCGTTGGATTTTTATGTCTGTTTTTTTACCTGTATTTCTAAAGAATAACATTTTAGCTTTTTTTCATGGCTTCAGTGTTTCCCATGCGACACCAGATCCACCTCAGCAAAAATAGAACCCTACCGGCAATAAATAATTTCCCTGCAGTCAGCATTAATTGACCCTTTGGCATGCCCAAAGACCCCTTCGCCAGTAGACACACTATATTTAGTGCTGTAACTGCATGCCAAAGTGTTTCTGAACAAAGAGCCAGTTTACTGTTCTTCAAACTTTAGGGGGTTCAGAAAGTAGCAATTGGGTGTAGAAAATGTCTCTGCAGGTAAACGATCCCCCCCTTTGGTGTCAGTGAGAGGAATTGTGCCTCGTTGTTGGTGTCATTGGGAGGAATTGTGCCCTATCATTGGTGTCATTTGGAGGAACTTTGCCCCATTGTTGGTGTCTGTGACGGGAGGGCCCGTAGAACCCAGAATCCCTTGGAGAGGTTGGGAAACTCTTGTTTCAGCTCCCCACGCACCTCTTTTTTCCAAGTCACCCTGTGCCATCAAGGCACAGGGTGACTGAGAAAATATATCTTGGATTACTTAAAATGGGACAGTAATATTTATCCACAATATCTCCCAGGATAGATGTAAAGACTATTCTTGGTTTGTTTGATTCTGAACTCAACATGTTAGTTGAGAGAGTTGATCACATTGGCCTCTGTACAATGTCGAAGACGGGCCGACTCCTGCTGGAGCTCCTGCTATTGTGTGAATGTGTCCTCAGTTTATACTTATGATAATGTATCATCTACTGTGTGAAGCTCGGTGACAACAAGTCTGACCTGTAGTGAAATCCTGATTTATCATAACAATGACCAGGAGGGCACCGAGTCACATAGCCTGCTTAAAGGGATTAGTTAATTAGCTCATGATAATTTATGTTTCTGGTTACAAGTGCATTGTTAAAGTATTATGAGCAGGAGGGGGGAACCTCCTCCTCAACTGTATATACGACTTTTTATATTTTGTTTCTAAATAACAGTCCATGTTCAGCAACTAAACAAGTATCGCCTCGTTTTGTGCTTGTGAGCGGTTGGAATATCTGATATCTGCACATAATATAACTGAGTACTAAGTTTTGTAGGTAAAGTTGATCCGGGGTAAATCCGATTGCCTTTCGGGGGATCAGGAAGGAATTTTTTCCCCTCCGGTAGCAAATTGGATCATCGCTCTGCTGGGGTTTTTTGCCTTCCTCTGGATCAACTGTGGGTATGGAGTTGGGTATATGGGAGGATGTACTGTGTTTTACTTTGTTTTATTTTTTTTATTTTTTATGGTTGAACTGGATGGACTTGTGTCTTTTTTCAACCTGACTAACTATCTATATTGGGCCAGATTCACGTAGGAGCGTGTATCTTTGTGCGGGCGTAACGTAGCCTATTTACGTTACGCCTCCGCAAATTTTACAGGCAAGTGCTGTATTCACAAAGCACTTGCTCTGTAAGTTGCGGCAGGGTAGCGTAAATTGGCCGGTGTAAGTGCACGTAATTCAAATTAGGCATGTAGGGGGCGTGTTGTACTGAAATGAACGGTGACCCCACGTAAATGACGCGCCGAACGAACTGCGCATGCACCGGCCGTGGACGTATCCCAGTGCGCAGGCTTTAAATCACGTCGCAAATAGTCAATGAAAACGACGTGAACGTAACTTACGCCCAGCCCCACTCTGAATCGGCTTACGCAAACAACGTAAAATGTATAAATTTTGACGCGGTCCCGACGTCCATACTTAACATTGGCTGCGCCATCTTTTTGTTGGAATATCTTTACGCCTGAAAAAGGTCTTACGTAAACGGCGTATCTAACTGCGATGGCCGGGCGTACGTTCGTGAATAGGCGTATCTAGCTAATTTACATATTCGACGCGTAAATCAACGGAAGCGCCACCTAGCGGCCAGCGTAAATATGCAACTAAGATACGACGGCGTAATACACTTACGCCGCTCGTATCTTAGCTCAATCCCGGCGTATCTTGTTTTCTGAATACAGAAAAAAGATACGCCGGCGCATTTTAGAAGTAGTGCATCGTATCTCGAGATACGCCACGTAAGTTCTTACTGAATCTGGCCCATTCAGACTGGGAGGAAGTGGTATATGACGAAAGCACTCAAGTGGAATGTGGGACGTTTCATTACAGTATCATTGGGAGGAATTGTGTCCCATGATTGGTGTCATTGGGGGGGAATTGTGCCACTTCATTGGTGTCAGTGGGGGAATTATGGTTGGTGTCAGTAGATAAAATATAGTGCTTCAGGGGCTGGATAAAAGCAATCAAAGGGCCACATCCAGCCCCCTGGCCACAGGTTGCAGACCACTGCTATAAGACAAAAAGCATTATGAGTTAAATTCAGCTTCACAGTATTGGAATGTTGTAATGTGAAATAAGTAAGAAAAATAAGTTACCACAAAAAGATGGCTTCCTCCAAGGTTTGATATCAGATCCATTCCTTTGGCAGTCTGAAACATACGTGGCTATGCTGGCACAGACAATAGACTGGTGGCCTTTGTATGCACACGCATCAAACACACAGTTGTCAAAATAAGGAGTTGGGTCAATGGCATTGTAGCACTGGCTGAATGGTCCATTTGGTTTCTTGAGAAGTCCACAGTAACGTTCGCTCTTGTAGAATTCTTGATCTTGCTTGGTACATGTTGGACAATTGGAACAAATGCTTTTACATCCTTCCACTTCTCCCACTTTCCAGTGGTTTCCAAATTCATCGGCAGTTCTGGCAGCCGCACCGTCTTCGAAGGTGAAGTCATCTGAGGAGTTTCCATTATTGTTGCCACACAGTCCACCAACTGCCCCTTTGTAGGTACTTGGGAGTTTCACGTTCACGTTGTTCCATCCATCATAAGTCAATGTCACATCAAAGTTCGTTTTGAGCACAATGTTGTTTCCGGAGATAAATGACATGATCTTCGGTGAATCCCAATAGTACGGTAACTCAACGAGTTTTCCATCAACCTAGGTGAAAAAGGAATTGTTGTCTTTAAATTGGCATGTATTAAACATTTAATTATTTTTATAGGGTTGGGGGCCGGATTCACGTAGAGCGGCGCATCTTTGTGCGGGAGTAGCGTATCTATTTTACGCTACGCCAGCGCAACGTTGAGAGGCAAGCATGTTATTCACAAAGAATATGCGCTCAACGTTGCGCCGGCGTAGCGTATAGCTGTCGGCCTAAGCCGACGTAAGTCAAAGTAGGTGGAAGTGGGCGTGATTTATTATAATGAAGCGTGACCCCATGCAAATGAAGGGCCGAACGAACAGCGCATGCGCCGTTCCATGGACACTTCCCAGTACGCATGCGCAGAATCACGTTGGGACAAACGCCTAAGATACGTCGAATCAATGAACGTAACCTACGCACAGCCCTATTCATGTAGTACTACATAAACAATGTAAAATACGACGACGTCCATACCTTTGCATGGGTTGCGCCAACTTTAAGTGGAATAACTTTACGCCGGACGTACGCCTTACATAAACGGCGTATATTACAGCGACAGCGGCAAGTACGTTCGTGAATCGGCGTATCTCGGTCATTTACATATTCGATGTGTAAATCAATGGAAGCACCCCTTGCGGCCAGCGTAAAATATGCGCCCATGATACGCCGGCGTAGGCAAGTTACGTCGGGTGGAGGAAGCCTATTTTTTCGACGTATCTAGCGTCGGGAATCAGCGTAAAGATACGACGGCGCACATTTGGACTTACGTCGGCGTATCTGGAGATACGTCGGCGTAAGTCTTTTGTGAATCCGGCCCTGAGTTTCCAATCTAATCACCCTTCTACATAATGGAACAAAATAGAAAAAAAAATAGAATAGTGACCCCACAATAGGGATAAGACATTTTTGCGGAAGGGAGTTTAACCACTTAAGTAACCCCTTCACACCGATATACGTCGACAAATGGCACGACTGGACACAATTTACGTACCTGTACGTGTCTCTTTAAGCCCAGCCATGGTCCGAAGCTCCATGACCACGCCCGCTTGACCCGCAGACCCGATCTCTGCCGGTGTCCCACGATCGGTCACCTTAGCTGAAGAACGGGGAGAGGTGAGTCTAAACACACCTTCCCTGTTCTTCTCTGTGACTTGCCATTGATCGTCTGTTCCCTGATATAGGCAAAGACGATCAATGACGTCAATCGTCCAGCCCCGCCCCCCTACAGTTAGAAACACATATGAGGTCACACTTAACCCCTACAGCGCCCCCTAGTGGTTAACTCCTAAACTGAAATTGTCATTTTCACAGTAATCAGTGCATTTTTATAGCACTTTTTGCTGTAAAAATTACAATGGTCCCAAAAATGTGTCAAAATTGTCCGATGTGTCCGCCATAATGTCGCAGTTATGAAAAAAAGCGATGATCTCCGCCATTAGTAGTAAAAAAATAAATATTAATAAAAATGCAATAAAACTATCCCCTATTTTGTAAACGCTATCAATTTTGCGCAAACCAATCGATAAACGCTTATTGCGATTTTTTTTACCAAAAATAGGTAGAAGAATACGTATCGGCCTAAACTGAGGAAAAACATTTATTTTATATATTTCTGGGGGATATTTATTATAGCAAAAAGTAAAAAATATTGGATTTTTTTTTTAAATTGTCGCTCTATTTTTGTTTATAGCGCAAAAAATTAAAAGCGCAGATACCACCAAAAAAAAGCTCTATTTGTGGGAAAAAAAGGACGCCAATTTTGTTTGGGAGCCACGTCGCACGCCAGCGCAATTGTCAGTTAAAGTGACGCAGTGACGAATAGCAAAAAGGGGCCAGGTCCTTAACCTGCATAATGGTCCGGGTCTTAAGTGGTTAACAAGACACGTGGCCACTCTTTAAAGTTAGAAGAATAGAGATTTAACCTTTACCTACGTAGAGGGTTCTTTACTGTTAGACCCCTTTCACACTGAGGAGTTTTTCAGGCCGTTTAGCACTAAAAATAGTGCCTAAATACCGCCTGAAAAACTCCTGCCCTGCAGTCTCAATGTGAAAGCCCGTGGGCTTTCACACTGAGGCGATGCGCTGGCGGGACCGCTCCAAAAGCGCAAAAAATAAAAACCGCAGAGGTGATCAAATACCACCAAAAAAAGCTCTATTTGTGGGAAAAAAAGGACGTCAATTTTGTTTGGGAGCCACGTCGCACGACCGCGCAATTGTCAGTTAAAGCGCCGCAGTGCTGAATTGCAAAAAGGGGCCTGGTCCTTTAGCTGCATAATGGTTCGGGGCTTAAGTGGTTAAACCTCAAACTCTTAAGCCGCCTACACACGATCAGTCCATCCGATGAGAACGGTCTGATAGACCGTTCTCATTGGTTAACCGATAAAGCTGACTGCTGGTCCGTCGTGCCCACACACCATTGGTTAAAAAAACAATCGGGGTAAGAACGTGGTGATGTAAAACACAACGACGTGCTGAAAAAAATGCGTCGACTTGATTCTGAGCATGCGTGGCTTTTTAACAGATGGTCATGCCTACTAACGATCGTTTTTGACCTATCGGTTAGGCGGCGTACACACGACCGAGGTTCTCGCTGGAAACCAGCGAGAACCTCGCTGGAAGCTGCATTCCAGCGAGGACCTCGGCCGTGTGTACACAGAGCGCTCGCCCCGCCCGTCGGGAATCCCGTCGAGCGAAAAGAGAGCACGCTCTCTTTTTGCTCCACGGCCCGCCTGGATGAATGGCTGGTTGCCATTCCCGACGGGCGGGTCGCCGATTTCGACGGCCGGCAGAGAACCTCGACGGGCGGAACGATGTGTTCTGCCCGTCGAGGTTCTCTGCCGTGTGTACGCGGCTATAGGAATCCATTGGTTAAATTTAAAACAAGTTGGCTTTTTTTAACCGATGGATAACTAACCAATGGCGCCCACACACAATCGGTTTTGACCGATAAAAACGGTCCATCAGACCATTCTCATCAGTTTAACCGATTGTGTGTACGCGACCTTACACAAACAATCTCCATCAGTTGAATTGTATGTACAACATTTTTTAAATCTGTAAATTGTTATACGCTAATTTTTATAGTTTAGTTTCCCCCCCCCCCAATAAAATTTTGCAATTTCTCGCAACAGTTATAAAAAAAATTACAAAAAAAGTATTTACCTTGATCTGTCTTGGGTAGTCTTTACTCATGGTTATGGTCTTATTGTAGACTTCCATGATCACGTCTTTGGTGAAGGACACAGCTTTGTTTCCTCGGTGGTCATTCACGACATTAATAGTAAACGGAGTCAGGGACGAGTCGCGTGACGTCACTTTCACCAGCTGGTAGACACAGCTGCCCATGAATGGATATCTCTTGCCATCAAAAGTGCAGTAATGAGGATCCCCGGTGGATGTACAAGTTGAATATTCGGTTGGGTAACAGCCTTGTACTCCATTGGCCAGCATACAGGTCTCGGTCTCTTTGCAGCTAGTTGGCTGGCAGTCTATGGTTCCCAAAATCGGGTCACATTTGCAGAGGACGGCACATCGCTCATCATACCAAGACTGGTTGGGTTTGTAATATTGACTATTGTATTGGCAGCCACAGCTGGTAATGGGAACACACTTATCTCCACTGAGGACCATCCCCGCATTGCAATCGCAAGTATCTATACAGGGTCTTGTGCACTTGGCTGGGGCATTTCTGTCGGCACAGCTGGCGGGACAAGCAGTTGCGCAAGCATTGTAATGACTGTTTATGTCTCCACATACCTTAGCTGGAAGAGAAGCCAAAACATCAAGTTATTATGAAAATCAAAAAAAATATTATAAATCTTATTTTTTTCTTTTTTACCCTCTGTGTCCCATTGGTCATATTTACCCCAACTTCCTGTTTTGAGTGAGTGAGTGATAAACTTATATAGCGCAGCACATGCGAACTAAGTCGCCTCTGGGCGCTCATTGTTCCTTTCTCCTTTGTAATCAAAAGAGATGAGTTTTGATCTTTCTTCTAAAGGCCAAGTGGTTCTCCTCCAACCGAATGCTGGTTGGTAAAGCGTTCCATAGTCTGGGGCCTTGGACCGCAAATCTTCTTTCTCCTTTGGATTTGTATCTGGCTTTGGGTATTTGGAGCAGATTTTGATTGGTGGATCGCAGAATGCGATTGGAATTGTGAGCTTTTAGTTTTTCGCATGGATATTGGGGGGCCTTCCCATGAAGGCACTTATGCGTTAGACAGAGTGCTTTAAAAGCAATTCTGTCTTTTATTGGCAACCAGTGAAGGGTTCTTAGCGAAGGTGAGATTGATTCCCAGGGTTTTATCCCAGTCACCAGTCTGGCGGCTGGAATTTGTACGACTCGCGATTTGGTACTTTGGGAGTCCAAGATAGAGGGCATTGGCATAGTCCAGTCTGGAGTTGACACTTGTTCCCACCACGACTGCTATGTCTTCTTTAGGAATAAAAGGAATAAGTCTGCGTAGTAGGCGCAGCAGATGGTGCGATCCGCTGACTACTGACTAGTGTTGCTCACGAATATTCGTATTGCGAATATTCGGCTCGAATATGGCATATTCGAGTATTCGCGATATATTCCGAATTTCGCGGTGAATATTCTCTATTTCGAATATTCGTATTTTTTCAATTTTTTTTTAGAACAGATCACATCCTAGAGATCCCCATCGACGTCTAAAAGCATTGCTGGTATGATTAGAGACCTTGGGCCGAGTAGCTGCAGCGATCATTTTATATTGCCGAAAAATCGCAATGCGATTATTCGGCAATAGCGATATCGCGCGATTATTTTCGAGAAATTCGCAATATTGTTTTTAGCTAAAATAACACATATATTCGATTTCAGAGTGTTACTGTCGAAATTCCGCAATCAATTTCTCATTCGCATTTTTGCGAAATTACGATAGAATATCAAGAATATTCTGAGCCAATCAGAGTGCTCCTTCCGCATTTGCCGAATATTCGCAATTATTTTGTATTGTAATATATCACGAATATTCTGAGCCAGAGTGCTCCTTCCGCATTTGCCGAATATTCGCAATTATTTTGTATTGTAATATATCACGAATATTCTGAGCCAGAGTGCTCCTTCCGCATTTGCCGAATATTCGCAATTATTTTGTATTGTAATATATCACGAATATTCTGAGCCAATCAGAGTGCTCCATTCCGCATTTCTCGAAATTTCGCAATTATTTTGTATTATAAAATATCACGAATATTCTGAGCCAATCAGAGTGCTCCTTCCGCATTTGCCGAATATTCGCAATTATTTTGTATTGTAATATATCACGAATATTCTGAGCCAATCAGAGTGCTCCATTCCGCATTTCTCGAAATTTCGCAATTATTTTGTATTATAAAATATCACGAATATTCTGAGCCAATCAGAGTGCTCCTTCCGCATTTCTCGAAATTTCATTCGCATTCGCAATTCGCATTCGCATTCGCATTCGCAATAGCGAAATTTCGCAATCATTTCATTTCCAAAAAATATCGCGAATATTCGCATTTAACGAATATATCTCGAATATTCGACTATATATTCGAGATATATCGCGAAATCGAATATGGCATATTCTGCTCAACACTACTACTGACCCTATTTGTGCGTCCATTGTCATGTAGGTGTCGAAGATGACTCAGAGACTTTTGACTTTGGTGCTAGGGGTGATGATTTGGCCCATAATGGGCCGGGGGGTCCAAGTTGTTGCAAGTTGATTCTTTCGACTGGAGTGAAACAGGAGAAGTTCTGTTTTCGAACCGTTGAGTTTAAGATAACGCTTCGTCATCCAGTTTTCTATCAAAGAGAGGCATGTCTCTGGACTGAGATGATGATCCTTTTTTGTTGCAGATGCGAAAATACAGTTGCGTGTCATCAGCATAAGAGTGGTAAAGTAACTCTTGGCTACTGATGATTTCAAAGAGAGGGCGAAGACAGATGTTGAAGAGCACCGGGGACAGAGGGGATCCTTGAGGGACTCCATATGACACTGTGCGTTTTTCAGAGATACAGCAGGAATTAAAAACATCTTTCCAAAGTAATGAAAAGCTCTCAGTTGATACTGAAACAACTCTAATGCCGCGTACACGCGGTCGGAAATTTCCAACAACAAATGTTCAATAATGAATATTCGCTGTTGCAACACTGATCCTCCTCCTCCCGGACAATCCGGAAGCAGGTCTGATACCTGTCACCTGATTGGCTGAAAGGACAGGTGATTCTATTGGGTGCCTAGGAAGAGGGGATGGGACGCACAGTGGAAGCAAGGAGGAGAAGAGTCGTTGACCGATGCCTGGATGCCAGTCCCCGCCAATGCCTGATCCCCACCGATGCCTGGATGCCCTCTCCCCGCCACCACTCCTTGGTTGCCCAATCCCTGCCACCGCTCCTTGAATGCCCGAACCCCGCCACTGCCACTCCAATGCCAGCTGCCTAGATGGGGTAAGTTCCGGTGGACCAACCAGCAGACACCGGGGGTGGGGTGTTTAAGCTGCCATGGGGGTGGGGGGGTTGGTTGTTTGCCAGCCCCCAATCAAAAAAACACCAGCCGCCACTAGAAAAGTGATGTAATTTGTTTTTTTAAATTCCTAATGAAAAAAGAGTTTTTGAAGAACCCTCGTATTTGGTGGTGCAAGATTTCAAAGCCATGCCTAACAAAGGATATATTTTCACAAATGCTTGCGCCCCAAAATATATTAAGTTCGTCAATGAATGTTATTTGTTTTTGATTACTTATTGTTTTCAGAGAACACATATAAAAAAGAAAATCAATGGACTTACAACAGCCAGAGGGTGTCCTCCAGTCGTATATCTTAAGACCTTTGCCTAAACAGGTGGTTGAGTAGGCCTCTAGAGCTTGACATAGAATGCTTTGCGCTCCATCATTCATACAGACATCAAATAGGCAGGCATTGAAAAACTTCTTGGGGTCGACTTTCTTAGAGCACTCTCTGAAAGGACCATCCTTTTTAAACAGCATGCCGCAAGCCTTCTCACTGCCATACTGCATCTTCTTCTCCTCTTCACATACTGGACATTCACCGGGACAGTAATCAAAACAGAATGGATCTTGGTCATAAAGCTTCCACTCTGAAGCCCAGTCTATAATGGAGCTGATTATTGTTCCATTGGGTGCTTTTTGATCATCTTTTGGATCCTCGTTGAAGTTTCCACACAATCCAGACACAAGGTTATAATAGCTACTGGGAATAGTTACTGTACAGTACCAGTTCCAATCAAATGTCACAACGATTCCATTAGCTATTTTTATAACAGCGTTTAAACCACTTTGACTCACATTTAACTTCCCATCACTGAGACTAATCGGAAGATTTGTCTTTACACCATTGACCTGCATTGAGAAGACATAGTAAGTCAACAGTACAATAT
Source organism: Rana kukunoris (assembly GCA_029574335.1). NCBI lineage: Eukaryota > Metazoa > Chordata > Amphibia > Anura > Ranidae > Rana > Rana kukunoris. The sequence continues at coordinate 7,715,955 of CM056058.1, forward strand.
ACGCTTTGTCATAAATCAGCAACAACTAGACATGTGCACACTGAAATATTTTGTTACGGAATTTCGTTTTCGTCCAAAAAATAAATGTATTTAGTTACTCCCGAAATTTGTTTTCATTTATTTTGTTTTGTTAAAAAATGCATTTGTCTGAAAATCCGAATTAAGGTTGAATCTGTCATTGAAGGCGCCTTAGAAGATTTAAAGAAGCAGCTAAACTGTACGGCGCCGCAATCATACATTTCCGGTCGAATGTTCCACCTACAAGCTATAGTAGAATTCTAATGTATGACTCGTGTAGTGAAGTATGACCGCAGCAACCCCGATTTAAATCCAGGGGGAGCTGCGGTGGCTCAACGTGATTGGCACTGCGCTGACAAGCCGTTCACCTCTGCAGCCAAGGGTTCGGATCCCGGTCTCGGCTACATGTGAATTGAGTTTGGTGGTCTCAGCCCGGCTCCCGGTGGGTGTGCTATGCAAGGTACGCCTGTACTTAGTACGCCCCCCCCCCCCACAAAAACCACCACACTTGCACACACACGAAATTGGTTTAAAAAACACACGCACTTTGGCCATGCGGTCTCCTAAAGATAAAAAGAGAGGCGAAGGACCTACGGGGCTGGCTGTGTGGGCTAGACCCCCTCACTTCCTCATAGGTAGGATTTGAATCGGGGTTGCTGCGGTCATAATTCTGCCCCATTGGGGTCCCGTTGGGCCCCAGTTGGGCTCCCAAGAGGAACAGGTAGGGTGGGGTGAGTGGGAGAAGGATGGCGATTGCCTCTGGGGGAGGGTCTGCCAAAAAATAAATGTATTTAGTTATATGTGAATGTGATATGCTATACATATAACACAATATAAAAAATACATACACATATATATTAGTATTACAATAACTAGTAATACCGTATATACTTGAGTATGAGCCGACCCGAATATAAGTCGAGGCACTTAATTTTACCACAAAAAACTGGGAAAACGTATTTACTTGAGTATAAGCCTAGGGCAGTAACGGTGAACCTTGGCACCCCAGATGTTTTGGAACTACATTTCCCATGATGCTCTTGCACTCTGCAGTGTAGTTGAGCATCATGGGAAATGTAGTTCCAAAACATCTGGGGTGCCAAGGTTCGCCATCACTGGCCTAGGGTGTCCATCTGCATGCCTCACTGTGCCTCACTTTACCTCACTTTGTCCATGTCCATGCCTCACTGTGCCCATGCCTCACTGTGCCCATGCCTCACTGTGCCCATGTTCATGTCTTACTGTGTCAATGACTAGACTGATGTTTAACATGGGAGTCTATGGAAGGGATGCCCGGCTTTGAAAAATCGGTGCTCCTCAGCCGTAGGTCCCCCAGACAAAAAACGTTGCACACTTGTAGAGGAAGAGTGGGGCTATATGTGTGCTAAGTTTGGGGTCCATAGGACGGTACCAGATCCCCAAAGTCCGGGAGATCAGGTGCAAAAAGGTGACTCGAGTATAAGCCAAGGGGGGGCATTTTCAGCACAAAAAAATGTGCTGAAAAACTCAGCTTATACTCGAGTATATACGGTAATAATTATATCTATTAATTATTATCACTAGTCAACCAACATTAGAATTCTTCTATAGCCTATGGGTGGAGCATTTGACCATAAATGTCCGCTCGTGGCAATCAAATGTTTTTTAGCTGCTTCATCAAATCTTCATGTCTCTATAATGTCCAATCTTTTCTCTCTATGTCGAATATTCTTGGACTAATAGAGTTAGGGTTAGGCACATTCAAAAGCAGATTCAATAGACACCGATCGCTATTGTCATGTCGCCGTTATGTCAAATCTTTTATCTATATCGAACTGTTGTCGAAACTTAGTCCCCACATTTAGCCCAGGTTCACACTGGGTACGATTTAGTTCGATTTGAGATGCGATTTCACATGTGAAATCGCATCTCAAATCGGCGGCAATTGCCGGCAATGACACCATCCTAATCGGTGCGACGCCGCGTCTGCGGCGCTGCACCGATTTCAAAAAGTAGTTCCTGTACTACTTTTTGCGATTTCAGGACGCAATTTACATTGACATCTGTGCAGATGTCTCCTAAATCGCGCCGAAATCGGGACTGCCAGAGGGAGTGAAATCACGCAAAATCAGCTGAAATCGCGCGATTTCACTCCCGCAGCCCAGTGTGAACCAGGGCTTATACGACTTGTCTCACGATTTTGTACTGCAAAATCGTATGACAAGTCATTCTCCATGATTTTCAATGAACACCATTCATACTGGCACGACTTTAAGTAGTGCGGACTTCAAAGTAGTCACTGCACTACTTTGGTCCGATTTTGATGCCACTTACACAGGCATTCATTGAAATCACGGCCGCAAATCGCGGCAAAATCGCGGTAAAATCGCGGCAAAATCGTGGTAAAATCGCGCGACTTTGAAGTCGTACAAGTGTGAAAGAGACCTAAACGAAAATAAAGTATTTTTTTACGCCGGATCTTTCGGATTTCGGATTCTGCGCGTTCGTTTGTTGAAACAAATGCAAAAATCCCTGAAATTCGGATGAAAATGCATTCCGACAAAAACGAATGTCTAGCAACAACTATATTAACAATACAATATATGAATGTATACCAAAGTACTATTCAGGGATAATATCAAACTCCTGTGAACATTTTTGGGAGGTTAAGGGCGGGTTTACACTTCAAAATCTTAAAGTCTGAAGAACAATAAACTGGCCCTTTTTTTGGAAAAGTTTGGAGACCCCTGTCTTAGAAAATACAAATAAACCAATAAAAATCTCCTAAATAACTGTTCCGGTCATGAAGCAGGTCACCCTAACTTATATGAATTAAACACAGAGGAAAAAAAAAAAATCTAAATCACATACCTGAATTGTGGGGAAATCACCAAGTTGGACAAAAATCTCCATCCCATAGATTTTTAATTTCATTGATTTGACAAAAGAAGCCGCTTGGTTCCCTCTGTTGTTATTTTTGATGGAAACCTCAAATGGCTCCAGAGAAGAGCCGCTGGATCCGATATACTGAGCCAAAATATAGGTACAGGTGCCCTGGAAGTCAAATTCATTGCCGTCAAAACTACGCAAATGGGGGTCACCCCAGGCCCAGCACAGGCCCGTGTAATTTGGCACGCAAACCGCTTTGTCGTCTTGAACTTGGCAGGTCTCTTTCTGGCGGCAGGTCGTGAATTTGCATGGATCTGCAAAACCATAAAACAAAAGGGTTTTAAGAACAAGTGCAATGAATCAGAGAGTGAAGAATGAGGGCAGCTGTAGAAAGACCAGAAAGACGATTAACTCTAATGGATAATGGAGGTGCAATTCCTGCATCCTGTATGCTCTTTTTGAGCTGTATGCCTGGGGACCCTGTATATGCCAGGTTAGAGTGACTGATTCATACTGTTGGGACATACAGTGTAAGGAGATGCTAATGCCATCCCCTCCAGCCATCTGTCTCTTCTCTGTGCTAATTGACCCTGCTAGTGTGTGAAGATGTCCTGTGTTTACACTTATGATAATGTGTATTGTATAGCAGGTGAGCGAGGAGATGTGACGTCAACCCTGAAAGGTCATATCTATGAGTTGTCTGGGTAAATGATTAGTTAATCAGCTCATGCTAATTTATGTTCTGGTTACCTCCTCTTTAAACTATATATAAGGTTGTATTCTTGGTTCTATTAAACACTCCGGGCCAGATTCTCAAAGCACTTGCTCCGTAATTTGCTCCGTAATTTGCGGCGGCGTAGTGTAAATGGCCCGGTGTAAGGCCGCGTAATTCAAAGGGGGCAGTTTGTATTTAAATTAAGCTCGCCCCGCGCTGATCGAATTGCGCATGCGCCGGCCGTTATAATAGCCCAGTGCGCATGCTCCAACTCACGTCGGAAAACGACGTAAACGACGGAAAAAGACAACGCTGTCCTGAGGCCATACTTAACATGGCATACGACGAACCTTCGAAAACTTACCCCTCATATAGCAGGGGTAATTTTACGCTTACGGAAACAACGTAAACAACGACGAGGCGGCGCAAAAACTTCGGGAATAGGCGTATCAGGCTCATTTGCATAGTCAAATGAGAAATCGACGTAAACGCCACTTAGCGGCCGGCGTAACATTACATTTAGGATTCCGACGGTGTAAGATTATTACGCCAGTTAGATCTTAGCGTAAATCTGGCGTATCATGTTTTCTGGATAGAAAACAATGATACGCCGGCGGGAAATTCGAATTACGCCAGTGTGTCTGTAGATACACCGGAGTAATTCTTTTGAGAATCTGGCCCTCCATGTTCAGCAGACAAACAAGTCTTGTCTCGTTGTGTGCTTGTGAGCAGCTGGAATATGTGATATCCATATCCAGACTGATAGTGGTATATGAGGGAAGCACTCAAGCGGAGTGTGGGACGTTCCATTACAGATGCCATGTTGGTACTCACTAATCCCCTCAGTTGACCTCATTCGTCTGTCAGTGTTTTCCACCATTTGGAGTCCACAGAGAAATATAAGAACCCAACGTCTGATTAGTCTTGACAGCCATCCACCCAAATTTGACATACTACTTTTGCGTGAAGGTAGACATTATCATACTTACTTGTGCTGACACAAGACCTCACTCCATCCAGAAGCTGACATTTCTCATCATCAGCACAGGTCCTATTAAAGCAGATAACTTGTCCGGATGGCTTACAAGTGCATTCCTGGGTGCAGTTGTCAATAAGTATGGATTCATTGGACTGTGGAGACAATAAGGAAAAAAAAAAACATTTTTTGAATCAAGTTTTACCATGAGAAAGACCTACTTTAGGCAAAAGTGACTTTGTGATGGGAAAAGTATGGGGCTTCTATTTCTAAACTGTCTTTGAGAATGTTACTTGTGACAGACCGCTTGGCACGCCTCGTGGGTGTTTCCATCAATATACAGCTCTCTCCAGTCTGGAACCAGGAACCAGGTATTATAGTAAAATATTGCACCCAAGATCTGGACGACACTAGGTTAGGTGCAATATTCAGCTATAATAATAGTAGTCAGTGGATCTCACCGACTTCTTTGTCTGTTGTGTAGACTCATCCCCTTCATCCCGGAAGGAGACACAGCAGCAGTAGATGGAACAATCATCAATTCCTGACTCGACTTCACAAACTCCTTCTACCTAGGACTTCCCAAATACCAAATTTTACGTCTACAAGTTGTCCAGAACACTACAGCCAGACTGGTAACTTGAAACAAAAACTGGGAATCAATCACCCCGTCCCTGAGGACCCTCCATTGGCTAGCCGTGAAGGATCAGGTTACATTTAAGACCCTCTGGCTCACTCACAAATGTACACAAGGAAAAGCCCTACAAAACCTCTGTGAAAAAAATTAAGCACTACACTCCAAGTCGCCCCCTCTGGTCAACTAACCAGAACCTCCTTCACAAATCAAAAGGCGAACGAAAATTTGCAGTACAAGTTCCCCCGGCTATGGAACACTCTACCCGCGGACATCAGCTTGGAAGAAAACCATCTGGCCTTCAGGAAGAAGCTTAAGACCCATCTCTTCTAAAGACACAGGCAGACACTGGCTGCAAAAGCACCTTGAGGCGATTTAGTTTTTAGCGCTATACAAGTTACTCATTAATTCAATACCTGGTTCCTGATTCCAGATTTGAGGAAGCTGTATATTAATGGTGCCAAGCAGTCCATCACATCTGGTTGTCAGTGGTGGGGATCTGCTTCCTCCCTATGGGCAGTCCAAACTACCACCAGGATCCAGTGTCATGTGATATTAAAGGAGTGTTCCAGGAGCTGGTCGCCATGGAAGCGGAGTTCCAGTGGTAAATGCCAAAGATGCTGGCCCAGTACGGAAAGCCTGGTTCTGCCCAGGATGTGCTGGAATTGAGAGATGTGATTCACCACAAGCTCTAGATGGAGGCTCTCAAAGTGGAGCAAGATCACTCCAAGGGTCCCCCAGGCACACACCTCCCAAAAATAGAGCCTTCTAAAAAGCCAGGGCCTTCAGTCAGTAGGCAAGTGTCAGGTCACCTGTGGCCAGATGACAGATAGACCCCATTGAAGTCCGGAGTGCACCACAAGGTAGTAAACCCTATGGCAGATTGCTGCGGATGGAACACAGAGTGGATATGGAAGGCAGGTCCACTGGAAGACAAACAGGGATCCCACAGGAAGCTTGAGCACAAGATTCCCCATGGGGCGTAGTCTAAGATTCAGCAGGTATTCACCAGAGCCTCTAGTGGTGAGGATGGCATTAGCTGCAACTGAATCCAGGTCGTGGCACCCAGAGTCCCCCAGCTCATGCTCTATAGGGTATAGAGGAGAGAGGGGAAGCAGACACTCAGGATACAAGAGACAGGCCAAGGGTCAGGGTCACAAGCAAACAGGAATAGTCCGAGACAAGCCAAGATCGGTACACAGAGATAAACATAGCACACGGCAAGCAGGAACACATTGCTTAACAAACAACTTGGTTAAGCAAGGCAGACCTGCAGTGCACTGGTTAATATAGAGTTCCTGACATGGCCTGGGGTGGAGCCATACAGGGAGGAAAAAAATCCAATAGGAAATTCCGATCATCTGTAGCAATTCTGACGCTCAAAATTCCGGCGCATGCTCTGAAACAATTCAAAGCATGCTCGGAAGCATTGAACTTCATTTTCTCAGCTCGTTGTAGTGTTGTACATCACCGTGTTCTTGACGGTCAAAAGTGGAACTTTTGTGTAACTGTGTGTATGCAAGCAAAGCTTGAGCGGAATCCACGTTTTTTTCCGACGGAAAATCCGATTGTGTGTACGTGGCATTAGGGTCTTTTCACATGGGCGTACTCTGGAAGTGGATCCACCTGCTCAGCGGGTGAATCTATCCGCTGATCCCCACTGAGCAGGCAGATGACAGAAACAGCCTTTATGAGCGATTGGCTGTAAATGTACATCAGACTGTTATCTGACTTGATCTGCCAGATGGATGGGATCGACCGATTGAGTCCACCTGTCAGTTTTTCAAGGACCCGATCGGACCATCTATTGCCCTCTATGGAGCAACGGGTGTCAGCGGGTGTCAATGGACACATGTCCGTTGGCACCCGCCGCTCCAAAGAGGGCAAATGAATGGTCCGGTCAGGTGGATTTGATCGGTCATTTTAGTTCTATAAGTAAAAATATTAGTTTCCATAATTATATGAAGAATCAAGGTAACAATTGCTAATCCATTACTGCATTTGAGTGAGTTTTCTACACCCTATTTTTTTTGGAGACGTTATTGGATCAGCATTAGGTTATTGTACAACTTCCTGTTCTCACCTTGAGATATCTTCCATTGTGAATGCAGCCACATTTGTCAAGGGTAACACAATTTTCCCCATCAAAGACGTAGCCAGAATCACACTCACATCCCTCGAAACATGTTTGATTGCAAGAGCTGCGTTCCAGAATTCCATGGCAGGTGAATTTACAGGATTGGGTACAAGAGCTGTAGTGGCTGTTGGGTGAACAGGTAAGTGCTGCAGGGCAATAAACAAAGTTATTCCAGACGCAAAGGTGAAGAAAATGACTGGCTTATTCAAATATTGCTAAAGTCGAAATCACTGTAGCATATGTGTACATTTTGAGTAACACTAGAATCATTTCCTGAAATCTACTTACCGTATTTATTGGCTTTCAACACACACTTTTTCCCCCTGAAAATAGGGGGCAAATCACAGGAGCGTGTTATACGCCGATCTTGTACTTCGGAGGAGAAGGAGGGTCATGAGCGCCGCCGGAATCACCGAGCCGTCATTTCCTGTTTACTCGGCTCTGACATCACACACACATTCACGCCTCCGCCACCAGCATTGGACCAGTGTTCTGTCAATCACAGGAGCTGGTCAAATGCCGATGGCGGAGGTGGGACTGTGTATGTGACTGCTAACTGGGAGCTGGGTAAACAGGAGATGACGACTCTGTGATTTCATGCACTGCATGAGAGATGGTGAGGCTGCAGATGGGCAAAATTGCTCAAACAGTACTATTTAAAATGATACTATAGGTTCAATAATAAAAGAAAAATAGCAAACATGTCATACTTACCTTCACTGTGCAGCTCGTTTTGCACAGAGTGGCCCCAAATGTCGTTTTTCTTGGGTCCCTCTCTGGGCAAAGATCCAGGGCTCAGGAAAGTAAAATGGGGGACTTTAACTGTCATGCCGCGTACACAGGGCAGAGAACCTCGACGGGCAGAACACATCGTTCCGCCCGTCGAGGTTCTCTGCCGGGCGTCAGAATCTGCGACCCGCCCGTCGGAAATGGCAACCAGCCATTCATCCCGACGGGCCGTTGAGCAAATGGAGAACCTGCTCTCTATTTGCTCGACGGGTTTCCCGATGGGCGGGGCTCGCAGAGAGCATACACACGGCCGAGGTTCTCGCTGGAATGCAGCTCCCAGCGAGGTTCTCGCTGGTTTCTGGCGAGAACCTCGGCTGTGTGTACGGGGCCTCAGATGTTTTTTCACCATAGGATGCATTAAGTTGAAAAAACATGGGGTTTACAACCCATTTAAAGGCAAGCTAAAACCAACACAATGCAAGATATATCAAATTCAAAATACGAACAACTACTTACAAAGCCATCCACAACTACATCACTAGCATGATCTATAAATACCAACCTACTTGTTCTCTTTGTTCCTCTCAAGATCTCTTGCTCTCTAGCTCCCCCGTTAACCTCCTCCCATGCTAACCTCCAGGACTTTTCCAGAGCCTCTCCAATCCTATAGAGCGCCTTATGCCGCACACACGATCGGTCCATCCGATGAGAATGGTCTGATGGACCATTTTCATTGGTTAACCGATAAAGCTGACTGATGGTCTGTGGTGCCTTTACACCATCAGTTAAAAAAAACACTGCGTCAGAACGCGGTGACATAAAAGTTAGGTATCCATCGGTTAAATTTAAAACAATTTCCCTTTTTTTAACCGATGGTTAAATAAGTGATGGCGCCCACACACGATTGGTTTGGATCGATGAAAACGGTCCATCAGACAGTTCTTATCGGTTTAACCGATTGTGTGTATGCGGCATTACCCCAATCTGTCCGATTATCTCCTACTCTATTAGCTTTTAGACAATCCCTACAAACCCTCCTCTTAAGAGAAGCCTACCTTACCCACACCTAACAACTGTATTCCCTTTTTCTCCTTCGGCTCATCCCCTACAGTTATTAACTTGTGTTCTACTTGATCCTCTCTTCTAGATTGTAAGCTCTAATGACCAGGGCCCTCTGATTCCTCCTGTATTGATTTGTAATGCCACGTACACACAATTGGAATTTCCGACAACAAATGTTAGATGGGAGCTTGTTGTCGGAAATATCCGACCGTGAGACCGTGAGTAGGCTCCATCGAACATTTGCTGTCGGAATTTTGAGAACAAAAATTTGAGAACTGGTTCTCAAATTTTCCGACAACATTGTGTTGTACACAATTCCGCCGCACAAAAATCCACGCGTGCTCGGAATCAAGCAGAAGAGCCGCACTGCCTATTGAACTTCATTTTTCTCGGCTCGTCGTACGCCTTGTACGTCACCGCGGTCTTGACGTGCGGGATTTCCGAGAACATTTGTGTGACCGTGTGTATCTAAAGCCCCGTACACACGACAGGGAACCTCGACGGGCGGAACACATCGTTCCGCCCGTCGAGGTTCTCTGCCGGCCGTCAGAATCTGCGACCCGCCCTTTGGGAATGGCAACCAGCCATTCATCCCGACGGGCCGTCGAGCAAATAGAGAACCTGTTCTCTATTTGCTCGACGGGTTTCCCGACGGGCGGAGCGGGCAGACAGTTTTGTTGTCAGAATTTCCGATCGTCTGTACGCGGCATAGGTGTACTGTCTTCCCCCATGTTCTAAAGCACTGCGCAAACTGTTGGCACTATATAAACCCTGTATGATAATAATAATTTTGGAACAAAGAAATGGTTTGTAGGAGGAATCTATTTCAGGGCTTGGTAAATTTAATTTAAAAAAAACTCACGGCAGTTCGTTAGGTTCCTCCAAGCTTCAACTTTTCCTTCTTTCGCTTGACACAAAGCTGTGTAGGCCTGCAGGTTGGCACACAAGGCCTCCTGGCCACCACGTCCATTACAAATGTCGTAGACGCAGCTGTCGACATATGTAGCCGGTTGGACCAGGCGGTGACAGTCTTTGAATGGACCTTCAGGATCCGCAATCATTCCACACTTGGTGGGGGATTTGGCCATGGCGGAGCCAGACTCATCACACTTTGGACACTGATCGCCAGAGCATCCCTTGCAGTCATTTCCTTTTCTGGCTGCTACCCAGGACTCGCCGAACACTGTTACGTCACCGACGAGTTTGCCATTTGGAAGGTGGAACTCATCCTTAGAATCGTTGTTGAAATTTCCGCAGAGGCCTTCAGTGAAACCGGAGTAGGTGCTCGGTATCCAGATAGAAACAAAATACTGTTGATCAAACATGACTGTAAACATGTCTTTTGTCTGAACGAAGATGTTGTTGCCTTGTTGGTTTATCCAAAACTCCCTTCTTTGGGAGCGGACAGGGAGATTGTATCTCTCGCCGTTGATCTAAAAAATAAAAATAAAAAATTACATTGTTACAAAACGTGCAAAAGATTCTATAAATTCACACTTTTTAACCACTTAAGGACCGCCTAACATCGATATATGTCGGCAGAATGGCACGGCTGGGCTCAGGCATGTACAGGTACGTTGCCCTTTAAGTGCCCAGCCGTGGGTCGCGCGGTGGCGTGCTCGTTACCCGTTCTGAAGCTCCGTGACTGCGCCCCCAGGACCTGATCTCCGCTGCTGTCCCGCGTTCGGTCACAGGAGCTGAAGAACGGGGAGAGGTGAGTGTAAACAAACCTTCCCCGTTCCTCTCTGTGGCAGTGTCACTGATCGTCTGTTCCCTGTTATAGGGAATGATGATCAGTGATGTTACATGTCCAGCCCCGCCCCCCTACAGTAAGAATCACTCCCCAGGTCACACTTAACCCCTTAGCGCCCCGTAGTAGTTAACCCTTTCACTGCCAGTGTCATTTTCACAGTAATCAGTGCATTTTTATAGCACTTTTTGCTGTCAAAATGACAACGGTCCCATAAATGTGTCAAAAGTGTCCGATGTGTCCGCCATAATGTCGCAGTCACGAAAAAAAAATGGCTGATCGCCCCCATTACTAGTAAAAAAAAAATATTAATAAAAATGCCATAAAACTATCCCCTATTTTGTAAACGCGATAACTTTTGCGCAAACCAATCAATAAACGCTTATTGCGATTTTTTTTTTACCAAAAACATGTAGAAGAATACGTATCGGCCTAAACTGAGGAAAAAAATGTTTTTATATATATATTTGGGGGATATTTATTATAGCAAAAAGTAAAAAATATTGAATTTATTTCAAAATTGTCGCTCTATTTCTGTTTATAGGGAAAAAAATAAAAACCGCAGAGGTGATCAAATACCACCAAAAGAAATCTCTATTTGTGGGGAAAAAAATGACGCCAATTTTGTTTGGGAGCCACGTCGCACGACCGCGCAATTGTCAGTTGAAGCAACGCAGTGCCGAATCGCAAAAAGGGGCCAGGTCCTTTACCTGCATAGTGGTCCGGGTCTTAAATGGTTAAACGGTTCCCGACCGACATTTACTGTGGCAGAATGGCTCTCCAGGGCGAAATCCCATATATAGAGTAGAACCTCGGATTATGTTCCAAGGAGAGTTTTCTCTTTGAAGTCAATGGAAACTAAAATAATTTACCAGTAATGGTAATGATGCGGGAGGGATTGGACACAGCGGGAGCCAATCAGCTGTTCCGGCAAACCAGATGTTTGCCAGCACCCGGTGTTCTCTCCCGACAGAGTCAGAACGGCGGCCTGCCTATGTAAACAAGAGGAAGATGGAGATCTTGTGTTTCTGCTAAGCAGGAACACAGATCTCATGCTTCCCCCAGGCAAAGCATCCCCCACACAGTTATCAATAACTCCCTAGGAGCACATTGAACCCTTTGATCGCCCCTGATGTTAACCCCTTCCCTGCCAGTGTCATTAGTACAGCGACAGTGTGTTTTTGTTTTAGCACTGATCACTGTGTTAGTGTCACTGGTCCACAAAAACAGTCACTTAGTGTCAGATGTGTCCGCCGCAATGTCAAAGTCCCGCTAAAAATTGCTGATCGCCGCTATTACTAGTAAAAAAATAAATATTCAGGGCTTAATCTCAGAGGCAGATGGCCACCGATACAGCTTGATATTATTGAACTGTTTATTCCAAACCTCATATAGCTAAGGCAGGGAGCAAGATTTTCTCTGCATATCCATTGGCCACACATATTCCCTACAGTAATTGAAATACAGTCATCTTATATGAGTTTATTTACACATGGTCACATTATTCTAAGCCAGGTCAGAATAAGTAAAACAAGAACATGTTCTGTATAATAAAGGTGAGCCTAGAAGAAGGGTGCTGATTTGGTTGTTGAAGACCATGGGCCTACAGGTTTCATGATGGAAATCTGGTTGAAGGTACACACAACATTGTGCTTAATGATAATCTTCTTCAGGAAAACTATCTTTCCACATCTAAACATTCTAATGGAAATAAATCTGAAGTACCACCTTACTGTATGTGCAGGATTCCAAAATTTGGTTAGGTTTAGTCCAGGGGCGTCAACTCAATTTAATTGTGGGCCACATCTAGGGTGACCACGTGTCCCGCATTCTGCAGGTCTGTCCTAGGCACCTTTACTCTGGGACGATACAGTGTCCCGGAATGAAACTCACACAGGTCCCAGCATGAACCCCTCAGAGCTTAAGATGTGACACCCCCCAACTAGTGACAAGCTACAGGTCCCAGCATGAACTCCTCAGAGCTAAAGATGTGACCCCCCCCACCCCGCCCCCAAATAGTAAAGAGCTAGATCCCAGCATAGATCTGTGAAATCTATGGGATCACACTCTAGATCACACAGGTTCATGCTGGGAGTTTCAAATTTTGGGAGGGGGGGGGGTCACATCTTTAGATATCATCGGTTGATGCTGGAATTGGTAGTCCTTTACTTTTGGGGGGGTGTGACCTCCCCAAACTTAAGGACTACAGGTCCCAACATGAACCCCCCCCCCCAGAGCTGAATATGTGAAACCCCCTTCCCCCCAAGTAGTGAAGAACTGCAGGTCCCAGCATAAACCTGTGAAATCTATGGGATCACACCCTTAGATCTCAGGGGTTTCATGCTGGGTGTTGTAGTCCTTCAAATTGGGGGGGTCACATCTTTAGATATTAGGAGTTCATGCTGGGACTTGTAGTCCTTCACTTTTGGGGGGAATGTGACCGACCAAAAGTGAAGGACTACACCATGAACCCCTCAGAGCTGAAGATGTTAACCCCCCCCCCCCATAGTGAAGAACTACAGGTCCCAGGATGAACCAGTGAAAACTATGGGGGGTCACATTTTTTTTTAATAAAAAGTTATCTTTTTTTAGAAGGGGGGGGGGGTTGAATGGTAGTTTGGAAATCTGGTCACCCTAGCCACATCAGCATTATGACTGCCCTCAAAAGGGCCGGTTGTATCTGTAAGATTAGGTGTCCAGGGCATCCCCTCCCCTTACATTAGATGCCAAGAGCCCCCCACCATCAGAAGTTGAGCCCCCTCACTCTCTCTTACATCACAGTGCACCCCTGTTTCCTCATGCTGCTGCTGAGAAGAAGCTGGATGCATTGCTTGAAAGCAGAAAGTAAGGGTTTGGAGTAGGATCAGAGGAGGGCTGGAGCTCTTCTGCAGCTGCAGGAGAGGTGCAAACAGGGCCGGGACAAGGGGTGGGCAGGAGGGACCGCTGCCCTGGGCACTGTGCTATCATGTGAGGTGGGGGAGCATCACATGGAGATTGGGGGAGGGGATGTGTTCAGAAGGGGAACCTTGGGGGCAAAGGTGTGCTAGGAGTGGTGATTTGGGGGGGTTGTGTTGTGGGGATGGAGAACAGGATTTGTGCTAGGAGGGGGTATCTGGGGGGTTTGTGTTATAAAGGGGTAGAGGTGAATGGGAAATATATTTTTGGAGTGGGGGAGAGACTTGCTCTAGTATCGATGAGGGGTAGTTGTGCTAGGAGGGGAATATTGTGGGAGGGATTTGTGCTAGGATGGGGGATTGGGGAGGGGACTTGGTGCTGGATGGGGGTGCATGCAGATTAGTGCTTGTTTTTTTTTGGGGGGGGGGTGCAATTTGGCATGTTCGCCCTGGGCTCGATAACCTTGTCCCGACACTGGGTGCGAGGGCCACATGAAATGACCTGGAGGGCCGGATTCGGCTTGCGGACCTTGCGTTTGACACCTGTGGTTTAGTCTAATAAGCAGGAAAAGATACATGCCCTGTAACGTCTTTTCAATATGGCGAGCAATGTGTATGGCATCTCCTAGTTGCAGGTGTGGTTTAATTAAAATAAATTCATTTAAAATTGAGCCAATGTACTCACCAATGAGCTCCAAGTTCTTCCTCTTTGCAAGCGAATGACGTAACTTCCAACTCTCACTGTGACCGATTTGGTGACTGCCACATTGCCATATGGTTCGTTGTCCACGATGACTTCAAAGTCAACATTATCTTTCTTCAACCTCAAAAGTATGTAGGAGCAGGTGCCCTGGAATGAATAATAAAGCTTATCTGGAGTGATGTAGTGTGGATCTCCCCAAGCTACACACTGTCCAAATTCCTTTGGATGGCATCCCAGGACTCCGTCCACCACTTTACACTCCGTGTTGGCTCCACAGGGGCTGTCCTGGCAAGTGGTTATACCATTGGCACCGCATGTACACTTCCTTTGGCAAAGACGGTCTGCGTAGAACTCTTGCCCTGCTTTGTAGTAGGTGTTCCCAAAGACACAGCCGCATTTTGACATTGACACACAGTCCCCACCACTGCGAAGGAAGCCGCTGTCACAGTAGCATCCTTCAGTATAAGACGGCACACAAGATGTTGGAGCAGTCAGACCAAAGCAGGTGGCAGGACAACCATTTCCGAGGAGCTCATAGTGACTGTTTGAAGGGCAGGTCATTTCTGAGAATACAAAAGGGTGGGAAGTAAGTTAAAGATTATCTTTAATTAGTCAAATACAGACATGTGTATGCAACACATAGCATTTTATGTTCTTGTAGAACTTTGTAGATTTTTCCTGAACATAGTGGGTGGAGGGACAGAGGCTGCAGCCTGAATATTTATGGAGTTTTCACAATTCCCCTTTAGGAGGCAGAGCCCAGAAGGTGAGGGGACAGCTCATAAATACTCAGAAGTCTGGCAGTCTGAGAGCAGAGTCCAGGGTTCAGTCATCTGAAGGTGACCCCTGTGCTATGGGCTCTGCCTCTGGGACATAAGACAGAGAGAGAGAGAGAGAGAGAGAGCAATCCGAGAGAGCGAGAGAGAGAGAACAATCCAAGAGAGCGAGAGAGAGAAAATAAGCTTGAGGATATCACCCACCCAGTGTCCCAGCTAGGCCTAGCTGCAGACTTCAAGCCACACCAGAAGCAGCCTGTTCAGCAAGAAGCCAGTGTAGCAGCTTTCTGGATGCTAGAAGATACTTAAAGTGACACTAAAGGTTAGTTTAAAAAAAAATAATAAACATATCATACTTATCTCCACTGTACACCTCATTTTGCACAGAGTGGCCCAGAACATCCTCTTCTGGGGTCCCTCGGCGGCTCTCGTGTTTCCTCCCTGCATTGGATGACCCCCTAGGAGAAGTGCTCTCCCTAGGGGGTTACCTTGCAGGCGCACTCCTGAGTCATTCATTTGGCGTCCATAGACGCTGAGTGTATGACTCGGCCCCGCCCCCAGGTGCCCGCGTCATTGGATTTGATTGACAGCATCGGGAGCCAATGGCTGTGCTGCTATCAATCTATTCAATCAAAGCCGGGAGTCCATGGAGAAGAGGATAGCAGGGACACGTGGGGGGTGCTGGAGAGCCTTAGAAAAGGCCAGAAAGGCAGAAGGACAAACCTCTGCAAACCTTGGCAAACCTCGGAAAGACTCAGTTCCTGAGGTTTGCCAAGGTCAACTGAGCTGTCCTCTGGCCTTTTTGTGCATTTCTGAATGGCGCCAATTAGCTGCTTGGCTCTGGTAGCCCCCAAGCTCAGGCCAAACGCGGTATTGCACACTGCTTTGGCCTGAATCCTGCTCGTGTTGAGAGACAACACTCACAAACCGAGTTAGGATTTATTAAAATACGGTGCTCGTATTGCGAAACACTTGTTAACCGCGTTACTCGCAATCCAAGGTTCCATTGTATTAGCATAGTCCACAATGTTTTTCCGAAGCTGCAGGAAAACTGTTCTTGATATAGCACACAACACACTAGAAAACAATAGCTAGATACTTTCACAGGTAGAAAGACCAAGTTCAAGGATCTACTAGATTGATTCATACTTTACCAGTGACTGGTGGCCATTGGGCAGTTTGAGTGGTAAGCGGGTTCCTTTTTTTTTTACTAATTTCCTTCTCAAAACTGGAAAAACATCAGTGTTCTTATTTCTACTAAGTGACTTACCACAGAAAGATGGTGTTCTCCAATCCTTAATTGTGGATCCATTTCTTTGACACTTAAAAACATAGGAAGCCATGATGTCACAGATAACCGACTGGAGACCTTTGTATTCGCATGCATCAAACACGCAGTCATCAAAGAAAGATTTTGGGTCAACGGAGGAATGACATTGCCCAAATGGTCCATCAGACTTTATGAGAAGGCCACAGTAACGGTTGCTCTTGTAGACCTCCCTTTGTCCATCTTTGCACTGTGAACAGTCAGCACATTCATCGTTACACCCAGCAAACTCTCCGACTTTCCAGTGGTCTCCAAATTCCTTTGTATTTTTGGCAGTTACCCCGTCTCTTTTGACAAAGTCATCAGATGGATTTCCATTGTTGTTGCCACAAAGACCATTAACAGCGCCTGTGTAGGTGCTCGGTAAGGTCACCTGTACATAATTCCAACTACCATAACTTAAACCCATGCCAAAACGTGTTTGCAAGTTAGTAAGAGACCCTGAGTAGTAGGCTCTGGTTCCTGTCGGGTCATGAAAGTAGGGCAAGTCCTTCAATATGCCATCAACCTAAGAAAATGTTCATATAAACACAAGTTATAGCTTGTTAAACCTTAAATAGGAATGTTTAGTACAAAGGAGAAAAGCAGATAAACAGGATTATTTTTTTAAACAATATTCTAAATTAAGTTAACCACTTAAGGACCGCCGCACGACTACATACGCCCTTAAGTTGAAGAGGGATATCTCGATAATGGCAGCAGCTGCTGCCACAACCGAGGTATTCATCTCTTCAGGCCGCGGTCCTGTAAACCATAATGGTGGTCTCTGTGGCAGATTCACCGCAAGATCAGAGATCGGGAGAGGGCCTAAAGCTACACCTCGTGGCTGTAAAAGGTACCTATAGTCACGCCGCTCTACCACGCTCTCCGCCGCTTACCGGAGCTGTCGGTAGCTGTGGAGGCGATCAGGTCCTATCAGTGGCTTCTCATGGATACGAGTGAGGGCAAAATGACCCCCATCTATCTCCATACCATAGCAGGGCAGTAACAACGTCAAAACATCACTTCTGCCCATACGCCTTAGGCCGCGTACACACGATCGAATTTGTCCGCTCAAACTGGTCCGACAGACCAGTTCAGTGGACAAATCCGATCGTGTGTATGGGATAGCGGACATGTCTGACCGGCGGACACATTTTAAAACATGCTTTAAAATTTGTCCGCTCAAGACATGTCCGTCGGATATGTCCGCTGGTCAGTACACTCACCAGCGGACATATCTTCCTGCACATGCGTCGAATGGATTCGACGCATGCGCGGAAGTATTTTTCTTCCTGGTGCGGTGACCTGGCGGCGTCAACATCACCGCCACGTCACCGCGCTGTCTGCCGGCTGGGATTTTGATCCGATGGTGTGTACACGCCATCGGACCAAAATCCGATGAGACATGTCCGCTCCAAACTGTCCGTCGGACAAGTTTGAGCGCACATATCTCATCGTGTGTACGCGGCCTTAAAGGGCCATTTTATTTTTGTCATTTTTTCGAATGACTATTTTTTTTATTGCATTTTTGTCTAAATATGAGATCTGAAGTCTTTTGGACCCCAGATTTCATATTTAAAAGGACCTGTCATGCTTTTTTTCTTTCGCAAGGGATGTGACCAAAGTGACCAAAATAAAAAAATGTGTTCAAACCACACATGTGAGGTATCGCCACGATCATTGGAGCGCGAGTAATAATTCTAGCCCTAGACCTCCTCTTTAACTCAAAACATGCAACCTGTAGAATTTTTTTAATGTAAAAGTTTGACGCCATTCCACGGGCAGGCACAATTTTGAAGCGTGACATGTTGGGTATAAATTTACTCTGTGTAACATTATCTTGCACAGTATAAAAAAAATTGGGCTAACTTTACTGTTGTCTCATAAAAAAGTGTTTTTTTTTCACCAAAAAAGACTGCTACGCAAATACGTTGTGACCCTATAGTATTGCAATGACCGCCATTTTATTTTCTAGGGTGTTAGAAAAAAAATGTATAATGTTTGGGGGTTCTAAATAATTTTCTAGCACGTGTAAACAAGTCTGAAAAACAGGCTCGGTCCTTAAGTGGTTAAGAAAATAACAGTAATTCTTATAACACATGCAGCAAAATTTCTGTCAAATTTCTGAACCATTTAGACCACATTTCCCAAACACTAACTATACACTAACTATACACATAGAGACCATGGGGGTTATTTACTAAAACTGGAGAATGCTAAATCTGGTGCAACTGCATAGAAACCAATCAGCTTCCAGGTTTTATTGGCAAAGCTTAATTCAACAAGCTGAGGTTAGAAGCCGATTGGCTACCATGCACAGCTGCACCAGATTCTGAGTGCTCCAGTTTTCATAAATATCCCCCCATGTCTGGTAATAAGTTTAGATTTTAGTTCTTGCTAATGGGCATTGAGTAGTGTCTAATGTTGGGTTCTGGGTGTCATTGTTATTTAAAAAAAATATATCTTTATGGCAATGGATTTGCTATGAATGTTATTGTTACATGTTCACTTGTTAGCATGGCCTAGAAAAAATAAAAATAGTTTTGCAATTTGAGGTGCCCCAAAATATTTTTTTTGACTTCAAAACCATTGGCGTGGAGCTTTTACTTCCTCTACTCTTCCTTGATTTCATCAGAAGTGCCTCTTTAATACCATGTAATGTTTGAGAGCTAGCCAACCATTGTGGAGGTTCTACTTCCCCTACTCTTTCTTAATTTCATCGGAAGTGCCTCTTTAATACCATGTAATGTTTGAGAGCTACCCAACCATTGTGGAGGTTTTACTTCCCTCTACACTTCCTTGATTTCATCAGAAGTGGCCTTTTTAATACCATGTAATGTTTCAGAGCTACCCAACCATTGTGATGCTTCTTCTTCCCCTACACTTCCTTAATTTCATCGGAAGTGCCTCTTTAATACCATGTAATGTTTCAGAGCTACCCAACCATTGTGGAGGTTTTACTTCCCCTACTCTTCCTTGATTTCATCAGAAGTGCCTTTCCAATAGCATGTAATGTTTGAGAGCTACCCAACCATTGTGATGGTTCTTCTTCCCCTACTCTTCCTTGATTTCATCAGAAGTGCCTCTTTAATAATATGTTATGTTTGAGAGATACCCAACCGATTTTGAGATTCTACTTCCTCTACTCTTCCTTGATTTCATCGGAAGTGGTCTTGTTAATACCATGTAATGTTTGAGAGCTACACAACCATTGTGGAGGTTATTCTTCCCTACTCTTCCTTGATTTCTTTGGAAGTGTCTCTTTAATACCATGTAATGTTTGAGAGCTACCCAACCATTGTGGAGGTTCTACTTCCCCTACACTTCCTTGATTTCATCAGAAGTGCCTTTCCAATACCATGTAATGTTTGAGAGCTACCCAACCATTGTGATGGTTCTTCTTCCCCTACACTTCCTTGATTTCATCAGAAGTGCCTCTTTAATACCATGTTATGTTTGAGGGCTACCCAACTGATTTTGAGCTTCTACTTCCTCTACTCTTCCTTGATTTCGTCGGAAGAGGTCTCATTAATACCATGTAATGTTTGAGAGCTACACAACCATTGTGGAGGTTATTCTTCCCTACTTATCCTTGATTTCTTTGGAAGTGTTTTTTTAATAACATGTAATGTTTGAGAGCTACCCAACCAATTTTGAGGTTCTACTACACTTCATTGATTTCATTGGAAGTGCTGCTTTAATACCATGTAATGTTTGAGAGATACCCAACCCTTGTGGAGGTTCTACTTCCTCTACACTTCATTGATTTCATCGGAAGTGCTTCTTTGATACCATGTAATGTTTGAGAGATACCCAACCCTTGTGGAGGTTTTACTTTCCCTACACTTTCTAGATTTCATTGGAAGTGCGTCTTTAATATAATGTAATGTTTGAAGGCTACCAAATCCTTGTGGAGCTTCTACTTCCCCTACACTTCCTTGATTTTATGTGAAGTGCCTTTTTAATACCATATAAAGTTTGAGAGCTACCCAACCATTACACTCTACATAACAGATTTTATACTGCATGTTAATGCAAAACAGATTTTGCATCCAGTGCCTCCACCCTGCATTTTACAAAAAATTCAGAAAGGAGAGACACACCCAACGTTTTGAGAAACTGAAAGCATCCTGCTTTTCTCCACTAGCCATACTTAAGTGTTTACATCTATGAATAAAAACAATACCATGAATAGGTATTCCATACCATAATCCGTTGTGGGTGGTCTCTACTCATGGTCATGGTGTGGTTGTCCAGTTCCAAGGTTACACTTTTGGTGAAGGACACAGCTGCGTTACCACGCTTTTCATTTTCAACAGTGATGGAGAAGTGAGTCAAAGATGGATCGGTTACGTCCACTAACTGGTAGATGCAAGCGCCCATAAATGAAAATCTCTTTTTATCAAATGTTTCGTGATGAGGATCACCATGGGTTGTGCAGGTTGAAAATGCTTTGGGATGACATCCTCGTATTCCATTGACCACCGTGCAGGTCTCGGTTATTTTGCATTTGTTTGGTTGGCAAACCACCTTTCCGAGACTCGACTCGCACTGGCAAAGGGTGCTACATTTCTCATCATACCAGGACTGGTTAGGCTCATAATATCGCCCGTTGTGGGTGCAGCCACAGCTTGAAACAGGTACGCACTTATTCCCACTAAGGACCATTCCTTCATTGCACTCACAGGTCTCTACGCAGGATTTTGTGCATGTGGCTGGGGTGTTTTTGTCAGAGCAAGTAGCTGGGCAAGCATTCCCACAGGCATTGTAATGACTGTTTTCAATGTTACATACCATTGCTGAAAGAAAAAATTGAAAAAAAAAGCTTTATTCTAATAAACGCTGTTCAGAAAATCTAGAGCAGGGGTCCTCAAACTTTATAAACAGGGGGCCAGTTCACGATCATTCAGACTGTTGGGGGTCTGGACTATAGTTTGAAAAATATATAAAAAAATCCCCCCTCGCTATCACAGATACCTCTCCATCACAAAGCCCTCCATTATAGACTCCTTCATCACAGACTCCTCACCATCACAGATCCCCCATCACAGACTCCTCATCACAGACTCCTCCACATCACAGATCCCTCCATCACAGACTCCTCTATATGAAAGACCCCTATATCACAGATCCCTCCATCACAGACTCCTCTCCATGAAAGACCCCCCCATCACAGACCTCCTCTCCATGAAAGATCCCCCCTATATCACAGACCTCCTATCCATCACAGACCTCCTCTCCATCACAGACCTCCTCTCCATCACAGAACCCCCCCAATCACGGATTCCCCCCCATCACAGACTCCTCTTCATCACAGATCCCCCCCATCACAGACTCCTCTCCAACACAGATCCCCCCATCACAGACTCCTCTCCATCACAGATCCCCCCATCACAGACTCCTCTCCATGACAAACTCCTCTCCGCGACAGACTCCTCTCCACAACAGACACCTCTCCAGCGATATTACACAGTCCATTCCATAAGATTTCAGCACTTCCCCTCTGCAGCACTCCCCCCCTCCCCTACCTTATTCACATAAGACAGGAAGCAGGTCCGGACAAAGCGCAGGACTTTTCAAGTGAAAGGCAGATGATTGATTGCTGGGACCGCCCAGCTGCCTAGTAACCAATTACCCACTTCTTAACTCAAAAATGTCTGGCCTTTGTCTGGACCTGTCATGCATAGCGTCTTGTGTGGACAATGTAGCAGAGGGAAGGATAAGTGATATGATCTTATGAAAGGGGCAGTCCATGCTGTAGGCCGGGAAAATCACCTTGGTGGGCCGTATGCAGGCCCGTCGCTACAGGACAGGCAAAACAAACAATTGATTTGGGCCCCGAACTGGCTTGGGGCCCCGAACTGACCTGGGGCCCCCAACTTCCCCTTCCCAGGCTGTAGCGGCAGTCCTCTAGTTTGAGGACCCCTGCTCTAGAGAAAGTAACACTACAATAATTATAATAATGCCCCAGCAATAGAAAAATGAGCGTTACTTACGGCAATCGGTAGCTGTCCTCCAATCATAAACCTTAACACCTTCATTTAAGCATATCTTGACATAGGTGTCTAAAGCTTGACATAGAATTGTCTTTGCTCCATCGTTCATACAGACATCAAAGAGACAGGCATCAAAGAACTTTTCTGGGTTGACTTTTTTGATGCAGTCTCTGAATGGACCATCCTCTTTGAGAAGGGAGCCACACTGATCATTACCTCTATACTGAGCCTTATTCTCCTCATTACAGTTTGGACAGTGCCCAGGACAAACATCAAAACAGAATGGATCTTGATCATCTTCTTTCCATTCTCTTATCCAGTCTGTGATTGAAGACAGCGATGTCCCATTAGGACCTCTCAGGTCATCGTCTGGATCCTGATTGAAGTTGCCACACATTCCAGAAGTTTCATTGTAATAACTACTAGGAACTTGAACTGT
The DNA here is from genome assembly GCA_029574335.1 of Rana kukunoris. Classification (NCBI taxonomy): domain Eukaryota; kingdom Metazoa; phylum Chordata; class Amphibia; order Anura; family Ranidae; genus Rana; species Rana kukunoris. The sequence goes on from CM056058.1 coordinate 7,738,961, forward strand.
AGCTAACCAGTTCCAGTCATAGCTAACGGTTACTTTATTCTGAGCTTCGGCTATGGCTGTCAATCCACTCTGGTATAGTTTCAGTCTTCCATCAGCAAGAGTGAGTGGCAGATTGTTCAGTTCACCATTGACCTATGAAGAGAATATTCATTAAATGACTACGTCCGAAGAAGGAACAATGCATGCTTGGAAAACCCCAACACTCTTGTTCATACAATTTAACAAAAACAAATGCCTTTGCTTCCGGGAATTCGTGAGTGGTGATGACTTCAGCACGCCATCCGCCCTACTAGTTTCGTTAAAGATTGACGTTGTCCTGGAAGTACCGGCATTTGTTTTTGTTTGTACCGGACAGAATTTTTATTACTTAGTGCAAGGGAGATACTTTCTCTTCTTTTGACTGGGACACCTACGGATGATTAGACGTGAGAGGTGGGAGAGATTGTCTACAGAACCATCGGTTGCCGAACAGATTAAGCCTCATACACACGATTAGTCCATCCGATGAGAACGGTCCGATGAAGCTGACTGATGGTCTGAAGTGCCTACACACCATCGGTTAAATAACCAATTGTGTCAAAACGCGGTGACGTAAAACACAATGAAGTGCTGAAAAAAATGAAGTTCAGTGCTTCCAAGCATGCGTCGACTTGATTCTGAGCATGCGTGGATTTTTAACCGATGGTCGTGCGTACTAACGATCGGTTTTGACCTATCGGTTAGGCGTCTATCGTTTAAATTTTAAAGCAAGTTGGCTTTGTTTTAACCAAAGGTTAAGTAACTGATGGGGCCTACACACGATCGATTTTGACCGATGAAAACAGTCCATCAGACCGTTGTCCACTGGTTAACCTATCGTGTGTATGCGGCCTTACAGTCTAAAGGCCCTGGCAGGGTAATCAGCCACGGAGGTTAAAGACCTTTCTATAGGTCCAAAGCATCTCGTAAGCAGGCATTTTTCTTCGGTGGTAGTCGGCAGCACAGGAGACCAGGAATGCTTGGAGTGCATATATGGACTTGGACTAATGCCAAGTACACACGATCGTTTTTCGTCAAGAAAAAAAAACGACGTTTTCAGCATGTAGAAAAACAATGTTTTTTCCAACTTCATCATTAAAACGACATTGCCCACACACGGTAGTTTTAAAAAAAAATGCTCTAGCAAAGCGCGGTGACGTACAACACGTACGACGGCACAAAGGGGAAGTTTCATGCGGATGGCACCACCCTTTGGGCTGCTTTAGCTAATTTTGTGTTAGTAAAAGTCGATTCGCATAAAAGTTTGTAAAAGTCGATGTATATATACCGTGGGCGGTCCTTAAGTGGTTAAACTTTTCGAAGAAGAACTTTATATTATTGCACTTATCAGTTGAAATGTTCATGATTATCCTTCTTTAACCACTTTAGCCCCGGACCATATTGCTGTCCAAAGACCAGAGCACTTTTTGTGATTCGGCACTGCGTCGCTTTAACTGACAATTGCGCGGTCCCAAACAAAATTGGCGTCCTTTTTTTCCCACAAATAGAGCTTTCTTTTGGTGGTATTTGATCATCTCTGCGGTTTTTATTTTTTGCGCTATAAACAAAAATAGAGCGACTATTTTGAAAAAAATGCAATATTTTTTACATTTTGCTATAATAAATATCCCCAAAAAAGATTTAAAAAAACATTATTTTTCCTCAGTTTAGGCCGATACGTATTCTTCTACATATTTTTCGTAAAAAAAATAGCGTTTATTGATTGGTTTGCGCAAAATTTATAGCGTTTACAAAAAAGGGGGTAGTTTTAAGGTATTTTTATTAATATTTTTTTTTTACCAGTAATGGCGGCGATCAGCGTTTTTTTTCGGTACTGCGATATTATGGCGGACACATCGGACACTTTTGACACATTTTTGGGACCATTGGCATTTTTATAGCGAGCAATGCTATAAAAATGCATTGGATTACTATAAAAATGCCATTGGCAGTGAAGGGGTTAACACTAGGGGGCGGGGAAGGGGTTAAGTGTGTTCCTATTTGTGTTCTTACTGTGTGGGGGGGTGGACTCACTAGGGGGAATCATTGATCTTCCGTTCATACATTGTATGAACGGAAGATCAGCGTTTCCCCCGCTGACAGGAACGAGAGCTGTGTGTTTACACGCACAGCTCTCGTTCTCCGCTCTGTAACGAACGAGCGCGCGTGCCCGGCGGTGATCGCACCCGCCGGGCACGCGCGCGGGACTCGGGGGCGAGCGGGAGGCTTGCGCGCGGGCCGCCGGCGGCGCGCACACGCCCCCCTAGTGGCCGCGAAAGTCCCGACGTAGAGCTACGGGCTCTCGCGCAGGAGAGCCGACCTGCCGCCGTATAACTGCGGCGGCTGGTCGGCAAGTGGTTAAATGTTATGCGCAACTATGGGCCAGATTCAGGTAGAGTTACGCTGGAGTATTAGTGATTCGCCAGCATAACTTACACTTTGAGCCGGCTTATCTGTTTTCTGTAGTCAGAAAACAAGATACGCCGGGATTGAGTTCATATACGAGCGGCGTAATTGTATTTCGCTGTCGTATCGGAACTGCAATTTTAAAATGGGCGCTCGGGGCGTTCCCGCTGATTTACGCCAAGAATATGTAAATCAGCGAGAGACGGAAATTCACGGTCGTACGCGGGCCCGACGCAGTGACTTTCCGACGTTTCCGTAAGTTTGCGTAAAACGTCTGTGAATGGGGATTGACGTCATTGACGTTCACTGACAGAATTTGGAGCATGCGGAATGACAGTCGACGCATGCGCAGTACGTTCGCCACGGGATCGCGCCTAGTTTAAATAATACACGCCCCCTACCCGCCCAATTTGAATTCCGCTGGCTCATTTTCGCTACGCCGCCGCAATTTTAGGAGCAAGTGCTATGTGAATAACAGTACTTGCTCACAAAGTTTCGGCGGAGTAACGTAAATGACAAACGTTACTCCAAAATAAAGATTCGCCCATCTACCTGAATCTGGCCCTATGTTTTTTTTTTGCTAAAAAATTAATAGGCTTATATAGGAGGGGTTGAGAACACTTGACTTGCAAAGCTACCAACTCGTGATTAGGTGCTTCCAGAAAACCAAAAGATTTACCACAATTTTCATGCTAAATTTGACTAAAGAGTACCGTATTTGCCGGCGTATAAGATGACCTTTATGCTTAAAAATTTGGCTCAACAATCGGGGGTCGTCTTATACGCCGAATACAAACTGCGGGCGTCCATTTTTTAAAAGCCACGCCTCCTCTTCGTGCTGTTCCGTGATAGGCTCAGTGATCCGCCTATCACCAAAGTCATCTCGTCCTCAGCCTCAGACGAGGTTTCAGGCTCTGCTGGGAAACTGAGTGTTCCGCCTTCCACGGAACAGGACAAGGAGGCACGGCTTTTAAAAAATGGACGCCCGCCCACTCTGCCAGGCAAAAACGGAATGAAGATCGGCAAATTGAGGAGAGTCAATGGCATAGTGAGGCAATGGCACAGTTAGGCAATGGCACAGTTAGGCAATGGCACGGTTAGGCAATGGCACGGTGAGGCAATGGCACGGTGAGGCAATGGCACAGTTAGGCAATTGCACAGTTAGGCAATGGCACAGTGAGGCAATGGCACAGTGAGGCAATGGCACAGTGAGGGGTCGTCTTATACGGTGAGTATATCCCAAAACCAACATTTTAGCTGGAAAATTAGGGGGTCGTCTTACTGTATATGCCCAGTCGTCTTATACGCCGGCAAATACGGTACTTTACAACATTTCAGTATTTCTTTCTTTTAACAACTTAAAGATGAAGGGTTGGAAAAGCTTACTCGTATCTTATTAAAGTCTCCAATTTGCATGGTAATTCTGATATCATACATGACCATGTCCACCCTTCCGACATAAGAAACAGCCGGGGTTCCTCTGTTTTCATTCTTGATGGTAACCTTGAATGGCTCCAGAGTTTTATCATTGCCGGCGTACTGTGCTAAAACATAGGTGCAGGTGCCTTGGTCATCGTACTCCTTGCCATCAAACGTGAGGCAATGAGGGTCCCCCCACGCATAGCACAGACCATCGTAATCCGGCACACAAACTGCTTCCTCATTCTCAACTTTACAGCTCTCCTTGGCACGGCAGGATTTGTATTTGCACGGATCTAAAAATGAAAAATAATGTGAAATGTATATACAATTCCAAACATTTAGGGCCAGATTCTCAAAAGAGATACGACGGTGTATCTCCAGATACACCGTCGTATCTCTGTTTCTGAGCCCGGGTATCTATGCGACTGATACTTAAAATCAGTTACGCATAGATACGGCGCAGATCCGACTGGCGTAAGTCACTTACACCGTCGGATATTAAATGCAATAATACGCTGGCCGCTAGGTGACATATATGCAAATGAGCCTGATACGCCGATTCCCGAACGTTTTTGCGCCGCGTCGCCGTAATTTACGTCATTTCCGTAAGCGTAAGGTTACCCCTGCTATATGAGGGGTAACCTTGCGTAGGTCCGGCGTACGCCATGTTAAGTATGGACGTCGGGACAGCGTCCTGTTTTTCCATCGTTTATGTCGTTTACGTAACTCGTCTCGAATAGGGCTGTGCGTTAATTACGTTCACGTCAAAACCAATGTATTTGCGGCGTACTATGGAGCATGCGCACTGGGCTACTTTTACGGCCGGCGCATGTGTAGTTCGTTCGGCACGCTTAATTTAAATACAAGCCGGCCCTTTGAACTACACGGGGATACCCCAGGCCATTTACACTACGCCGCCGCAAATTACGGAGCAAGTGCTTGGAGAATACGACACTTGCTCCTGTAAATTGTGGCGGCGTAATGTAAATAGCTTACGCTACGCCGCTATCTACCAGAATCTGGCCCTTAGAGGTCTTTCTAAGGGCTCTTTCACACGGAGCGGTCAGTTTTTCGGTCCGCTCCGTGTGTCCGTCGGCTCAGCTGAGCTGTCGGGCAAACAAGGCGGTCCCCGCACACTATGCAGGGACCGCCCCGTCTCTCCTCCGCTATCCCCTATGGGGAATCGGATGGAAACGGACCGTCTGTCCGTTTGCATCCGATCCGTTCCACCGGACGGAAGAAAAATAGGACATTCTTCCGTCCGAAAAAACGGATGCGGATCTGGCGGACGTTAGCGGATGCATCATCCGCTAACGGATCCGCTTCCATAGGGGCCCATTACAAGTCCGTTAACGGACTTGTAATTAGCGGACCGTTCGTCCGCTAGTGTGAAAGGGCCCTTAAACAGAATTAAAAAAGGGTTAGTTTTGTTACAAATCAAAATTTGGCCAAAATTGAATTCATTGGGTGTGTATCACAATAGTAACAAATTTCAACAAAACACATTTTTAAAATTTGAAAATGCATTTGAATTTAAAAATGATTTTGAATTCAGATTCAAAAACAAATTTGAATATTGGAAATGGAAAAAAAAATTGCTAATATGTTAATTACATATTACTAATTACAGTTACTAATACAATAAGGTATAAAAGTGAAATAAGATGCCGATTCTTATTTGAATAGAATATAAAATAATACAATTAATAGAGAATAAATGAAAAGAAAAGAAAAAGAAGAGAATATAATAGAATACAATAAAATAGAAAATAACCAATATAGCAATCTTCTGAAATTTGAATATCAAACTTCGAACCGTTTGGAAAATAACGAATACATTTTTGCATAGAATGCATTATGATGAAAAACCGGGAGGGTTTACAACCCCTTTAAGATAAAGCTCCCCAATGGGTCCCATGGGGCAAACTCAATTGTCAGGGGTCCAACCCCTCCCTACTATTTCCAAAATAAAAAAGTTCAGCTGATGCAATTCATTTACAGATGAATTTTAGGGCTTCAGTAGACATTGTCCCCAATTGACCTAACCGCTCTCACCTTTGTTGGCGCAAGTCCTCAAACCATCCCGAATTTGACAGATCTCGTCCTCGGCACAGCTCCGGTTCTGGCAGCGCACTCCAAAGATTGGATTACACGTGCACTCTTGGCCGCAGTCCTCACTTAGCATGGTTTCGCCGGCCTAAAAAAGGACGATGATACCCGATTAGAGTTTGCACCTTCAGCTATCCAATCCAAAATAATAATGCATTTCTCTTTTTTTTTACCTTCAAATATCTTTTGTTATAAATGCAACCGCATTTGTCCATGGTAACGCACTGATCGTCATCTAAGACGTAGCCAGGGTCGCACTCACATCCCTCGAAACACTGTTCATGGCAAGAGCTGGATGCCAGGAGGCCATAGCAAGAGGCAGCACAGAATTGGGTACATGCGCTGTAGTGGCTGTTGATTGGACAGGAAAGTGCTGCGGGGTATCAGATACAAAAGATTTAGAAAAAAGTATAACATAAATTTATTTAAACATTATTAAATTTGAATTCAATGCAAAAAAAATGTATTACCACACAAGGTATGAATTGCTTGCTTAACCACTTGCCAACCGGCTGACGCCGATATACGTTGGCAGAATGGTACGTACAGGCAGATTAACGTACCTGTACACCGCCTTTAAGATGCAGCATTGTGGGTGTGCGTGCGCGCCGCCGCAAGCTGCTTTAGTCCGACCGCGGGTCCTGCAGACTCAATGACTGCGGGGCTACCTGCGATCATCTCACGGTGAGGAAGAACAGGGAAATGCTGGTGTAAACAAGCATTTTCCCCTTCTTCCTAGCGACAGGACACTGATCACAGCTCCCTGTAATCGGGAGCGGTGATCACTGTCGTGTCACACATATCCCACCCCCCTACAGTTAGAAGCACTCCCGAGGACACACTTAAAGCGGAGTTCCACCCAAAAGTGGAACTTCCGCTTAATCCACTCCTTGCCCCCTTACATGCCACATTTGGCATATCATTTTTGTGGAGGGGGAGTGAGGGCTTGAGGAGAAGTGGAACTTCCTGTCCCACTTCCTGCTTCCGCCCAGGGACCACTTAGGCAATATGTCATATCACCTACAGCGGCCCCTCCCTGTAGGCGATCGCCTGGGACACATGACAGGTCCCAGGCGATCGCCTGATCAATCACAGTGTGCAGCACCGCTCGCGCATGTGCAGTGAGTGCCAGGCCATGAAGATGAAAGCTGTCACGGTTGGGTGCCAACACTAAGAATGAAGACGCCAGCCGGAGAAGGCGGGAAAGGAGCAGAGCTCCGGCCGGCGTGTCGCTGGACCGTGGAGAAGGTGAGTGTCTATTTATTAAAAGCCAGCAGCTACAATTTTTGTAGCTGCTGACTTTTAATAAACATAAAAAAAGCCTGGAACACCCCTTTAACCCCTTCAGCGCCCCCTCCTGGTTAACCCCTTCACTGCCAGTCACATTCATAGCTTTTACCAAAAATATGTAGAAGAATACGTATCGGCCTCTTTTTATCAAAATTGTCGCAATAGAGCAAAAAATTAAAACCGCAGAGGTGATCAAATAGCACCCAAAGAAAGCTCTATTTCTGGGGAAAAAAGGAAGTAAATTTTGTTTGGGTACAACGTCGTACGACCGCGCAATTGTCAATTAAAGCGACGCAGTGCCGAATTGCAAAAAAATTGCCCGGTCATTGGGCAGGCAATTCTTCCGGGGCTGAAGTGGTTAATCAAGATTAACTGAACTTGTTCTGTAATGCTGAAAACTGGAGGGGAGTTCTATATCTTGGTGGAACGTTGGTTGAATTTTTCTAACTACTATTAGCCAAACTACGACCTGAATAAAAGAGAACCATCAAAGACTAGCTAAGAACATAACGACATTTGAAGGGATGGAGATGAGATGATCATTGAAAAAGGCGGTTTTAGGCATAAACTAAAGACAGTACGTAAATTTGCAAAACAGGACTTACGACAATTGGAGATGTTCCTCCAAGCTCCAACATTTGCACCCTTCTCTTGGCATATTGCTGTGTAGGCTTGCAGGCTGGAGCATAAAGCTTCCTGACCACCACCTCCGTTACACACATCAAACACACAGCCCTTGACATAATTTTCTGGATTGACCAAGCGAAGACATTCTTTGAATGGACCTTGAGGATCTGAAATCATTCCACATTTTGTTGGTGAACTGGCCAGAGCAGAGTCGGCTTGATCACACTTTGGACACTGATCACCTGAGCATCCTCTGCAGTTTGATCTTTTTTTATCTATTGACCAGGACTCTCCAAAAACGGCTACGTCATTGACGGCAGTGCCATTCGGAAGGCGGATGTCATCGCCGGGATTTTTGTTGAAATTTCCGCAGAGGCCTTCGGTTAATCCACGGAAGGTGCTCGGTATCCAGACAGACACATAATACTGTTGGTCATACATGACTGTGATCCCTTCTTTAGTCCAAATGATGATGTTATTTCCTTGGCGGTTTATCCAAAACTCTCGTTTGAGAGACTGGATGGGAAGGTTGTATCTCTCTCCATTTATCTAAACATTGGAAATAGGAAAAATAGACGTTGAACAATATATGAAACGATGAGTGTCGTAATTGTATGCATTTGAACTCAAGTTAGCTCTCAAGCCCCGTACACACGGCCGAGGTTCTCGGCAGAAATCAGCGAGAACCTCTCTGGGAGCCGCATTCTGCCGAGAACCTCGGCCGTGTGTACGCTCTCGGCGAGACCCGCCCCGTCGGCAAACCCGTCGAGCAAATAGAGAACAGGTTCTCTATTTGCTCGACGGCCCGTCGGGATGAATGGCTGGTTGCCTTTCCCGACGGGCGGGTCGCCGATATGTAAAGAAACATATCATAAGTGCCCAAGTGATCAGTCATTTTACTCACCATTGTTGCAATCCTTCCTCTCCCTCTCTCCAAATGAATTACGTAATTTCCAGATCTCACGGTGACCGATTTGGTTACCGCCACTTTTTTATAGGGTTCATTTTCTACTGTCACTTCAAAGTTAAGACTTTTAATCCTAATAAGTGTGTAGGCGCAGGTGCCCTGGAATGAGTAATACAGTACATCTAGAGTGATGTAGTGTGGATCTCCCCAAGCGACACACTGTCCAAACTCCTTTGGATGGCATCCTAGGACTCCATCCACCACTTTGCACTCAGCATTGGCTCCACAACGGCTGTCCTGACAAGTTGCTCTACCATCGGGGCCACATGTACACTTCCTCTGGCATAGGTTGTCGGCGTAGAACTCTTGCCCTGCTTTGTAGTAGGTGTTCTCAAAGACACAGCCACATTCTGGTATGGACACACAGTCCTCACCACTCAGGATGAAGCCATTGTCACAGTAGCATCCTTCGGTGTAGGACGGTACACAAGATGGTGGAGCAATCAGACCAAAGCAAGTTGCAGGGCAACTATTTCCAAGAAGCTTATAGTGGCTGTTCGGGGAGCAGGTCATTTCTGAGAACACAAAAAACTTTACACATTAAAGATGTTCCTTATTTTTAAAATACATAAATATAGGATAATATATGTACAACAAAACTAAACAATGAATGATTTTTTTTTTACCAAAAATATGAAGAAAAAATATGTCTAAACTGAGGAAATTTTATATATATATATATATCTATATATATATATATATATATATATATATATATATATATAGATATATATATATATATATTTTTTTTTTTTTTGGGGGGGGGATATTTATTATAGCAAAAAGTAATAAATATATATATATATTTTTTTTTTTAAACTGTCGCTCTATTTTTGTTTATAACGCAAAAAAATAAAAACACACAGAGGTGACCAAAAGAAAGCTCTATTTGTGGGGAAAAAAAAAGGACATCGTTTTTTTTTTGGGAGCCACGTCGCACGACCGCGCAATTGTCAGTTAAAGCGACGCAGTGCCAAAAAAGGGCCTGGTCCTTTACCTGCAATATTGGGCGGGGGCTTAAGTGGTTAATTCATATGCAAGATGAAGACCATCCAATGCATCTAGGCAATCTATGATTTCTTTGGAGAAAGTTCTAATTGTACAATAAAGTTATTATTGTACAATAATTGTGGACAATATTTGCAGACTCTCGAATCTCGATCATCATTATTGAATAACATGTGTGTAGGAATATACATAATTCCCATGAAATCTTAATAAAAGAAGGGATGAAAATAATTATCTGAAACCTCAAGGCTTACCGATGAATTTTTTGGGGGGTATAAGTGCTTTATCTACAAATTACTTTATGGGGTATATTCAGGTAGAATAGCCTATCTTTAGGCGTGCCCAGCGTCTGGTATTTACACTAAGCCGCCGCAACTTTTTCAGGCAAGTGCTTTATTCTCAAAGCACTTGCCTGTAAAGTTGAGGCCGCGTAGCGTAAATGACCCGGCCGAATTCAAATTTGGCGGATAGGGGGCGTGTATTATTTAAATGAAGCGCGTCCCCGCGCCGAACGAACTGCGCATGCGCAAGCCGTGAATTGATCCCAGTGCGCATGCTCCAAATCTCGACGTCAATTCGACATGTAAACGACGTGAACGGCACTTACGCAAAGCCCTATTCGCAAACGTTTTACGTAAACGACGTGAAAAAAACGCTGGCACGCCGTCAATACTTAACATTGCCTGCGCCTCATATAGCAGGAATAACATTACGACGGTACTACGCTAACGCAAACAACGTAAAAAAATAGCGCCGGGCGTACGTTTGGGAATCGCGTATAGGCTCATTTGCATATTTTAGAGGTCCAGTCTTAAATATGAAAATAAGATTCAACGGCGTAAGAGACTTATGCCTGTTGGATCTTTTGAAAATCTATGCTTAACTGATTCGATGAATCAGACGCATAGATAGAAGGGCCAGACGCAGAAAAAAGATGGCTTATCTGGAGATAAGCCGGCTTAATTTCTTTCCTGAATCTGGCCCTATATCTTTATTTTACTTAGCTCATAGTGAAGAACATAAATCACATAGTGTAGCTCAGTCTTGAAGATGGATGGCTTCTTATATGAGCCTATTAACCTATTTGCACTAGTTAGAAGAAAAAGAGCCTGAGAACAATGCCTGCGACAAAACTTACTGCAAAAAGATGGAGTCCTCCATTCCTTGACCGTGGAACCATTTTTCTGACACTCAGAAACATAGGAGGCAAGGATGTTGCAGACAACTGACTGGTGACCCTTGTAGGCACAGGCATCGGATTTGCAATCCTCAAAGAATGGAGCTGGGTCAACCGAAGCGTGACATTGACCGAATGGTCCATCAGGTTTGATGAGAAGACCACAATACTGGTCACTCTTGTAGGTGTCCTTCTCTGCGTCAGTGCATTTTGGGCAGTTGGTGCACTCGCTTGCACATCCTTTAACTTCTCCCACCTTCCAGTGGTCACCAAATTCTTCACTAGTTTTGGCTTTGACACCGTTGCCAATCGTGAAATCATCAGAGCGATCTGCATTGTTGTTGCCACATAAACCACCAACAGCTCCAGCGTACGTGTTCGGCAAGGTGACACGTACATAGCCCCTTCCATCAGAAGTCAGTTTCAAGTTGAAGTCTGTCGTGAGGACCAAATCAGATCCTGATATGTAGGCGACAATCTTCGTTGACTCAAAATAGTACGGTAAGCAAGTATATTGTCCATCAACCTAAAATAAAGATAGGTAGATTTCATATCACTATAGCTGCTCTGTGTCCCTCCTTTTTTATTGAGGGGGGCTTACTTAACTAAAAGCCCACTTTTTGGTGATTGTAAGCTTGCTGGCCATAGTTCAAACGTCATGCAGTGTATTATGATTTAAAGGAGTTGTAAAGAAAAATCTATGCATTAAGGTGAATAAACATCTGATGACGCCGACAACCCCCCCCCCCTCCGAGCCCCTGTTTTACTAACCTGACCCCTCGAAACTCCCGCGCTCAGTCCCGAGATCCTCTTCACTGCTCAGCTTGGCTGCTGATTGGCTAGAGCGCATGGATTGATGGCAGCGCAGCCATTGGCTGGAGCTGCTGGCAATCACATCCAAAGACGCGGCGCACCGAGGGGCGGGGGCGAGTGATACAGTGAGCGGCTATGGCCGCTCACTGTATCACGGGGGCGCGCCCACAAAGACTCACCACCATGCGAGCGCTCTCTCATGACTGTGTTGAGTTCTTACGAGGAGGACCAGAGACAGCCGCTGAGGGACCGCAGAAGATGTGGATCGAGGCCACTCTGTGCAAAACGAACTGCACAGTGGAGGTAAGTATAATATGTTTGTTATTTTTAAAGCAAATTTTTGTTTTCCTATAGTAACCCTTTAACAAAATAATGTTTGGTGCATCTGCACAATATATGCTAGGACTTGCAATATCACCAGCTTGTTATATCTCTTGAAACTACTTCAGAACAACATACAGCACTCAAAGAGGCACTGGGGCCCTTTAGATACGGGATTATAGTCAGATGAAGGAGAGCTCCAAACAAGCTAATTGGCTCTGGCAAGGCATGTTCCCATACAGCAAGGATTCCCCCGATGGGCACCCAACTATAACTTAAACCATAGAAAGAAGAACCAGACCAGAATTGGATAAAGAGTTCAAGATCATTTTAATTGTTGCTAAAAAAAAGTCATATAAAACAGCCAACGCAGCTCCCAATTCATAAGGGCTCAACACAAGGACCCCCCAACTGCTGTCAGGTGGTCCCTCCATGAGGAGAGTTCAGTGCTGGTTCAATGGCCAGCCACGCATGGTTTGAATCTTTGCCGGTTTATCAGCAACCGGCCGAGATGTGAACATTAATGGGCTGGCTGAAAAATGCACCAAGTTAATTGATCGATCAACTTGGGTACAACCAACCTCCCGGATTCACCAATTATCCCAAGTGGCTGCTATAGCCACTAGCGATAATCACTGTCTTCTCCCGGTGGGGTCAGCCATGCCACACACCCCCTCCCTGGGATAAGACAATGACTCAGCAAGAGGGATTACCCTGTCAGCTCTATCTGTGCTGATGGGGGAATCTTGAATTTCTTTCCTGCAACACGTGGCTAATATCGATCTGTGATGTAACTGGTTTCTTTGAGTCCATCCAAGTTTTATCCTGTGTTGAGTCCCGATGAAGGGGAAGTGGTGCTGCCCCTGAAGCAAACTGGAGGTTTTTATATTAATTTTTTTATCAACAATTAAAATTATCTTGGACTCTTTTATCCGATTTTGGTCTGGTGCTCCTTTCTGCATTTCAATATGCTGTGCAGCGGAACCTTGGATTACGAGCATAATCCGTTCCAGGAGAATGCTCGTAATCCAAAGCACTCGCCTATAAAACTAGTTTCCCCATAGAAGTCAACGGAAAAAAAAAATGTTGTTCCGCATTGACTTCTATGGCATAAAATACTGCATATGGCCAGAGGTGGGGGGCACTGGAGAGCCTCGGAAAGGCTCAGGGACAGCTCAGCTAGACTTGGAAAACCTCGGAAAGGTTTGGGTATGGAGTATTTATGAGTTTTTCAGAGTATTTACGAGTATTTTTGAACAGTTCCGCTCGGCCCCCACCTCTGGCCAAATGCAGTACTACACACCGCTGTGGCTTGAATTCTGCTTGTTTTTTATGAGACAACACTCGCAAACCGAGTCGGGATTAAAAAAAAATGCTTGTATTGCAAAACAGTCGTTAACCACGTTACTCGCAACTCAAGGTCTCACTGTATCTTGGAAGTGTCAGTGACAAGTTCTGTTGACTAAAGCCTCGTACACACGCTCAGTTTTCTCTGCAAGGACCAGCAAGAAAACTCATGGCAGGGCTATCTTGCCGAGTAAACCGAGCGTGTGTTCGAGGCTTTCAGGTTTCTCGTCGGGAAATCCGGCCAGAATCTCAACGAGAAAATTAGAGAACCTGCGCTCTATTTTCTCGTCAGGATTCTTGTCGGCCTGTTTCCAGACGAGAAACCAGAGCGTCTGTATACTTACCTGGCTCCGTGGAAACCCACACATGCTCGAAATGACTTTGACGCATGGGGTAGCTTCCACGTCATAGGTAGGGTGAAGATGGCGGCAAAAGCATCGAATTTGACGAGCGCATGCTCGTCGTACGCAATGTCGTCACTGTGTTCTTGCCTCTCAAAAGGACCGCGGTTCTTTTGAAAAGACTGTGTGTACACTCGGGTGGCAAGAGATTCTTGCCAAGAACCTCATCAGGAAAAACAATGTTTTTGTCCTGACGAGATTCTGGCCCGTGTGTACGAGGCTTTAGACCTCTGCCATGAAATCTTGTTACCCCCTGCTGCAACAAAGTGAGTCTCATTTCTTCTAAAACACATAGAAGATACCAAAAGAAAAGTAAGACCCTTTTCGTTGCTGTCCAAACCTCACCCATGGAGTTCTAAAGCAATAATAGAAAGGTTAGACTAATTGAAATTGCCTGTGAGTATCCAAAATGGAGCACACATTGTGGATTGCCTTTTTAATACTCAAAATTTCTCTTCAATTTTAAAATTCCAGCTTTTGTAATCCATTAAGTGCCACACACTGGACAATAAAATGTAACAGATGATATTTATTTTACTTCAAAGGTCAAAAAATAAAGAATTAACTAATTAATTGCCTTACCTTTATCTTCATTGGAAATTCTTTACTGATGGTTATGGTTTTGTTGTAGACCTCCAACGTCACAGCTTTAGTAGAGGCCACTGCTCTGTTACCTCGGTGTTCATTCTGGACTTTGATGGCAAACTTGACCAGGGAAGGGTCATCTGAGGTTACCTTTACCAGCTGGTAGATGCAGGTTTTCGTAAAGCTAAATCTTAGTTTGTCAAATGTGGTATAGTGGAGATCACCAGAAACTGTGCAAGTTGTGTACTGAGTAGGATAACAGCCACGTTTCCCATCGACCACCATACACTTCTCACTTTTTTTACAGCTTGTTGCCTGGCAAACGGGCATACCTAATCCTGCATCGCATTTGCAGTGCACAGTACATTTCTCATCATACCAAGACTGGTTGGGCTTGTAATACCGTCCATTGTATTGGCAACCACAGCTTGAGACAGGAACACATTTGTCCCCACTTAGTACCATGCCCTGTTTGCATTCACAGGCTTCTACACAGGGTTTCTTACATGTTGACGGGGCAGTTCTGTCAGAGCAACTGGCTGGACAGGCATTTCCACAGGCAGTATAATGACTGTTCGTATCTTGACATATCTTTGCTGAAATGGATGAAATGAAAATAGTGATCAGCAATATTTATACCGTGCTAACATTTACATTAAACCCCTCCCCCGAGGAACTTACAATGCCTTTTTTAGGTAGAATTATTTGACATACAAGTATGCCTTGCTAAATCAATAAATATTGCAAAAAAAACTTTAACCACTTGCCGACTGCCGCACAAACTTATATGTCGACAGAATGGCGTGGCTGGGCAAATGGGCGTTTATATATGTCCCCTTTAATTTGCCACCATGTGGTCGTGCGTGCCGCCGGTAGTGTGCTCCCGACTCTGTTTCGAGCTCCGTGACCGTGCCCGTGGGACCCCCAGACTCGATGTCTGCCAGTGTCCTGCGATCAGGTCACAGAGCTGAAGAACGGGGAGATGTCAGTGTACACACAACATCTCCCCGTTCTTCCTAGCGACATGTCACTGATTGAATACTCCCTCTCATCAGGAACAGCGATCAGTGACGTGTCACTTGTAGCCACACCCCCTAACCACACCCTAGGACATACTTAACCCCTTCAGCGACCAATACAGGGAGTGGAGTGAGAGGTAGTGTGTCAAAAATTCTTGCACCAGCCCTGCATTGGGGACACTGGTTCTGTTGAACTGGGGGACCTCAAGGGATTTCCTTAATTTGCAGGGATTTTTGCTCACTTCCTGTTTTGGCTATGGGACAGGAAGTGAAGGTAAATCTTCCCAATGGGATACAGATGGAATAAACATGGACATGGGTTATAACCCTCCCTCAATCTATCGAAAATGAAACACAACGTTTTTCCTATAGTTCTAAGTTAAGGGAAAAAAAGGCTTGAACCATTTAGAAACGGAACCGCCAAAAATTAATTTCAGATTCGGCTTTGGACATTTAAATTGCAGAAATGTGGCCCAAATCTAATGTTAGAAAAATAGGATTAACTTTAGTAGCATGACTTAAAAAAAAAATAATAAAAATGTTTACGTTACTTCAAGCCTTTTATCTATCATATATTCATGTGATTTACCGTATATACTCGAGTATAAGCCGACCTGAATATAAGTCGAGGCACCTAATTTTACCACAAAAACCTGGGAAAACGTATTGACTTGAGTAAAAGCCTAGGGTGTCCGTCTGCATGCCTCACTTTGCCTCACTTTGCCTCACTGTGTCCATGTCCATGCCTCACTGTGTCCATGACTAGACTGTCGTTTAACATTGGAGTCTATAGAAGGGGTGCCCATCTTTGAAAAATCGGTGCTTCCCAGCCGTAAGTCCCCCAGACAACAAACCTTGCACACTTGTAGAGGAGAAATGGGGCTACATGTGTACCAAGTTCCTAGTCCAGGGGACCTAGAACGGTCAGTAGAAGGTCTCCAAAGTCACTTGAGAAATTACCGTTTAACATGGGAGTCTATGGAAGGGGTGCCCAGTTTTGAAAAAATGGTGCTCCTTAGCCTTAGGTTCCCTGGACAACAAACGCTGCACACTTGTAAAGGAAGAGTGGGGCTACATGTGTGCCAAGTTTGGCTGGTACCGGGTCCCCAAAGTCCAGAGATCAGGCGCAAAATGGTGACTCGAGTATAAGCAGAGGGGGGGGGGGGGTGAATTTTCAGCACACCAAAAATGTGCTGAAAAACTCGGCTTATACTCGAGTATATGCAGTAGTTTGAATTACATTAGAATAAATTTGATGAAATAAAGTGCACTTACTACAATTAGTGGGTGTCCTCCAGTCATAGAGTTTAATCCCTTCATTAAGACAAGCAGTTGCAAAGGTCTCCAGGGCTTGACACAGAATGACTTTAGCACCATTGTTTGCACAAACATCAAACAAACAGGAATCAAAAACCTTGTTGGGGCTGATTTTTCCGATGCATTCTCTGAAAGGTCCATCTTTTTTGACAATTAAACCACACTGATGATCTCCCCTGTACTGATCCTTCTTCTTTTCATCGCAAGTGGAACACTGACCAGGACAAGAGTCGAAGCAGAAATGATCTTGATCGTCCTCTTTGCATGCTACGAGCCAGTCGGTGATAGATGTAATTAATGTTCCATCGTGAGCTCTTTGGTCATCATTTGGATTCTGGTTGAAGTTGCCGCAGAGACCAAAAATCAAGCTGTAATAGCTGCTGGGGATGGTCACGGTACAGAACCAGTTCCAGTCAAATGTTGCCTTGACACCATTGTCCGCCTCCAAAGTGGCTGTGAAGCCACTTTGATATGCTTTGAGTTTTCCATTGGCAAGTGTGGCTGGCAAATTGGTTAACTCACCATTAACCTGTCAAAATAGTGAATATATCAGTTGCATTGCATAGTGTTTGGTTAACAAAAAAATGCAAGACATGATTTAAAGGTTTATACCACTTAAAACTAAAAATTCAGAGTTTGGTGGATATTGGAGATTTAAACCCCAAGATGTTTCTTCAATCTCTTAACCACTTCCGGACCGCCCACTGTATATATACGCCGGCACTTTAAAGAGGGATATCTCTGTTATGGCAACAGCTAGCTGCCATAACCCAGGTATCCATCTCTGCAACGGGCGGTCCGGTTTCGGATAATGGTGGTCTCTGTGGCGGATCCACCACAAGATCACCGTTATTGGCGTCGAGAGAGAATCACGTGGAGAAAAATGTTGTTTTCTCTAGGACATTAAAAACGGTCATGTGTACACGGCATCACATTGTTCAATAAATGTATAATTTATTGAACAATGTGATGCCGTGTACACATGACCGTTTTTAATGTCCTAGAGAAAACAAAGTTTTTCTCGACGTGATTCTCTCTCGGCGCCGATAACGGTCATCTAATGCCAAAATTAAGGACCTCATTAAACAATTGAGATAATTTTTGGCTAATTGGACCCATTTTTTTTTCTGTTATCGAAATACCTACTTACTCGTATTGCAGGAAATTCTCCAGTTTGTACTGAAACCCTAATGTTATATATAGTGAGTTCCATCTTCTTCACAAAGGAGAAATCTTGAGATCCTCTGTTCTCATTTTTGGTGGTAAGCTTGAATGGCTCCAGGCCCGTATCGTTACCAATGTACTGAGCTAAGATGTAGTTGCAGGTGCCCTGAGCGTCATATTCTTTGCCATCCAAAGTCTTGTAGTGAGGATCGCCCCACGCCCAGCACGCGCCGTTGTAATCAGGCACACAAACTGCAACTCCCTCTTGGACTCGGCAGCTCTCCTTCACGCGGCAGGTTTTGGACTTGCAGGGATCTATACAGTAACACCCAAAAAAATTATTGTAAGACAAATTTGGGCGGCAGAAAGTAATAGCAACAAAGCAACAAATTTGCATCAGCCCCCTGAAAGGATTTTATTTAGTGTTTGGGGATTTTGTAATATTTATTGCCTGTGAAATTCTATAAAAGTTTCTGACTACAATTTAGATGTGTGCAATTTGTTTAGTTCCAAATTAATTTTTAAACAAATTTTGACAAATTAACAAAAAACATTTTTGCAAATATTGGTAAATTCTAATATTTAAAAATTATTAAAATTTTCAAAAGTGGTAGTGGTGGAATCTCATGTTGGCATTTCATCCTTCGTAATACGGTTGTACTCTTCATTCAGAAAAGGTTGGCTGAGCGTGCCATGTACATTAGGCCTAACTCAGCCCCCCACCCAACACAATTTTTCTGAACTCACCAGAGCTGACACAAGCTCGGAGACCATCCACAATCAGACACTTTTCGTTCCCTGAACAGGTCTTGTTACGACAAGAGACTCCTGAGATGGGATTGCACGTACACTCTCGACTGCAGTCATCGTTCAACACAACTTCATTAGCCTGCAGAGACAAAGTTAGGTCATTTGATACCCGCAGGTTTATCCAGAATTCAGGGAGATGGCCCATCAATGAGCAAAGATATTTTAAAATGCAGAGAATCATAGATGGAACTAAAATGGTAACAGGATTTTAAACAAAAGTTTACAACATTCTGAGTTAACCACTTGCCGGCGGCTGGCCGTCATATGAAGTCCTCAGCTTTGTGGGGGGATATCTGAATGATGGGTACAGCTACAGGCATCATTCCGATATTGGCTTTTTGAGCTGGCGATTCCCTGCACGAATGTTCATAGCGGCTGGTCAGCCGATTGATTGTTCTTATGGGCTACGAGAGGGGGCAACAAGAGGGGGTGACAACAAGAGGGGGCGACCCCCTCCTCCTTCCACCCCCGATTGGTGAGTTGGAGAATGGATCCGCCGGCCCGGATGCTGATCATAGAGATTTCGGGTGGACCAGATGGTAGCCGGAGTCTTTATCATTGTCGCAGGCCAGGCGCGATGTTATGACGTCACACCCGGCCTTTGCATTAAAAAAAGCGGCGTCGCCTTGGCTGAGATCGTTTTTTGTTTTTTATTTCAGGCTACACCACAAGAATGATCATAGCGGATGTTCCGGGGCTTAATCGTTCTTACGGATCTCCCGCCGCCCTCCGGTGCTTCTACCGACTCACCGCTGCGATCGATGAGTCGGAGAATGGATCCGCCGCCCCCCCGGATGCTGATCATAGAGATTTCAGGTGGACCAGATGGTTGCTGGAGTCTCTATGATCGTCTGAGCCCGGGCGTGATGTTATAACGTCACGCCTGGCATCTGCATTCAAAAAAGCGGCGTCGTCTTTGCTGGGAAGCTAAGATCGTTTTTTATTTTTATTTCAGGCTTTCCAACCTAAAGGTAAGATGTAAGCATCGCCTATGGGGATTTTTAAGTACCAAGGTTTGGCGCCATTCCACGAGCGTGACATGTTGGGTATCTATTTACTCGCCGTAACATCATCTTTCACATTATGCAAAAAAATTGTGCTAACTTTACTGTTTTTTTAAAGCATGAAATTGTTTTTTTTTTCCAAAAAAATGCGTTTGAAAAATTGCTGCACAAATACTGTACAAGATAAAAAGTTGAAATGACTGCCAATGTATTCTCTAGGGTCTCTGCAAAAAAAACATATATAGTGTTTGGGGGTTCTATGTAATTTTCTAGCAAAAATAATATGATTTTTACATGTAGGAGAGAAATATCAGAATTGGCCTGGTTGGCAAGTATATATATATATATTCTCTAATACAAAAAATAATAATATTAAAACATGATTCTATTACATTATCCATATATACTTGCTCATTATTTGATATACAGAATCTTCATCAAACTACAAAAACCTCATTATCATTAAAACAATATATACAACATCCAAACAAAACTTCCAAATAACATTCATTCTCTTCCCCATTCACCCGACATACAAAAAAAAAGGGACCCCTCTCCCCGTCCCCCTATTTTCTCTCTTTCTCCATACTCAATTTTAATCTTTTTCCTTCTCCTTTATGCTTCCCCTCTATGTTTTCCCCAGTTCTCATTTCATATATATTCTTCCATTCCTTTTGAGAACCTAGATCCATCCCATTTTTGCCACATTACTGGCATTTGACTGTTAATGTATACTTCTTCTCTTATTTGGTCTTCCATAAACTGGTTGTACCTGGTAGTATACTCCATTTTCATTGCATCCGCATTGGTTCAACGGCAAGCAGTCCGATCCATCGAAGAAGTAGCCTTGGTCACACTCGCAACCTTCATCGCACAAATCAGAGCACTCGTAGATATCTGTCATGGCGGCACAGGTGGTGGAGCACATGTCCGCGCAGGCGCGGTACTGACTGTGAGGGCCGCAGTTCATTGCTTTATAACAAAACAAATGGTGAGACAGTATATTAGTATATCAAATTTATATTTCAATATTGACAACGTAGATTTGTTTTTTAAAACACATTCCACCATAATGGACCTGTCATCAGATACTGTATATTCCCTCATATATTCCCTCAAAATGGCTTTTCTTTCCAGAAGGACTGCTCCATCTTTTTTTCAGCCACTGCCTGAGTGTCACGATCCCTATCGTGTCAAACAGACAGCGAGGCGTGGTCGCGCCTCAGGGTGGAATTAAACCCGGGACCTCTCCATTCCTATCCCAACACCTTGCCTCTGAGCCACTGCTCAATTGGGGAATTCTGGTTGCTTTCCAGCTATGGTGGTGCTGAATATACTGTTCACCATTAGCTGAATCCCGTTACATTCTACACCTGATTTTCTTGCTTCAGCTGACACAGCTTACCCATTTAGCCAGTGTATAAAGCCCTGCCTCACTATGAGGGAGGTGTCAGTTCAATTTGGTATTGATCTCCCTGTCTGAGCTAAAGCTACCTGCTTATATCTTCAGCTCCTTGACTGATCCCGGCTTTTGACCCTTGGCTTTGTTTTTGGACTGCTGCTTGCCTGAACCCTTGACCCTGGCTTGGACTTTGGATACCCATGTCTTCTCCAGCACCTGACCACGGCTTGTGACCCGGACTTATCTTTGATTCCTGCTTGTAGGACACCTGCAGTCATCTTGATACCTGAAGATCCTTTCTATACACAGATAGCTTGCTCCTGCTTAGGACTTCCAGATATCCCCTACATCATCTGCTACTACTTCACTCTGCAGAACCGCAAGTACCATATACTACCTGCTACCTATAGTCTGTGTTTGTAGATTGGCAGTAATACCTTGTCTGTATCTGAGATACTACCCTGTTTACCCCTCAGGTAGTTGCTTATGAGGGAATAAGCTTCTACAGTCTCTCAGTTGGTTGTCCACTAGAGGTTGTGATGAGAGACCTCTATAGTTTTAAAACCAATTGTTTTACTGTAGTTGCATAGCAGGGATATTACACTGTGAGAGATGACACAGGCATGTAAATCCTGGTGATTGTGTTGGTTTTGGCTTCTGCAGCCTCCCAGGTTGTTACTACAATGCTGTAATCTGATCACTGGGCGGGGTGACTAAGGAAATGCTTCTTCCTGACTGCAGCAGACTGATGATATCAGCTCTAGGCAAAGTCATTAGACTGATGCTTTCTAATCATAAAAGGTGGAGTTTTAAAAAAAAAAATTATAATACCAATGGTGTATAATAGACATGTGCTGTTTGTTTTGTTCGAAAATATAATTTGAACACATTTTTGTTACTTTAATTAGAATAGTACCGAATTCTACCGAATAGTATCGAATCCAAAATAACGAAAGTCTAATTTGGATGAATTTTGAAGTCAAATTGTTTTTGAATTGCTTTCAAATAGTTTTCAAATTCAAAAAAGCTTTCGAATTCGAATTGTTTTCCAATTTTCAAAGAGAAAAAAATGTAATAGAAGATGAAAATATATATTTTATATTGTATTCCTTTATTTTCTTTTGGAAATTCAAAATGATTTAAATTTGAAAACGATTTGAATTCAAAAACTTTTCAAATTCAAAAACGTTTCAAATACGAAAACTTTCCACATTCAGAAACTAATCGTAATTGATTAGAAAAACGATTCAAAATGTATTATTTTACAAATAATTGTATTAATATTTAAAGCAACTTCGCAGCTTAACAGTGAAAAGGATATATCATGAATGAACATAACAGAAAAAAATGGAGAAGCGCTGTCAGAAAACTATTCAAAATTAGTTTGAAAATGTTTTAAATTCGAAAACGATTTGAATTTTTAAAACTTTTCAAATTCGAAAACTTTTCACATTTGAAAACTATTTGAAATTGATTTGAAAACTATTTGATATTAATTATTTTACAAAGAACTGTATTAATATCCATAGCAACTTCACAGCTTAACAGTGAAAAGGATACACCATGAATGAACAGAAAAAAACGGAGAAGCATTTACTATTCAAAATGATTTGAAAATGTTTTGAATTCGAAAACTATTTGAATTCAAAAGCTTTTCAAATTCAAAAATCCTTTAACATTCATAAACTATTCTAAATTGATTTGAAAACTATTTGAAAATGATTCGAAAACGATTTCGAGATTGATTAGAAAACGATATGAAATTAATTATTTTACAAATAATTGTATTAATATCCCTAGAAACTTCACAGATTATCAGTTAAAAGGATACATCATGAATGAGCATAACATAAAAAAATTGTGCATCATTGTAAGAAAACTATTCAAAATTAATTTGAAAATGTTTTGAATTAAAAATGATTTGATTTTAAAAACTTTTCACATTCGAAAACTATTCGAAATGGATTTGAAAACTATTCGAAATTAATGCTTTGACAAAGAATTTTTATTAATATCCATAGCAACTTTACAGCTTAACAGTGAAAAGGATACATCATGAATGAACATAACAGAAAAAAATGGAGAAGCACTGTAAGAAAACTATTTAAAATGATTTAAAAAAATGTTTTGAATTCAAAAACGATTTGAATTCAAAACTTTTCCAAATTCAAAAACCCTTTTACATTCAAAAACTATTCAAATTTGATTTGAAAACTATTCAAAATTGATTAGAAAATTATTTGAAATTGATTAGAAAACTATTCAAAATTGATTAGAAAACTATTCAAAATTGATTAGAAAACTATTCAAAATTGATTAGAAAACTATTCAAAATTGATTCGAAAACTAATTGAGATTGATTAGAAAACTATTTGAAATTAATTATTTTACAAACAATTTTATTGATATCCATAGCAACTTCACAGATTATCAGTAAAAAGGATACACCATGAATGAACATGACAGAAAGAAAATGGAGAAGCATTGTAAGTAAACTATTCAAAATTAATTTGAAAATGTTTTGAATTCGAAAACGATTTGAATTCAAAAACGTTTCAAATTCAAAAACTTTTTACATTTGTAAACTATTCAAAATTGATTCAAAAACGATTCGAAATTGATTCGAAAACTATTCAAAATTAATTATTTTACAAAGAAATGTATTAATATCCATAGCAACCTACATCATGAATGAACATAACAGAACCAACAAAAAAATGGAACAGCATTCTAAGAAAACTATTCAAAATGAATTCAAAAATATTTTGAATTTGAAAACTATTCAAAATGAATTCAAAAACATTTCAAATCGATTCGAAATCAATTCAAAATAAACGAATCCCGAAAACAAATTAAATGAATGAAACAAATTTAGCCACTTGATACCCGCCCGTCGTCAACTCTCTGTTCCTGACTGCACATCATATGACGTCATGTAATTTAAATCGGCTAGGGGCGCGCTCGCGCGCACCCGTCGCGTCACTGAGAAGCCCGTGCGTGTGCCCGACGGCCGCGATGGCCGCCGGGCACACGTGATTGCCGACAATTGAGCTGGGACGTGGAGCTCTGTGTGTAAACAGAGAGCTGCATGTCCCTGTCAGGGAGAGAGGAGACCGTTGCTGTGTCCCTTGTACATAGGGACACAATCGGTCACCTCCCCCAGTCACCCCCCCTCCCCCTACAGTTAGAACACACCTAGTATATTCATTTAACCCCTTCCCCGCCCCTAGTGGTTAACCCTTTCCCTGACAGTTACATTTATACAGTTATCAAAATGAATTTGAAAATGTTTTGAATTCAAAAACGATTTGAATTCAAAAACTTTTCAAATTCAAAAACTTTTCACATTTGTAAACTATTCAAAATTGATTCAAAAACGATTCGAAATTGATTCGAAAACTATTCAAAATTAATTATTTTACAAAGAAATGTATTAATATCCATAGCAACCTACATCATGAATGAACATAACAGAACCAACAAAAAAATGGAACAGAATTCTAAGAAAACTATTCAAAATTAATTCAAAAATATTTTGAATTTGAAAACTATTCAAAATGAATTCAAAAACATTTCAAATCGATTCGAAATCAATTCAAAATAAACGAATCCCGAAAACAAATTAAATGAATGAAACAAATTTAGCCACTTGATACCCGCCCGCCGTCAACTCTCTGTTCCTGACTGCACATCATATGACGTCATTTAATTTAAATCGGCTAGGGGCGCGCTCGCGCGCACCCGTCGCGTCACTGAGAAGCCCGTGCGTGTGCCCGGCGGCCATCACGCAATTGCCGACAATTGAGCTGGGACGTGGAGCTCTGTGTGTAAACACAGAGCTGCATGTCCCTGTCAGGGAGAGAGGAGACCGATTGTGTCCCTTGTACATAGGAACACAATCGGTCACCTCCCCCAGTCACCCCCCTCCCCCTACAGTTAGAACACACCTAGGATATATATTTAACCCCTTCCCCGCCCCTAGTGGTTAACCCC
This sequence comes from Rana kukunoris, assembly GCA_029574335.1. Lineage (NCBI taxonomy): Eukaryota > Metazoa > Chordata > Amphibia > Anura > Ranidae > Rana > Rana kukunoris. The sequence continues at coordinate 7,764,161 of CM056058.1, forward strand.
TTCCCTGCCAGTTACATTTATACAGTAATCAATGCATATTAATAGCATTGTTCACTGTATAAATGTAAATAGTCCCAAAAATGTGTCAAAAGTGTCCGATGTGTCCGCTATAATGTCCCAGTCCCGAAAAAAAATCGCAGATCGCCGCCATTCCTAGTAAAAAATAAATAAAAAATAAATCATAATTATGTCCCCTATTTTGTAGGCAATATAACTTTTGCGCAAACCAGTCACTATACGGTTATTGCGATTTTTTTATACCAAAAATATGTAGAAGAATACGTATCTGCCTAAACTGAGATAAAAAATGTTTTTTTTTTTTTTTAAATTGGATATTTATTATAGCAAAAAGCAAAAAATATTGTGTCTTTTTTCAAAAATGTCGCTCTTTTTTTGTTTATAGAGCAAAAAAAAAAAACGCATGGGCGATCAAATACCACCAAAAGAAAGCTCTATTTGTGGGGAAAAAAAGGACGTCAATTTTGTTTGCGAGCCACATCGCACGACCGCGCAATTGTCAGTTAAAGCGACGCAGTGCCGGAAGCTAAAATTTTGTCTGGGCAGGAAGGGGGTGTAGGTGCACAGTAGGCAAGTGGTTAACTGAACAAATTAATGTAAATAACGAATCAAAACAAAATGAAACTAAACTATTTTTTTCGTTCTGCACATGTCTAGTGTATAATGTGATATTCATGTAAATTTGAACTGACAGGTCCACCTAGAAAAATTGGAAGCACTTAGAATTCTATTATACTACTTACGACAGAAAGAATCCGTCCTCCACGTGATATCTTTGACCCCGGCATACCGGCAAGCATCGGCGTAGACGTAGACGCTGGTACATAATACACTGCTATCTTCTCCATTGGTTTGGCATAAGTCAGAGATACATTCTTCAAGGTAGGAGGCAGGATTAACAACCGAATGGCATTTTGCGAATGGACCGGATGGATCGGTAATAATACCACAGTAAACACGGCCTGAAAATACTTTCTGCTTCTCGGCTGGACACGAAGAACATGGTTTGGCCTTGCTTCCGCAATCACCGCATTTGTCTCTTGTCTCCCCCGGTGCTTTCCACTTATTTCCAAATTCAACTACATCGCTGGAGGCCGGTCCATCATCATCCCCCTTTCCGTTGTAGTTGCCGCAAAGACCGCACATGCCATTCTTGTAGTTGCCTGGAACAGTGACTGTGGCGTAGCTCTCGTGGTCATATCTGAATTGCAGGCCGGAGGTGGTCTTGATGAGCGTGCCTTTGCCATAACATTCTGCTCTAACTTTGCCATTTAGTAAAGTTGCTGGAAGCCTGGTGCTCGTACCATTTATCTAAAAATAAATAAATAATAATAAATAATAATAATATAGTTAAAACAACACTAATAATAATAATAATAATAATAATAATAATAATATTTGTTAATAATAATAATAATAATAATAATAATTGACATAAGATAATAATAACAATAACAACACGAATAATAATAATAATAATAATAATTGACATAAGATAATAATATCAATAACAACACTAGCAATAATACTAATAATAATAATAATAATAATAATAATAATAATAATACTATTAATAATATTAATAATAATATTGTTTTAACAATAATAATTGACATAAGATAATAATAACAACAACACTAATAATAATAAAAATAAAAATGCCATAAGACGATACCCTATTTTGTAGATGCTATAACTTTTGCGCAAACCAATCAATAAGCGCTGATTGCGATTTCTTTTACCAAAAGTATGTAGAAGAATACATATCGGACTAAAGTACATTTTTTGGGGATATTTATTATAGCAAAAGTAAAAAATATTGCATTTTTTTCAAAATGGTTGCTCTATTTAATTATTTATTCATTGAACAACAAATAAAAAATGCAGAGGTGATCAAATACCACCAAAAGAAAGCTCTATTTCTGGGGAAAAAAGGACGTCAAATTTGTTTGGGAGCCACGGTGCACCACCGCGCAATTGCCAGTTAAAATGACACAGTACCGAATCGCATAAGTGCTCTGGTCATTGACCAGCCAAATGGTTTGGGGCTGAAGTGGTTAAAATTCCACAGTATAGGCTTTATTTCCATGAAGGCAACATTACCTCAACAACACCCCTTCGTTGACCTCTAAGGGTCAGACTGAATCCATGGGTTTCTACTGTTACGGCTTCAATCACTCCAGAACTGGAACCTTGTTTCTCGTGATTTACCACCACCTTGAACCCATCCAGCTTCTTGTCATTTCCAGGCGCACTGCCGCTACAGCTCTGGGCTAGTACGTAAGAACACTGCCCTTGGAATTTGTAGGAGAGTCCATCAAAGGATCTATAATTGGAATATCCAGATGCTTTGCAAGTGGCCGAGCCTACGGGATGGCATCCAAGTACCGCCTTTTCTACGCGGCATTCCTCATTGGCGCTGCAGGGTGAAGGAGCGCATCTCATGACTCCACCAGTGGTGCAGGTACATTTCTGGGAGCAGGTGCTTCCGTCATAAAGGCTTTCACCAAGAGGGTAATAGGAACCATTGTAGCTGCAGCCGCACTGGGAGATGGGGATGCAGTCTCCACCGCTAAGTAGGTAGCCATCATTGCAGACACAACCTTCTGTACATTTCCCACTGCAGCCATCTGGAGAACTAAGACCATGGCAGGTGACCGGACAAGGATTTGCACAGACCTCATATCTGCTGTGTGCAGGACAGGAACGGGCTGCAAGAAAATAAATTAGGTATAAAAAGATCAATCAAGCTATATCAATCTATTTCTCTGGGTTAATTATGTGTTTGGGTCGATGGTTAGGATTACAGTTCTGGGTGTGGTGTTTTCCTTTGTCTGTTTATGGTTGAGTTTAGATTATAAGACTAAAATTGAAGGTTTGGGGTTTGGGAATAAGTTAAATGGGTTATAAAGGTTTGTGTTTTTTTCACCTTAATGCATCCTATGCATTAAGGTGAAAAAACACCCTGCATTCTCCATCCCCCCGAGCCCCCCGTTTTACTTACCTGAGCCTCGAATCTCTGGGGGCACGATCCCACGTCATTCTCTCCATGGCTGATTGTCTCCATATTGGATAGATTGCTAGAAGGACAGCCATCTTCGCCCCTCTTCCTTCCGGGGGCCATGGACTCAGCGATGGTCATAGCACAGGCCCTTTAGAAATGGTACGATCGTGCCCTTTCTTCAGTGTGCACGTGCCGATGACATTGGCGCAAGCGTATATGGTAAATATCTCCTAAACAGCGCAGGTTTAGGAGATATTTCCAGTACCTACAGGTAAGCCTTAGGCCTCGTACACACATCCGAGAATCTTGTCAGGAAAAAACGGTTGTTTTCCCTGACGAGATTCTTGGCAAGAAACTCCGCTGGAGTGTACTGACTGTCATTTCAAAAGAACCATGGTTCTCTTGAAAGGAAAGAACATGGTGATGTCATCAGGTATGATGAGCATGTGCTGGTCACATTCGATGCCGTCGCCGCCATCTTGCTTCACCCTACCTATGCCGTGGAAGCTACCGCGCATGCATCAAAGTCATTTTGAGCGTTCGCGGGTTTCCACGGCGACAGGTAAGTATACACACTCTCGGGTTTCTCGTCGGGAAACAGGCCGACAAGAATCTAAACGAGAAAAAAGAGCGCAGGTTCTCTTTTTTTCTCGTCGAGATTCTGGCCAGATTTCCAGATGAGAAACCTGAATGCCTCGTACACACATACGGGAATCTCGGCAAGAAGCAGTTTTCTTGCTGGTTTTTGCTGAGAAACCCGGTCGTGTGTACAAGGCCTTATTATAGGTTTACCTGTATGGGAAAAGTGGTGTGTTAAGCCCTGTACACACGATCGGTTTGTCCGTTGAAAACAGACCGATGGACAGTTTTCATCAGACAAACCGATCGTGCGTGGGCCCCATCAGTCTTTTTTCCATCGGTGAAAAAAAAATAGAACATGTTTTCAATTTTTCCTATGGATAAAAAACCAATAGAAAAAAAAACTATAGTCTGCGTGGAAGTCCATCAGAGAAAAATCCACGCATGCTCAGAATCAAGTCGACGCATGCTCGGAAGCATTGAACTTCATTTTTCTCAGCACGTCGTAGTGTTTTACGTTACCGCGTTTTGGCACGGTCGGATTTTTGACTGATGGTGTGTAGGCAAGACTGGTGAAAGCCAGCTTCATCAGATATCCAACGAAAAAATCCATCGGATTAGATTCCATCAGATATCCGATCGTGTGTACAAAGTTTAAGGGTTTACAACCACTTTAATGGTCATGGTTTTGTAATGGGTTGTCCAACAAGCTCATATAAGTGTGACGTTCAGGTTTCCACCAATGTTTGGACATCTACTGTATATCTCTCTATCTTTATCATAATGTCAAAAATAATATTTAAAAAGCTAAATCAGAATAATTCCAAGTTTATAAAACTACAGTAGGTGACTGCGATATTGTGTCAATCTCGCTCCTTTTCTCGGCGAGATTGACTGACTTGGATTCCCGCCAATTCTACACTTGCCATTTGGTATGAATCATGAGGGGGAACTTCACGCCAAATTTTAAATAAAAAAACAGCATGGGTTCCCCCCAGGAGCATAGCATAGTAGGTCTGGTATGGATTGTAAGGAGAACCCCTACGCCGAAAAAACAGAGTTCCCCCACAATCCATGCCAGACCTGTATCTGAGCACGCCGCTTGGCTGGTCAGGAAATAAGTGGGGACGAGCGAGCTTCCCCCCTCCTGAGCCGTACCAAGCCGCATGCCCTCAATATGGGGCGGTGGGTGCTCTGGGGCAGGGGGGCACCCTGCGGCCTCCCCATCCAAAAAGCACCCTATCCCCATGTTGGTAAGGACAGGGCCTCTTCCTGACAGCCTTGGCCGTTGGTTGTTGGGGTCTGCAGGCGGGGGACTTATCAGAATTTGGGAGCCCCCTTTAATAAGGGTGGCCCCAGATACCGTCCCCCCACCCTAGGTGAATGAGTATGAGGTACATCATACCCCTACCCATTCACCTGGAGGAAAAGTGTCAATAAAATAAACACACAACACAGGTGTAGTTAAGCTAATAAAAAAAAAAAAAAAAATCACTTACGACAGAAGTCTTGTCTCCTCCAGGGTTGTACAGTTACCCCTGCAGCTTGACAAGCCGTCATGTACGATGTTATGACGGAGCAGAATATACTCTGGCGGTTTTCCAGGATGCAGGAGTCATAGACACAGCTCGTGAAATATGGTTCTGGGTCTACAAGAGCATGGCAGTCACGGAATGGACCTCGTTGACTAACCAAGACCCCGCACTCGGCGGCTCCCTCTCTTTGCCTTCTCTCTTCAGATTGGAGATTGTTACAGACAGGGCTTCCCTCATCTCTGCACTTTAACACTTCTGCTACCTTCCAGCTCTTTCCAAAAGTTGCTACATCCGTAACAGTCTTCCCTCCTTTAGGAATCAAGTCGTCTTTGGGGTTCTTGTTAAAGTTTCCACAGAGTCCATTGACAGCATTGGCGTAAGTGCCTGGAATTGCAACTCCGACGACACTGTCATAATCATAAGTGACCTGCAGGCCAAACGAGAACGTCAAAACAACGGAAGAGGGACTGCGATACATGCTGGACAGGCCATTGGGAGATCTATAGGGCAGATTTTGCAGTGTATTGTTCACCTATGGGAACAAAATAAAGAGATTTTGTTATCATCAGAAAATGTTCAGCCATGCACAAAGCAACTACACAACAGTTGTACAGCTGTATGTCGGCAGGTACAGTCTATTTTCTCCACTTCAGGTGGTGCTTATCTGTAGTGGCAATGCAGGTGGAGGAGGAAGTCCAGAGGAGCCTTGTTCCTCTATGATCTCTTCAGTCATAAAGAGGCAGCATCTGATTGGATACTGGCATCCCATAATGACGCGTACACACAATCGGAAATTCTGACAAGATGTGGTAGAGATGAAAGAGGCAGGGGAGATAGAGAGGGGGTAAAAGAGAGAAGGGGAAGAGGTGGTGTTAGAAAGAGAGAGGGGGATGAGAGAGAGGGGGTTTGAGAGGGAGAGAGAAAGGGGTGAGAGAGGGAGGGGTGAGATAGAGGTGGTGACAGAGGGGGAAGTGAGAGAGAGGGGGGGCGTCCCTATCCCCCCATACAACACCAGAAGGTTCTCCCACCCCCCAACCCAATTACACTGGACTCTCTCCTTCTCACTGCCCGCTGGCTCCTTTTTACTATCTGTGTGTAGCAAGGCTGCCAAGGCACGATCACTGCCCGGGATGCCAAGCTGCTCTGCCAAGTAAGCTACTTCCAGGGCTGTAGCCACTAGTGTTGAGCGGAATACGCCATATTCGATTTCGCGATATTGCGCGAATATATAGAAGAATATTCGCAAATATTCGCTAATATCGAATATTCGTGATATTTTATCCAAAAAAATTTTGCGAAATTTCGCTAATGCGAAAATGATTACGAAATTCTCATAAACGGAGATCATTTCCTGTATTACTAAACTAATATGCACTAAACACTAACTCTACACTAACTCTACTTAAAAGAAAGGAGAATAAGGGGGCAAAAGAAGGGCGGAGAAGATAATCGCGCAATATTCCTATTGCGCGATTATCTTCTCCGCCCTTCTTTTGCATCAGAGCCAATCAGAATAACTCGAATATTCGGCAAAAGGAATATCGCGCAATATTCCTTTTGCTGAATATTCGAGTTATTCTGATTGGCTCTGATGCAAAAGAAGGGCGGAGAAGATATTTGCGCAATATTCCGTTTGCCGAATATTCGAGTTATTCTGATTGGCTCTGATGCAAAAGAAGGGCGCATCAGAGCCAATCAGAATAACTCGAATATTCGGCAAAAGGAATATTGCGCGATTATCTTCTCCGCCCTTCTTTTGCATCAGAGCCAATCAGAATAATTTGAATATTCGGCAAAAGGAATATTGCGCAATAGTTGCGCAAGTTATTCTGATTGGCTCTGATGCAAAAGAAGGGCCGAGTAGCTGATGCGATTCTTTTATGTTGCCGAAAATTCGCAATGCGAATTTTCGGCAACATAAAAGAATCGCATCAGCTACTCGGCCCAGGGTCTCTCTCTAATCATACCAGCAATGCTTTTAGACGTCGATGGAGATCACTAGGATGTGATCTGTTTTAAAAATAAATTTGAAAAAATACGAATATTCGCCATAGCGAATATTCGCCGCAATATTCGAGTTATTCGCGAATACTCGAATATTCAATATTCGTAGCGAATATTCGCAATGCGAATATTCGTGAGCAACACTAGTAGCCACCACGCCACCTGCTTCCACTTTGCTCCTCTGTCATCAAACGGTCAGTCCTGGTGTTACCCCACTGGCGGGTGTCACCTCGGTTGGCTCCAGACCCCCCCCCCCCCCGCAACCCCGTAGTAACACCACTGCTAACAGTGTCTCTTCTGTCTGGGGACAGTGCTGTCCTGAAAAATGCTGGCCAAGACAAATGCCTTGCTTGCTTCATAGTAGATACGTCCCTGATTGGAAGTGACCTGGGGAGGGAGTCTTTAAACACAAGTTTCTGATTAGCAACGGTCCTGTGTCTGTCAGGACTGGGGACCTGATTATTTCATCTGATGCACTCGTGTAACACTTGCAGGTCTTGTCTCTGCCACAGGCAGGGACTGGATGGTGAAATGAGGAGCATCAGACCAATGTACTTCTCTCTCTGTCACTGTGCTCTTTCCCCCTATAAGCATGTTCCGTATTAGTACATGAGCACTACAACACAACTGCTTGTTTACTTGTGCTGATTTTCCCTCTATTACCCTGAGCTCTGCTGTAAAGGGACTGCAATAGGCTGAACACTTTTAAAGTATCACATTTAGTATTGTTTTGTGTAGAGATGCATTCATGGGTATGATATATATCTGTCGGGAGTTCAGTTGTAAAGGTTCAGGCCAGGACTTTTTTTTCTCAGAGAATAGGTGCAGGAACTCCCTACTTCTGAGTCATCTGTTGTGTCCACACCCTACCCACCTCCGAGCACCATTCCTTGGTTCCACCCCCTACCTACCTCTGAGCACCATTTGTTGGTTCCACCCCCTACCTACCTCATAGCACCGTTCCTTGGTTCCAATCCCTGACCACCTCCAAGCACCATTCCTTGGTTCCACCCCCTACCAACCTCCGAGCGCTGTTCCTTGGTTCCCCTCTCTACCAACCTCCGAGCACCGTACCTTGAATCCACCCCCTAACCACCTCCAAGCACCATTCCTTGGTTCCACCCTCTACCAACCTCCGAGCACCGTTCCTTGGTTCCCCTCCCTACCAACCTCCGAGCACCGTACCTTGGTTCCACCCCCTAACCACCTCCAAACACCATTCCTTGGTTCCACCCCCTACCTACCTCTGAGCACCATTCGTTGGTTCCACCCCCTACCTACCTCCGAGCACCGTTCCTTGGTTCCACTCCCTACCGACCTTCGAGCACCATACCTTGGTTAACCTCCGAGCACCGTACCTTGGTTCCACCCTCTACCCACCTCCGAGCACCATTCCTTGGTTCCACCCCCTACCTACCTCCGAGCACCGTTCCTTGGTTCCCCTCCCTACCAACCTCCGAGCAACATACCGTAGTTCCACCCCCTACCCACCTCTCAGTAATGGATACAGAACCAAGTATCAATTTGAGGTGCTAAGTAATTTGTATATGACAGGAATGAAAAATAGATCCCTTGTAGCCAGCAACAATAGACTCTGAACAACTAGCAACAATAGACCCCTCCCTCAACAGTTGATGTCTCCCAGCAACGATTGTCTCCCAGTAGCATAAGAGCCCCCCAGCAACAATAGATCTCCTACCAGTGACAACTGACCTCCCCAGCCACAATAGACCCCCTTGTGAAAATAGATCCCCTCCAGCAGCAATAGATCCCCCAGCAGCCAGCATTGATAGACCCTCCAGTACACCCCAGCACTCCTTGCTGTTACATACATTTAGAGCTGGAGGTGTTCCCCCACATTCCTACTAAAAAAAAGCCCTGGTTCAGACACAATATGATTTTGAAATACTTACAATAACTTTATTGGGGTACTGTCTGTTGACTTCAAACTCTGTGCCATAGGCACTGATATAAACTGCACTTGTGTATGAGACTCTGACATTGCCTCGGTTTTGATTCCGAACGCGGACTTGGAAGTAGGTAAGCCCTCGACTTTGGTCACTGAGGCCTACCAACAAATAAACACAGGTCCCCTGGAAGTCCATCTTGAAATTATCAAATGTTATGTAGTGCGGGTCTCCGAAGCCTACGCATAACCCATAGGACGTTGGGTAACAGTCAAGGATCCCGTTCCTCACAGTGCATTCTTCTCCAGCTCGGCAAGGACTAGTTTTACATTCCACCCTCTGAGTCTGAGGGTTGCACACACACTTCTGCTGGCATACCGTGTCATTCCAGAACTTTTCGTTGGGGGAGTAGGTGAATCCATTGTACCTGCAACCACAGCTGGTCTTCGGAACACACTTGCCCTGGCTTAAAACAAACCCAGCATTGCACTCGCAGGTCTCCACGCATGACTCCATACAAACGGACGCACCTTCTGGACCATCGCAGGTTGCTGGGCAAGCACTGCCACATAATTTGTAGGTGCTGTCTGCGGGGCAAGGTAAGGCTGAAAATATAAAGGAAGACTTTAATATATTTGCTTCAGGGAGGACTCAGAAAATGGTCTAAGCTCTTCGAAAAGAACTGCATCCAAAAATGACAACGTGAAAATGAACAACCCATCAAAAGACACATTTATAGGGAAACAAAAACGCTGCAATCATAGGCGTGCGCACAGCAGTCACGGATCGGATCATTTTTTTTGGATCAGCAGAAAAAAATAAAAATCTCCCCCACTGTAATATCCACATCCCCCCCCCCCACTGCAGTGCCGTCACTAGGGTTGTGTCACCTGTTGCAAAAAAAAATGGTGTCGTCCCTCCTCAGTACAGACACCCCAGTAGTACCCCCCCTCAGTGCACCCCCCAGTAGTAAAGACAGTGACCCCCTCCAGTAGTACAAGCAGACAGTGACCCCCCCAGTAGTACAGGCAGACAGTGACCCCCATAGTACATGCAGACAGTGACCCCAGTATTACAGGCAGACAGTGACCCCCCCCCACGTAGTACAGGCAGACAGTGACCCCAGTAGTACAGGCAGACAGTGACCCCAGTAGTACAGGCAAACAGTGACCTCCCCCCCGTAGTACAGGCAGACAGTGACCCTCGTGCAGACCTCAGCGTGTGTGTCCCTCGAGTGCGGGCTCCTCCTCCTCTGTGGGTGTAAACAGAGAGGAGGGGCCGCCACCGGGTGTACCAAGATGACCGCGGCTCCAGAGCTAGGCCGGAGCTGCGGCCTTTCCTAGTGCTATGGCCGCGGCGGCAGTCCGCGGATCGCATAGCGTGCCGATCCGAAGGGGGTGACCTGTTCAGATCACGGATCAACCGTGATCCGTTGCACCCCTACCAGCAACTGATGCTGCGGGATGTTTTAGGATGAATGGGGGAAGGGGCTGATAAATATGTAATTGACTGACCCCTTCCCTTTCTGAATAAACATAGTGAGCGAACGGTAGTGTGTGTTTGAGCTTTGGGGTGCACACCCTAATGCAATAGGCTGCGCACACACCTATGGCTGCAATATTCACCTTCAATAACAAGCTGCCAACCCATCTTACTTCTAAGTACCGCTAAGCTGTAATATAGGAAACTTGGGGGGTGGCAGAGGGTAAGTATTGTAATTGAAGGAGACATTTTGGGGGTGCTTAGAAGAGGATTTGTGCTAGGAGGGGGATTTAGGGCAATGTGTGCTGGGAGGGGGGATTTGAAGTAGGGGTGTGTGTACTAGGAGGGGAAATTTTTGGGGTAGAGGATTTTTGCTGGGAGGGGTGAATTTTGAGAGGGGGATTTGGGGGATGGGAAGGGTAAAGATTTGTGCTGAGAGGGGGAATTTCAGAAGGGGAGGTGGATTTGTACTGGGTGCGTGCCCGCCATGTGCCTCGTGAGCATGGTCGCGGGTCCCGCTCACGGGTCTCCGGGCGGACCGCGATTGCAGTCGACAAAGGCAGAACAGGGGGATGGCATTCCCCTATTCTACCAAGGCATTCCCCTATTCTACCTAGTGACATTGTCACTGATGACTGTTCCCCCTTGATCGGAAACGGTCATCAGTGATGTGTCACGTGTAGCCACACCCCTGAACAGTAAGAATCACTCCCTAGGGAACACTTAACCCCTACAGTGCCACCTAGTGGTTAACCTCTTCACTGCCAGTGTCATTTTCACAGTAAACAGTGCACTATTATAGCACTGATCGCTTTAAAAATGACAATGGTCCCAAAAATGTGTCAAAAGTGTCCGATGTGCCTGCCATAATGTCACAGTCATGATAAAAATCGCTGATCGCCGCCATTACCACCGGTAGTAACAAAAAATAATTAATAAAAATGCCATAAAACTATCCCCTATCTTGTAGACGCTGTAACTTTTGCGCAAACGTATAGCAAAAAGTAAAAAAATATAGATTTTTTTTCAAAATTGTCGCTCTATTTTTGTTTATAGCGCAAAAAATAAACACCGCAAAGGTGATCAAATACCACCAAAATAATGCTCTATTTATGGGAAAAAAAGGACGTCAACTTTGTTAGGGAGCCACGTCACACGACCGCGCAATTTTCAGTTAAAGCGACGCAGTGCCGAATCGCAAAAAGTGGCTATGTCATTGACCAGCGTAATGGTCCGGGGTTAAATGCTGAGTATTATATGAATGACTGGAGAGTGCCTTCAGCAGCAACTACTTACAGCATCCCGCTGTATCTCTCCACTGCCCAATCTTCACTCCAGCCCGTTGGCAAGCATCGGCGTAGGCACTGACTGCTTGACATGACATCTGCTTGTAGCCATTGTTGATGCAAACATCGAACACACAGTTTTCCATGTACATCTTTGGGTCTTGAACTGAATGGCAACTGCTGAATGGACCGTTGGCTTTGCTGATAAGCCCGCAGAAGTCATCGGTTATGTACCTTTGGGCAATGGTAGGTGGACAGCTGAGGCAGGGGCCACGGCAATCATGCCAGCACAATGTGCCATCTTCTACCTGAGAACACAAGATACAAGACGACCATCAACAGTTACACAAATAGACAAAGGAGGAATTTTCTAAAGGTGTTTGATAGTAGACTATATCTTACCGCCCAGCTAGTGCCCAAGGCAATTGGGTTGGCAGCCTGGGTCCCAGAAGGAGTAAGGAAGTCATCTGCTGAATTTTGGTTATAATTTCCACACATGCCACACATCTTTCCAGCATAGCGCCTTGTGAGCTCCATCCACAAGTAATGGTTCCAATCATAAGACATCATCATATCATTCCCGAGCTGTATATTTGCAGCGTACCCACTCTGGGATATTTTTAGAGTGCCATTCAACAGTGATATAGGGAGCTGTCTTAGGGAGTTGTCCACCTGGTTAAAAAAAATGACCAAGAAAAGAAAAATAGCGTCAAGAGTCAAACGTTAAACAACATCAGTATCAGCTTTTATCAGTGTCAGTAAAAAATTGAGAAGTTAATGGCCCAGATTCACAGAGTGCAAGGTGCACATTACGCTGCCATACGCCACGCCAACGTATCGCGGAGAGGCAAGCATTGCATTCAGCAAGCCAGTGCTCCCAACATAGCACCAGCGTGGCGTGGGTTTCGAAGGTGCACGTAGGTGGAAGTGGGCGTGACCCCATGTAAATGATGGTCCGAGCGCGGTGCAGTGTTTTAGGCCCGGCATATCACGAACTGCGAATGTGCCGTAACGTCGCGGCGACATGGACGCATACACAGAACCCTCCTGGGCCTGCTCACAACCACACCGGCACAACTGCCTAAGCTACCGTACGCCCAGCCAAACACACGTCCAACGCACAATACAGCTTGGGGCTTGTGTTCCCTGGTGCAGACCTTTGCATGTCTGTTGCCGGGTTGCACCTCATCTATGGGGAATAACTTTACGCTGGACATACAACTTACGCGCATCTCGCGTTCCATGCGTCAGGCGCACGCACGTTTGTGAATCGCCGTATTTTCCTCATTTGCATGTTTGAAAAGCTAATCAATGGGAGCAGCACCATGCGTCCAGCCCATATGTGCGCCCACCCTACACCGGCGTGTGCAAGCTGCGTGTGTAAGCTACGCTCACGGGTCTCCGGGCGGACCGCGATTGCATTCGGCAAAAGCAGAACAGGGGATGCCTTTGTAAACAAGGCATTCCCCTATTCTACCTAGTGACATTGTCACTGATGACTGTTCCCCCTTGATCGAGAACGGTCATCAGTGATGTGTCACGTGTAGCCACGCCCCTGAACAGTAAGAATCACTCCCTAGGGAACACTTAACCCCCTACAGTGCCACCTAGTGGTTAACCTCTTCACTGCCAGTGTCATTTTCACAGTAAACAGTGCACTATTATAGCACCGATCGCTTTAAAAATGCCGGCGTGTGCAAGCTACGTCGGCGGGGTGTAGCCTGTTTTTAGCCGCATGTTGGTTTGTGGGTCTGCCGCACACATACGCCAGCGCACATTTGCACTTACGTCGCTGTAATGTGCTATACGTCGGGATAAGTGCTTTGTGAATCTGGGCCACAGTGTCTATTTGCTCTGCTATTTGTGCAATGCTATTTTTAATACAACTGATGAATTTTAATCCACTTTGCCTATTTATTCACATTTACGTAGCACAGTGTCCTGTGAGGGTGCATGTGATGGAGATGGGGGAGTAACAGCAAGGAAGGATGGCATAAGGTAGCTGGCCTAGGAGAGCAAAGAGTAAATCCAGTCTTGAGTACTACTCACCCTCACATAGCCATACTCTTCTTTCTTGACCACAATGGTATGACCACCTGTTTCTAATGTGACTTGACCAACATAAGAAACTCGAGCATTTCCACGATTATCATTCTTGAATTGAACTGAGAACGTCTGCAGATCTTTGTCAACATCCCCACAGACTTTGGCAAACGTGTATGTACATGTCCCCATGAAGTCGTAATACACTAGATCAAAGGTTCGGAAGTGAGGATCTCCAGCTGCCCAGCACATGTCCACTTGTGGTTTGACACATTTCGGTTTCCCATTCTCCATGATGCACACTTGACGTGAAGGGCAAGCCGTATTTCTGCAAGTGGGAGGTGGAGGACCTGGATCTTAATCAGATACAAATTTACATAAATCAATAAAATTACCTAAGATTCTAAGTAAACGCAAACTTATTATGTGGTCCTCTTTAGGCACGTGGGCCTATGGAACCCCTTTAGTAAAAAGATGATCTACTTTAATATCAAAACAACACTTGAATATGTCTATAATGAAGTTATGCCGCGTACACACGATCGGAAATTCCGACAAGAAAAGTCCGATGTGAGCTTGTGGTCGGAAATTCCGACCGTGTGTAGGCTCCATCGTAATTTTTCTGTCTGAATTTCCGCCAAGAAAAATTTGAGAGCTGGTTATCAAATTTTCCGACAAGAAAAGTTCTTGGCGGAAATTTCGATCGTCTGTATGCAATTCTGATGCACCAAAAACCATGCATTGAACTTCATTTTTCTCGGCTCGTAGTGTTGTACGTCACCGGTCGAAATTTTGTGTCACCGTGTGTATGCAACACAAGTTTGAGTCAATATTCTGTCAGAAAAAAAATCCACGGTTTTCTTGTCGGAATTTCGTGTGTACGTGGCATAAGATTTATTCATGCTCCAAATTCTTGGATTACTAAACAGCGGAGAGTGATTTATAGGCATCATTCTGGATTGTTATGTAATGGCATTTCAAACTATACTTATAATACACATTAAATCATAAACCATTAAAGTAAATCATGTGGATAACATTGTAGTTGCCCCACCCAAGTACGAATTTTAAGTATTGTACAAAGTTTGTTTTTTTCGTTTTATACTCTGGGACTGTTTCTTCAAGCTATGATAGCACGTAAGGTGTTCTAAAGTGGTGTCTCAGGCAGTCTTACCCTATGTGATAGTATAGATTTAGAGACCACTTTAGCACACCTTCTGTTCTATCACAGATCAACCACTTCAGCCCCGGAAGGATTTGCCCCCTTCCTGACCAGGCCATTTTTTGCAATACGGCACTGCGTGGATTTAATGGACAATTCAATGGTTGTGCGAGAGCCTACACATGGCTGGTTTTCTCATCCAAGAGAAAACATGACAGTTTTCCCAACGAGAAAACTGATCGTGTGTACGCGGATTTAGGCTTTTAGATTTATTTTACCCTTAGGTGCAAAGGGGTTAATGCAAAAACATTGAAATAAAAACAAAAAACAAGCTTTCAAAAGAATACCTTTGACACAGGCTCCCACGCTGCCGTAGCTGTAGACCGAACTGATTCCAAAACTCTGCAGGCCAAATTTTTTACTCCCATGTTCAATTCTGAAGGAGGTTGCAGAATTTCCATAATTGTACTCAAGCCAGCTGAATTCACTTTGCGGAATTGACTTCCACTTGGGATCCTTAAGGCTTTTCCCATCAATAGTGATGCCTTCCGTTGCAGTATTCTCGGCTATTATGGTAAAATAGTTGTCAATGCTTCGGTGTCCAAATACGGCATAGGCTGAGCAGTAGCTATCGACGTCTAAGATATTCATCATGAAAGGGGAATACTCATACCTGCTGCCTTTGCCACCTGAGCTGAGGAACATGACCTGCACTCCGTTATCCGCTTCAATTTTTAATGGAGCACTTGATATTTCAAGCTCTAAGACCTGACCCTCCACCATGTTTTGCTTCTGTTGTTTATCACCAGAGGTGTAGGTCACTTTAGTTGGGCCAGCGGAAATAACCGCGACGGTGTCTGATTTCTGTTGTGATAAGATAGAGACTGGTGCCACCAGGTAGTGAGTTCCCCAGCTGGACACAGGCAAGAGTTGCTCAAAGGCGTGATTACACTTGGTGTTTTTTTGGGCACAAGTGTTTCCACTCAACACAACCACTGGTTTGTTGGCAACCACTTTAGAACCTGAAAGATCTTCTGGGCTGAGAAGCTGAACGCCTTCCATAGGAGCTAAGGTGATGGTAATAACACTATTCGGTCTATATCCTTTCCCATTGAACTGAATAAATCCTTTGTTGTGAATCTCAACAGTGGTTTCTTCAGCCGCCAACACGGAGAAAACCTTAGAGGAACCAGAAGATCCAGTTTTGGGGGTGTAAAGGTAATAAACAGTCCCTAAACTGGACATTGGTTGCAAAACTGTTGTCTCAGCCGTACGGAATTTTTCATGATGCAAAAGGACAATAATGGGAGAGGTAGATTTGATGTGGACTGTTTTCGTAAAAACTCCACTTCCTCTAACCTCCGTGGATATTGGAAGCGCCAGAGTCACGGCACTTTTATTTTGTATTTCAACGTTTGTATTGGGGGATTCCCCCATCACAGTGACGGTGACTGAGGTGTTATCATGAAGGCCGGTCACCCGAAGAACACATTTATGACCAGACAAACCATTTGCCCCATTCTGCATGAAGGTGGTCAGGAACTCCGTCCCTGCCGGACCTGTCCACCCCATATCTGAAAGAAAAGAAAAAATAAAGAAGAAATGCGTTGATTTAAAACATTTTAACAATTTATTGATAACGGTTAAAGAATAATCCTGCCACTGCTCATACCCTTTTCCCCCTCCCAACTAATCACTGGATTAGTGTTTTTTTATTCTAAATTCCCCAATTACTCACATTAATCTGTGTTCATGTGATGCACCGGCTCCAGAGATTTATCTAGTTTTTCCTGCAAAGAAGGAGGGTCCTTTTGCAGGTGTCCCTATAACTGCCTGATTGATATGGACACTTTTTATTGGTTGTGGGTGCTGTTCTCTCAGCATACAGTAGATGGCAGCAGCATGATGGCATTAAGAAGAAGCTACTGGTCTACTGGAGGTCTGGATACAATGGCCCAGATTCACAGAGCAATTACGCCTGTCTAACTGGTGTTAGACAGGAGTAATTTCAAATTTCGCACGCCGTATCACTAGTTTGAATCCTCAAACCATGATACGGCGGCTTCGGGCTTCGATCCTTCGGATCTACGCTGCGATATTTTTGCGGCCGCTGGGAGGAGTTTGCGTCGTTTTCATGCGTCGGGATATGCAAATGACTTTTTACGGCGATCCACGAAGGTACGAGTGTCCCTCGCAATCGCCTACGTCATTTTTTGGCTACGTAATGTTAGAGGAGCTTTTTGCTGGTCTAACAGTGCGTAACCCATGTAAAGTATGGCCGTCGTTCCCGCGTCGATTTTAAAATATTTGAATTTTTTTAACGTAACTCGTTCGGGAATAGGAATGTACGTAAACGACGCTACTACGACGTGACGACGTGTTTACGTGCAATGCACGGCGGGAAATTTGCGAACGGAGCATGCGCAGTTCGATCGCCGTGGGAACGCGCCTATTTTAAATGCATCACGCCCCCTACTCGCGCAGATGGATTGCGACGGGAGAAATACACTACGCCGCCGTCGTTTACTGGACAAAATCTACCTGGATTCCACGTAGAGCCAGGTAAAATACGGCGGCGTAGTGTATTTCTGATACTCTACGAGAATCTAATTCTCTGTGAATCTGCCCCAATGATTGTTGCTCCTGTAAACTAGATATGTGCACAAGTGTTTTAGTTTTTGTTTCATAATTATATTTTTTTCTGGTCATTCGTTATGATCGCAATTCGTAAATTCGTAAATTTGAAAATTTGAAAATTCGTAAGTATGAAAATTTGAAAATGTGTAAATTCGTAAATTTGAAAATCCAAAAAGAAGGCAGAATAACTAACTAACTAACTAACTAACTCAGTAACTCACTAACTCACTAACTCACTAACTAACTCACTAACACATAATAACTAATTATTAAATTATAGGTATTGGAATTTCCTTTTAAATTTGGCTGTTAGTGAACGTAACAAATACAAATTTATCCAACGTTACAAATTATACAAAAGAACGAATGCTGTATCTAAACAAAACAAAGTAATAATAGTAAATAACAATAATCATATCAATAAAATATTATTATTGTTATATAGTATTTTTAATTAATTAAGTTCCATTCATTTAGTTACGGCATTCGTAATTTCGGATAATTTGTAACTTCGGATAAATTTGTATTTGTTAAGGAAATTCCACTACCTATAATTTAATAGTTTACAATAGTTAAGTTATTATTAGTTAGTTATTATTTCATATTTACAGATTTACAAATTTCAAATTTTCAAAAATTCCCATTCACAAATTTCTGAATTTCTGGATTTTTGAAATTACGAATATTTGGAAAAATTATAAATGGGTTTTCATTCATTTGGATATTTCTGAATGAACAAATTTGTTAAAAAACAAAAAAATTGTAACTAATCAAAAAGGGAGAGTATTGCCTATATTAGACTAAATGAAAAAATAAATAAGATGTGCCAGCATCCCGGTTAATATGAGGAATGTGAGACCCAAATGAAAAAATGCAAAGAGGCTGCTTGTGGCCAGTTGACATCAGTAATGATAGGTCAAATGGTTGTTGGTTGGGACTATCTAGGCACTTTATTAACATAAAACAAGATACAATATAAAAACATTTAGGGATTTGTAACTAAACAAATAGAGCTGGGTTAATGTATAAAAGGTCTTCTTAAAGCTTAGTGCACATTATCACACGTAGAGGTGCTCACATTCCTGAGTGTCCCATGTAGGGCAACCCATTCATTTCAGTAAACTATCCTACTAATAAGAAATGTGGGTGAATGAGTCCCTCACTCTTGGCACCCTACGGCACCATGCTGTTTGGCGTGCTTGAAAACATGCATGTTTACAATATATGGGGGTGCCATTAAGAACTAATGTGACCCCCACGCATCTGGTAAAAAGCCGAGTGTTTCTCTCCTTGTTGGAAAAGCACAAAAACAAGATTTTCCACACATTTCCGACCCGCAAAGAGTAGATGTGAACCAAGGCTCAGAGTTTTTTTTTTTTTGACCCGGCTGAACAGGGGAGAGGGATTGTGGGGTAGACATGTGCATTTGTTTTCGTTTCCATTTAACAAACGACATCGACATCATAGGGAAAAGATTTGACATCATAGAGAAAAGATTCGACACTATAGAAATAATAGATTCAACATTACAGAGAATAGATTTCGATTTATGAGAAAATAGATTTGACATTATAGAGAATAGATTCGACATTATTACTAGTCATACAACACTAGAATTCTTGTAGGCGGAATATTCGTCCGGAAATGTACGATTCGACGCACAGTTTCGACGTTCTGTCGAATTTTCTTTTGACCATTCCACAGAAACCAAGTATTATTGGATTTTCGGACGAAAGCTATTCGCCAACGAAAAACAAAATAAATCAAAACGATTTTCGGGAGTAACTAAATAAATGTATTTTTCAAAACGAAAAAACAAAACAAAATATTCGAGTCTGCACATGTCTAGTGTGGGGTGGCAGTGGGCTAGGATTTGCCCAGATATGGACCTTAAAGCGGAGCTCCACCCAGTATAACAACATTTTACAATGTTGTTTGAAAAAAATAAAAAAAAAAAACCTGAAAAAAAAAAAAAATAATTACTCACCCGAAATAGCTGTTGCTATGCGGAAGTCCGTAATCTGCCTCTTCCTAATCCGCGGTGTGTTTTCTTCTTCTCCTTCTCCTTGTGAATGGGCGCGCTGCTTCCTGGGAACTGTGTGTGTTCTCAGAGAGCAGCGCGCCCATTCACAAGCCAGCGTGAGACTCGCGGAGGCGCAGTAGGAAACGGGCAGTGAAGCCGTACGGCTTCACTGCCTGTTTCCCATATTGTGAATGGCGGCGCGGGACCCGGAGCGATCGTGGGACCGGCATCGGGGGGCCCATCAGCGCGGGCGCCTAGGACAGGTAAGTGTCTTTATTTAAAATCAGCAGCTACACTGTTAGTAGCTGCTGACTTTAAAAAAAATTTTTACCGTGGCTGGAGCTCCGCTTTAAATGTCAAATAACATAATAGGCTATTCTTCAACATTTTTGGACATTTATCAGCTAATCATAAATTATTATTATTATTTTTTTAAAACAAAATACAAAATGAAAATCTAATTTCCCCACAATCTAAAAATGCTTTAAGTAGAAAAATCTAGTGATAGCATTATTGGCATTATTGGCAAGCTACGCGCTCTAACTAATGCATACAGACTCTGCATCACTTGACCAGGAATCTAAAATCTAAAGTAGTCTTCAAGGAACTCAGGTCATGAAAGGGTTAAAGATCGGATCCAACTCCATACATACTGATTTTATTTTTAAACTAATATTTTTTATATAATTTTTTTAAAGATTTAATTCTTACCCAAAAAAGCTGCGGTTAGCGTACATAGCAGGAGAATCCCGTGGGCCCCCATTTCTGAAAGTAAACAAAATAATCGTATACATAAAACAGTATAAAAATAAAGTTAAATGAAAGTCATTTTTACAATACCACAACTTGATGATTCAAAAAAAAAAAAAAAAAACATAACTTAAAAAAAAAAAAGTATTTCAAAATTACATTTCTATGAGCTTTTGCCTCCTTTTCTAGGCCTAACTAAGTTTAGAAAATTGTCTTTTGTTACTGAGCTCAATAGCTCAAGATTCATTTTGCGTACATATGCACGAGTGAGGCCCCGTACACACTACCGGGTTTCTCAGCAAAAAAACAGCAAGAAAACTGCTTCTTGCCGAGATTCCCGTTCGTGTGTACGAGGCATTCAGGTTTCTTGTCTGGAAATCTGGCCAGAATCTCGATGAGAAAAAAGAGAACCTGCCCTCTTTTTTCTCGTCGAGATTCTTGTCTGGCTGTTTCCCGACGAGAAATCCGAGCGTGTGTATACTTACCTGTCGCCATGGAAACCCGCGCATACTCGAAATTACTTTGACGCATGCGCGGTAGCTTCCACGGCACAGGTAGGGTGAAGCAACAGGGCGGCGACGGCATCGAATGTGATGAGCGCATCCTCATCATACGCGATGACGTCACTGCGTTCTTTCCTTTCAAGAGAACCGCAGTTCTTTTGAAATGACAGCCAGTACACTCCGGCGGCAATAGTTTCTTGCCAACAATGTCGTCAGGGAAAACAACAGTTTTTTTCTGCCGAGATTCTCAAGCATGTGTACAAGGCCTCAGGGATTCTCATAATTCAGAGTGTATGTAGAGTCAATTACAGAAAGAGAGTCTGAATTACAGAGAGAGAGTCTGAAAGCAAGCAGTTTGAGTTGTGCATCTCTCTAATATATATAGATAGATAGACAGACAGATAGATAGTATCATATAAAAGTCAGTACACCCCTCACATTTTTGTAAATATTTTATTACATCTTGTCATGTGACAACACTGAAGAAATGACACTTTGCTACAGTGTTGTGTAGTGAGTGTACAGCTTGTATAAGGCTGCGTACACAGGATCAGACAGGTCCGATGAAACTGGTCTGACGGACCGTTTTAATCGGACCAGGCTGAAGTGGTCTGATGGTCTGATGTGTGTACACACCATCGGACCAAAAATCCAATCAGACCAGAACACGGTGACGTAGAACACAACGACGTAATGAAAAAACGAAGTTCAATGCTTCCAAGCATACGTCGACTTGATTCTGACATGCGCAGGTTTTTGGTCCGATGCATTTGTGCACTAACCATTGAACCTGTCCGACGGACAGGTGTCCATCAGACAGGTTTTAAAGCATGTTTTAAAACTTTGGTCTGATGGAAAACGGTCTGATGGGCCGTACACACTATCGAACTGGTCCGATGAAACCAGTCTGCAGACCAGTTTCATCGGACCTGTCTGATCATGTGTAAGTGGCCTTATAGTGTAAATTTGTTGTCCCCTCAAAATAGCTCAACACACAGCCATTAATGTCTAAACTGGCAAGAAAAGTGAGTACACCCCCTACGTGAAAATGTCCAAATTGGGCTAAAAGTGTCAATATTTTGAGTGGCCATCATTATTTTCCAGCACGGCCTTAACCCTCTTGGGCATGGAGGTCACCAGAGCTTCACAGGTTGCCACTGGAGTCCTCTTCCCCTCCTCCATGATGACATCACAGAGCTGGTGGATGTTGGAGACCTTGCGCTCCTCCACCTTCCATTTGAGGATGCCCCCCAAAAATTAAAAACCGCAGAGATAATCGAATACCACCAAAAGAAAGCTCTATTTGTGGGGGGAAAAAGACGTTAATTTTGTTTGGGTGAAATGCCGCACGTCCGCGCAATTGTCAGTTAAAGCGACGCAGTGCAGAATCAGAAAAAATGCCCCCGGTCATTGAGCAGCCAAATTTTCCAGGGCTGAAGTGGGGGTATCCATAAGTTTTGACTGCCAAATGAAAACCCAATTCATCCTGAAAAAAAATGCGCTATATTCATCCTGGATGTACAGTTTTACTAACACATTGCAAAATTGCAAATTTGAGCTTAGGCATTTCCATTTATTTTTACCCTTAGGCGTGAAAGGTTTAAAAAAATAAAATAAAATACATTTACAAACAATTGAAATGACAGTTATTATAATAATATAGGAACAAAAAATATATTATAATACAGTTGTCATGCAGTCATTATTTTTATAATTTGAAAACATTGTATTCTTTACCTTTCTTCAGTCTTACAAGTGGATACATTAAATCCAGAGGAAGGATTCTTTACAGTCCATGCACTACAAAGAGCCACAAGTATTCACCATCCTGGATATAATCAGACTGACCGGCAATCACTAATAGTCAGATTTCGGTTTTTTTACATCTCCTCTTCACTTCTCTCATTACATATCTGTCCTTGACATCACATAATTAAGATGAGTCCGCCTAACGCATATTATATGTAGACGTACATAGTCATTCACGGCTATAAATATTATTCATGCGACAGAACCGGCTCTATAATTTATTAACAAGATCAGCTGCTTCATCTCTGTAAGAATGAGTTATTAAAACTGGAATGAAAGTGTAATTGCCCAATTCAAATTCCTCATTTTATTTGAACATTAACCACTTCCTGCCCAACGACATCCGAGGACGTCGTCGGCTTTTAAGTGGTGATATCTGAATGATGGGTGCAGCTACAGTCCTCATCCAGAAATCATCTTTTAGAGCCAGCAATTCCCTTCAGCATAAGACCAAACATAGGAGCTGTTGTGCCGCATGATCGCTCTTACAGGCAGCGGGAAGGGGCTCGCCCAGACGATCGGCGAGAGGAAGAAGGAATCTGTCCACGCCGGAAGCTTACTATAGAGAATCCATCGGGCCACATGGCTATGGGCTTTTGGAGGCCGGGCGCGGTGTCATAGTTTATCATAGAGAATCTGGCGGGCCATATGGCCCTCCAGACAACTCTATGATCTTTCAGTAGCCGGGCGGTCTCATAGTTGATCATAGAGAATCCGGCAAGCCATATGGCCCCCCGGACATCTCTATGGTCTTTTTGAGGCTGGTCGCAGTGTCATAGTGTACTACAAAGAATTGGGTGGGCATCTCTATGATCTTTCGGAGGCCGGGCGCAATGTCATAGTTTACCATAGAGAATCTGGAGGGCCATATGGCCCCCCGGACATCTCTATGATCTTTTGGAGGCCAGGCACAGTGTCATAGTTTACCATAGAGAATCCGACGGGCCATATGGCCCCCCAGACATCTCTATGATCTTTTGGAGACCGGGTGCGGTGTCATAGTTTACCATAGAGAATCCGACAGTTCATATGCCACCCCTGGACATCTCTATGATCTTTTGGGGGCCAGGCACGGTGTCATAATTTACCATAGAGAATCCGGCAAGCCATATGGCCCTCCCGACATCTCTATGGCCTTTTGGAGGCTGAGCGCAGTGTCATAGTTTACCATAAAGAATCCGGTGGGCCATATGGCCCCCCGAACATCTCTATGATCTTTCGGGGGGCCAGGCATGGTGTCATAATTTACCATAGAGAATCCGGCAAGCCATATGGCTCTCCGGACATCTCTATGGTCTTTTGGAGGCCAGGCGCAGTGTCATAGTTTACCATAGAATATTCAGCGGGCCATATGGCCCCCTGGACATCTCTATGATCTTTCGAAGACCGGGCGCGGTGTCATAGTTTACCATAAAGACTCCGGCAGGCCATATGACACCCTGTTCTCTGATAGAAAACGTATGATTTGTGGGGGGTTTAAGTAATTTTCTAGCAAAAATAAAATATATGATTTTTACATGTATTTTACATGTACACCAATTGGTTAGTCTGGTGGACTGACTCTTCATAGTTTGAGAAAGTTAGGAGACTAGATTAGATGGATGTCAGGCTCCGGTAGGAAAGCCCTTAAAGGCTGGATTCACACGTATGGCATACAGTGCCTGCCGCCGAGAATGTGTTTTTAGCACGACAGCATCGCACTGATTCTCGGCGACAGGCTGCCGACATCTCGCACTCGCTGGAATAGTAAAAGCACATTCCAGCGAGTGCGTCATAGAAGCGACGGGGATCCGACGCGGATTCCCGCCAATTCTACACGTGGGCGGAGTTTGTTATAAATCCTGAGAAGGAAGTCCCCGCCGGATTTTAAATAAACATCCGGCATGGGTTCCCCCCTCAGGAGCATAACGGGCCCTTAGGTCTGGTATGGGTTGTAAGGAGACCCCCCTACGCCGAAAAAACGGCGTGGGGGTCCCCCCACAATCCATACCAGACTCGTATCCAAAGCACGCCGGCTGGCCGGTCAGGAGGGGAGTGGGGGCGAGCGAGCGCCCCCTCCCCTCCTGAGCCGTACCGGGCAGCATGCCCTCAACATGGGGGGGTCAGGTGCTCTGGGGCAGGGGGCGCACTGCTGCCCCCCACCACAGAGCACCCTGTCCCCATGTTGATGAGGACAGGGCCCCTTCCCGACAACCCTGGCCGTTGGTTGTCGGGGTATGCGGGCGGTGTGAATCCAGCCTTATGCCGCATACACATGACCGTTATCATGTCATGGAAAAAAACAAAACATTTCTCAACGTGATTAATCTCAAGCCTGCCTTGCATACACACGATCGTGATAAATGCTCAAGCAAAGTGCGGTGACGTACAACACGTACGACGGCACTATAAAGGGGAAGTTCCATTCGAATGGCGCCACCCTTTGGGCTAATTATGAAAATTTCCCTTCTCATAACTTGCTTCTGAGAATGCAAGTTTTTTTCCCCGTCGTTAAAGCGACGAGAAAAAATAGAGCATGTTATAACGTTTTAACGGCCATGTTTCTCATCAAGAAAAATGCTCTGGAGCCTACACATGATCGTTTTTTTCACGACCAATTTAAAAAATTGAATTTTTCTCATCATGAAAAACGGTCGCGTGTACGCGGCATTAGAATTTGCCTGAGGGATTGACTCTTCATAGTTTGAGAGAGTTAGAAGACTAGATTAGATGGACGTAAGGCCGCGTACACACGACCGGTCCATCCGATGAGAATGGACCCTTTTCATCGGTTCACTGCTGAAGTGGCCTGAAGGTCTGATGTGTGTACACCATCAGTCGAAAAAAACGATCGAGTCCAACGCGGTGACATAAAACACAATGACGTGCAGTGAAAAATTAAGTTCAATGCATCCAAGCATGCGTCGACTTGATTCTGAGCATGTGCGGGTTTTGAACCGATGCTTTTGCGTACTAACCATCAGTTTTGACCGATCGGTAGGCGTCCATCGGTCCGATTTTAAAGCAAGTTCTAAATTTTTGGACTGAAGGACAACAGACTGATGGTCGGTTTGGACCGATGAAACTGAACTTCAGTCCGTTTTCATCGGTTTGGACCAATCGTCCTAAGGCTCCGGTAGGAAAGCCCTTTAAGGCTGGATTCACACCTATGGCATAAGTGTGAATCCAGCCTTAACCCCTGTCGGATTTTTGTCGGACCAAAATCACATCCGACGGAATTCCCTCGGAGTAAAAGAGAACATGTTCTCTATCTAAACTCAGATGGAATTCATCGGAATTTCCGATGGAAATAATCCGATGGGCCATACACGCGGTCGGAAATTTCAATAGAAAAAGTCCATCGTGTGTACGGGGCATTAGACTCTACACCAGGGGTGCCCAACCAGTGGCCCGGAGGCCACATGTGGCCCGCGGAGCCCTCTGATGTGGCCCGCGACCTCCTGCTCTGGGATGGTGGGTCGGCAAGCCCAGATTGCAGGTTGCCGACCAGCCATCCCAGAGCATCAGTTTTGTGAATGAAGCCAGCGGTAGCACAACCAAGCGGCTGCGCAGCAGAGCCACATAAGCTGATGCTTCCTGTATAGCACTTGGCTCCTGTCATAGGCCAAATCCCAAATGCACTTTGCCTGGAGAATTCTACGGCAAAGTGCAGCTTACCCATAGGAAAGCCACAGGTGTACTGAGCTTCACCCACGATGCGGGTAAACTGCAGCACATCAGTGTGAAAGCAGCCTTGGGCCCCTTTCAACCCTCCATTTATCTCAATGGAGCAGTGATGTAAACGGTCTTGTGTCCCTTCCATTTGGACGGATTGGATCAGAGGGCCCATAGAGTAGAGTGGCCTGTGTCTGTGTCCTCTTTCCATATGCAGAGTTGACACAAGCATGTCATCCACCCGCACCGCTCATTGTGGCCCGCGACTGGTTACTAAGCCACTTAAGTGGCCCTCGCCCTTCAAAAGGTTGGGCACCCCTGCTCTACACAGAGGCAGCTCTACAACATGAGGATCAGCAGAGCTTCTGTTACGGAAAACAGGTGATTAGCTGCATTTTGGAAACTTTCCACCAGGGTGTAGACTTGGCGTTTAGGAAACCAGTCCGACAACTATAACCACTAGGCGTGGAGAGAAGGAGTAATGAGATCTAATGACAGAAGAACCTGAATAATAAATGGAACTGACAGGCAATTTGTTTTATAATACGTCTCGGCTTATGCGCTGTCACTAAACATTGACTGTTCAATTGAGGGCAAAAAGGGTCATCGCATGGTGATTAAATCATGAATATTAATAGGCTGGAAAGGACAAAAAAATAAATAAGTAATTCATTTTGACCTCCTTCTGTATTGCAACACTTGTGCTTAAATATGTATGGACTGTGCAAATAGATGATAATAATAATAATAATAATAATAATAACTATAACAACAATAATTATAATAACTGCAATAGGTATAAAGGATACATTAATCATATAAAGATTTTTTTTTTTTTAAACATAACCCTTCTACAAAATATGTCATATCCACCCAATTTTGGCAGACATATTGGGACGATTGTTATTATTGGAGACGTAACATAAATTTTCTGAATGACTGGCCAAGGTCAGTCTGCTCATGCGCCGCCATTGCATCAATGACTCGTTCAGGGCCAACATGTAACCATCAATAGTGTGTAATCTGCAATGATAAATACATTTCAAATATTTAGGCCCCCATTCACATGAGTCTGCCTGTAATTTTTTTTTTTTAAGCAGACCCAATCGGACCATCTATTGCCCTTAAAGGGTCACTAAAGGCAACATTTTTTTTTAAATAACAAACATGTTGGGCCAGATCCACAGAACCAGTACGCCGGTGTGTCTCCTGATAAGCCGGCGTACTTTCAAATTACCTGCGTCGTATCATTAGTTTGAATCCTCAAACCATGATACGACGGCTTCGGGCTTCGATCCGACAGGCTTACGTCTTCGTACGCCTTCGGATCTACGCTGCAATCTTTTTGCGCCCGCTGGGTGGAGCTTGCGTCATTTTCCGCGTCGGGTATGCAAATGAGCTTTTTATGGCGATCCACGAAGTTATGATCGGCCGTCGCATTTTCTAACGTCGTCGCTAGTCAGCTTTTTACGGCGTATAGTTAAAGCTGCTATTATCCGGTCTATAGTTAGACGTGCCATGTTAAGTATGGCCGCCGTTTCCGCGTCGAGTTTTCAATTATTTTTTTTTCGTAAGTCGTCCGTGAATAGGAATGTACGTAAATTACGCTACTAAAAAAAAAAAATGATGTTACAACGTAATTTGCGCAATGCACGGTAGGAAATTTCTGAACGGAGCATGCGTAGTTCAAACGCCGCGGGGACGCGCCTAATTTAAATGATTTACGCCCCCTAATCGCATATTTTGATTCCGCCGCAAGAAATACACTACGCCGCCGTACCTTATGGGCCAAAATTTTCCTGGATTCGACTTAGAGCCGGTAAAATACGGCGGCGTAGTGGATCTCTGATACTCTGCGCCAGGGCAATTGTATGTGGATCAGGTCCGTTATACTTACCTCCACTGTGCAGCTCGTTTTGCACAGAGTGTCCCCGAACCCTGTCTTCTGGGGTCCCTCAGCGGCTGTCTCGGCTCCTCCTCGCAAAAGCTTTCTACCTTCATGCGAGCGAGCATTCCCGTGATACAGCGGCGAGCATGGCCGCCGACTTTATCACTCGGCCCCGCCCCCCCAGCGCGCCGCATCATCCGCTGTGATTGACAGCAGCGCCAGCCAATGGCTACGCTGATATCAATCCGCCCAGCCTAGCCAATCAACGGCCAGGCTGGGAACCCAAGAACATCACATGGACGCGCCCGGGAATTTCAAACGGTCAGGTAAGTAAAACGGGGGCCCGGGGGAGGGGGGGGGGCGGTACCATCGGATGTTTTTTCACCTTAATGCATAGGAGGCATTAAGGTGAAAAAACATTTACCTTTACAACCTCTTTAATGGAGCAGCGGGCGTGTCCGTCAACATCCGATCCGCTAAAAACAGATGGATAGGGGATCCGTACAAGACAGAGTTAAGAGTTAAGAGCCCTACACTATACATGTTGATGCCTAAAAATTGGCGTCCTATTTTCCCCACAAATAGAGATTTCTTTTGGTGGTATTTGATCACCTCTGCGGTTTTTATTTTTTTGCGCTATAAACAAAAATAGAGCGACAATTTACAGTAAAAAAAACAAACAATATTTTTGCTATAATAAATATCCCCAAAAAATATATACAGTTTGGGCCGATACGTATTCTTCTACATATTTTTGGTAAAAAAATTCACAATAAGCGTTTATTGATTGGTTTTCACAAAATGTATAGCGTCTACAAAATAGGGGGTTCATTTTATGGCATTTTTATTAATAATTTCTTTTTACTAGTAATGGCGGCGATCGGAGATTTTTATCGTGACTGCCACATTATGAAGGACACATCGGACACTTTTGCCGCCATTTTGGGACCATTGTCATTTACACAGCGGCCAGTGCTAGAAAAATGCACCGATTGCTGTAAAAAATTACAGTGGCGTTGAAGTTAGTGAGTTAACACTAGGGGGCGATTAGGGGGTTAATTATTTTCCCTAAAGTGTGTTCTAACTGAAGGGGGGGTGGGACTGACTAGGGGAAATGACCGATCGCTGTTACAGTCATTTTTCCCCCTGAAAGAATCTTGCTCTTGCTCCCAGTTCTTGCTCTGTCACGAGCGATCGCGGGTGCCCGGCGGTGATCACGCCCACCGGGCACTTGCATCAGCACCAGTGGCGACCAAGGGGCACGTGCGCCTCCGGTGGCGCGCACGCATCCCTAGTGGCCGCAGCGCAACATCACTTTATATTACGTGATTTTGCGCAGCCGAGCCAACCCGCTGCAGTAAAACTGCGGTGGGCGGTCGGCAAGCGGTTAAAGGGCAACGTAAATATACATTAATTTGCCCAGCCGTGCCATTCTGCCGGCGTATATCGGCGTAACGCGGTCATTAACCACTTAACACCCCATCATTTGACGGCGGGCTGAATGCTCTATTGTTCTGACAGGACGTCATATGGCGTCCTGTCATTTAAAGCCACTAAGGGGTGCGCGCGCGCCCGTCGCGTTACTGGGATCACATTGCGCGTGCCCGGCAGCCGCGATGGCCGCCGGGCACCCACGATTGCCCAGTAAACTGAGCAGGGATGTGGAGCTCTGTGTGTAAACACAGAGCTCCACGTCCTGTCAGGGAGAAAGGAGACTGATCTGTGTCCCTTGTACATAAGGACACAATCGGTCACCTCCTACAGTCACCCCCCTCACCCTACAGTTAGAAGACTACTTAGGACACACATTTAACCCCTTCCCCGCCCCCTAGTGGTTAACCCCTTTCCTGCCAGTCATATTTATACAATAATCAATGCTTATTTATAGCATTGTTCACTGTTTAAATGTGAATGGTCCCAAAAATGTGTCAAAAGTGTCCGATGTGTCCGCCGTAATGTCGCAGTCCTGAAAAAAACGCAGATCACAGCCATTCCTAGTAAAAAAAAAAAAATCATAATTATTTCCTCTATGTTGTAGGCAATATAACTTTTGCGCAAACCAGTCACTATACGGTTATTGCAACAAAAAAAATTCCGATTTTTTTTTTACCAAAAATATGTATCGGCCTAAACTGAGATAAATTCTTTTTTTTTTTTTTTCAAATGGGATATTTATTATAGGAAAAAGCAAAAAATATTGTGTGTTTTTTTCAAAATGTACACTCTTTTTTTTGTTTATAGCCCAAAAAATAAAAACCGCAGGGGCGATCAAATACCACCAAAAGAAAGCTCTATTTGTGAGAAAAAAAGGACGCCAATTTTGTTTGGGAGCCACGTTCGCACGACCGGGCAATTGTCAGTTAAAGCGACGGAGTGCCGGAAGCTAAAATTTCGTCTGGGCAGGAAGGGGGTATATGTTCCCAGTAGTTAAAAGAACCGTTGTTGCCTTAATGAATTGGCCCTTTGAGATTCCCTTTTTCTTTGTCGATGATTAAATTTTCATTTATCGTTGTTAACATGTTTTCTTTTTTTACCAAACAGATCTCAACATCAATCACTCGCGTTATGACACTGTGCCTTAGTTTTATTATGACATTATGTAATTATGTAATTATTGGGTATTATACCTTGTTTGGTTAGTTTCTTGTGTGTGTTCAGTGACAATGTACTTAGTTATTTGGTCTTGTAGGTATGTTATTCTTGTAATTGTTGGGTTTGGCACGGCTCTCAGAGTTTGTCTGGCACTTTCCGCAGTCTCTTTTAAGATAATATCTCTAGAATTAATTTTACTCTTTGCTGTTTCCTGCAGCTTGGCAAGAAATCAGATTTGCCGTATGAATCACAGAACCCTTTTATTAGTAACGGCATGAGTCAGCAAGAAAGATCTTGGGTTATGTCGATGATGTATTATATGTTTTATGCCAAAATATAAGATAGCTGGGCAGCAAGCCAGGCACTTAGCAGAATGAAGAGGACCATTTTTTTTTTAATGTGTCTGAAGCCAAAACTTTAAAACATTTTTAGACAGAGGTGTGAGAGGTTAGAGCCTCTGTTTGGCCCCTTTCACACTGAGGCGTATTTTAGGCATTTTAGTGCTGAAATAATCCTGCCCCAGCATTCTCCAATGTGAAAGCTTTCACACTAAGGCGATGCGCTGGCGGGAGGATTTTTTTTCCTGCAAGCAGAATCTTTGGAGCGGTATAAGAGCGGGGTGTTTAACGCTCCTTTACCGCTCCTTACCATGGAAATCAATGGGACACCGTGGTAATACCGCCCGCAAACTGCGGCTGTAGCTATTAACCTTTTTTCGCCCAACTAGCGGAGGTTAAAACTGCACCAATATCGGCCGCATATCGTGGTAAATACGACGGTAAAGCGGCGCTAAAAATCGCACCGCTATACTGCCACCTCACCTTAGGATTTTATTTCTTCCAGTAAAAATAGGTAAGGTTCACCCCCACCCCAAGGGCTCTCTCAGCATCTCTCTCACACCCCTCTCTTTATCCTCCCTCCCTCGCAGCATCTCTCACACCACTCTCTCTCTCTGCCCCCTCTCTCTCTCTGTCCCCCTCCCTCTCCCTGTCCCCCTCCCTTTTTCCATCTCTCTCACACCCCTCATTCTCCCTCTCTGTCCCCCTCCCTCTCTCCATCTCTCTCATACCCCTCACTCTCTCTCTCTTAGTCCTCCTCTCTCTCTGTCCCCCTCCCTTTTTCCATCTCTCTCACACCCCTCATTCTCTCTCTCTGTCCCCCTCCCTGTCCCCCTCCCTCTCTCCATCTCTCTCATACCCCTTGCTCTCTCTCTCTTTGTCCTCCTCTTTCTCTCTCTCTGTCCCCCTCCCTTTTTCCATCTCTCTCACACCCCTTCGCTCTTTCTCTGTTCCCCCTTCCTCTCAGCTCTCTCTTTGCACTCTCTCTTTCTCTCTATCTGTCCCCCTCCCTCTCCCTGTACCCTCTCCCTCTTCGAACATCTGAGCATAGCTAAGTGAGGACCCTAGCTGAAAGGAAGTGTTAAATATCTTTCATTATTATTACCAGTATTGTTTAAGGCTGTATAGATATCTGTTGTTAGAATGTGATATTCCTACTTTAAAGGAAATAAATACAATTTGTGTAACTAGCAATTGTGTCAGTCTTTAAAACTAGCATTATAGCCTTAAGCCTAATACACTCTGGTTAGAGGATATTAGCAAACAAGGGACAAATACACATGAATACATTTATGCGATAGCTATATATATTATAGGTTACAATAGAGGGTATATATATATATATATATATATTATTGCATGATTTAACAGGGTGCATGTTGGAGTATCCCAAAGAACCTGGGCCTGTAAAGTACTATGGGGTATGAGTAACATTGCTATAAAAACTCAGAAAGGCAAGGAAGAGGCGGTAGTTGCTATGGGTAACCAAATGAAAGAACAGCTACAGCGCGTGGCACCAGGTTAGGTGAAAGATCCTCCGGTAGTGAGGGGGGTCGGTGCGCTGGCTTCTCCCTACCAGTCTTTGGCCACCAGGAGCAGACTAGCGTTATGGAGATTCAGGCCTGATCACGAGGTACGGGAAGGAAAGAGTACTGTATTTAGGTTTTGTGCTGCCCTAGGCTTGACTAAACTTGTGCACCCCCTAATTTAAATATGATCCACCCCTTCCTGTCAAGGCCACACCCCTTGCTGTTTAAGACCTGCCCTGAAATTTTTGAGTGATGACACTAGTTTTGAAGGCCTGGGGGGGGGGGGTCAATGAATTCTCCTAATTTGCATAGATTTCCTCTCACTTCCTGTTTGGCTATGGGGCAGGAAGTAAAGGGAAATCTCTGCAATGGGACAAGGATGGTAAAAAATAAACTGACAGGGGCTATATCCAAAATGAAAAAAAAAAAGTGTTGCCTGTAGTTCTACTTTAGGCAAAAAATTCTGAGATTTTTTTGGAGAGGGCTAAGAAGATATAACCATGCTAATGGTGCAGCAGAAAACATGGCACAGTGAGGAAGGTTTGTGGTCCAGGATGATAGGACAGTCAAAATTAGAAGTGCACCACCCCCACACAGTTGTGGAATGCAGGCTGCCCACATACTGGAAGCAGTGAGGATGCTTTATGGGGGCGCTAGACAGACCCATAAGACTGGCTCTACATTAACAGTGTAGTGCAAGCCGGCGGGGACTCCTGCCTGGATGGTGCTGCCCTAGGCCTGGGCCTTGTTGGCCTAGGCCAGGATACAGCGTTGCGGTTGACTAAGCGTAATCTGCGTGAAATTGTGTTATCATTTGTATTTTTATTTTGTGTTTTGGGCTTGTGATGTACATTTTATATGGATTTTACCCAATAAAGCTTGCATTTATCTGAGGACTGGAGTGTGGTCAACCCCTCCTTTGCATTTACTCGGTGAAATGTCTGGGAGTTTTCCAGGTTAGATTTAAGCGGGGATTACTTGTTTATGAAAATTATGAAGTGAGGCTTAATGCTGAGCTTACTGAACAATAGATTTAGGTATTATACTCTCTATAAAAATAAAATAAAAAAAATAAAATGCATGAATGTGGCAGGTCGGGTAAAACCGGATTGCATATACAGTGGAACCTCGGATTACAAGTATAATCAGTTCCATTAGAATGTTCGTAATCCAAAGCACTCACATATCAAAGAGAGTTTCCCCATAGACGTCAATGGAAACAAAAATAATTTGTTGCACATTGACTTCTATGGCATGCCATACCGCATGTGGCCAGAGGCGGTGAGGGGGCACCAGAGAACCTTAGAAATTCTCAGAAAAGGCTAGTGGACACCTCGGCTAAACTTGGAAGACCTCAGAAAGGCTCTGGAACTGAGTATATCCGCGTTTTTCCCGAGTATTTCCAATTATTTTCGGACGGCTCTGAACAACTCCAATCAGCTCCGGTGCCCCCCCACCTCAGGCCAAATGCGGTACTGCACACTGCTGTGGCTTGAGTCCTGCTCGTTTTGCGAGACAACACTCAAACCGAGACAGGATTTTTTTTAAATACAGTGTTCGTATTTCGAAATGCTCGTTAACCGCGTTACTCGCAATCCGAGGTTTCACTGTACACTGGAAGTGGGGAAGTTACTTTAAATTATTCTCCACTACCTCCTAACTAACCAATGGCATGCCACCTTAAAATGAAGGATGTTTTCTGTTTGGTGATTACAATGCATGTAGCACACGTATCCAGCCAACCTTATCCGTATAGGCGTGGACTGGGACAAAAAATAGGCCCGGGCATTTTAGACTGAGCAGCCGGGGGGGGGGGGGGGTGCACTTAGTGGCGCCGGTTAATGATGGGATTTAGGGTTCCAGCAGTTTGCACCTCTGGACCCCTTTACATTACACAGCACCCTGCACCTCTGGACCTTTTTACATTACACAGCACCCTTCACCTCGGGAGCCCTTTACATTACATAGCACCGCACCTCTGGACCCCTTTACATTACACAGCCCCCCCCAGTTTGTTACACAGACACCCCCCTAAGGCCGCGTACACACGACCGGTTTCCTCGGCAGAATTCAGCAAGAAACTTGTTGGAAAACGTATCCTGCCGAGGAAACCAGTTGTGGAAAACGTATTCTGCCGAGGAAACCAGTTGTTGACGTCGAGCCAAAAAGAGAGCAGGTTCTCTATTTTCTCGATGGGAGTCGAATTTGGCTCGTCGAGTTTCTCGTCGGGCTGGTTTCTGACGAGAAACTCGAGCGTGTGTATGCAAAGAAACCCACGCATACTCAGAAAAAAATAGGAGACGGGAGTAAAAGTAGTTTGTAATGGAGATAACACATTTTTCAAGCTGTAACCGACTGAAAAGTGCAAATAGTCTTTTACCAAACTTTTACTTAACACGCAAACACATGAGATTAGCAAAACCAGCCCCAAGGGTTGTGCCAGTGGAATCGAACTTCCCCTGCCGTATTATGTGTTGAAGTCACCACGTTTGAGAATGAGGAGATTTGGTTTTTAACGTGTGTACGCAAAGCAAGCTTGTCGAGTTCCTCGACAAGCCTAACAAGGAACTCGACGAGGAAAACAATGTGTTTTGCCCGTTGAGTTTCTCGGGCGTATGTACGGGGCCTAACAGTTCTGGACCCCCTGCATGTTACACAGACCTCCCTACAGTACAGACCCCCCTACAGTGCAGACCCCCTCCCTACAGTACAGACCCCCCTACAGTGCAGACCCCCTCCCTACAGTACAGACCCCCCTACAGTGCAGACCCCCTCCCTACAGTACAGACCCCACTACAGTACAGACCCCCTCTACATTACAGACCCCTTCTAGAATACAGGCCATACAGACCCCACTTACATTACAGAGACATGACCTTTCGGCCCGCGGCCCACCGACATATACCTGGTATGCCCTATGGTATGCCCTATGGCCAGTCCGGGCCTGTCCTATATATCTGTCTTCATGTTTCTAATATACAATAGCACAT
Source organism: Rana kukunoris (assembly GCA_029574335.1). Lineage (NCBI taxonomy): Eukaryota > Metazoa > Chordata > Amphibia > Anura > Ranidae > Rana > Rana kukunoris. The sequence goes on from CM056058.1 coordinate 7,799,894, forward strand.
AATCCCTGTTTAGCCCACAACCAAATCTCGATCTCTTTGTTTCCCTGGAGAACAGTCTTGCTTTGGTGCTGTTGTAAAACAATTAGAATATGACTAATACTCTCATAATAATTAATGATTACTAATACAACTACTAATTCTACTAGTACTACTATTACTACAACCACTAACTCTTAATTATTCTCCATTGTAAGGTTTACAACAGTGTTGCCCAACCTTTTGAAGAGCAAGGGCCACTTAAGCGACTTGGTAACCGGTCGCGGGCCACAATGAGAGGAGCGGGTGGATGGCAGCCCACTCAGCCCTATAGAGCCCACTCTAATCTCAGAAAACCAAACTCACAGGTAATAAGTCAATGGCTCAGTGCAGGTAACCCTCAGGTGCACTTCTCTGCACCTGTGCACCTGTGGACAGGGCCGATCCTAAGGTCACAGAAATATTTCTGGCGCCCCCACATGTGTGTGGTCATTTTACTAACTCCTCCCCTTTAAAAATGTTTCTATGGCAATGACTCAACGTCAGAGATGCTCCTCCATGAAGTCTTCATTACCCCGGGATCCTTACATGATCTCTTAACAATAAACAAAATACAGGAAGAGAAGCAGAGTACTTTATTGGGACCTGGAGGAGGCTCTCTCTGATGTACACAGAGAGGGCTTCTGTTAGAGAGTCTGTTAGAAAGAGTCCCCAGACATACTACAGACATGATACAGGAGATGGTCAGAGACTGCATACATGATACAGAAGATGGTCAGAGACTGCAAACATGATACAGGAGATGGTCAGAGACCACAGACATAGTACAGGAGATGGTCAGAGACTGCAGACATAGTACAGGAGGCTGTCAGAAACTGCAGACATAATACAGGAGATAGTCAGAGACTGCAGACATGGTACAGAGATTATCAGACTGCAGACACAGTACAGGAGATGATCGGAGACTGCAGACATAGTACAGGAGATGGTCAGAGACACATCAATTCTGGACGGACACACACTTATGCTCAGAACACTAGTTCACAAACAAGGAGAGAAGGAGGGAGGAGAAAACTCTGCCACTTTTCCACCACCAACTCTGCAGGCGCCTGGGTGCAAAGCACCCTGTGCACCCTGCCTAGGATCGGCCCTGCCTGCGGATCAGTTTGAAAGCAGCCCAGTAACCGCTGCAGAACAGATATGCCCATATATACACTGTGATGTTAGTAATAAACTTATCTATAATAACAGTATTCTATTCTATTTTATTCCATCCCAGAGCAGGAGGTCGCGGGCCACATCAGAGGGCTCAGCGGGCCACATTTGGCCCCCGGGCCACTGGTTGGGCACCTCTGGTTTACAAAGATTTGTTGGTTATTTCCCATTCCAGTGTCAAATCAAATATTATAATACTGTATATATTGTATGTTAGTTTTTGCATTATTTTGCCTATTATTACCTATAAGATAACGCATGTGCCTGTCTGGTCTGTCCTATTACCTGTCTTGCTACTGTCACCATTAATGTGGTCTGCACCTTGCTCAATCTCCCGCAGCTACGCCGAAAAACATAAGATGCTTACCTGCTCCTCTCCTGCCCAGGATTAAGAGTTCACTGGCACATGCCAGTGTTTATAAAGGTTACCAACGAACAGAGGGCACGGCTCAAATGGCTATTTGCATAAAAGAAGCATTAAGCACGGGTCCACCCATCATAACTTATTAAAGAAAGACACATAGTGGTGAGTTCCGACGACTGGCAGGGGACCAAGGTCCGACTTCACAACTAGATGATGATCTAATCAAGATAAAAATGTTAGTGTGTCAGATCTCTTTTGTATGATTGTATATTAATAGTGTTATTACTTCTCACACCCCAGAAAAATAAAAAATGAATATGCTAATTAGCCCCAATTAAAGATGCGAGGTACACCCAAAATTAGGAAATGTATTCTTTAAATAAAGTAACGTGAAAAACTGGTGCTTTGATTTCAGGAAGTTACCATTTCTACTAAACCGGCTATCGAATCCTGGCTTCTTCGTGCCTTGAGTTCAGCTGAGAGGTATCTTAATATAGCGCGGTCTTACCCCGAAGGGTCCCGACTGGCTTCTTCTTCCATATGCTTTTCCACAATCGCCTTTTGAAAACATGGGGCCAGATTCTCAGAGGCGATACGACGGAGTATCTCAGATACCCCGTCGTATCGCCGTTTTTTTTGTCTCGTATCTATGCGCGTGATTCTTAGCATCACTTTTGCATAGATACGCTTCTACATCCGACAAGTGTAAAACCATTACACTTGCGGATCGTAGTTGTAATGACAACTCCGGCCACTAGGTGGCCTTTACGTTGTTTTCGCATTTGCCTATGCAAATGAGGTAGTACGCCGATTCTCGCTCGCTTTTACGCCGCCCCGTCGTCGCGTACGTCGTTTTCGTTCGCGTAAGGTTACCCCAGCTTCTATGTGGAGTAACCTTCCGAAGTACCGTCGGATGCCATCGGGTCCCGTCGGGTCCCGTCGGATGCCATGTTAAGTATGGCGTCGGGTCAGCGTCGGCTTTTTCCGTCGCTTAAGTCGTTTTACTAACTCGTTCGCGAATAGGGAGTTGCGTAAATGACGCTCACGTCGTTTTGACGTCGGTTTCAACGACGCTTTCCGACGTGAGCTGGAGCATGCGCACTGGGCTTTTTCCCCGGCCGGCGCATGCGCAGTTCATTCGACGCGGGGGCGCGCTTAATTTAAATACAAGCCGCCCCATTTGAATTGCGCGGGTTTACGCTGCGCGATTTACGCGACGCAGGCGAAACCTACGGAGCAAGTGCTTTGAGATTAAAGCACTTGCTCTAGAACGATGCGGCGGCGTAGTGTAACTGGCTTACGCTACGCCGCCAGAATTCTTAGAGAATCTGGCCCATGGACTAGACTCGACAGATGCTGTGGACTCAGGGCCGGCGCTAGCGCAAGGCAACATGGGAACTTGCCTTACGGCGCCAGCGGAACAGGGCGGAAAACTGAGCAGGTCACCGGGACAGTCGCCCGCCCGTAGAGTGTGTGTGTCTGTCGGCTCAGGGCTGCCGCTGTGGGTGGTAGACATATGCAGACTGGAATATTTCGTTTTATTTTTTTCGTTTTCGTTTGGAAAATAAATGTATTTAGTTACTCCTGAAAATCGTTTTGATTTATGTCGTTTTCGTCGGGAAAGTTTTCGACCGAAAACAACGATTTTCGATGCTTTGTCGAATTGTCGTCGTTCAATTCGACAAAGCATCAAAAATCATTAGTAGTAAAAAAATAAAAAATAAATAAAAATGCAATAAAACTATCCCCTATTTTGTAAACGCTATAAATTTTGCGCAAACCAATCGATAAACGCTTATTGTGATTTTTTTTTACCAAAAATAGGTAGAAGAATACGTATCGGCCTAAACTGAGGAAAAAAAAAATTCTATATATGTTTTTGGGGGATATTTATTATAGCGAAAAGTAAAAAATATAGCATTTTTTTCAAAATTGTCGCTCTATTTTTGTTTATAGCGCAAAAAATAAAAATCGCATAGGTGATCAAATACCACCAAAAAAAATCTCTATTTGTGGGGAAAAAAGGACGCCAATTTTGTTTGGAAGCCACGTTGCACGACCGCGCAATTGTCTGTTAAAGCGACGCAGTGCCGAATTGTAAAAACGCCTTTGGGCATTTAGCAGCATATTGGTCTGGGGCTTAAGTGGTTAACCGATTGCCGACCAGCCGTCACAGTTATACTGTGGCAGGTAGGCTCAGCTGCACAAATTGCCGTACCGGTACGGTGGTCCCTTTAATGGCTATAGCAGGCACGCATGCCGCCGAAGACGATGCGCATAGCCGTCAGCCGCGATGTCTGCTGGCCACCTGCGATTGCTCCACAGAGAGCAAGAATGGGGATCTGTCAATGTAAACAAACAGATCCCCCCGTTCTGTAAGGGGAGTAGAGAGAGATTGTATGTTCCTAGTGGTCAGGAACAGCGATCTTTCTCTCCTCCCAGTGAGTCCCCTCCCCCACACAGTTAGAAACACCTCCCTAGGGAGCATTTAACCCCTTGATTGCTCCCTAGTGTTAACCCCTTCCCTGCCAGTGACATTTACACAGTAATCAGTGGCTATTTTTAGCTCTGATCGCTGTATAAATGTCACTGGTCCCAAAATAGTGGCAAAAATATCAAGTCGCAGTGTCGCAGTTTGGCTGAAAATCGCTGATCAGCGCCATAAATGGTAAAAAAATTAAAAAATAAACATGACATAAATCTATCCCATAGTTTGTAGATGCTATAACGTTTGTGAAAAACAATCAATATATACTTGTTGGGATTTTTTTTTTTACCAAGAATATGTAGAAGAATACATATTGGCCTAACCTGATGAAGATTTTTTTAGTTGTTTATATATATATTTATATTTATTAGAGCAACAAGTAAAACAATTTTTTTTTTCAAAATTTAAGTTTTTTTTTTTGTTTATAGCTTAAAAAATAAAAAACTGAAGAGGTGATTAAATACCACCAAAGGAAATCTCTATTTGTGTTAAAAAAAGGACGCCAATTTTGTTTTTGTGCAACGTCCCGCGACCGCGCAGTTATCAGTTAAAGTGACGCAGTGCCTTATCGCAAAAAAATGGCCCGGTCATTAACGATCATTAAGTGATTAAAGAAACGTGTGTATTGTTTTTAGTTTTAGTTTTTTATTGTGCCAAATGTCAATATTTTTATGGACCAAAAGCTGACGCCGTTTCCCATCGCCAAGTCACGTTTACCAATTGCCAAATCCAGAAGTGTTTTGTTTTAATTACTGTGCAATGTAGATTCAACTTACTGGAAGAATAATATATTATAATAATCCTGAGGTTCTCCTCCTCCTGTCAAAGTTCTGGAATTAATGATGGACAATGTTCTTGACTCAATAAAAAGATTGGGCGCGTCACTTACACCTTGCCAAAAAGACTTTGGCGATGTTTAGGTGTCATTGTTGTTAGAGGTTTGAGGAGGAATAGGGATGTATCAACATAATAATTATTACCGCAGAGACTGCTTTATTATTATTACTCCAATTATACATGCGAGGCCAAAAGTATTTAAAAAATGTATACTTTGTATAGTTAATTGTACCCAGATGGACCTGAGTGTCCTCTCCTTGTGCCATCAACTTCTGTTCTGATTTCTTGACAGGCAGGCAGCAAATATTACCGCCATACAAATATTCACATACTGGTTTACTGCAGAGGGATGAATGACATGGAAGCTAACCAATAGCGTCACAGGGTTCAGATAGCTCTTCCTTTAGGGTCTTCAGTTAGGGTTAAGGGGTTAGGGTTAGGGCTTAGGGGTAGGGTTAGGTTAGGTTAGGTTAGGTTAGGGGTTGAGGTTAGGGTTAGAGTTGAGGTTGACGTTAGGGTTAGGGGTAGGGTTGAGGTTAGGGTTAGGGGTTAGGGTTTAGGGTTAGGTTAGGAGTAAGGATTAGGTTTTTTCCTTGAACAATAAGGCTAGGATTTAGGAAGCTAACCAATAATATCACAGCGTTAAGATGGCTCTTTCTTAAGGGTCTGCAGTTTAACGTTAATGGGTTAGGGTTTAGGGTTAGGGTTAGGGGTTAGCGGGTAGGGTTGAGGTTATGGTTAGGGGTTAGGGTTAGGTTAGGAGTAAGGGTTAGGGTTTTCCATTGAACAATAAGGTTAAGACTCAGGAAGCTAACCAATAAAATCACAGCGTTAAGATGGCTCTTCCTTAAGGGCCTGCATTTAGGGTTAAAGGGGTTAGGGTTAGGGGTTAGGGGTAGGGTTGAGGTTAGGATTATGGTTAGGGGTTAGGGTTAGGTTAGGAGTAAGGGTTAGGGTTTTCCCTTGAACAATAAGGCTAGGGCTAACCAATAGCATCACAGGGTTAAGATGGCTCTTCCTTAAGGGTCTGCAGTTAGGGTTAGCCTCACCAGTGCCCATCAAATGCAGCCTCACCAATGCCCATCAAATGCAGCCTACAATTGCCCATCAATGCAGCCTACCAGCGCCCATCGAATGCAGCTTCACCAGCGCCCATCAAATGCAGCCTCACCAGCGCCCATCAAATGCAGCCTCACCAGTGCCCATCAATGAAGCCTACAATTGCCCATCAATGCAGCCTACCAGCGCCCATCAAATGCAGCCTCACCAGCGCCCATCAATGCAGCCTCACCAGGGCCCTTCAAATGCAGCCTCTCCAGTGCCTATCAAATGCATCCTCCAAGAGCCCATCAATGCAGCCTACCAACACCCCTCAATGAAGCCTCACCAGTGCCCATCAATGAATGTTTGCTTGCTTCAATTCATTTAGGAGTTGGGACACAGGCACTCCACCGCCACTGCCCCTCTGACACTATGTATGAATGAAGCGCCGGCTGACTGCTGATGATGAGACTTTGTTGAGAGTAGGAACACCAGGGGCCGTGCACCCCCAGCAGCAGAGCACCCTAGGTGGTTGCCTATTTTGCCTAGTGGTAGCACAGGCCCTGCAAGTAACACTGCCTCATATTAGAATTAATTTAACATATTTAAATGCTGTTTTCCATAGAATATTGAGAGAGAGAACACAAGCCGGTGCCTCTGTTTCACTGCCCAGCTCTTGCCTGTACTTCGAACTACCAGTGAGAACAGGAACACAGTGTAAAACCAGCTCTCCTTCTTGTAACCCTCCCCATCGCTCCCATACAGGGCCGGCGCTAGCGCAAGGCAAGTTGGGCACTTGCCTTACGGCGCCAGTGCCGGCAGGGAAACAGGGCAGAAAACTGAGCGGGTCACCGCCAGGACAGTCGTAGTGTGTGTGTCTGTGGTGGGCTGGGCTCGGGGCTGCCACTGCATGACTGGCTGTGCTCTGGGCATCGGTCACCAGGCTCCATTCAGTGATTGGACGAACGGAGGTCACATGCGGTGGCAGGGCTGGATTGCTCCAGGAGTCCCGCCTTGCTGTGTGAACCGCCGCCGTCTTCTCTTGCCCCTCTCTGGATTCGATTGATTTCCCCTACGTTGTGGCAGCCACTTTGGCACTGGTGCTGCGGCGCCAGCTCTACCCCGGTCCCCGCATGCAATGAAAAGACATCTCCAGGGATATGGATCTGCGGCTGCCTGACCAAGTGAACTGCGGTAGGTGAAACGAATGTACATACACAGAGCATCAACGTCTCCCCCACTTAATGTCCTCAATGTTCCTCCTGTCACCCCAATGTCCCACCAATGTCCCCCCAACTTTTCTCTAATGTCTCTCCTCTCCCCCCCACTTATCCACAATGCCCCTCCTCTCCTTTCACTTATCCCCAATGTCCCTCCTGTCCCGCCACTTATCCCAAATGTCCCCCCTGTCCTCCCATGTATCCCAAATGTTTCTCCTCTCCTCTCATGTATCCCAAATATCCCCCACTTATCCCAAGTAGCCCCTCTCTCATCAAAACATGTCCCAAACATCCCCCCACTTAGCGCCATTGCCCCCCTTCCCCCCACTTAGCACCAATGTTCCAACTCTCCCCCAAGTTAGAAATTAGCACATTGCCCCCCCCCCCATTTAGTACCAATGCCCCATTAACTTAGCACCAATATCATTGCATATACCCCCTCATTCTACAAAGTGCATATACAGGGGATTTGGTTCAATAAAAAGCTGTGGAGGGAAATCATTTATTGACGACTGCTGCGTGTGCATGTGCGTGTCGTGGGGGGGGGGGTAAAATGCACCTTCGCCTGAGTTTGCAAAAATCCTTGCACCGGCCCTGCTCCCATACACCAGTTTGGAGACCGTTCACTGCCATTGAAAGCCTTGTTTCAGCTGGTGTGGTGTCAGATACTAGTACGCCTCAAGCATTTAGAATTTAGAATTTAATTAACCACTTGTGGTTAAGAGAGGCAGAGAAAATATTTATGCTGTGTCACATTCTAAGCGGCTTAAATATACAATGTCATTTAGTTCCATAGGGTCATGTTTTTTTTACATTCTGATTGACCCCATTGGCTCATTAAATGTGAATCAGGATATTTCATTCCTCAGACATGTTGGCGGAGAACAAAGACTTTTGTTTATTTACCTGCTCAGTTTATTTCCTCATTCTGTGCTCTGGGATTTCCCCACGGCAAACTGATTAGATTCGGTTATTAACTGCTGACAACCCACAATGCTAAAGAAAATATTAACTATAGCGTTTGTAAAATGTTTTTTTATCCAGTATGTAGACATTGAACCATCAAGACCATCGTGGAACAAATAACCTCTTTCAGAATTTAATCTCCATTCTGTTGAATGGGATCCAGGCTGGAGATGAATATTTTTATTGCATGGTTGGTCAGGGGTTAATGCAACCATTCTCAACCGGGGTTCCCTGAAACCTTGATGTTCCTCGAGACGTTGCTGGGGTACCTTGAGCTGTAGTTAATGCAACCATTCTCAACCAAGGTTCTTTGAAACCTTGGTGTTCCTGTAGACGTTGCTGGGGTACCTTTAGCTGTGGTTAATGCAAATATTCTCAGCCAGGGTTCCCTGAAACCTTGGTGTTCCTGTAGATGTTGCTGGGGTACCTTGAGCTGTGGTTAATGCAACCATTTTCAACCAAGGTTCCCTGAAACCTTGGTGTTTCTCAAGACGTTGCTGGGGTACCTTGAGCTGTGGTTAATGCAAATATTCTCAACCGGGGTTCCCTGAAACCTTGGTGTTCCTGTAGACGTTGCTGGGGTACCTTGAGCTGTGGTTAATGCAAATATTCTCAACCAAGGTTCCCTGAAACCTTGGTGTTACTGTAGACTTTGCTGGGGTACCTTGAGCTGTGGTTAATGCAACCATTCTCAACCGAGGTTCCCTGAAACCTTGGTGTTCCTGTAGACGTTGCTGGGGTGCCTTTAGCTGTGGTTAATGCAAATATTCTCAACCGGGGGTTCCCTGAAACCTTGGTGTTCCTGTAGATGTTGCTGGGGTACCTTGAGCTGTGGTTAATGCAACCATTTTCAACCAAGGTTCCCTGAAACCTTGGTGTTTCTCAAGACGTTGCTGGGGTACCTTAAGCTGTGGTTAATGCAAATATTCTCAACCGGGGTTCCCTGAAACCTTGGTGTTCCTGTAGACGTTGCTGGGGTACCTTGAGCTGTGATTAATGCAAATATTCTCAACCAAGGTTCCCTGAAACCTTGGTGTTACTGTAGACGTTGCTGGGGTACCTTGAGCTGTGGTTAATGCAACCATTCTCAACCGAGGTTCCCTGAAACCTTGGTGTTCCTGTAGACGTTGCTGGGGTGCCTTTAGCTGTGGTTAATGCAAATATTCTCAACCGGGGGTTCCCTGAAACCTTGGTGTTCCTGTAGATGTTGCTGGGGTACCTTGAGCTGTGGTTAATGCAACCATTCTCAACCAAGGTTCTTTGAAACCTTGGTGTTCCTGTAGACGTTGCTGGGGTGCCCTTAGCTGTGGTTAATGCAAATATTCTCAACCGGGGTTCTCTGAAACCTTGGTGTTTCTCAAGACGTTGCTGGGGTACCTTGAGCTGTGGTTAATGCAAATATTCTCAACCGGGGTTCCCTGAAACCTTGGTGTTCCTGTAGATGTTGCTGGGGTACCTTGAGCTGTGGTTAATGCAAATATTCTCAACCAAGGTTCCCTGAAACCTTGGTGTTACTGTAGACGTTGCTGGGGTACCTTGAGCTGTGGTTAATGCAAATATTCTCAACCGAGGTTCCCTGAAACCTTGGTGTTCCTGTAGACATTGCTGGGGTACCTTGAGCTGTGGTTAATGCAAATATTCTCAACCAAGGTTCCCTGAAACCTTGGTGTTACTGTAGACGTTGCTGGGGTACCTTGAGCTGTGGTTAATGCAAATATTCTCAACCGGGGTTCTCTGAAACCTTGGTGTTTCTCAAGACGTTGCTGGGGTACCTTGAGCTGTGGTTAATGCAACCATTCTCAACCGAGGTTCCCTGAAACCTTGGTGTTTCTGTAGATGTTGCTGGGGTACCTTGAGCTGTGGTTAATGCAAATATTCTCAACCGGGGTTCTCTGAAACCTTGGTGTTTCTCAAGACGTTGCTGGGGTACCTTGAGCTGTGGTTAATGCAACCATTCTCAACCAAGGTTCTTTGAAACTTTGGTGTTTCTGTAGATGTTGCTGGGGTACATTGAGCTGTGGTTAATGCAACCATTCTCAACCAAAGTTTCTGAAACCTTTTTGTTTCTGTAGATGTTGCTGGGGTACCTTGAGCTGTGGTTAATGCAACCATTCTCAACCGAGGTTCCCTGAAACCTTGGTGTTTCTGTAGATGTTGCTGGGGTACATTGAGCTGTGGTTAATGCAACCATTCTCAACCAAAGTTTCTGAAACCTTGGTGTTCCTGTAGATGTTGCTGGGGTACCCTGAGCTGTGGTTAATGCAACCATTCTCAACCGAGGTTCTTTGAAACCTTGGTGTTCTTCCAGACATTTCTGGGGTACCTTGAGCGATGGTTAATGAAACCATTCTTAACGGAGGTTTCTGAAACCTTGGTGTTCCTGTAGACATTGCTGGGGTACCTTGAGCTGTGGTTAATGCAACCATTGTCAACCAAGGTTCTTTGAAACTTTGGTGTTCCTTTAGATGTTTCTGGCATTTTTAGTATTTTTTTGTATTAGTAATGGCGGCGATCAGTAATTTTAATTGTGACTGCGACATTATGGCAGACACATCGGACACTTTTGACACCATTTTGGGACCATTGTCATTTATACTGCGAACAATGCTATAAAAATGCACTGATTACTGTATAAATGACACTGGCAGGGAAGGAGTTTAACATTAGGGGGCGATGAAAGGGTTAAGGGCATCCTAGGGAGTGATTCTAACTGTGGGGAGGCTGGGTGACATCACTGTGATCGCTGTTCCCGATGACAGGGAGCAGTGGATCACTGTCCTGTCACTAGGCAGAACAGGGAACAGGCCTTGTTTACATAGGCATCTCCCTGTTCTGAAGCTCCGTGACACAATCGTGGGACACCGGCGGAAATCGAGTCCGCAGGTCCCACAGGCATGGTCACGGAGCACGCGGCGAGAGCGCGCGCCCGCATGGCGGCAATTTCAAAACAACGTACAGGTGCGATGCTTTGCACAGCCGTGCCATTGGATATCATCGTTAGGCAGTTGGCAATCGGTTAAGTGCATAAAAAGGTTTCAGTTTGACAACTTATCTTATTAATTAATGGATTTGCTCAAGTGCACTTTGAAATCAACATCAGATTTCCTACTCGATAAGCAGAGATATTTTTTCCCCAACTAACCACAATAAAAGCTTTGACTGTATCGGGTGTGGTGTGTATCAACCTCACGTGTGTTGAGAGTCAATATTTAATCTTGTTGGGTTAATCCTTTAACAAAAGAACCTCTGCTGTATATCCATCAGTTTGTTATCATTGTGAAACAAATTTTAATACTTTTATTTGTTTATTTCCTTTCTGTAAAGATACACTTTGTCTTTTTGCCAGGTGATTGGAAAAAAATGGTCTGTTATCTCCATTAATAAAGGCCAAAATCAATGCCACAGTCAGATAGGTGCCTCCAGGAAGGGAAAGCGTACCCTATTGTAAATCATTAGTATAGTCTTATTCAGTAAATTTGACTCTTGGTGAAGACGTGGAACTACGTCAAAAACTTGACATCAAAACATCTTGACATTAAGTCACGTGACGAGTGACGCAACACGTCAGGTGGAGCCTTGTGACGTCAGTTTCGGTGTTGTTTTACTGAAGTATGGTGAGGAGGACTGCGGTTTTTATCCTTACACATTGGTGCAAAAAATGTAACCGCAGAGGTGATCAAATACCACCAAAAGAAAGCTCTATTTGTGGGAAAAAAAGTACCAATTTTTTTGGGGGGGCCACGTTGCAGGACCGCGCAATTATTAGTTTAATCCACACAGTACCGAATCGCAAAAAGTGCTCTGGTCTTTGGCCAGCGCAATGGTCCGGGGCTGAAGTGGTTAAAGAACTACTGTACAAAAAACGTGATTCTCAACATGTTTCACTAGAATATATAGCTTCTTCGGGAGGTACGTAATTGCCTGCGTACAGCGTATTCACGGCAATATATAAAGAAATACATAAGACAAAGTGTAATAGTGAGAACAAAGGACAAAATGTCCTCAATCAAACATCCTAAAACACCTTCTTCCTCTCACTGTGCTTCTAGAATAGGGATGAGCCGAACACCCCTGGTTTATGTGAACTTTAGAACCCTGTTAAAGTCTATGGGACTCGAACGTTTGAAAACTAAAGTGCTAATTTTAAAGGCTAATATGCAAGTTATTGTCCTAAAAAGTGTTTGGGGACCCGGGTCCTGCCCCAGGGGAGTGTTTGGGGACCTGGGTCCTGCCCCAGGGGAGTGTTTGGGGACCCGGGTCCTGCCCCACGGGACATGTATCAATGCAATTTTATTTTAAAACTGCCGTTTTTTCAGGAGCAGTGATTTTAATAATGCTTAAAGTGAAATTTTCCTTTAAATTTCGTACCTGGGGGGGGGGGGGGGTGTATAGTATGCCTGTAAAGTAGCAGCAGTGATTTTAATAATGCTTAAAGTGAAATTTTCCTTTAAATTTCGTACCTGGGGGGGGGGGGGGGTGTATAGTATGCCTGTAAATTAGCGCTTGTTTCCTGTGCTTAGAACTGTCCCTGCACAAAGTGTCATTTCTGAAGGATTAGGTATGGATATTAATAAAAAAAAAATATGTGGGGGTTCCCCCCAGATATCCATTCCAGACCCTTCAGGTCTGGTATGGATTTTAAGGGGAACTCCACCCCAATTTTTTTTTTTTAAATGCCGTGGACCCCCACACATTTTTTTTTTATGAATGACTTTTCTCTGTATTGCCGGGAGCCGACAAGTCATTATAGCCGCGAGTGATTTTAAATGACTTTTTTTCCTTCAGAAATGACACTTTGTGCAGGGACAGTTATAAACATAGGAAACAAGCGCTACTTTACAGGCATACTATACACCCCCCCAGGTACGAAATGTAAAGGAATATTTCACTTTTATTGTTTCACTTAAAGGAATTATTAAAATCACTGCTGCACCACAGCTTGATACATGTCCCCTGGGGCAGGACCCGGGTCCACAAAAAATGTATTACAATAACTTGCATATTAGCCTTTAAAATGAGCACTTTAGATTTCAAACGTTCGAGTCCCATAGACTTTAACAGGGTTCTAAAGTTCACACGAACTTGCCTCGAACACCCCAAATAGTTCGCTGTTCGGCGAACAGGCAATGTTCGGGTCGAACATGAGTTCTACTCTAACTCGAAGCTCATCCCTATTCTAGAATATTCTAGGATGCAGGAAGTAGTAATCAGATCAGCAGCCTGTGAGACTAGACTAGTGAGCAGACTAAAGCAATCAACCCCTGCTCCACTCACTACAGAGGAGCTAAACTACATTCTCCTAGCATCCTACACTGACTGGGAGGGTGCTACATGGTTATCATGCAACAGGCTCTTCCCCTGCTCATGTGAAGACCCAATCACACCTGGAACAGCCTTTTGGCCAACAGACAACCATTTTTAAGGACCTTAAATGTTCAGATGTAATTTACTGGTGACTACTAAACCATAAATGGATAGATAGGGTAGAGGCAGATTGGCAGAGCAAAAATCAATAGGACCAGCAAAGTCCACAGGGAAAGCCTTCAGCATTGACTCCCTTTTTATAAGTTTGACCTGCATAGATGGTTCCCGTTGGATTTGAGCCCAGGGGTGGTTGGCAGTCGCATTGTTTAGTGACTTCACATACAAAACCTGTTCTACCCAGAGGAACGTGCACAGCAAATAGATACTAAGATTAGAGAACTGAAACCATTGCACCATTTTTTAAATCTATGCTGTATGCATCTTCTGTTGATTTTACTGTTGGGCAGTTGGGATGAGCCGAACAACAGAACCCCCCCCCCCCCCCCCCCCCGTTCGGTTCGCACCAGCACCTGCGAACACCCCAAATTTTAGAACCACATTAAATTCTATGGGACTCGAACGTTTGAAATCTAAAGTGATAATTTTAAAGGCTAATATGCAAGTTATTGTCCTAAAAAGTGTTTGGGGACCCGGGTCCTGCCCCAGGGGAGTGTTTGGGGACACGGATACTTCCCCAGGGGACATGTATCAATGCAAAAAAAGTTTTAAAAACTGCCGTTTTTTCGGGAGCAGTGATTTTAAATTACTTTTTATCCTTCAGAAATGACACTTTGTGAATTATTGCAAACACTGTATTTGTTCAGGTATTCAGTTACTGTATATACTCGAGTATACACTGTAATTTCTTAGGTAAATTTGGGGATCTGGTAACGGCTGGTTGTAGGTCCCCTGGACCCGTAACTTGAGGCACATGTAGCCCCATTTCTCCTCTACAAGTGTGCAAAGTTTTTTGTCTTGGGGACCTATGGCTGGAGACTGGCTGGTTGTAGGTCCCCTGGACCCATAACTTAACGCACATGTAGCCCCATTTCTCCTTTACAAGTGTGCAAAGTTTGTTGTCTGGGGGACCTACGGCCGGGGACCACTGATTTTTCAAAGCCGGGCATCCCTTCCATTGACTCCCATGTTTCTTAGGTGAATTTGGGGACCCGGTACTAGCTGGTTGTAGGTCCACTGGACCCGAAAATTGACGCACGTGTAGTCCCATTTCCCCTCTACAAGTGTGCAATGTTTGTTGTCTCTAAGACCTATGGCTCTGGAGCGACAATTTTCAAACCAGTGCACCCCTTCCATAGACTCCCATGTTAAACTTCAGTCTAGTCATGGGACACAGTGAGGTATGGGCTTAGTGAGGCATGGGCACAGCGAGGAATGGACACAGTGAGGCATGTACATGGACACAGTGAGGCATGGGCACAGTGAGGCATGGGCACAGTAAGGGATGGGCACAGTGAGGCATGGACACAGTGAGGCATGGACACAGTGAGGCATGGGCACAGTGAGGCAGGGACACAGTGAGGCATGGACACAGTGAGGCATGGACACAGTGAGGCATGGGCACAGTAAGGAATGGGCACAGTGAGGCATGGGCACAGTAAGGGATGGGCACAGTGAGGCATGGACACAGTAAGGGATGGGCACAGTGAGGCATGGACACAGTGAGGCATGGGCACAGTGAGGCATGGGCTTAGTGAGGGATGGGCACAGTGAGGCATGGACACAGTGAGGCATGGACACAATGAGGCATGGACACAGTGAGGCATGGGCTTAGTGAGGGATGGGCACAGTGAGGCATGGACACAGTGAGGCATGGACACAATGAGGCATGGACACAGTGAGGCATGGGCACAGGGAGGCATGCACATGGACACAGTGATGCAAAGTGAGGCACAGTGAGGCATACAAAAGGACACCCTAGGCTTATACTCGAGTCAATACGTTTTCCAGTTTTTGTGATAAAATTTGGTGCCTCGGCTTATATTCGGGTCAGCTTATACTCAAGTATATATGGTATATCACTGTTAACAAATTTTTTGGTCAATTCTATTTGATAATTCAATTTGATATTTATATTAAATTGCTCTTAAAGCTCACCATAATTGTTACAATCTTATATCAAATAACATTAGATTTACCTAAATTATGCAATTATTCTGTATCCATTCAGGCAGACTCGTGCCCTATGTAGCTGTTGCTAGATGAAAATAAATTTGCACAGTCATATTTTAATGTGCCGGGGGGGGGGGGGGGGTCTTCTTAAAGTAATTAATTTGCCTAAAGAAGAATCAACTAATTCCGTGTCTCCTTGTTGTAATCCAGAAGTAATAAAATGATGCCAGACATGTATACTGTAGATCTCTGGCCAGGAGAGTTTGGCACACGGCAAGCATAAAAAATTAACTCTATGAGCAGGCAGCGATCCCAGATCTCTAATTAAATGAACTCGTAGAACATAAAGTCAAGTTTCATTTACGCAAGTGAAGGTTCTACTTGGCAAAATGCCCTTCAAACGCTGAAACGTACATAGTCCCTTCCACTTACTTTATACATATTATTGTGCGACAGAATTCAAGTTTAGTTGCAATTTTTCCAAGATGTGATTTTGCAAGCGATTCTGTTATTTATTTATTTTTACTATGCAGAATATCCTGGGTCATTTTTTTTTCAGTTTATAATAGACTGCTGTAAATTTGTGGGTAATGGGTCTCATCGTGGTTTGCTGGCATCCTAAAGCCTTAGTCCTCGTACACACGG
Organism: Rana kukunoris; assembly: GCA_029574335.1. Taxonomy (NCBI): domain Eukaryota; kingdom Metazoa; phylum Chordata; class Amphibia; order Anura; family Ranidae; genus Rana; species Rana kukunoris. Next base: position 7,816,080 of record CM056058.1, read on the forward strand.
GCAAGAATCTCATCAGGAAAAGAAATGTTGTTATTCCTGATGAGATTCTTGGCAAGAATCTCTTGCCGCCCGAGTGTACAGACAGACCTTTCAAAAGAACCGCTGTTCTCTTGAAAGGCAAGAATGCGGTGACGTCATCACGTACAACGAGCATGCGCTGGTCACATTCAATGCCGTCGCCGCCATCTTGCTTCACCCTACCTATGCCGTGGAAGCTACCGCGCATGCGTCAAAGTCCCTTCGAGCATGAGCGGGTTTCCACGGCGACAGGTAAGTATACACACGCTCGGGTTTCTCATCGGGAAACAGGCCGACAAGAATCTCAACGAGAAAATAGAGCGCAGGTTCTCTATTTTTCTCGTCGAGTTTCTGGCCAGATTTCCAGACGAGAAACCTGAAAGCCTCGTACACACGCTCGGTTTACTCGGGAAGAAAGCTCTGCCAGCAGTTTTCTTGCTGGTTCTTCCAGAGAAAACCGAGTGTGTGTACGAGGCTTCAGACATGAGTTTGTAACCCTTTCCAGCAGTGGCGGCAATGACCCCATCACCAACCCCCCCCCCCCCGGTCAGTCGGGTCACAGACGGCATTCACCACAACCATGGGCAGGTCACAGACGGTTCCCCCCCTGGGTCGGTCATTCAGTAGTCAGGACCAGGGGCGGACTGACCATTGAGGAACTCGGGCACTGCCGAGGGCCCCATGCCACTAGGGGGCCTCATCAGGGTTGCCAGGCTCAGTAAAACCAGGGACAGTATGTAAAAATCTGTGTTTTTTTTTTTTACATCTGTCCCTGATATGTCAGAAACTGACATGCTCTTGATGTGAAAATCCTGAGATTTTAGCTGCCCCGACTCTGCACTGCACCCTGGCGTGGTGGCCATCAGTAAGCCCAGGGGCCCCATAATCTTCTATTGCCCGGGGGTCCCATGAGTTGTCAGTCCGCCCCTGCAGACGGCATTCACCACAACCATGGGCAGGTCACAGACGGTTCCCCCCCCTGGGTCGGTCATTCAGTAGTCAGGACCAGGGGCGGACTGACCATTGAGGAACTCGGGCACTGCCGAGGGCCCCATGCCACTAGGGGGCCCCATCAGGGTTGCCAGGCTCATTAAAACCAGGGAGAGTATGTAAAAATCTGTGTTTTTTTTTTTACATCTGTCCCTGATATGTCCGAAACTGACATGCTCTTGATGTGAAAATCCTGAGATTTTAGCTGCCCTGACTCTGCACTGCACCCTGGGTGGTGGCCATCAGTCAGCCTGGGGGCCCCATAATCTTCTATTGCCCGGGGGCCCCATGAGTTGTCAGTCCGCCCCTGGTCAGGACCCTACACTTACCTCAAATTACGGGCAGCACTCCGGGCAGCAAGTGAAGTTGGCTTCTCTCCAGGCTGTTCTCTCTAGCTGCTTCCTCGCTTCCCCTGTGTCTCCTCCCTCCACCTTCTGACGGACAATCTGATTGGATTTCCTTTCGGCCAATCAGGGTGATGGGTGTCACGACTTACTTCCTGATTGGTTGGGGAGGAGAATCAGTGTTACAATAGTGAATATTCATTCACTACTGTCACACAACTGGGTGGGCTCGGAGCGCAGTGTTCTGTGCCCAGAGTCCACCCTTTGTTGAAGCCTTTGAGAGCCTCTGGCTCTAATCACATGCTTAAAAAAAAAAAACACCCCCCGATTGGAATCCATGGGACTGGCGCCCTGCATGTAGATCAGGGGGCCGGATGCATGGATAAGGGTGGGCGACGCCCGTGCGCACCTAATAAACAGGCTGCCACGGCTTTCCAAACTTTTCTCATCTGTTCTTGAATTTCTTTTAAATTGCACTTGGAAGTGCAGTTGCTGTAAATCTGAGTGGTAGAACTAAATGTGAAAATTGGTGGTGTTCTGTCACATTATGATCCGATCCGTAACTCCTGATCTGAGGATCGATCCGATCCATGAGTTTTTTGATCCGTTGCACCCCTAGACGTCACTGATCGTCATTCCCTAACACAGGGAACAGACGATTAGTGACAGCCACACTAGGAAGCACGGGGAGAGGTGAGTTTACACTCACCTCTCCCCGTTCTTCCTCTCTGTGACCCGATCGGTTCCGCAGGTCCCGTGGGCGCGGTCACGGAGGACAGGACCGGGTTGCACGCGCACCAGCGGCGGCGCACTCGCAACCCCTGGCTGGGCTTCTTAAAGGGGGTGTACCTGTACGTCCATATGCCCAGCCGTGCGACGGTCCTTAAGGGGTTGATTGGGGTCGGAAGGAAAGCCCTGTTTGCATGAGATGTCAAGGGGACCCAGTAGATTTTATACGCATGGTTTGGCAGCGCTCAAAATGATTTGTGCACTGGCAGTCTATTATAGATACTATTATTAGAGCTTATCAAACACAAGTTGTTCCAGTCCCCTGGGTGTGTATCCTAGGGAATGTAGATGAGGAATTGTATCCTAATGAGACATGGATGACAATATCCAGGCTTCTAGTCGCTTTAATAAAAAACAAAAAATAAATAAAAAAAATATAAAAAAAATTAAACTTTTTTAAATAAAAAAAATATAAAAAGAGGCCCCTGGGGACCTACAGGCCCTTTAATAAAAGGAAAAAAGGAAAAAAGAAATAGAAAATGACCTCTGGGCCCTTTAATAAAAAAATAAATAAAATATATATATATAGGGCTGGATTCAGGTAGAGTTAGGCTGGAGTATCCAGTGATCCGCCAGCCTAACTGTCACTTTAAGCCGGCGTTTTTATTTTCTGTAAGCAGAAAACAAGAAACGCCGAGTTGGAGTTCCGATGCGATCGGCGTAATTGAATTTCGCCAACGCATCGTTACTTCAACTTAAAAATGGCGCCGGGGGCGTTCCCGCTGATTAACGCTGAAAAAATATGTTAATCAGCGGGAGTCGGAAATTCACGATCTTTTTCGGGCGCGACGCAGTGACTTTCCGACGTTTCCGGAAGCGATACGCGACGTAAAGATAAAGCAGCCCCCTAGTGGAGTACCCTATGTTAAGTATAGCCGACGTCATCGCGTCGTAAAAAAAAATAATCGCGTCGCTTGCGTAAAACGTCCATGAATGGGGATGTGACGTCATTGACGTTCACTGACAGAATTTGGAGCATGCGCACTGGGATGCATTGACACTCGACGCATGCACAGTACGTTCGCCGCGGGATCGCGCATAGTTTAAATAATACACGCCCCGTACCCGCCCAATTTGAATTCCGCCGGCTCATTTGCGATGCGCTGCCGCAACTTTAGGAGCAAGTGCTTCGTGAATAACAGCACTTGCTCCTAAAATTTCGGCAGAGTAACGTAAATGAGAAGCGTTACTCCAGAGCAAAGATGCTCCCATCTACCTGAATCTGGCCCATAGTGTATATATAAAAATATATATATAACAAAAAAAAGGGGGGTTGCCATTTGGGCCGCTGGGGACCTCCGAGCCCCTTACAGGTGTACTGCCTGTACCCCCCTGATGGCGGCCCTGCATGTATTGCATAAAGTTAAAAGACGTTCAGCCTTTAGGACCACTTTAAAGTTTAATACCATAAACAGCAATGATTTCCGATATTGTATCCAAAATCAAACGATGACTGGTAATTATGTAGTTCCAGTATTAAAATTTCTGATGTTATCACTAGAAAGTTGACGTTAAATGATTGAAGGTTGAGTAGGCTATAAAATTGAGTTCCTTTGATAAAACATCAAATTACCGTCGACCATAATTGTACGGGGATTGTACAGAACACTGCAGCCTTCTATACGCTTTATTTCCCGCCTTCCCTTGGCAAGTTGGATCATGTCCTGTAATAATGTTTTTGAACAAGTTCTTCTAAACTGCTAATACAGGATCTGTTACATAGGAGCTCATAGTAAGTACGAGATTGACACAACTTTCACCCAGGAGTTACACATTTTTTTTTTCAATGACACCCAATTAGACAAACGTACGAATCTGGAGTAAAAGTGGTGTGACTCGCGTGTGAAAATATTTATAAATAGACTCATTGGAGTCTATATTTAAAAAACAAATAATACAACGTGGACAATTTTGTTAAAAAAAAAAAAAAATTATGATTCTTGAGTAAAGGTGGTGTGAATTGTGTGTGAAAATATTTATAAATAAACTTCTTGGCATCTATTTATCCACTTGCTTACTGGGCACATAAACCCCCTTCGTGCCCAGGCCAAAAATTTAGCTCGCTTCAACTGACAATTGCGCGGTCGTGCGACGTGGCTCCCAAACAAAATTCACGTCCTTTTTTCCCCACAAATAGAGCTTTATTTTGGTGGTATTTGATCGCCCGTGCGGTTTTTATTTCTTGCGTTATAAACAAAAAAATAATAATTTAAATATATATATTTTTTACTTGTTGCTATAATAAATATCCCAATTTAAAAAAAAAAAAAAAAAATATATAAAAAATCGCAATAAGCGACTGCTTTGCCCAAAATTTATAGCGCCTACAAAATAGGGGACAGAATTATGATTTTTTTTTACTATTTTTTTTTACTAGTAATGGCGGCGATCTGCGATTTTTATTGGGACTGCGACATTACGGCGGACACATCGGACACTTTTGACACATTTTTGGGACCATTCACATTTATACAGCGACCAGTGCTATAGATATGCACTAATTACTGTATAAATGTGACTGGCATTGAAGGGGTTAACACTAGGGGGTCAGGAAGGGGTTAAATGTATTCCTTACATAGTGTTCTATCGGTGGGGGGAGGGGGGGTGACTGGGGGAGGTGACCGATCTGTGTCCCTATGTACAAGGAACACAGATCGGTCTCCTCCTCTCCAGAGACAGGACGCTGTCTCTGTGTAAAACAGCAATGAGAGATGATCTGTGAGATCATCTCTCATTCGCCGCACAGATCTCATAGCAAACGGCCACTCTGATTGGCCGTTCGCCGTGATCTGTGATTGGCTGTGTCCAAGGGACACGGCCAACACAGGGCTTCCCCGCAGCGCGCTCTGGAGCGCGCGCTGGGAACGCTCAAAGGGGCGGCCGTCTTTTGACGACGGGTTGGATATTTAGACCCGCGCTGTAGCCGTCATTCGTCTATAGTGCGGGACTGAAGTGGTTAAGAATCGAGCCTCTTTCTGAGATTTGGTGTTTACAAGTTAAAAGCATTTTTTTTTTTTTGCTAGAAAATTACTTAGAACCCTCAAACATTATGGGCCAGATTCAGGTAGATGAGAGCATCTTTGCTCTGGAGTAACGCATCTCATTTACGTTACGCTGCAGAAATTTTAGGAGCAAGTGCTGTTATTCATGAAGCACTTGCTCCTAAAGTTGCGGCAGCGCATCGCAAATGAGCCGGCGGAATTCAAATTGGGCGGGTACGGGGCGTGTATTATTTAAACTAAGCGCGATCCCGCGGCGAACGTACTGCGCATGCGTCAAGTGTGAATGCATCCCAGTGCGCATGCTCCAAGTTTTGTCAGTGAACGTCAATGACGTCACGTCCCCATTCATGAATGTTTTACGCAAACGACGCGATTTGTTTTTTTTCCGACGCGATGACGACGCCTATACCTAACATAGGATACTCCACTAGGGGGCTGCTTTATCTATACGCCGCGTATCGCTTCCGGAAACGTCGTAAAGTCACTGCGTCGCGCCCGAAAAAGATCGTGAATTGCCGATTTCCGCTCATTAACATATTTTTTGAGCGTAAATCGGCGGGAACGCCCCCGGCGCCATTTTTAAGTTGAAGTAACGATGCGATGGCGAAATTCAATTACGCCGATCGCATCGGAACTCCAACCCGGCGTTTCTTGTTTTCTGGTTACAGAAAACAGAAACGCCGGCTTAAAGTGACAGTTAGGCTGGCGGATCCATTGATCCGCCAGCCTAACTCTACCTGAATCTGGCCCTATATATTTTTTTTCTAACGCCCTAGAGAATAAAATGGCGGTCGTTATACTTTACAATATACAATACTTTTTGTAACACCGTATTTGCGCAGCGGTCTTACAAGCGCACTTTTTTTATAAGGGTAAGGAGGCCGTCCATCTCGCAAGGCGGGGGAGGGTTTTTTTTTTCACCACATCCATTTCCCCACATTCATTTCCCCCCCGGATTCATTTCCCCCCGGTGGAGTGTGGAACAGCCTTGTCCCCGGCCAAAGGGGGGTGGCATTGGTTTGCCCCTCCCAGAATTATCGAGCATCAGTCACCACTGACTTGGAATCTATTATTAAAAAATGTGAAACATTTACCACATTTCTAAAAATATATAAAATGAAAATATATTTAACACAAATCTAAGGAGCAATAATTATAGTTTTTTTTAAGTCCAGTTAGTGCTCTATAGCCACTGGAAGAATGGAGGAGGGTGGCAAGTAAGGCTTCACTGGCTGCACACTTCCTCCAGGCCGACAATACGAAGATGCATGACACAACTGGAAAGAATTCCATGTCGAAATGAAAAATGTGAATGAAAGGTAGACACCCAAAGACGGAACTTGTTTTTCTAATCCTGCTCAACGAAATATCAGGCTACACTGGGATAGGTTGGGACTTCAGCGATGGACTTGTGAACCCGACCCAGCTAATTTTCTATGAGTTACATTAAAACCAGGTATTGCCAACATTTTTCTATAGTGTTCAGCATGATAGAGCGACCGATGATATGCCCTAAGGTGACTGTATACTGACATTGAAACAAAAAAACGTGATTACTTGGCCTTGTGTTTGGCTTACTCCCCCCTTTTCTCTGCAGTGGTTGATCATTAGGACCAGCAGTGTCCTAAAAAGCAATGACATCACATGTACCCTCTACCCCATAATCTACAGGAGGGCAAAGGTTTGGAGGCACTCTGTTTCTGACAGGCACTCTGATAGGAGCAGTTGATGTACGGGAGACTCTAATGTGGATCGTTGATGTAAGGTGGCACTCGGATGGGGACAGTTGACATAAGGGAGCTCTGATGACGACAATTGATGTAAGGGGGTATTTTGATGGGGACCCTGATGTAAAGGAGCACTCTGGTTTGGGCTCTGCTGTAAAGGGGCATTCTGGTGGGGACATTGATGTAAGGGGAACTCCAATGAGGATAGTTGCTCTAAGGGGCACCATCATGTGAACAGTTGATGCAAGGGGGCACTTTGATGGGAACAGTTGATGTAAGGGGCACTCTAATGTGGATAGTTGATTGAAAGGGGCAGTCTGATGGGAACAGTTGATGCAAGGGGGCACTTTAATGGGAACAATTAAGGGGTGTATGTAAGGGGCACTCTAATGTGGATAGTTGATGGAAGGGGCACTCTGATGAGCACAGTTGATGTAATGGTGCAATCTGATGGGGACAGTTGATGTAAGGGACACTCTGATGTGAACAGTTGATGTAAGCTGCACTCTGATGGGGACAGTAGATGTAAGGGGGCACTCTGATGATAAAAGTTGATGTAAGGGGCGCTCTGATGGGGACAGTTTATGTAAGGGGCGCTCTGAATGAAACAGTTTATGTAAGGGGCACTCTGATGTGAACAGTTGATGTAAGGGGGCACTTTTATGGGAACAGTTGATTTAAGGGTGCACTCTGATGAGGACAATTGATGTAATGGTACAATCTGATGGGGACAGTAGATGTAAGGGGGCGCTCTGATGGGAACAGTTGATGTAAGGGTGCACTCTGATGGGGACAAGTGATGTAATGGTACGATCTGAAGGAGACGGTTGATGTAAGGGGCACTCTGATATGAACAGTTGATGTAAGGGACACTCTGATGGGGACAGTTGATGTAAGGTGCACTCTGATGGGGACAAGTGATGTAATGGTACGATCTGATGGGGACGGTTGATGTAAGGGGCACTCTGATATAAAGAGTTGATGTAAGGGGCACTCTGATAGGGACAGTTGATGTAAGGGGCGCTCTAATGGGAACAGTTGATGTAAGGGTGCACTCTGATGGGGACAGTTGATGTAAGGGGCGCTCTGAATGAAATAGTTTATGTAAGGGGCGCTCTGATGGGAACAGTTGATGTAAGGGGTGCTCTGATGGGAACAGTTGATGTAAGGGGGCACTCTGATGGGAAAAGTTGATGTAAGGGGTGCTCTGATGGGAACAGTTGATGTAAGGGGCGCTCTGAAGGGAACAGTTGATGTAAGGGGTGCTCTGATGGGAACAGTTGATGTTAGGGTGCACTCTGATGGGGACAGTTGATGTAAGGGGCGCTCTGATGGGGACAGTTGATGTAAAGGGCGCTCTGATGGGGACAGTTGATGTAAGGGTGCACTCTGATGGGGACAATTGAGGTACGTGGTTACTCTATTATGGACAAATAATGTAGGCGCCATTTTGATGGGGATTTTGATGTAAGGGAGGACTCTGTTTAGGACTCCTGATGTAAAGGGGGATTCTGACGAGAAATCCTGATTTAAGTGGGACACCTAGTATAAGAGTGGAACAGGTCCTGTTTAATCATCCTAATCTAATGACAACCTAATATATGCCCCTTTTGTGGAAGCCAAATAGACACAAGAAACTAGCATGCCCTCTGCACTCCTGCACAGTCTCTGCCCTACCTGGAAGGGTTGTCAATCTCCCACTGTATTTTTTTAATGGCAAAACATGTGAAATTTACTAACGGAGCACATTTTTTACAGACAACGGAGCTCCAATTGAGAACTAAGGCAATCAATATTTAAACAGTATAAACACAATTTGAAAACACTGCCAATACCCATAACTAGTTGTAACGGAAGGGCCCGTGGGACCCAGAAGCTCCCTGTTGCCTCTTATGTGTAGATCACCCTGTGTCTCTAATAGGGGCACAGGGTGAATGAGAACCCCACTATGGTCTGTGCTAGTCACATTTAATGCGGTATAGATATGCGGTATAGATATTGTATATATTGTGTGTTGGCTGTTGTGTACTATAAGCTTGCTGTGGTAATTAAGTCTGCTACTGTGATGTAAATAAATCTAGGATGGCTTCTAAGGATCTTTCATTGTGTTGTGCTAATTGACCGTGTATTGTGTGAAGGTCTATTGATGGTAATGTGTGTATTGCAAGTTAGCAGACAGTCTAAAGGTCATGTGTCTGAGACATCAACTGTAATTAATTAGCGCATGTATCACCCTGTTGCGCATACCCAAGGACCCACTACTGCTTATTTTCGTCTACTGGGACCCCCAACTGCTCCCCTGGTCTGGACCCTGATCTGCCTTTTGCTCGCCAGGAGGGCCATCCTCCAGAAGTGGATATCTACCGACTGCCCTACCACCTCTCAAGTTAAAAAGGAACTATTGCAGCTGTTGTACAAAGACAAGCTCAACGAGGACCTGACCCATGAACGGAGCAGATCTCGTTTCTATGGAATCCTTTCATGATGTACACTCTCACTCCCACAGAGAGATTGAACTTTGAGAAAATTTCCTTTCTTTACCAGGATCCCCCACGGGACTGATGTTATCTCCCACCCCTCCGTTAGGAGCCATTGTGTGATGTTGTGGGTGGAGTTGGGTCATTGTTCATTTTGGTTACTGCAGGATCCTAGCTGTATATACAGTAAGAGCCTGATTTTCTCAATAAAGGGTCTATTCGTGTGGAACCTCAAACAGAGCTGTGTGTCTCGTTATTGGGGTTCGTTTGCCTGACTGTGGAGTGTCATTAGCTGTCTTGGGTTTGGGAATGTAATATCCTAAACGGCTTTAACCCCTGTCCCATTTGGGGTTCCGTTACACTAGTAATCATGACAAATTATCATCCTCTGATATTTGTTGACAGTTGAAAAAATCACAGATTTTTATGAACTGTCTGTAAATTTACTGACGGTTGGCAGCCCTGCTACCTGGAAGAAATGTCAGACGTTACTTATGGGCCATGGCTCATGGTACAGAAGTGTGCTGAATGAACTGGGAATTCTGGTTCAGTGCATTTCTATCACACTTTGTGACAGACTGTCAGTGACTGTATGTGCCCCCCTGACTTTTTTTTACTGCACCCCCAGCAGGGCCATCTTGATAGCATCATGGGCCCCTGGGCAAAATAATGCTCTGGGGCCCTTACAATGATGACAGTGCAGGTAAACAGACATCAAGTAGGTAGGAGACTGCCTCCCCTGTGCATCTATAACTCTCAGTGCCATCATGGGGCCCCCAATTTCAGGGCAGCGTGGGCTCAAGGACCAGCTGCTTTGGGGAAAGTGCAAGGGCCCCCCATGCAGCTGGGGCCCCTGGGCAGTGCCCAGGTGCGCGCTCTTATTAAGACAACCCTGACCCCCAGATTAGACATGCTAGATCTGGCCCTGGAAGAGAAAGCTGAAGTTTCAGTGTGTTTATTAATCATCTCAGAGTATCTGCACATCGTGTTTAGCTTCTCCCTTAATTAGGATGAGAATATAGACACTATTAATCGGTTATATAACTCTAAGCTGTGAACTCATTTACAAATTGGATGCGATTATCCTTCATTACTAATCCCATTCACATTTATATCATGTGATTGTCGTCAAAGAGGAAAGAGAAAACTTCATTAAAGGATGTCTTCAACACAATGTCTATAGTACAAGAGCCATCCTATCACTCACTGATGGCCACTCACCAGTAACAAGATCACTAAGGTGTCCTTTTATGAAGCAGTGAAATATATACACTCAGGGCCGATCCTAGGCAGGGTGCACAGGGTGCTTTGCACCCAGGCGCCTGCAGGGATGGGGGCGCCAAAGTGGCAAAGCTCTCCGGTCCCTCCTTCTCTCCTTGTTTGTGTCCGTCCAGAACTAGTGAACTGATGTGTCTCTGACCATCTCCTGTACTATGTCTGTGATCTCTGACCATCTCCTGTATCATGTCTGTAGTATGTCTGGGGCTCTTTTTAACAGACTCTCTTACAGAAGCCCTCTCTGTGTCTATCAGAGAGGCCCCCCTCCCAATAAAGTACTCTGCTTCTCTTCCTGTTGAGAGATCATGTAAGGATCCAAGGGTATTGAAGACTTTGTGGGGGAGCATCTCTGTGGTTGAGTCATTGCCATAGAAACATTTGTAGGGGAGTTTAAGGGGAGTAGTTAGTAAAATGACCACACCCATGTGGGGGCACCCAGGTGCCTGTGACCCTAGGATCGGCCCTGTATACACTGCTTCGTTCTCCGGCATTCACAATGGATATCTCTCTCCCCTGGGTGCCAGTTTATGAAGCAGAGTAGATCACTTCACCCTTGGAGGAGTGATGTGATCTACCAATGCTTCCAACACTGGAGAACGGTCCCTGATACTGGAATCTCGTGAAACTTTACGAGATTACAGTACAAGAAATTCACAGAGACACTGAGATGTCATTTATTAACTGCTTAACTATATACGTCGGCAGAGCGGCACGGCTGGGCAAATATAGGTATATATAAATATAGTATAGGTACGTCCCCTTTAAGAGCCCAGCCGTGGGTCGCGCGCGCCGTCGGCGGCGTGCTCGTGAGCTCAGTGATCGTGCCAGCAGGACACGCGGACCCGATCGCTGCTGGTGTCCCGCGATCAGGTCACAGAGCTGAAGAACGAGGAGAGGTAAGTGTAAACACTCCTTCTTCTCTGTGGCTTGTCACTGAACGTCTGTTTGCCAAGCCAAGCCCCCACACAGTAAGAATCACTCTCTTAGGTCACACTTAACCCTTACAGCGCCCTCTCCTGGTTAACCTATTCACTGCCAGTGTAATTTTCAAAGTAACCAGTGCATTTTTATAGCACTGATCACTGTAAAAATTACAATAGTCCCAAAATGGTGTCAAACGTGTCCGATGGGTCCGCCAAAATGTTGCAGTCATGATAAAAATTGCCGCCATTACTAGTATAAAAAGAAATATTAATAAAAATGCTATAAAACTATCCCCTATTTTGTAGATGCTCTAACTTTTGCGCAAACCAATCAAAAAACGCTTATTGCGATTTTTATTACCAAAAATAGGTAGAAGAATACGTATTGGCCTAAGCTTTTATATATATATATATTTTTGGGGGATATTTATTATAGCAAAAAGTAAAAAATATGGATTTTTTTTTTTAAATTGTCGCTCTATTTTTGTTTATTGCGCAAAAAATAAAAAACGCACGGGCGATCAAATACCACCAAAAGAAAGCTCTATATGTGGGAAAAAAAGGACGCCAATTTTGTTTGGGAGCCACTTCGCACGACCGCGCAATTGTCAGTTAAAGCGACGCAGCGCCGAATCGCAAAAAGGGGCCAGGTCTATTAGCTACAAAATGGCCCGGGGCTGAAGTGGTTAATTCCGAATTTAGATACATTTAACTTGCAGTAGACGTATCGACTCAAAGTTTCAACTTTTTGTTTAACATTTTTCATGCTCTGGAAGACTCGTATTTTTCCTTCGGGTTTTAAATCATCACTCATCAGCCACAAGATTTTTTTTATTTATTTTTTATTGGTTCGCCGCATGATGTTTATCACCTAATTTAAATAATTGTAGGTGTTGTTGGCACTTTAGATGGTTGATACAGCAAATATTATTAAAAGGGATTAGGAGAACAATAGGAGCTTGACATTTAACAAAATGCATATCACCGACTCGATCTAAATACTGTTATTATTGACTAATGTGGCGCACACTGTATAAAATCAGGACATAAAAGTGCTATGATAAAAAGCATAACAAATCTCAAACCTACAGGGAAGAAGAAAGTAAGACACATGTAAGCCACACTGCAGAACTGAGCTCTTCCTTTTGTGTTAAATTTGTAGATAAAAAATAAAAAAGACTGCCTACATTGATGTTTTCACTCAAAACGAACTGCCCCTTGACACGTTTCGCCACTTCTGGTTTGCTCTCAGGGAAAGAGGAAGCCAGCAGTGGTGAAACGCGTCAAGGAAGGTTCGTTTCAGATGGAGACATTAAGCACTTGCCCACCGTCGGTAGAATGTCACGGCTGCGCAAAGGGACGTACCTGTACGTCCCTTTGAATTTACCGCCGAGCGTGCGCGCCCCTGCCACGATTTTCGCGCCCGCGGGACCTGCAGACTCGATTTCCACCGGTGTCCCGCAATCGTGTCACGGAGCTGCACGTCCCGTGACTTTTCCGCCGTGCGCGCGCCCCTGACGTGAGCTCCGTGACCATGCCCACGGGACTCTCAGACTCCATGTCCGACGGTGTACTGCGATCGTGTCACGAAGCTGCAGAACGGGGAGATGACTATGTTAACAAGTCATTTCCCTGTTCTCTCTAGTGACAGGACACTGATCTACTGATCCCTGTCTTCGGGAGCAGTGATCGCTGTCGTGTCACTGGTAGCCCAGCCCCCACACAGTTAGAAACACTCCCTAGGACACACTTAACCCCTTCCTCGCCCCCTAGTGGTTAACGCCTTTCCTGCCAGTGTCATTTACACAGGAATCAGTGCATTTTTGAAGACTTATCCCTGTCCTGCCCAGCAAGACTTAACACAGTCCCGCCCAGCTAGACTTGACCTTGACCTGCACAGCTAGACTCCAGCCTGTCCTGCAAGATTGATTTCTGTCCTGATTAGCTGGACTCGGGTTTTTCCTGCCCATCTAGACTTTACCCTGTCCTGCCCAGCTAGACTTAACACTGTCCTGCCCATCTAGGCTAAGGCCTGTTCTGTCCAGCTAGACTGGACCCTGTCTTGCACAGCTAGACTTCAGTCTGTTCTCCCAACTAGACTCAGCCCTATCCTGCCCAGCAAGACTGAACCATATCCTGCCTAGCTAGACTTAAGTCTGTTCTGCCCAGCTAGACTTAACCCTGTCTTGCCCAGCAAGACTAAACCCTGTCCTGCACAGCTAGACTTAACCCTGTCCTGCCCAGCTAGACTCAGCCCTATCCTGCCCAGCAAGACTGAACCCTGTCCTGCCTAGCTAGACTTAGGTCTGTCCTGTCCAGCTAGACTTAGGTCTGTCCTGTCCAGCTATACTTAACCCTGCCCTGCCCAGCTAGACTTAACACTGTGCTGCCCAGCTAGACTTAACAATGTCCTGCCCAGCTAGGCTAAGGCCTGTCCTGTCCAGCTAGACTGTAGCCTGTCTTGCACAGCTAGACTTCAGCTTGTTCTCCCAACTAGACTCAGCCCTATCCTGCCCAGAAAGACTGAACCATGTCCTGCTATCTAGACTCAACTTCATAACTAGATCAACCCTCTGTTATACGGGTAGTCCAGTCCTGCCCTACTTCCACCGTGCTTGTACATAGAATCATATTGTTATACTAATTTTAACTTCTATGCCCTGATTTTCTTTTTCTATTTATATTCTTTACTGCATTATAATTTATAATTTGCCTATTGTTTGTTGTGGTGTTCATTGTTTATAATTAAAATGATATTTATACCATAGTACCATAATCACCGGTCTACTCCCTGGTGTGGTGTCAATACAATTCTGGGGCTTAAGGGAGGAGAAAAGCTCAGGATGGGCACCTCCAATATGGCAAAGTTCAACAACTAGCCCCAAAAAAAGGCAGAAGGTAGTAAACAGGGTTGGTGGGACTGTGTGTGCCCAACTGCAGACTGTGAAAGGTGTCATCACTCTACTCATGACATCAGAGCCCAACCAACACAGCAAGGGTTTAGGATCATTTGCACCATTTTCCAAAACTTTTTTTAGATGACAATCCACCTCCGAAACCAATTTTGACACCATTGTTATTTTTACAGCGAGCAGTGCTATACAAATGTACTGATTACTGTAAAAATGTTACTGGCAGGGAAGGGGTTAACCTGTAGGGGGCGCTAAAGGGGTTAAGTGTGTCCTAGGAAGTGATTCTAACTGTTAGGGGGCGTGACTACGAGTGACACGTCACTGATCGCTGTTCCCGATGACGGGGAACAGACGATCAGTGACATGCCATAGGAAGAACGGGGAGATGTAGTATTTACACTGACATCTCCACATTCTTTAGCTCGGTGACACGATCGTGGGACACCGGCGGACATCGAGTCTGCGGGTCCCGCGGGCACGCTCACGGAGCTCGTAACAGGGTACCTGTACTCCCATTTGCCATTCTGTTGATTTATATGCGTGTGCGCCGGTCCTTAAGCGGTTAATGGTACCACCAAAACTTTTTTAACTGTTTCCACTCTCCTAGTTGCAACAGATAAATAAAAATTGAGGAGAGCTTTTGGCCTGGAATCCCAGCCGTGTGTATGCTTCTCGCAGTTTCTCCGATGGGAAAACTGTCCAAAAAACACCGGACAAAAAAGAGAACCAGCTCTCTTTTTCCCACGAGAAAACCGTGGACTTTTGCCCGGTGTTTTTTGGCAGTTTTGCTATGGGCAGTTTTTTTTCGGGAAAACCGGCTGTGTGTAGGAGAAAGACCGCCCGAGCAGGTTCTCGGCTTTCTCCTCGGGATTTCCAACGGGAACTTTTCCCGTCAGAAATCCTGCATGTGTGTACGGGGCATAAGTGTAGCAATAAGTTGCTAAATGTTGTACCTTCATTAAATGTAACCATATTGCTACACTTAGAGGCTCCTCTCTTCTTACATCGCTTGTATATTAAGGTAAAATTTATTAAAACATTTTGCTTGTCTTGCAAAACGCTCTCAAACCAAGGGTTTATTGTACATGGCAATCTTAGTGTGCCCCCCACACTTTTCACACACCGTATATACTCGAGTATAAGCCGAGTCTTTCAGCACTTTTTTTGTACTGAAAATGCCCCCCTCGGCTTATACTCAAGTCACCTTTTTGCGCCTGATCGCCCAGATATTTGGGGACCCGGTACCGGCCGGCCGGAGGCCCCTGGACCCCAAACTTGGCACACTCTTCCTCTACAAGTGTACAAAGTTTATTGTACAGGGGACCTACGGCCAGGGAGCACCGATTTTTCAAACCAGGGCACCACTTCCGTAGACTCCCATGTTAAACGATAATTTCTCCAGTAACTTTAGGGACCCGGTACCGGCCGGTCATAGGTCCCCTGGACCCGGAACTTGTCACGCATGTAGCCCCATTTCCCCTCTACACGTGTGCAAAGTTTGTTGTCTTGGTGGACATACGGCTGGGGAGCACCAATTTTTCAAAGCCAGGCTCCCCTTCCATAGACTCCCATGTTAAACGTCAGTCTAGTCACGGGCACAGTGAGGCATGGACACAGTGAGGCATGGGCACAGTGGGAGGGGAAGAGAGGGAAGAAGAAGTAAGAGAACAAACTGAGGGTTCTCTTGAGGAGGGGGGAAATTTATAAGTATTTTTTAAGTATTTTTATGTATGTATGGTGTTTTTTGTGTTTATTGTCTATGTTGAAATGTTGTATGTATTGTGGTATATTATAATAAAGAAAAGAAGCAATTATAAAAAAAATAAGGGGCAACCTCCCCATATTGTGGCATGTGGCCTGGTATGTCCCCCCCTCTTCGGATAAGGGTCTGGTATGGATTTTTGGGGGAACCCCACATCATATTTTTTTTTTATTTGGTGCAGGGCTCCCCTTAAAAATCCTTACCAGACCTTAAGGTCTGGTATGGATTTTTGGGGGAACCCCACGCCATTTTGTTTTTTTAATGGCGTGGGGTTCCCCTTAATATTCATACCAGACCTGAAGGGCCTGATATGGAATTTGGGGGGACCCCCACGCTTTTTTTGGGGTTTCGAACCCCTGCCTTTTTTTTAATTACTATAGCCGCACATAGTTTTTTTCTTCAGAAATGACATTTTGTGCAGGGACTGTTCTAAGCACGGGAAACATGCACTACTTTACAGACATACCATTCCCGGGTCCCCAAACACTTTTTATGATGATAACTTGCATGTTAACCTTTAAAATTAACACTTTTGATTTCTCTCATAGACTTTTAACAGTGTTCTGCAGCTTTTCGAATTTGCCGTGAACACCCCAAATTGTTTGCTGTTTGCCGAACGGGCGAACAGTCAATGTTCGAGTCAAATTCATGCTCGACTCGAACATGAAGCTCATCCCTAGTTGCAAAAGGAGTTGCCTAGATGGCGTTTAGGGGGTGTACAGGACATGGGATAGACCAGGGGTCCTCAAACTACGGCCCTCCAGCTGTTCAGGAACTACAATTCCCATAATGCTTAGTCATGTCTGTGAATGTCAGAGTTTTGCAATGCCTCATGGGATGTGTAGTTCCACAACAGCTTATTACTTTGTATCTCTTTTCCATAGTCTACATTTTGTGTACTATTAGTACTCTGTATCTCATTCCATAGTCTACATATTGTGTGAAATTATAAATTTGTATCTTTTTTTCATAGTCTACATTTTGTGTTGTATTATTATGTTGTATCTCTTTCACATAGTATACATGTTGTGTAATTTTACCACTTTGTATTACTTTTCCATAGTATACATTTTATTTTACAGTATATAATTACTTTGTTTCTCTTTTCCATAGTCTACATTTTGGTTTATATTATTACTTTGCATCTCTTTTCCATCTTGTGATCAGTCATCGGTGTCTTTCTGGCCCCATCCACTTGATCAAGCCAATGCCGGGTCTTGTCTTCTCTGTGTAGTTATTGTATTTGATATTCTACAGTATGTATATTCGTTGAGGTTTTGTGATCATTTTGAGGTTTTGCTTATTATTTTCTACATTACTCGTGATCGTCCAAACATAGGGCTTCACCTTCAAAATTGCTTTCGGGCAAGAAAGTAATCAAAATCTGAAATAATTACTGTGTATAACTCCTTGGATAAACATTCTGAAGAGTTCTCTGATGCTTATGACAATTAAGAAAGTACTGCCAGTACTCTCAGGTACCTTATTATTTTTTTTAATATCCGTCCTAGCCAACTACTGCTCACCTTCTTCTAATTGGCCCTTTACCAACTGGTCGGGTCCAGTCTTTCCATTTATATCACCCACAGCCCAGATCAAACCTAAGCACAGGTATCCCAATTGCATTAGCCCAATCGTATCCTTTTTTTTTTTTAAATATTCATTCTTTATTTATTTTAATATCATACAAATTTTCAGTTGTTCATTAAAAATCGAGAAAAGACTGTTCCCTATAAATATATCACATACTTTAAACATTGATATACAATATAATATAATAATTCTTAATTTACTATTCTGGAAAGTAGATACATTCTAAGATATGGAGACACCCGGCCTACTGATTCTGACTAGTATTATCGTATTTGCTCTTTAGCCATATTCCGTTTAGTTATTCTCAGCGATCGTTCTTATCTCTTCGGGGGAGACGCCCTTTCTCTCCAGCCATGGTTTCCACATTTCCTCAAAAACCCTAAGGTTTCCTCTTTTTATATAGACTGCACTTTCTTTACGAATGGACTCATTTATTGCCCTAATCCATTCACTTACTGCCGGTGGTGAAGTTGCCTGCCATCTCATAGCTATTAATTTTCTGGTTTGGAATAAACATCTTAGTATTGCAAATCTAGTATTTATTTTTTCCTTCCGTTCCTGCCTATATCCCAGTATACACAGTGTGGCCTCCATCTCCAGTGGGGTTCTAAATGTATCTCTCAGGATATCCATCACCCCCTCCCAGTATCGAACCAACTTTGGACAGCGCCACACCATGTGCACTAGGTCTCCATGCCCCTGGTATCTAGGACACTTATTATCTGGTCTTTTACCGAATTTAAATAGACGCTTTGGCGTGTAATAAGCTCTATTTATCAGCATCAGGTGGGAGATTCTCTGAGGGGGTGAAACGGAGACCTTTGATCCCATCTCTAATATTCTCTTCCACTGTTCTTGTGATATTTCCCCTATAACTTCCTCCCAACTCTCTCTTATTTTAAGCAGATGTTCCCCTGTATTAGTCTTTCTAATTATCTGCGTATATATTTCAGATATGAGGCCCTTGGTTGGGCCCCCTTTAGCTCACTTTTGGAATAGGAGCATTTTATTCCACACTAATTTTTGTGTCCTGAACTGGGCTTCAAGAGCGTGTCCTACCTGAAGGTAAGTGAAAAATGAGTGTTGCGGGATGTTGAATTCCTCCCTCAAATCCTGGATTTCCCTATAGGTGTCTCCCTTATACAGGTGTATCAGCCTGAACTCTGACGTGAAGCTCCTGTCCAAAATATTGAACCTGAGGTTACAGAAACACATAGATAAGTTGATCCATTTAGATCAAACAGGATTTATGAAGGGTCGAGAGATGCGGGACAATACCATCCGGTCCCTCCATGTTAAGCACTGGATGCATAAAGGGCCAAACCAGAAACCAAGTGTAGTAATCTCAATGGATGCAGAGAAAGCATTCGACAGAGTGAGTTGGGGGTTCATGGTCATAGTTCTGAGGGAGATGGGCCTGAAAGAAAAGATGATGGGCTGTGTGATGGCATTGTATGCAAATCCCAGAGCAAGGGTAAAAGTAAACGGGAGACTATCAGATTATTTTGAGATACGGAATGGGACGAGGCAGGGGTGCCCCCTGTCCCTACTGTTATTTGCTCTGGTGCTGGAACCCTTTTTATGTACAATCAGGGGAAATAGGAAGATCAAGGGGATAGAGATTGGATCTACGGAATATAAGATAGCAGCGTACGCAGATGATTTATTACTGTACCTTTCTTCACCTCAGGAATCCATGATGGAATTAATGAATGAGATAGAGAAATTTGGTTGTTTATCAAATTTCTAAATAAATATTGAAAAGTCGGTAGTTATGCCAATTCATGTATCCATGAGGTTAAAAAAAAAGAGATTTCCCATTGGAATGGCGAACAGACGCTTTATCATATCGTGGGACTTATATAACTCCTGATGTAAAACGGTTATATGATCTAAACTATGGCCCACTGATAGTTTCGATAATACAAGACTTGAAGAGGCCATACTTTATCGTGGTTTGGGAGGGAAAATGCACTTAAAATTAATATAATCCCTAGGCTTATCTATGTCTTGCACGCCATCCCGATAACTCTGCCACAGAAATTCTTTAAGCAAGTAAGGAGCGCCCTCACGACTTTTGTATGGGGAGATAAACACCCCAGACTGGCATATGAGATGTTGAAGAGACCAAAGGGGGAAGGAGGGGTAGGCCTCCCGGATATAGGGATTTACTATAGAGCCATGGCCCTGGTTCGTATTATGAACTGGTGCCATGATACAGATAGTAAAGGATGGGTATCATTGGAGAAAACGTTGGCAGGAAGGAATTTGGCGGGGGCACCATGGATCCCGGCTACTTATAGGGGACTGTCTGAATACGTATCACCCTTGACCAAAACAACTCTCACAATATGGGACAGAATTAATAAGACAGGAAGATTCACCCCCCAATATCACCCTTGACACCCCTGGAAGGTTTTCCCTGGTTTCCCCCGGGGGAGGAAAGAGGTAGTTTGGGGTGTTGGGGTAGGGAGGGGAAAGGGATCTGTGCAGGAGTGGCACCACAAGGGAAACTTCTCCCATTGGGGGATTTAGTAAAGAATATGGGGGAAGTAGTAATGGCGGAGTGGAAATACGGTCAGTTGAGGGACTGGTTCAATAAGTGGAAACATCAGATTAGACCTGCAAATCCATTAAACACCTTTGAGGAATGGTGTGTCAACATATCAGAGCCAGGCCATATGTTATCTCGAATGTACAAGCTGGTGTTGAGTGCTTATGGTCATACGACCCCCTACTACATTCTTGAGTGGGAGAAGGAATTGGGCCATAATTTTACAACAGAACAAGTGGATAGATTGATGGAGACAACACACCATTCCTCAATTAGTTCTTATATACAAGAGATGTCCTATAAATTTCTCACTAGATGGTACCGGACTCCGACCCGCCTGGGGCAGATGCATCCGTCTTCAGATATTAACTGCTGGAGGGGATGCAACCAGAAGGGGACCTTCTTACATATATGGTGGTACTGTCCCAGGATTGAGAAATGCTGGGAGGAGATTACACCTTGGATAAAAAAAGTTAACATCTAGAGCTATAGAGCCCTCCCCATTACATTTCCTTTTTCATGGGATGCCATCATCTATTAAACTATATAAAAGAAGTGTCACTCCACACTTGCTAAA
Organism: Rana kukunoris; assembly: GCA_029574335.1. Classification (NCBI taxonomy): domain Eukaryota; kingdom Metazoa; phylum Chordata; class Amphibia; order Anura; family Ranidae; genus Rana; species Rana kukunoris. The sequence continues at coordinate 7,837,026 of CM056058.1, forward strand.
TGCAGCTAAGGCACTAATTCCAAGGTTCTGGAAACAATCCAGATGCCCCACGGTAAAGGATTGGAAAGGGGAGGTAGAGAGGATTGTGGAAGCAGAGAGATGGGTACATACAGTGAGAGATCAACAGGACCAATTCAAGGATACATGGGCAGGATGGTTACACTATTCCACCGAAATAGGGACGGACTGACCTTGTGGGGGGGGGAGCCAAGCCAGAGGTGCCTTTTTTTATTAATATTATTATTATTATTTTTTTTGGATTGGGGTTGATTGGTTAAGTTGTTGTTTTCTTCATTCTTCTTCTCGGAGATGGGACAATGTGGTTCTTTGTATGTAAATATACATTTGATTGTAAAATGAGACTTGTTATAATAAAGGAAAAGAGTGATTCTCATCGGACCATTCTCATCAGATGGACCGATCGTGTGTACAGGGCTTAAGAGGATGCTTGAGAGTTTTTCCTGGGACACAATCCACGGGATTTTGCGCTTGGTGGCCAAAAGGGAGACCCTGGGTTGTTTCTATGCTTTAGCTATTGTCAACTTCTCACCCAGCAACATGAAGTGTATCAGTTTACATGTGGATTTAGACGTCTTAGGAAGATTGCCGTTCAGAAGAGCAATTGTCTGGGTTTTTGGAATGTGGTGGGTTGTGACCCTTTGGATCAAGGCAAACATCCTGTTCCAGTATGACCTTATTCTGGGGCATTCCCACCATGTGGGCCATAGTGCCTGTTAGTTGGCAACCTCTGAAGCATTGAGGGTTAGCAGTAGGATACATGGTGGCCAAGTTGGCCGGAGTGAGGTACCACATAGTCCACATTTTGTGTTGTATTATTACTTTGTATCTCTTTTTCATAGTCTACATTTTGTGTACTATTAGTACTCTGTATCTCATTTCCATAGAGGGCGCCACTGGGACTATATGGGAAACCTCACTCACAATTCATAATGTGATTGAGGCAAAGTGTGTCCCAAAATGAAACATTTTGGATACATAAAGCACAGACCATGCACCCCCTAGGAATGAACATAGAACTAGACCTCAACTGTTTCCTGTCTAATGACTAGTTCATTCAAAAATCAAGTTCAAGGTATAGCTATAAGCATTAACCCATTTTAGAAAATAATAAGACAATCTTTCTCTCCTATTTTCCCAATTTTTCCTTCTGGGAATAAAAAATAAAAATTATATGTCATTATTTTTAAAAATATGCCATTTAAATAAATATCTTTTGAGATATGGAAATATACAATAATCATGGTGACCACTAGATGTCACCCTTAATTTCCAAATGAACCAATTCCCCCATATATATATATACAGCTAGTATAACTAGAACTACCATCCATATAGATTAAAATAAATATGTATAATACTAATATTTATTTTAAACATGTTGAGCCAACAATAGCGGATTGATATTATTTTATTAATTTTATATTTTATTTTTATCTTTTTTACAAGTCCAAATGTATATGTATTACATAACTATATCGTCTAACAAGAGTTAAGTGAACTATTGCATAATTGCTATAGATCCTTTAGTTAGGTACCATTTTGTTAGTCACATACATTTGAGCTGTTTCATGTCTTTGCAAGATGTTATAGAATGTAGTAATACGGCAGTATAGATGTGTGCTTGCGTGGCCCTGGGACTGCCAGCGTCAGTCATGCTCTGCTCCGGATACATACGTCACGCAGTACCCATTCTAGCCTACAAATCCCACAATCCCCAGTAGCCAGACACGCCCCCCTGAAGACGCACACACGTGCGAAACATATGTCGGCGGCTCCATCTGGCTCCCCGCACGCCAAACAAGCCTCCAATTTAGCCTACCAAACCCTGACCTATCTGCCATCCCGAACCATCTGTGAGACATCTGATTGGAGGAGCTGTGACACGCTTTTGTCCCAGTGTCGGGCAGGCACCAGCAGGAGTAGGAGGCCATTTGGCTGTTTATGTGTCATTTTATCGTTTTAATAAAAGGTATTGCACCATGATTTTTTCCATTCATTTTTCCATCCACACATGAGTACACCCAGTACTACTGAGGTTCCAGCGTGATTCAGCGACCAGTGTACAGGCACTTATCCTGTCCCGCTCATCTGACCTACTTTAATAGAGAGGTCATATCATCTGGTAAGAGTTTAGTATTTCCCCACTACTTTTGGTGGAACACGAATAATCCTTTTGGTGAAGGTTTCCCTCATACCCCAGAATCAGCACACTACAATCCTATCACAGACCTGTTCACAGACCTCGCCTAATCAAGATTGCACTTTGCACTAAGAAGATTTTGGATATTTATTTATTCATCAAAAAAAAATTCTGGGACATTTATTTAGACTCATTTTTTGATTCACAACACACTAGAAGTAATTTCTATTATTTCACTGAGATTCATTTTAGGGCCAGATTCAGGAACAGTTAGGCTGGCGGATCCAGTGATCCGCCAGCCTAACTGTGACTTTAAGCCGGCGTTTCTGTTTTCTGTAACCAGAAAACAAGAAACGCCGGGTTGAAGCTCCGATGCGAGCAGCGTAACTGAGTTTCGCCATCGCATCGTTACTTCAACTTAAAAATGGCGCCGGGGGCGTTCCCGCCGATTTCCGCTCAAAAAATATGTTAATGAGCGGAAATCGGCAATTCACGATCGCATTCCGGCGCGACGCAGTGACGTTACGACGTTTCCGGACGGGATACGCGGCGCATAGTTATACCTACATGGGGTTGGAATATCCTATGTTAGGTATAGGCGTCGTCATCGCGTCGGAAAAAAAAAAAAAAACGTCGCTTGCGTAAAACGTTCATGAATGGGAATGTGACGTCATTGACGTTCATTCACAGAATTTGGAGCATGCGCACGGGGATGTTTTGACACTCGACGCATGCGCAGTACGTTCGCGGCGGGAACGCGCTTTGTTTTAATACTACACGCCCCGTACCCGCCCAATTTGAATTCCGCTGGCTCATTTGCGATGCGCTGCCGCAACTTTAGGAGCAAGTGCTTCGTGAATGACAGCACTTGCTCCTAAAATTTCTGCAGCGTAACGCAAATGAGAAGCGTTACTCTGGAGCAAAGATGCTCCCATCTACCTGAATCTGGCCCTTATTGTTTATTATATGTTCTAATCAACATTGTTGTTATTCATCACATTAATATAGCTATTGATGTCTATATTCACCGATGTTATGTACCTATCCACATTATGAATTGTGAGTGAGGTTTCCCATATAGTCCCAGTGGCGCCCTCTATCGTTCTTCATTTTCACTTATTATAGGTATTCACTATACAACCGAGGAGCAGCACATTATTAATTTCAATTGTATTATTTTCACCTAGGTGTAGTTCACCTTTTCTTAGTTTTGGCGCGGAATTATTTCTTTCCATCTCATTTCCATAGTCTACATTTTGTGTACTATTAGTACTCTGTATCTCTTTCCATAGTCTGCATCAGTGGTCTCCAAACTGCAGCCCGAGGGCCCTTTGCTAGCCTTTATCTGCCCCTTGAGGTACTATTCCTCCCACTGACACCAACAAGGAGGCATCATTTCTTCCACTGATACCAATTCTGGGATACTATTCCTCATACTAACAACAACACTACTCCTCCTGCTACTGACCATGAACCCTGAGACCCTATTTATTCTCACTGATGCTGGGCTCGGGACATTTTCTGCCCAAGCTGACCACAATCCGGTCCTTTTAAATTCTGAAGGCCAATAAACTGGCCCTTTGTTTGAAAAGTTTGGAGACCCCTGGTCTACATATTGTGTGAAATTATAAATTTGTATCTTTTTTTTCATAGTCTACATTTTTTGTTGTATTATTATGTTGGATCTCTTTCACATAGTATACATTTTATGTAATTTTACCACTTTGTATTACTTTTCCATAGTATACATTTTATGTTACAGTATATTATTACTTTGTTTCTCTTTTCCATAGTCTACATTTTGTGTTATATTATTACTTTGTATCTCTTTTCCATCTTGTGATCAGTCATCGGTGTCTTTCTGGCCCCATCCACTTGATCAAGCCAATGCCGGGTCTTGTCTTCTCTGTGTAGTTATTGTATTTGATATTCTATGTATATTCGTTGAGGTTTTGTGATCATTTTGAGGTTTTGCTTATTATTTTCTACGCATCCAAACATAAGGCTTCATCTTCAAAATTGCTTTTGGGCAAGAAAGTAATCAAAATCTGAAATAATTACTGTGTATAACTCCTTTGATAAACATTCTGCAGAGTTCTCTGATGCTTAAGACAATAAAGAAAGTACTGCCAGTACTCTCAGGTACCTTATTAATTTTTTTAATATCCGTCCTAGCCAACTACTGCTCACCTTCTTCTAATTGGCCCTTTACCAACTGCTCTGGTCCAGTCTTTCCATTTATATCACCCACAGCCCAGAGCAAACCTAAGCACAGGTATCCCAGATGCATTAGCCCAATCGTATCCCTAAAGGGGTTGTAAAGGTTTGTCTTTTATTTTCTAAATAGGTTCCTTTAAGCTCGTGCATTGTTGGTTCACTAACTTTTTCCTTCCGATTTCCCTTCTAAATTTTTTTTTTCTTTGTTTTATTTTTTTATTTTTTAAGTGTATTTTTTTTTTGTGCGTGAACTCAAGAGAGAGGAGCCAGACTGCAGGAGTTGGGAGTAGGCAGACCCTCCCCCGAGAGGCAATCTGCCATCCTTCTCCATGCCCCCGGGTGGCAATTGCAGGTGTGAGGGGGGCCTCGCATGTCACAGTGATCCGGCGTATTTTAGGCAGTTGTTCCGACGTGGTTGTACGCATGCGCAAGGGGATACGTCCACGTCCCGACGCATGCACAGTTCATTTTAAAGGGGTTGTAAAGGTAAACGTTTTTTTTACCTTAATGCATCCTATGCATTAAGGTAAAAAAACATCTCACAGCACCGCCCCCCCCGAGTCCCCGTTTTACTTACCTTACCGCTCGAAACTCCCGGGTGCGTTCGCGTCATCCTCTTCGGTTCCCAGCCTGGCCGTTGATTGGCTAGGCTGGGTGGATTGATAGCAGCGCAGCCATTGGCTGGCGCTGCTGTCAATCACAGCGGATGACGCGGCGTGCCAGGGGGCGGAGCCGAGTTATACAGTCAGTATCAGCTGTATCACGGGAGTGCGCTCGCAAAAGCTTTCCACCGTGCGAGCGCCCTCGCATGAAGGTAGAAAGCTTTTGAAAGGAGGAGCCCAGACAGCCTCCGAGGGACCCAGAAGACAGCTTTCCGGGCCACTCTGTGCAAAACGAACTGCACAGTGGAGGTAAGTATAACATGTTTGTTATTTTAAAAACAAAAAAGTCCTGACTTTAGTGTCCCTTTAAGTACTTGCCTGGTGCCCGGCCCTTCATTTGCGTGGGGTCACGCTTCATTAACATGGATGACGCCCACTTCCAGCCCACTTCCACCTACGCTGGCTTACGCCTACGAAATATACGCTACGCCGGCGCAGAGTTGGGAGCATTTGCTTTGTGAATTCCATGCTTGCCTCTCCGTGCTGCGCCGGCGTAGCGTAAAAGACATACGCTACGGCCGCATAAATATGCGCCGATGTCTGTGAATCCGGGCCAATGTGTCAGAATTGGTCCAGGCCTGAACTGGTTAAGGTGCACTTTGTTGGTCTACAAGCTTCATCTATGTTTCATATACATGTTTTCGTACAACACACAAATGATAAATACCATTACTAATCACATGTTATTACTTATCATTACCGAAGTCAGAGGTGTAATTTGGTATCTAATGATGTATCGTTTTAAAATCTATAAAGTTATTGGTTATAATAAGGTGTCGCTGTCTTAAGGATATTGCCGCCATCAATTAGGTTTAGAGTGATGGCTCGGGGTTGGGTGGTGTTTGTTCCCAGGTTGTTTTGGCAGCTCACATCGCTCACAGAAGTGATAGGCCCGTACTTTGCATCATCCTGAATTATTTATAGATGAAAGTTAGGAAACTGGACAGTCAACTACGTGCAACAGCAGGATATTTTTATTTGTATTTGTTAAAAATGTTTATCAGTTATTGCACTGTATCATTTATTCCGTCATATTGCTGTTTTAACCATTTAACCACTTCAGCCGCGGACCATTTGGCTGCCCAATGACCGGGCCACTCGGCGCTGCGTCGCTCTAACTGACAATTGCGCGGTCGCGCGACGCGGCTCACAAACAAAATTGATGTCCTTTTTTCTCCCCCCACAAACAGAGCTTTCTTTTGGTGGTATTTGATCACCTCTGCGGTTTTTATTTTTTGCGCTATAAACAAAAATATCATGAAAATTTTGAAAAAAAAACAAAACAATATTTTTAACTTTTTGCTATAACAAAAATCCCCCAAAAATGTATTTAAAAAAAAAAAAACTTTTTCTCTCAGTTTAGGCCGATACATATTCTTCTACATAGTTTTGGTAAAAGTTATAGCATCTACAAAATAGGGGATAGTTTTCTGGAGTTTGTATTAATATTACTTTTTTACTAGTAATGGCGGCGATCAGTGATTTTTATCATGACTGCGACATTATGGCGGACACATCAGACACTTTTGACACCATTTTGGGACCATTGTCATTTATACAGAGATTAGTGCTATAAAAATGCACTGATTACTGTAAAAATTACACTGACAGTGAAGGGGTTAACCTGTAGGGGGCACTGAAGGGGTTAAGTGTGACCTAGGGAGTGCTTCTAACTATTAGGGGTGCGTGGCGTGCTGTGACACATCATTGATCGCTGTTCCTGATGACAGGGAACAGACGATCAGTGACATGTCACTACGAAGAACAGGGAGATGTTGGGCCAGATTCAGAGAGCCATTACGCCTGTCTAACTGGTGTTAGACTGGAGTAATTTCAAATTTCGCGCGTTTTTTAGCTAGTCTGAAACCTCAAACCATGAATAGACGGCTGCGGCTTCAATTCGACTGGATTACGTGTTCGTACGCCTTCGGATCTACGCTGCAAAAAAATTGCGGCCACTGGGTGGACTTCCCGTCGTTTTCCGCGTCGGGGTATGCAAATGAGCTTTTGCCGGCGATCCCCGAAATTACGATCTTCTTTCGCAATCTCTTACGGCACCTTTAGTCATCTTTTTTTTGCGTAACACTATACCAGCTTTTTGCTGCTCTAATATTAGACAGCCCATGTTAAGTATGGCCGTCGTTCCCGCGTCGAATTTCTACGTTTTCCGACGTCTTTTATTATTTTTTACGTAAGTTGTCCGGGAATAGGAATGTTCGTAAACGCCGCTACTCAAACAACGTATGACGTAACGACGTGATTTCGCGCAATGCACGGCGTGAAATTTCTGAACGGAGCATGCGCAGTTCGATCGCCGCGGGGACGCGCTTAATTTAAATGCATCACGCCCCCTAATTGCGTATTTCGATTACGCGGTGAGAAATAGACTACGCCGCCGTAGCGTATGGGCAAAAATCTACCAGAATTCGGTGTAGAGCCTGGTAAAATACGGCAGCGTAGAGTATTTTGATTACGCAGCGCAATATTAAGTGTATCTGAATCTGGCCCGTTGTGTTTACACTGGCATCTCCCCGTTCTTCAGCTCACATTCGCGGGGCACCAGCGGACATCGAGTCCTCGGGTCCCGCTGGCACGGTCAGCGCGCTAGCGACCACACGCCCAGCAAATAAAGAGGACGTATATATACGCCCATTTGCCCAGCCATGCCATTCTGTCGACGTAAATCTGCGTGCGGCGGTTTTTACGCGGTTGAAGAACATGCCTTTTTCTGACATTTGCTGTTTACAGGTAAAAATCTTGATTTTTTTTTGCTAGAAAACTACATAAATTTACAAATGTACAGATGTATGAATTTACGGATGCATGAATTTAAAGATGTATGAATTTACGAATGTACAAATTTACGAATTTACAAATGTACAAATGTACAAATTTACGAATTTAAGAATTTACGGATATACAAATGTACGAATTTACGAATTTACGAATGTAAGAATTTAAGAATTTATGAATTTAAGAATGTACGAATGTGCGAATGTATGAATTTACGAATTTAAGAATGTTCGAATGTAAAGGGGAGGTTCACCCTCCAAACAAGGCTGTGAACGTCGCTTCGCAGGCGCCGTATAGGGCCGCACCGGAGTTCGGGTTCCTTCGGCATCTCGCGACGCGCTGTCTGCGCCGGGCTGAGGGACGTCAATCACAGCCTGTGATTGGAAACGCCCAGTCACGCGCGATCGCCGGAGGGGACGAGAGCCCGTAATAAGGTATTTATAGAAAAAAACACCGGCATACTGCCGGTCGGGTGGGTGGGCTCCAATGCATGCCTGAAATTTGTTTGGAGGGTGAACCTCCACTTTAAGAATGTATGAATTTATGAATTTAAGAATTTAAGAATTTACGGATATACAAATGTACAAATGTACGAATTTAAGAATTTATGAATTTAAGAATGTACGAATGTGCGAATGTATGAATTTACAAATGTATGAATTTACGAATTTAAGAATGTTCGAATTTAAGAATGTACGAATTTAAGAATTTATGAATTTAAGAATGTACGAATGTGCGAATGTATGAATTTACAAATGTATGAATTTACGAATTTAAGAATGTTCGAATTTAAGAATGTATGAATTTATGAATTTATGAATGTACTAATGTATGAATTTACGAATTTACAAATGTATGAATTTACGAATTTAAGAATGTTCGAATTTAATAATGTACGTATATATGAATTTATGAATGTACAAATGTATGAATTTACGAATGTACGAATTTTCAAATTTAAGAATGTACGAATATATGAATTTATGAATGTACTAATGTATGAATTTACGAATTTACAAATATATGAATGTACGTATTTATGAATTTAAGAATTTATGAATTTATGAATTTAAGAAAATACGGATGTAAGAATTTATGAATGTACAAATGTATGAATTTCCGAATGTACGTATTTTCAAATCTAAGAATGTACGAATATATGAATTTATGAATGTACAAATGTATGAATTTACGAATGTACGAATTTTCAAATTTAAGAATGTACAAATATATGAATTTATGAATGTACTAATGTATGAATTTACGAATTTACAAATATATGAATGTACGAATGTACGTATTTATGAATTTAAGAATGTATGAATTTATGAATTTAAGAAAATACGGATGTAAGAATTTATGAATGTACAAATGTATGAATTTCCGAATGTATGAATTTACAAATGTACGAATTTACGAATTTACAAATATATGAATGTACGAATGTACGTATTTACGAATGTACGAGTTTACGAATGTATGAATTTACAAACTTACAAATGTACGAATGTACGAATTTATAAATGTACGAATTTACTAATGTACACATTTATGAATTTCCAAATGTACGAATTTACAAATTTTCGAATATTCAAATCTACAAATACTCAGAAACATTAGTTTAACGGGTTTTCGATAATTCGGATATTTCTGAATAGACAAATTTGTCAATGTTTGTTAAAAACCAAATTGGGAACAAAACCAATTGCACATGTCTAGTTGCAAATACAGCATCTGCTGACTTTAATATATGGACACTTACCTGTCCAGGGAGCTCGCAATGTTGGCACCCCAGATGATCTTCGGATTGGCTGTCGTGTGCACCCACCGCCATTCATGGTAAGGGAACACGGCAGTGAAGCCTTTCAGCTTCACAGCCGGTTCCCTACTGTGCATGCACAGAGCGCCCTGCACTTTCTAATTGATCCGGGGGCAGAGGAAGGAGGAGGGGACCCCCATCTCCTGGAAGTGGGGAATGGTACATGTCAAAAAAATGGTACCCGTTCCCCCCTCCGTCACCCCTGAAAGGTCCCAAGTGTGGCAGCGTAAGGGAGGAGGAGACGGATTAGTGGAAGTTCCACCTTTGAGTGGAACTCCGCTTTAAGATGGTTTTGGCGGCATTTAAGGGGTCAGTGGACTTTAAGGCCCCTTTTCATTGAGGCGTGGAGCCGCGGTGACGGTATAGCGGCGCTATTTGTAGCGCCGCTATACCGTCGTGTTTACCGCGATATTCGGGCGCTAGCGGTGATGTTTTAACCCCCGCTAGCGGCCGAAAAAGGGTTAATACCGCCCGCGTTGCGGGCGGTATTACCGCGCTATTACCGCGGTTTCCCATTGATTCCAATGGGAAGGCGCGCTATAGGAGCGGTGAACACACCGCTCCTATACCGCGGTAAAGATGCGGCTAGCAGGACTTTTGGAGCGTTCCTGCTAGCGCACCGCTTCAGTGTGAAAGCCTTCGGGCTTTCACATTGAACACTACAGGGCATGATTTTTCATGCGGTATAGCAGCGCTATTTTTAGCGCTGTACCGCATGAAAAACGCCTCAATGTGAAAGGGGCCTAAAGGTCTCCTTTCCTTTATCCCATACTTGTACCAAAATGCACCCACCAAGTCAGAGTTTTCACAGAATGAATAGGGAAAGAAAGGAAAATGAAAGTGGAAGCTGCAGTACACAAACGATGATCAAATACACGTAAAAGGAAAGCAGAGAGTTGCACTAAACTATTCTTATTCCGCATACACACAATCAGAAATTCCGACAAGAAAACCGTGGATTTTTTTCCGACAGAATGTTGGCTCAAACTTGTCTTGCATACACACGGTCGCACAAAATTCCGACCGCGGTGGTGTACAACACTACGACGAGCCAAGAAAAATTAAGCTTGATGCTTCCGAGCATGCGTCAAATTGTTTACGAGCATGCGTGTTTTTTTGGTGCATCAAAATTGCATAGAGATGATTTGAATTTCCTACAAGAACACATTTTTCTTGACCGAAATTCTGACAGAAAAAATCAGATGGAGCCTACACACGGTTGGAATTTCCGAACCAAAAGCATCACATCGGAATTTCCGATCGTGTGTACGCGGCATAAGTTTAAAAAAAATATATTCTCATTATATATATATATATATATATATATATATATATATATATTATCAAGCAAAATTGTATTTGGCAAAATGTGCCTAAATCACTCAGATTGTCTGTTATGGCTGTGACTTACGAGCAGAACTTTAGACTCTGAACAATGTTCACTTGCTGTGCCAAGAGTGCACAGTGACATCTGCAGGATCCTAGACAGTACTACAGTGTATAAAATATAGATAAAGGTAAAGCTGTGTATTTCTGATCTATGGTTCCATATCTGTGCTGTAATTCAACCCTCAAAATTTACACTCGCCTGCTCGCATTTTGTGAGTAAATTTTGTTGGCTGCCTGGGAGCAGGAGGGGCGAGCGGGGAGAGGAGAGTCGCCACAGCAGTCACCGCCACCGTTTGGTTGTTCAGAGCGCGGGGGAACATAACAGCTTTCAATTCAATACCTGTGTTCCCCACCATGCGCCGTCATATACAGCCCCTCCCCCTTGTCTGGGCACTTAGATAGACAGATCACCTATCCCAGGATTGGACGGGGGATCTGTATGTCAAAGTTTCCTGGACAAGGGGGAGGGGCTGTATTTGATGGCTTGCGGCGGGGAACACAGGTATTGAATTGAAAGCTGCTATGTTCCCCGCGCTTTGAACAACCAGGCGGCGGCTCCGGCTCTTCCGGCTCCTCTTCTCTCTCTTACACAGGTAGGCTAAAATGGGGACACTGGGTGCTATAGGGACACTGGGTGCTATGGGGACACTGGGTGCTATGGGGACACTGGCTGCTATGGGGACACTGGGTGCTATGGGGACACTGGCTGCTATGGGGACACTGGCTGCAATGGGGACACTGGCTGCTATGGGGACACTGGCTGCAATGGGGACACTGGCTGCTATGGGGACACTGGCTGCTATGGGGACATGTGGCTGCACTGGGGACACATGCTGCATTGGTAGACATGGCCAGGCTGCATTTTTGGGCATTGATAAAGTTGTTGTTAATATTTATTTTTATAACTTATTTCTGGGGCGTGGCTTGGCGAGCAGCGTGGATGGACGCATAGCAGAGGAGCTCCGGTCCGAGGGTCAGAATAAACACTGAAAATCACCGTTCCCTGGGGGATTATGAGCACCAAAGCGAGGAAAACACACCCTAACTGGCAACTTCGGTCAATGGGCACACCGAACGGCAAATCTACAGCCGCAAGTCTGCACAAGTACCGCTACACGGGCGGACAACTGAAAGCTAAGATGGCGCCGGTTCCTGGACACGAGGAGAGAGAGGACATGGAGGATGATATGGCCTCTCTTCCAGCGTCTGAAGACTTCAACGGGGACGATACCCGTCCTGACTGCCCACTGAACTATACCATGATGATGGAAATTGCAGCGGACATCAAGAATTCCTTCTTGGTTGCGATAACCGACATCAAGACGGAGCTGCTCAAACTGAATGAACGAATGGCGGTATCAGAGAGAGCGGGGAAGAGACGGGACCGTGCCCTCACCAGACTAGACAACATCGTGGAGGTTCACTCCCAACAACTGATCGATGCTAATCGACAAATAGAAGATTTAGATAATCGGGGACGCCGCAATAATATCAGGGTACGGGGGGTCCCTGAATCAGTTCTCCCGGAACAAATCAAGCCCGCGCTATCCACCATCTTTAACAACCTCCTGGATAGGCCTGAAGAATCGGCTATAGAATATGACAGAGCTCATAGGGCACTGCGCCCCAGGGCCCCGGACAATATGCCGCTGAGGGATATAATTTGCCGTCTTCCAAACTTCACCCTAAAGGAAGAAATTCTACAAAAAGCCAGAATGGAGGGCCGGGTCACCTTTAATGAAGCGGAAGTACAACTTTTTCAAGACCTTTCGCCCATCACGCTCAAGAATAGGAGAGCTCTGAAGCCGTTGCTAGAGGTATTGTCTGCAAAAGACATTAGCTACAGGTGGAAGTTTCCATTTGCCCTGCAAGCCACCTACAACGGCAAACAACACATGCTGAGAGTTCCAGATGACCTGCGACAGTTTTGCGAGAGTATGCAGATTGCCCCGGTGGAACTCCCGGATTGGTATGCGGAATTCCTGATCCCACCGGCCCCCTCTCATCAACCTCTCCAGCAAGATCCATCTCCGGTCAAGTCTCCTTATTCTTTGGGCAAGCAGCGGAAAGCCTACCACAGAGGCAACATTGCTTCACCGGCAGCTAAGAGCGCTAAAGTGAGAGTCCAATTATGCTGAGGTAATAGAGGAGTTCATCCCAACTCGGAGCTATCGTGATAACCTTTTGGGTTCAGCAGCCCAGTGCATCCTGCATGAGCCGATGCCCAATCCTGCTTAACCGTGCTATTTGGCATCATGTGAGGGTCCTCTTTGCGTTTGGCCACCCTTAGTATCTACCACCCAAGGACTGCCTGATAAGGTACTGTACCCCGCTGATCTCCTGTTTCTATTTGTTATTTATTTTTTTATTTTTACTTATTATTCTTTATCTTTTCCGTGCTTCATGCATATCCAACGCCAAATTGTGACATATATGGGGTGTATGCTGTGAGCCCAGTGATCTAACAGTGGCTACCTCGCAATACTAGAGACCCCGAGGTCCTGTCCGGTCTGCCGTGGAGGACTCTTTGCAGCCACAGCCCGGGTGCAGTGATTTTTTCAGCTGACTGTTGGCCAATAACCCCGGCCGTCACGGCGCGTTAGCATTGACACGAGCAAGATACAGGATCCCCAATCACTCCTCTATGTTATATTATCAGTACATGTACACAGGATTATTTATAGTAATTTCTAGGCAGTTGAGTTCAGAAACCTTCTAAAAAAAAAAAAAAAAATGGGTTCAGACGGATGTTCAAAGGCATGCGAAACGCCGATGCCTGTAACAGCTTGTAAACACAGCCACATGTGGTAACTCATGTTTACCAGCGTTTCATTTACAGTCGTTTTTATATAAAAAAAAGGGGGGGAATATTGTCTCAGCAACTTGACACTCATTTGAGACCCTTGCAAAATTTAATATAATCTCAGCTACCTCACACTCGTCTAGACCTTTGCAACCACACAATCTCATCTCAGCAACCTAATGCCCGTTCAGACCTTTGCAGCCATACAAAGTCGTCTTAGCAAACTGACACTCATTTGACACCATTGCAAACGCAATATCATCTCAGCAACCTGACACCCGTTCAGACCTTTGCAGCCATACATAGTCATGTCAGCAGCCCGACACTCACTTGAGACCATTGCAAATGCAACATCGTCTCAGCAACCCCTCACTTGTTGAGACCCGTGCAACCACACAAGGCCACCTCAAAACAAACCTCATAATCATCGAGACCTTTGCAACCACGCAATATCGTCTCAGCAAACCAGACTGAGACCCTTGCAACCACACAATATTGTCTGCAGCAGTATAAAACACTTTGCAGCACGCACCTACGTGCAAACCCGAATACAAACTAAACTTGCAAACACACCTCAGTGACAGTCAGCCAAACAAACACACAGTGGCACCCAGTTGGCCATTCATCTTTAGTGGCACGCGGGCCACTCATCTTTTCCCTGTCTTTTTCCCTGCAGTTAGTTCAGGTTTCCATCCAGCACCAGCGAGTGCACGTTGGTCTGCGAGTGCACGTTGGTCGGCGGGTGCACGTTGGTCAGCGGGTGCACGTTGGTCAGCGGGTGCACGTTGGTCAGCGAGTGCACGTTGGTCAGCGAGTGCACGTTGGTCAGCGAGTGCACGTTGGTCGGCGAGTGCACGTTGATCGGCGAATGCACGTTGGTCGGCGAGGGCACGTTGGTCAGTGAGTGCACGTATATCGTCTTGTTGAGCACCTGTGTATTGTCTTGATTTTCTCACACCAATGCAAGATCCAGTCCAAGTTCTCAAACTAGACCAAGCATCAGTAGCAGACTTAGCTATGTGGGACAACTTCCCCACCTGATAGAACAGCATTTCAATCTTCATCCCGGCAGTGTCAGCCGAGCCACCACAGGCTTTTGCATGCATTTTTCGTCCGCCACTGGTTTTCCAAACCTTGGCCCCCAGAAATTCTCTTAAATTTCTGCTTCACCCAGTCTTTATCACGTCTCGTGCTGTACCCCATTGTGGCAGCTGCCCAGGTTTGGGGCCACACTTGAACTGGACAGACAGTGTTCTTCACCACAGACAATCAGGCCACAGCCGACTTCATCAATTAAGGTAGATCAAGCCTCTCCCCATCACGTCCTTCCTGCGCAGGCTCGCGCAGCTGTCACTCCGTCACCAGTTTAATATCTTCTGTAGTCATATTCCAGGCAAATGCAAAATCGCAGCTGATGCTCTGTCCCATTCTAACCTTATTTGTTTTTCCAGCAAGAGCCTGGAGCTGACCCAATAACCATCCCTGTCCCACCCTGGTCATTGCTGACGATGGACTGAAGTAGCATCTCACCAACTCAACCCAGCTTATTAACCACTCCTTAGCACGCAACACACTGAAGGCCTATCGCACTGCTTGGAACACTAACTGCTAATTTTTGGCCACTTGCCTCGGAGCAGCAATAGGCAACGTTAGACACGTCCTAGCCTTCATATCGTATTGCCACACGCAGCTGACCCTTTCTCACAATACTATCACGCCATATCTAGATGACGTCCAGCATTTCCTGTCCCTGCAGGACCCCAGTAAACTGTCAGTATTCTCGAGCCCATGCAGTCGAGTCCCTACAGAAGCACCAACCTGTAGTCAGTGGCAAGCGCCTAACTTTCAAGAGTGCCCTCTTTAGGCACATGTCTGAAATCCTTACTCGTTCCCCATTTAGGGCCTTGCCCAGCATAGTCATCCTAGCAGCCATCTACCAGGCCTTCTACGGTTCCCTACGACCTAGTGAATTTACAGTCAGTGGCTCCGGCAGTCAGACACTGCTCCGACGCCACCCGACTCGCTTTCGAACCCCTACACTCTCAGTCTGCAAACGCAACAAACCAGCCCCGGGGGTTGACATCAACCTGTTTCAGACTAACAATGCCTGACGCCCAGTGACGGTGTTTGACCGACTACTGCTCCATCTACCCAGCCAATCTGATTGTAGCTCGTTGCTACCCTTTCTAAACCAGCTCCCAGAGTGGCAGCCAGTTTGTCAAGCATGTCAGAATCCTAAGCAACTTGGGCTTCAAATGCCAGTCTGTTCTCAGGACATTCTTTCCGAATTAGAGCAGCCTCAACTGCCTCACAACAGGGAGTACCAGACCACGTAATCAAGATACCAGGCTGATGGGAAGTCTCCTTGTTTTGCCACATACATCCCAGATCCTCAGGAAGAAATGGCTCAAGCCTTTACCAAGCTGGCTCAATAAATACAAGAAATCAATATAAGCTATTTCCCTATCTGAGTCTTTTGCCCCCTTTTCTTGGCATACTGACCAGACCACCAAGGCACACTTCAGGTCTATTTATGTTGTAAGTCTTGTCGCGTGTTTATGTGATCCACATCACTCTCGGTCAGAGGGCCACGACCATAAATAAGAAGGCCAGTATGGTGGCCTGAGTTTATGGGAGGAGCCCGGAGGGTATTTAAGCAGCCCACTCACACATGCTCTTTGTCGGTTCAGTGTGCAGTACTACACGTCACTGGGCCGACTCTTCCCAGCTCACCTCATGTCCGTGAGTCTGCGCATTCAATCGCATTCGACACCCTCCCGCCCTTCCCTTTTTCAGGGCACTTCTCAGCATATCCTTCTTCAATTAACTACCCATTACTTACTTTGGGTATGCCCCCTTTTCTTGGCATACTGACCAGACCACCAAGGCACACTTCAGGTCTATTTATGTTGTAAGTCTTGTCGCGTGTTTATGTGATCCACATCACTCTCGGTCAGAGGGCCACGACCATAAACTATATTATCCATCAATGGTTGGCATAACACTGGCCATTGACTCCAGTCATCACATAGATCATGTGATAGACTGGCAGTAATGTCAAAGACTGAGGGGGGGGGGGATACATGAGCCCAGGGTACTCAACCTTGATTGATGAAGCAATTCATGTAACACCTGAGCTCATGTATCCAAAATGTCTCGAGTCTCGAGACACCCCTGAGTCTGGAGTCACCTCTCCAATGGGGGACAAATCTATCTATTACCTGGAACATTTAACCCTTGGGATTAGAATCGTGGTGCTTGAGATAATGTCTTGAGACTGTGTGTTTAGGACACCCTTTCCTGATTTTGGCTAAATGCTCGTTGACTCTAACAGAAAAACTTCTTACGGTCTGCCCAACGTATTGACGTTTGCAAGGACATGTTATAAGATATACAATGAAACTAGTAATGTGCAAAAGACGGTCCTTAAGTGGTTAAATATGTATATATTTTTCTTATTTATTTTATTTTTATTTTATTTTTTACACTGTCTATTTAATTTTATTTATTTTTCTATCCTTTTTATTGCCGTCACAAGGAATTTAAACATCCCCTGTCATAGTAATAGGCAGTGACAGGTACTCTTTGTGGACTTAAAGGCATTATTTTATTTTTTTATTTATTTTTTGCAAAACTGTCAGCCTTTTTTTTTTCTTTTCGTTTATAGCTCAAAAAATAAAAATCGCAGAGGTGATCAAATACCACCAAAAGAAAGCTCTATTTGTGTGGAAAAAAACGACATAAATTCTATTTTGGTACCGCTTCGCACGACCGCATAACTGTCAGTTAAAGGGGTTGTAAACCCTCAAGGCTTTTCACCTTATTGTTGCTGTCAATCATTTACAGGCCGTAGGACAGAGCCGAGTCCTAAATCGGCTATTTTCGGAAGGCGTGACGCGACATAGCCGCGCCATTCACCCGCGGTGGAGAGAAAAGAAAATTATTCATTAAACAGTAAGTAGAGCTGACTCCAGTATTCTGGATAGGATGGGACAGAGTAGTTTTAGGGTGAACCTCCACTTTAAGTTTGTTGGCAAAAAAGTCCGACCGTGTGTACGGGGCTTAATAATAGTTAATATGGATGATGTGTTGAAAGTGCCGCAAATCCGGCAATGTATTTACAAAAGTACAAAATGACGAAAATTACGAAAATTATTGTCTAACAAATACCGAAAATAAATTAAACAGAATTACGAATCATCCCGCATGTACAAAAATAAAACCGTAACGAAAATACGAACCGATCGGAAAACGAAAAATCGCGACTTACGAAATACGAACGGGTCCAAATAGGAAAACTTTGTCTTAAGAAATTACGAATCGTTACGAACCTACGGAACGAGACGAAACGAAACAAAATAAAACACATTTTTTTTTGTTGTGCACATGTCTAGCGAGAACCTTTTCCTGAACTTGTGATTTAATAAAAAAGATTGCATTATAAAAAGTCAGATAAAGATAAATCAGTCACAGAGTTTGCAAGAGATCTAAAGGAAAAACACCCCACCCGCCTCCTGTGATCTTCGCTTTTAGTTGCGGCGAGATGCTGCAAAGAGGAAACTTGTATCGTCAAGACGGAGAGAAGTGTGGGCAGAGAAGACATAATCAGATTCTCTAGAACACAAGAAAACCCAAATCTGCATGTGGATTATTTTTTACACGTAGGCCTATCCTGGAACAGGAAAATCGCAGTGTTCTGAGCTTCATTTCTTTATATTTCCTTTAAGGTGGAAATAAAGGTTGAAGATTGCATTTGCAGATAGCTTTCAACTGATTATCAAAATTCTGCTTATGTTGGGAATTTGCAGCACTCTAAATTTGGTGTTAGAGGTGTCTTGTTATTTTTAGTCTTTATTTCACTAATAAAATGGAGACAAATAAAAAACAAGTGAAAATGTCAGGAACTGGATCACCTGTTCATAGCACTGTGGCTCCCAGACCTTTAGGTTGTAGTTCTGGTGTCCACCAGCGGGTGTCTCTCAGCAGCCAGGAGTTCCTAACAATTAGTTATCAACTGATGCTGACTGCTGGGAGGGTATTTAGTCCCTCCTCTGCTACTCCATCTTGCCTTGGTGTTCTGCCTGTGTGTCATTGATCTGTGTGCCTTGTGACCTGTTACTCTGCTCATGTTCCTGATCCTTTGTCCGCTTGCTTGAACCTGCTTGTCAGGAAAGGCGTCTGCGGGGTACAGCTGCCGTCTCCAGGCGCATGCCTGTGCGCAAGCGCCAACCAAGAATGTCCAGAACAGAACATCAGGACTGGCGCCAGACGGCCTATTTAAACGGAGCTTCAGCATTGACTGATTGCTGCTTGGTCTACAGTGTTTACCTGAATCCTGATTCTTGTGTGTTGACTTCTGATACTGATCCGGCTCGCTTACGACTACCTCTGTCTGCTTCCTGCCCTGACCTCTGGCTTCCTACGGACTGATCTCTGCCTCCAGTTTCTGTTACCCAGCATCTGTTGCCAAAACCTACCTGTGACCTGACTACGCTTCTGCCTGCTGTTTATGCTTGATCTGTCCGTCTGTTGCCAAAACCTGCCTATGACCTGACTATGCTTCTGCCTGCTCTATATGCCTGATCCACCTGTCTGTTGCCAACCCAGGCTCGTCTGACCCTGCTTCCAACTCTTCCATCCTGCTACAGCCTCTGTTTCCTGTGATGCACCCATGCTTGTCTTTTGCCAAGTCTGCCAGCCCGTCTGCCACCTTGCTTGCCTGCTACCTGGCGAGTGCGGCTTCCTGCTACTAGGTTCCTGGCTACTACTTGCACAGACTTCTTGACTGATCTTAGGCACTCTTACCCCACCATGCTCTTGAGCCTGCTGTCTCAGTAAGCACATATCAGTGGCCCCCAAGCCGGAGCTATACGAGAGGCCTTCCTCTACACATCAGGTTCACCCACCAGGTACATGACACTGCTCCTGTGTACCCTCTCCCTGTCTTTCCCTTAAATCTGCTATGGTTCGGTCCGGAAGTGGCTAAAGACAGTTCCATAGCCATCTGATAAACCAAGAAAATAAATGCATGCTCTGCTTCTGTTTCACATCCAGTAACAATGGGTGTATAACGTTTAGGACATAGATTTATTGTACAGGACACAACATGGGTAGAGGCAAAATATTTCATAGCTTAAAAAAGTTTTACATAAAATAACATCCATGAATGCATTAAAACAAGACAGCAGCTCGCTATTTTCTACACTTTATACATTGGAAAGCAGGTCAAACAGCCTTCAATTCTGTTATCCAGACTGTGCCACTGAAGTAAATAGGAATCCAGCGGCATCACTAGGGTTGGTGTCACCTGGCATGGTAAAATATGGTGTCACCCCCCAATAAGGGTGAGAGAGAGAAAGGATGAGAGAGAGTTGGTGAGGGGGTGAGAAAGAGAGGGGGTGAGAGAAAGGTGGCGGAGTGAGAGAGGAGGAATGAGAGAGAGAGGGGGAGGGGTGAGAAAGAAAAGGGGGTTAAGAGAGAAAGAGGAGTTCAAAAGAGAGAGGGGTATGAGACAGAGCTGGTACAGTGGGTGACAGAGAGGTGGTGGGGGGTGACAGAGGAGGAATGAGAGAGAGGGGGTGAGAGAGAAAGAGGAGGTGAAAGAGATAGAGGGATGAGACAGAGCTGGTAAAGGGGGTGACAGAGAGATGGTGGGGGTGAGAGAGGTGGGATGAAAGGTGAAAAGAGAGGTGAAAGAGAGAGTGGATGAGAGAGATAGAGCGTGTGAGAGAAAGGGGGTTGAGATAGAAAGAGGAGATGAAAGAGAGAGGGAGTGAGACAGAGCTGGTATAGGGGGTGAGAGAGAGGTGGTGGTGGGTGGGTGAGAGAGGAGGAATGAAAGAGAAAGAGGGGGGTGAGAGAGAAAGAGGAGATGAACGAGAGAGGGGGTGAGACAGAGCTGGTACAGGGGGTGAGAGAGGGGTGTCAGAGAGGTGGTGGTGGGTGAGAGAGAAGGGATGAGAGTGAAATAGGAGGTGAAAAAGAGAGGGGGTGAGACAGAGCTGGTACAGGGGGTGAGAGAGAAATAGAAGGTGAAAGAGAGAGTGGGTGAGACAGAGCTGGTACAGGGGATGAGAGAGAGGTTGTGGGGGTGAGAAAGGGGGGATGAGAAAGAGAGAAAGGGGTGAGAGGGAAATAGGAGGTGAAAGAGAGGTGGTGAGACAGAGCTGGTACAGGGGGTGAGAGAGAGGTTGTGGGGGGGTGAGAGAGGGGTTGTGGGGGTGAGAGAGGGGGATGAGAAAGGAGAAAGGGGTGAGAGGGAAATAGGAGGTGAAAGAGAGTGGGTGAGACAGAGCTGGTACAGGGGGTGAGAGAGAGGTGGTGGTGGGTGAGAGAGAAAAAGGAGATGAAAGAGAGAGGGGGTGAGAGAGAAACTGTGATCATTCTCTATAAATGCATACTGTCCATTATGGGGAGATGTGCATCATCTCACAGTCTGGTCAGTCCACCCCTGGTGTCACCACTATGGCAGGTGTCATCTGGATGCAGTCTGCACCCCCGAAACCCCCATAGTGACATCACTGTGGGAATCTACTGTGTTTCCAATGATCATAAACTGCAGGAAAACCTCAAACATGTACACAAACCCTAAACTGGATAATGAAAGCAGGATACCTCTATACAACAGATAACCCCCATCCTCCTTTCCAGGATAAATGATGTGAGGTTTTTTTCAATGATTGTGATGGTACTAAGCCTTTCACCACCTTCTTACCCCAAAGTAACCATTGAAAACCCTGATAAAACCCATTCATTGGGGGCCAGTGGGAAAAATGTCCCATGCATTGGTAGTAAGTAAAAAGAACGCCCCTCTATACAGTGTTGTTCCGAATATCTGGATATTTGGATTTGCCAAGTGCTGTTGTCCTTGCAATTATGCAGGCGCCTTCAATTTGGTAGTCAATAAGCCACAACTCAAGGAACCTCCAGCTATCTATAGATTAGGGTTCAATAGGACCCTGGATGAGGATGGCTGCTTTATGGTAAATGTTGCAACATTAAAGGGTCACTAAAGAAAAAAAATTAGGGCTGACATGACTTTTCAGGGTATAGAGACATAAAAGTTAACTGATTACTTTTAAATATGATTAAAAATGTATAAAAATCAATCATATAATCAACCTACAGTTTTAGTTTCGTTGTTGCTGTTGTTTCCTGTCTCTCTGATGTACAGCCAATAGAGGGCAGTGATGGTTTGTCTAAAATCCCTCAGCCCAATCTACTTTCAGTTTACACACAGTAATCACACCTCCTTGATTAGTGACCACAGTGAGAAAGCTCCCAGCACTGTGGTGATAAGGAAACAGACAACCAGGAAGTGTTCATAACAAAGCAGGATTACAGCAACATCAAAGCAAAAAACCGAACAATGAGGACATGAAAACAGCACTGCAGTAAGGTAAAGGAAGCTATTTAGCTAAAAAAAAAATCTTTTAGCGACCCTTGAACTTTATTATGTGCTTACTGAAAATAAACTATACTTTCCCAACACTGAGTGACCCGCACCCAACAGTTGGAGTAACTACATTTCACAGAGTAGAACTTTCACGATTACCATTTAGCCAATCCTCTTTTTTGGGGGATATTTATTATAGCATAAAGTAAAAAACATTGCATTTTTTTCAAAACTGTCGCTCTATTTTTGTTTAAAGGGCAAAAAAAAAAAAACCGCAGAGGTGATAAAATACCACCAAAAGAAAGCTCTATTTGTGGGGAAAAAAGGACACCAATTTTGTTTGGGAGCCACGTCGCACGACCGCGCAATTGTCAGTTAAAGCGACGCAGTGCCGGATTGCAAAAAGTGGGCTGGTCCTTTACCTGCATAATGGTCCGGGGCTGAAGTGGTTAAAGCGACGCAGCGCCGAATCGCAAAAAGGGGCAAGGTCCTTAACCTGCATATTGGTCCGGGTCTTAAGTGGTTAATGCATTCTGTTTTTCGGACGGATGCATTTTTTTTAAACGGAACAAAATAAATAAAAACGAATTTCAGGAGCAACTAAATAAATGTATTTTTCGGACGAAAACGAAATCCTAAAAACAAAATATTTCAGTGTGCGCATGTCTAGTCCAGATCAGGGAGTGTGCTACTGGCCGGATCTCCAGGTCAATATAAAGAAAAAAAAAAGAGCATGAAAAAAAAAGGCGCCATATCTAAGTACAAGTGGTCTGCACAATATGATACTTTTGTTTTTGGGTTTAGATACATTTTAAGTCAAGTTGCAGTTTTAAGTTAAATTATAACCTTGTAAGCAATATATGGACACAAACATAAAAACATTTGGAGATCACATCTCAAAAACTCTCCGTACTTCCGCCCCAGTAATCATCTTTCCATTTTACTATTGCGAAGAACAGGTAAGGGAGACACGGATTGGTCACAAAGGCCCAGATTCACATACAATTAGATTCGCGTAGAGTATCAGAAATACACTACGCCGCCGTATTTCACCTGGCTATACGTGGAATCCCGGTAGATTTTGTCCTGTAAACTACGGCGGCGTAGTGTATTTCTCCCGGCGCAAGCCATCTACGCGAGTAGGGGGCGTGAAGCATTTAAAATAGGCGCGTTCCCGCGGCGATCGAACTGCGCATGCTCCGTTCAGAAATTTCCCGCCGTGCATTGCGCGAAATCACGTCGTTACGTCATTCGTTGTTTGAGTAGCGTCGTTTACGGACATTCCTATTCCCGAACGAGTTACGTAAAAAAAAAAAAAAAAAAAAATTTAATTTGACGCGGGAACGACGGCCATACTTAACATGGGCTACGCACCGTTAGACCAGCAAATAGCTGGTCTAACAGTACGTAGCAAAAAAATGACGTAAGCGATTGCGAAGACCACTCGTATCTTCGTGGATCGCCGTAAAAAGTCATTTGCATATCCCGACGCTGAAAGCGACGCGGACTCCTCCCAGCGGCCGCAAAAATATCGCAGCGTAGATCCGAAGGCTTACGAAGACGTAAGCCTCTCGGATCGAAGCCCGAAGCCGCCGTATCATGGTTTGAGGATTCAAACTAGTGATACGGCGCGCGAAATTTGAAATTACTCCTGTCTAACACCAGTTACACAGGCGTAATCGCTCTGTGAACCTGGGCCAAAGTCTTCAGACACAAAGGCCCAGATTCATAAAGCAATTACGCCTGTCTAACTGGTGTTAGACAGGAGTAATTTCAAATTTCGCGCGCCGTATCACTAGTTTGAATCCTCAAACCATGATACGGCGGCTTCGGGCTTCGATCCGAGAGGCTTACGTCTTCGTAAGCCTTCGGATCTACGCTGCGATATTTTTGCGGCCGCTGGGAGGAGTTCGCGTCGTTTTCATGCGTCGGGATATGCAAATGTGTTTTTACGGCGATCCACGAAGATACGAGCGGTCTTCGCAATCGCTTACGTCTGTTTTTTTTTACGTACTGTTAGACCAGCTTTTTGCTGGTCTAACGGTGCGTAGCCCATGTTAAGTATGGCCGTCGTTCCCGCGTCGAATTTAATTTTTTTTTTTTTTTGCGTAACTCGTTCGGGAATAGAAATGTCCGTAAACGACGCTACTCAAACAACGAATGACGTAACGACGTGATTTCGCGCAATGCACGGCGGGAAACGGAGCATGCGCAGTTCGATCACCGCGGGAACGCGGCTATTTTAAATCCTTCACGCCCCCTACTCGCGTAGATGGATTGCGACGGGAGAAATACACTACGCCGCCGTCGTTTACTGGACAAAATCTACCTGGATTCCACGTAGAGCCAGGTAAAAAACGGCGGCGTAGTGTATTTCTGATACGCTAAGAGAATCCAATTCTCTCTGAATCTGGGCCAAAGCATCTTGAGTACCGGAGGCAATATTATATAGCGGTCGGTAACGACCTTCTGAACTTTCTTAGATACTTAATCTCCAATTTTTCGGTAGCAGAATCACGTCCATCAAGATTAAAAGGTGCTTTTTAACGTCTTTCGAAAGAAAATTGCATATTGGAGATGACTGGCGAGGTCTTGACGACTGAAGATCGGCGACCGCTGTGGTTATTTGTGATTTTTTATTGTGTTTATATCATTATAGACATCCATCTGCTGTCCACGCAAGTGCTGGGGGATGAAACAAAAAAAAAAAATCACTTCAAACAATGTATTATACAGTAGATGCACAACATCAATGTTTTGAATTAGTTTGTTAGGCCCCTTTCACACTGAGGCGCTATTGCGCTAACAATAGGGCCTGCAAACCAACCCTAAATAGCGGCTGCTGTTTCTCCAGTGTGAAAGCCCCCCGAATGGCCGCCGAGGAGGAGGGAGGAAATTGAAGCCACCGTTCAGATCCGTGGACAGCAGGGGAATAGAAGGACGCCGCCAAGCATGGGGAAGCCACGATGGTATCCCATCGACCAACCATCCCATCGACCGACCAACTGACAAGGGGGGTTGTCGGTGCCATACTGTTTTCCGCCCCCCCCCCCCCCCAAAGAAAAATTCCACTGACCGCCACCAGGCCCGGATTTCCTACAAGGCCACCGAGGCCAGGCCTCGGGGCGCCATGGCGCCAAGGAGCGGCAGTGGCATGGAGTCCCCTGAAAGCCGGAACATACGGTTGAGTGTGGTAAGTTGCTGTGTGGGAGAATTGAGTGGGTGAATCCGCTCGCTCGTTAAGTGATTGCGGCGATGTCGCCAAAATCACTTGTCAAATGTGTGCTGCCGTCTGTCCCCCCCCCCCACCCCACATACCTCTCTCTGCTGGCTCTGTCTTCAGGACTTCGTTTGAATCTGTCTCCTGTCCCTGCTGCCGATGTACACAGTGAGAGGGGTGAGCTGTGCTCTTCCCATCTCAGCTGTGACAGGAGTTCTAGCACAGTGCTAGGACTCCTGTTTTGGAGGTGACAGGGTCAATAAAGAGAACCTGTCACCTCCAATTGCTATCACACAGGGAATTGTGATAGCAATAAAGTTAAGTGATTTTTTTTTAATATATATATATATATATATATATAAAAAAAAAATAATAATAATTAAATTAATATAATAAAAAAAGTAATTAAAAAATATAATTCAAAATAATAAGAAAATTATACAAACATAAAAAAAAGTTAACGACAAGCTACAAATAAATAAAAAAAAGTGATAAAAAAGGAAAAAAAAAGGAAACAAAAAATATTTGAACTAACCGTGCCGCTCCTGTCCCCTCTGGTTGGCATTCTCCGTTGATTAGAGGGGGGGTTGGTTGGCGGGGAGGGGGTGCATTGTGGAACCTGGCTTTGGGGACAGGTGATAACTGGTGATAACTGGGCACATCATGAACTGGGGGGTGCAGTTTGGAATCCTTGCCCTGGGCACTGGATGACCTTGTCATGGCACTGGGTTTCACCCTACCCCATGGTAGTCAACTCAATAAAAGTTTTGGCTGAAGTTCCTCTGTAATCGTTCTATCTTCACACTTTATACATTAAACCTCCCGAGGATTAAATACTTACTTCGTAGGTGTGGTCGGGGGGCTCTGTTGCATTTTTCTGCTGCAGTTGAGCTGAAGAATAAAGAAGGTATATGAGGAAATACACATGTTCACTTACATCAATTTTTACTTTTTAGACTGGATTTATATTTCCGAAAAATAAAACTAACACTTCTACACCACTGCAGCTTCCTCTCTAATCTTTCCCACAATTCCCGGCTATGGTAGACATGCTGGGCTGTCCCATGTCTACCCTACAGAATAAAGGCGCTGAACTAATATTTGTCCTCTTCCCCATTATCCCCATTATCACCTGTTATTGGGAATAATGGAATGTTTTTGGTTTATTTCAGCCGCCATAGGAGAGACCTGTCAAAGTGGGCCAGTCTGGATGAAGTCCAGGGCCAAATTTCTCTCCCAGTCCAGCCCTGTTTGAAGATCCCTGAACTAGATGGACTTGTGTCTTTTTTCAACCAGACTAACAATGTAACAATGTAAATGCCCCCGTCAGGGGAAATTCTATGACTTACCATCATACTTCTTCTTCTGCACCTTGCTGGATACCCAGAAGGCCATGCCAGCAATCAGCACAGTGATGATGACATCACAGGTGACAATGCCGACCACGGCCCCAGAATCAAGATGCAGGCAATTTCCACAATCTACAGAGACAACACAGGAATATAAAACAGGTTACTATGGGTGAGATGCCGAAGGGAAGAAGCGGGAAGGTTAGAGAAGGAGAGAGGGGAAGGGAAGGAAAGGGAAGGAAAAGACAAAAAGGGAAAGAGGGGAAGGGAAGGATAGAGAAGGAGGGAAGGAAAATTAAAGGAAGGAGAAAGAGAAAGATAGAGAAGGAGAGAGGGGAAGGGAAGAAAAGGGAAAGGAGTGAAAGTAAAGGAGAGAGTGGAAGGGAAAGGAAGGGAAGAATGCGATAGAGAAGGAGAGAGGGGAAGGGGAGAATAGAGGAGAGATGGGATAGGAAGAAGCAAGATGGAAAGTCAAGGATAGAGAAGGAGAGAGCGGAAGGGAAGGATAGAGAAGGAGAGAGGGAAAGGGAAGGATAAAGAAGGAGAGAGGGAAAGGGAAGGATAGAGAAGAAGAGAGGGGAAGTGAAGAATAGAGAAGGAGGGAAGGAAAGGGAAAGGAAGTAGAAAAGGGAAAAGGGAAAGATAGAGAAGGAGAGAGGGGAAGGGAGGAAAATGGAAAGGAGGAAAGGAGTGTAAGAAAAGTAGACAGTGGAAGGGAAAGTAAGGGAAGGGAAAAATGGATAGAGAAGGAGAGAGGGGAAGGGGAGAATAGAGGAGAGATGAGATAGGAAGAAACAAAATGGGAAGTAAAGGATAGAGAAGGAGAGAGGGGAAGGAAAAAAGGAAGGGAGTGATAGAGAAGGAGAGGGGGGAAGGGAAGAAAAGGGGAAAGAAAGGACAGAGAAGGAGAGAGGGGAAGGGATGGAAAGAGAGGGGGGTAAGTGAAGGGGAGGAGAACAGGAAAATGGAAAAATATAGGAGAGACTGGAAGGGAAGGGAATGGGCGAGGAGAAGGGAAGGGAAGAAAGGGATAGAGAAGGGGTGAGTGTAAGGGATGGATAGAGAAGGAGAGAGGGGAATGGAAGAAAAGAGATGGGAAGGGAAGGATAGAGAAGGAGAGAGGGAAAGGGAAGGATAGAGAAGGAGAGACGGAAAGGGAAGGATAGAGAAGGAAAGAGGGGAAGGGAAGAATAGAGAAGGAGGGAAGGAAAGGGAAAGGAAGTAGAAAAGGGAAAGATAGAGAAGGAGAGAGGGGAAGGGAGGAAAATGGAAAGGAGGAAAGGAGTGTAAGAAAAGGAGACAGTGGAAGGGAAAGTAAGGGAAGGGAGAAATGGATAGAGAAGGAGAGAGGGGAAGGGGAGAATAGAGGAGAGATGAGATAGGAAGAAACAAAATGGGAAGTAAAGGATAGAGAAGGAGAGAGGGGAAGGAAAAAAGGAAGGGAGTGATAGAGAAGGAGAGGGGGGAAGGGAAGAAAAGGGGAAAGAAAGGACAGAGAAGGAGAGAGGGGAAGGGATGGAAAGAGAGGGGGGTAAGGGAAGGGGAGGAGAACAGGAAAATGGAAAAATATAGGAGAGACTGGAAGGGAAGGGAATGGGAGAGGAGAAGGGAAGGGAAGAAAGGGATAGAGAAGGAGTGAGTGTAAGGGATGGATAGAGAAGGAGGGAGGGGAATGGAAGAAAAGAGATGGGAAGGGAAGGATAGAGAAAGAGAGAGGTTAAGGGAAGGCAAATGAAGGAAATGGAAGAAAAGGATAGAGAAGGAGAGAGGGGAAGGGAAGAAAAGGGGAAGGGAGTGATAGAGAAGGAGAGAGTAGAAGGGAAGGGAATGGGAGAGGAGAAGGGAAGGGAAGAAAGGGATAGAGAAGGAGTGAGTGTAAGGGATGGATAGAGAAGGAGAGAAGGGAGGAACAAACAAGATGGGAAGGGAAGGATAGGGAAGGAGAGAGGGATGAGAACGCTAAAGAAGGAGAGAAGGAAGGGAAGGATAGAGAAGCAAAAAGGGGAATTGCATATACATTGTACAGATCGGCATTCCAGTTACTATCACTGCGGCAAAACATAATAAATAATGCAGATTTTGGATTATACACAATAAAAGGGACCTTACCATTCTGTCCAACAGCAAAACCTGCAAATGAAAGAAAACATAAAAGTAAAAAAAAACAGGAAAAAAAATCAATATTCATACAGATGTTTTCTCTGATGTAACCTTTGATTCTACATATTATTGGGTCAATCCACCAAAAAATGGTTACAATGTACAGACAGACCTTTCAAAAGAACCGCGGTTCTCTTATAAGGTAAGAATGCCGTGACATCATTGCGTATGCCGTGAAAGCTACCTCGCATGCGTCAAAGTCATTTCAGGTTTCCACGGCGACAGGTAAGTCTACACACTCCCAGGTTTCTCGTCAGGAAACAGGCCGACAAGAATCTCGATGAGAAAATAGAGCGCAGGTTCTCTAATTTTCTCGTCGAGATTGTGGCCGGATTTCCCGACGAGGGACCTGAAAGCCTCGTACACACGCTCGGTTTACTCGGCGAGAAGGCTCTGTCAGCAGTTTTCTTGCTGGTTCTTGTGGAGAAAACCGGTTGTGTGTACGAGGACTCATAGTTGGATCCCGGCGTGCCCCCCGGACTCTTATATGTCTTGGATAATCCAACAGTGAGATCTTCCAGACACTGTTCCCTGTTCACCTCAGAGTTTCAGGTGTTCCTGCCCATCTTTGTGTGTCCAATCTCCTCCTATCACATCCTCCATTATGTAAAAAAATAATTAAAAAGCTGGCAGGGATGGTGGGGGGTCCGTCATAATGAGCCCATCAGGAGTGCAGATGCAGGAACTCAGCACAGGAATGGCGGGAAACCTGCATAGTGGGCTTGGCAAGTGTATAGACCCAAGAATTCTGCACAGGGATGGTGTGAACCCCTCATAATGGGCACAGCGGGTGTACAGACCCGGGAACTCAGCACAGGGATGGTGTGAACCCCTCATAATGGGCACAGCGGGTGTACAGACCCGGGAACTCAGCACAGGGATGGTGAGAACCCCTCATAATGGGCACTGAAGGTGTACGGACCCGAGAACTCAGCACAGGGATGGTGGGAACCCCTCATAATGGGCACAGCGGGTGTACAGACCCGGGAACTCAGCACAGGGATGGTGGGAACCCCTCATAATGGGCACAGCAGGTGTACAGACCCGGGAACTCAGCACAGGGATGGAGGGAACCCCTCATAATGGGCACAGCAGGAGTACAGACCCGGGAACTCAGCACAGGGATGGTGGGAACCCCTCATAATGGGCACAGCAGGTGTACAGACCTGGGAACTCAGCACAGGGATGGAGGGAACCCCTCATAATGGGCACAGCAGGTGTACAGACCGGGAACTCAGCACATGGATGGTGGGAACCCCTCATAATGGGCACAGCGGGTGTACAGACCCGGGAACTCAGCACAGGGATGGTGGGAACCCCTCATAATGGGCACAGCAGGTGTACAGACCCGGGAACTCAGCACAGGGATGGAGGGAACCCCTCATAATGGGCACAGCAGGAGTACAGACCCGGGAACTCAGCACAGGGATGGTGGGAACCCCTCATAATGGGCACAGCGGGTGTACAGACCCGGGAACTCAGCACAGGGATGGTGTGAACCCCTCATAATGGGCACAGCGGGTGTACAGACCCGGGAACTCAGCACAGGGATGGTGAGAACCCCTCATAATGGGCACTGAAGGTGTACGGACCCGAGAACTCAGCACAGGGATGGTGGGAACCCCTCATAATGGGCACAGCGGGTGTACAGACCCGGGAACTCAGCACAGGGATGGTGGGAACCCCTCATAATGGGCACAGCAGGTGTACAGACCCGGGAACTCAGCACAGGGATGGAGGGAACCCCTCATAATGGGCACAGCAGGAGTACAGACCCGGGAACTCAGCACAGGGATGGTGGGAACCCCTCATAATGGGCACAGCAGGTGTACAGACCTGGGAACTCAGCACAGGGATGGAGGGAACCCCTCATAATGGGCACAGCAGGTGTACAGACCCGGGAACTCAGCACATGGATGGTGGGAACCCCTCATAATGGGCACAGCGGGTGTACAGACCCGGGAACTCAGCACAGGGATGGTGGGAACCCCTCATAATGGGCACAGCGGGTGTACAGACCCGAGAACTCAGCACAGGGATGGTGGGAACCCCTCATAATGGGCACAGCGGGTGTACAGACCCAGGAACTCAGCACAGGGATAGTGGGAACCCCTCATAATGGGCACAGCAGGTGTACAGACCCGGGAACTCAGCACAGGGATGGTGGGAACCCCTCATAATGGGCACAGCGGGTGTACAGACCCGGGAACTCAGCACAGGGATGGTGGGAACCCCTCATAATGGGCACAGCGGGTGTACAGACCCGGGAACTCAGCACAGGGATAGTGGGAACCCCTCATAATGGGCACAGCAGGTGTACAGACCCGGGAACTCAGCACAGGGATGGTGGGAACCCCTCATAATGGGCACAGCAGGTGTACAGACCCGGGAACTCAGCACAGGGATGGGGGGAAACCCTCATAATGGGCACAGCGGGTGTACAGACCCGGGAACTCGGCACAGGGATGGTGGGAACCCCTCATAATGGGCACAGCGGGTGTACAGACCCAGGAACTCAGCACAGGGATGGTGGGAACCCCTCAAAATGGGCACAGCGGGTGTACAGACCCGGGAACTCGGCACAGGGATGGTGGGAACCCCTCATAATGGCAAAAGCACATGTACAGAGCCAGAAATTTCACCAAAATATAGTCTCTAAAAATATATAAGAAATGCGCAGGGCACCAGCTATTATCTTTCATGAGTGTTTTGAGGGTCTCCGGCAGTAACATCCACCACTGTGAGTGAGACGAGAGGCCAGACAGGAAACCTGACACGGCTTCATGTGTTTAATGTCCGGAATTTCGTGGTCAGCTGAGCTAGAGGCGGTCTATGTGTGACCCGGGGGGGAAGCGCAGCTTCTGTGAGCAGCACAAATACAACTACGATTGTAACATTAAGAAGAGAATTTGTTTTTCACTTATTACTCTGGAGTAATTGTAACATTAACCTGACCCACCCAGCCCCCGATTCTCAGCAACGTACAATTTGTAAGAATCTTTTCCCATGCTATTCAGATTGAATGGAAACTTAAAGCACCTGCTGCCTTCCGTATCTTCACTACCACTCGTTACCGACCTTTGGCTGGTTTACTGAGTATGCTTCTGTTTTATCCCAACCTGAAACCACTTGTTACCGACCTTTGCGTTGCTTACTGACTAGGCTTCTGCTTGATCCCAACCTGCAACTACTCGTTACCAACCTTTAGCTTGCTTACTGACTATGCTTCTGCTTGATCCCAACCTGCAACCACTCATTACCGACCTTTTGCTTGTTCCTCGACTACACTTGTTACCAAACTTTGGGTTGTTTACTGACTACGCTTCTGCTTTATGCCAACCTGAAACCACTTGTTACCGACCTTTGCGTTGCTTACTGACTAGGCTTCTGCTTGATCCCAACCTGCAACCACTCGTTATCGAACTTTGGCTTGTTTACTGACTATGCTTTTGCTTGATCCCAACCTGCAACCACTTGTTACCAACCTTTGGCTTGTTTACTGACTACGCTTCTGCTTTATCCCAAACTGCAACCACTCGTTACCGACCTTTGGCTTGTGCCTCGACTAGGCTCTTGCTTGATCCCAACCTGCAACCACTTGTTACCGACCTTTGGCTTGTTTACTGACTACGCTTCTGCTTTATCCTAAACTGCAACCACTCGTTATCAACCTTTGGCTTGTCCCTCGACTAGGCTTCTGCTTGATCCCAACCTGCAACCACTCGTTACTGACTTTTCACTTGTTCCTCAACTACGCTTCTGCTTGATTCCAACCTGCAACCACTTGTTACCGACCTTTGGGTTGTTTACTGACTACGCTTCTGCTTTATCCCAACCTGCAACCACTTGTTACCAACCTTTGCGTTGCTTACTCACTAGGCTTCTGCTTGATCCCAACCTGCAACCACTCATTACCGACCTTTTGCTTGTTCCTCGACTACACTTGTTACCAACCTTTGGGTTGTTTACTGACTACGCTTCTGCTTTATTCCAACCTGCAACCACTTGTTACCGACCTTTGGCTTGTTTACTGACTATGCTTCTGCTTGATCCCAACCTGCAACCACTTGTAACTGACCTTTGGCTTGTTTACTGACTACGCTTCTGCTTTATCCCAACCTGCAACCACTCGTTACCGACCTTTGGCTTGTTCCTTGACTAGGCTTCTGCTTGATCCCAACCTACAACCACTCGTTACCGATCTTTAGCTTGTTCCTTGACTACGCTTCTGCTTGATCCCAACCTGCAACCACTTGTTACCGACCTTTTGCTTGTTCCTCGACTATACTTCTGCTTTATCCCATCCTCCAACCATTCGTTACCGACCTTTGGCTTGTTCCTCGACTATGCTTCTGCTTGATCCCAACCTGCAACCAGTAGTTTCTGACCTTTGGCTTGTTTCTTGACTATGCTTCTACTTAATCCCAACCTGCAACCACTAGTTTCTGACCTTTGGCTTATTCCTTGACTATGCTTCTGCTTAATCCCAACCTGCAACCACTCGTTACCGACCTTTGGCTTGTTTACTGACTATGCTTCTGTTTGATCCCAACCTGGCATATCTGCTACTTGACCCCGGCTTGACCATTTCCTGGCCAGCTGATCCTGAGGACCACGACCAGGTACTAATGCACAAAACCCATCGCCACCATCAGGAACTCTGGTAAACACTGGTTAGTGCTCAGACCCTACACCTTGGATGAGCTCATGTGATCTACCAGGGTGACCTGCTTGTATACTTATTCTGCTGGTCGGTGGGAGCTTCTCTACTGCTATGGCTACTGTTCTCCGAGCCTGAGCCCTGACCATGACACCTTTAGTCCAAACGTAGCCAGGGCTTCAGTCCTGATGAAGGAGGAAGCATTTTCCCGAAACACGTTGGAATTTTTGAAACGCTATATCAATAAAGGCTTGGACTAAGATTTCTTGAGAGTCGTGAACTTTTCTTCCAGGTGCTCCTCAACATTCACTCCAAACCTCTACAAACAATGATTTTCTATGGTAGACTCAGTGTGACGGGGATGAGGTGCCTGGATAAATCCCCACTTGTTATGGGAGGAGTTTTTTTTTGTAGAACCAGTCAAAACCTTTTCCAATATATTTCATGCACACAGGTTCATTCCATGAGCAAGATTCAAAAGGAGAACACACTCGCAATGACTCACTTACAGTAAACTACAACAAAGGAAGTAAAGACGGATATGGCAAAAACAAATATAGAAAAAAGAGGATTCTGGTAGCTTTGCAAAAAGCAGAATCATTCTTAGGGAACCTATCTTCCTGACGGCTGTCATGTTTATTTTCTGCATTGCAAGACCAATCAGAAGCTTCCTCTTTTAGCAAAAAGCAAAAATGTCCTTAGAAAAAAAAACGCAATTACATTTTTCTTGACATACAGTTTCTTTATATTACTGAGATACCAGCTCAAAGATGTCTGTTCTCCATTATGTTCACAAATGTTTGACACAGGTCAGCCCCTGCTGCAGCCCTCTCACTTTGGGACCTGCTACAAAGTTACAAGGTTGCAGTCTGATCACTTCGGGGAGGGGGACTGGGGAAATGCTTCTTCCTGCCTGCAGCAGACTGGTGACATCATTGTCAAAATTAAATTTTTCCTGTGAGTTTCAAATATTTGTGATAAAGCAGTCAGGCACATGGTAATACACGGGAAACATGGCAAACATGTGAATGACACTGAGAACAGGGCTCAATTCACAAAGTTTTACACAAGGATAAGGATCTTATAGTAGTTAAATAGTCAGGTTGAAATAAGTCCATTCAGTTCAACTACAAGAAAAGGAAAATATTTATTTATTTATTTATATTTAAAATATATATATATATATATATATATATGTGTGTGTGTGTGTTTTTTTTAAATATATATATATATATTATATATATATATATATATATAATATATATATATATACTGTATATATATATATATATATATATATATATATATATATAAATATATATCTTGTGACTGCAATTTTAAAATGAGTCAACACATTGTATCATTGTATTAACTATATTTTATATGTAGATAAAAGGTGTAGACATGCATATGAAACCAGTAAGACAAAAAAGTTAAAAAATAAATAAAATGTTTTTAAATAAAATGTACTACTAGTAACTCTTAATTAACTAATTAATTAACTAATTTTTTTCATTTTTTTTTTGTTTGTTTGTTTTGTTTTTTTACTTTTGCAGAAAAAGAAAATGCGCAAAATAAGCTTGGTTAACCCTAATCAACCCTAATTTACTAATTCCTCTTCTTTTTCTTTTGTTTGTTTTTTTCTTTTGTTTTTTTATTGTTGCAGAAAAAGAAAAAGTGCAATTTATATATATATATATATATATATATATATATATATATATATATATATATATATATGTATATATATATATATATATACATATATATATATATATATATATATATATATATATATATACACACATATATATAAAATGTACTACTAGTAACTCTTAATTAACCCTAATTAACTAATTCCTCTTCTTTCCCCCTTAGATATTTATTTTTTTTCATTTCTTTTTTTTTTGTTTGTTTTGTTTTTTACTTTTGCAGAAAAAGAAAATGCGCAAAATACGCTTTGCTAACCCTAATCAACCCTAATTCCTCTTCTTTTCCCCTTAACTTTTTTTTTTTTTTTTTCATTTCTTTTGTTTGTTTTTTTGTTTTTTATTGTTGCAGAAAAAGAAAATGTGCAATTTTGTACTTCGTTTGAAAATTATTTTGCCTTGCTTTGCACCAGAAACACAAATGTTTACTTTTTTTTTTTTACAGTGAAACAATTTTTTTTTTAAAACTAACTCTGGCCAATATATATGTATAAAAAAAAAGGTTTGTAATTTCGTTTGTAGAATGCATAGAAAATAAATACTTTTTTTTTTTTTTTTTGTGTGTGTTGTAAAAAGAAAGCCTACAGTATATATAGTATATATGGGGGTCAATTCACAAAGTTTTAAACAAGGATAAGGATCTTACATAGTTAAATAGTTAAGTCAGGTTGAAATAAGTCCATCTAGTTCAACCATAAAGCAGGAACAAAGATTGTCTCTGAACAAATTGTAGCCTTTTATTAAAAGAAGGACAGCACTACAAGTCACAGCAAAATATAATAAAACCCGACCGTTGACGCGTTTCGCACTGAAACTAGTGCTTAGTCATAGTTCAACCATTAAAAAAAAGGAAAAAATAAATATATATATATATATATATATATATATATTTATGTGTCTATCTTGTGACTGCAATTTCAAAATTATAATAATAATTTTGTTTGTAGATTGCATAGAAAATAAAATATAATAAATATATATTTTTTTTTTTTGCAACACAATTGCAAAAAGAATGCGTACAGTATATATGGGGCTCAATTCACAAAGTTTTACATAAGGATAAGGATATTTATTTTCTATATTGTGACTGTAATTTCAAAATGAGTCAACATATTGTATCATTGTATTTACTATATTTTATATGTAGATCAAAGGTGTGACCATGCATATGACACAATTGAACGAAGAAAGTATTTTTTTTTTTTTTTTAAATGTACTACTAGTTAACCCTAATCAACCCTAATTTACAAATTGCTCTTCTTTTCCCCTTAGCTAATTTTTTATTTAATTTATTTGTTTGTTTGTTTGTTTTTTTTTTGTTTGTTTTATTGTTGCAGAAAAAGAAAATGCACAATTTATTTTTATATATATATTTTTTTAATTTGCAAATAATTTTGCCTTGTTTTGCACCAGAAACATACCTTAGTGTATTTCTTTTTTTTTTTTTTTTTTAAAGTAAAACGACTTTTTAAAAAAAAACTAACTCTGGCCAAGATAGAAAAAAAAAGGTTTGTACATTTTGTTTGTAGAATGCATAGAAAATAAATAACTTTTTTTTTTTTTTGCAACACAATTGCAAAAAGAAGGGGTCTCCTAACTGCGGCCCGAGGGCCGGATATGCCCCTTTGCTAGCCTTTATCCGGCCCTTGGGGCAGAATTGCTCCCAATGATATGAGGCACTATTCCGCCCAATGACACCAACAATGGGGCTCTCTTTCTTCCACTAATAGCAACGATGGAGCACTTTTCCTCCTCGTACTGCCCACCAACACTGGGGCCATGTTTATTCTCACTGATGCTCGGCCCTGGGGCATTTTCTACCCCCATTGGTCAGAGGCTAGCAGAGATCTAGGCTGTTACCATCATCAATGCTCCCATTTCAGATTGCCAAGGTCCTAGGGCCACACAACAAATACCATAGGTTTGCATGTGGCCCTAGGGCAGCAAGTTTGGCATGGCCAACTCAATATTGAACCCTACTGACTAAGACTGGGATGCCATTAAAGTCCATGTGTGTGTAAAGACAAGTGTCCCAATACTTTTGGTAATATTGTGCATGCAATACATGAGAGGACTGTCAGAGACTGCAGACCCAGTAGAGGAAAATAGGGTCAGAGAGTGAGGACAGGAGACATTGTCGGCTCGGGAGATGCTGTAGAAGACAATACAGGAGTCATCAATGCTCCTATTTCAGACTTCTGAGGTTCGAGGGCCGAGGGTCAGAGGGTCCGAGGGCCGAGGGTCCGAAGGCTGAGGGTGAGACGGTCCGAGGGTCCGAGGGCTGAGGGTCAAAGGGTCCGAGGGCTGAGGGTCAGAGGGTCCGAGGGCTGAGATTCTGAGGGCCGAGGGTCCGAAGGTCGAGGGTCAGAGGGCCGAGGGTCCGAGGGCCACACAACAAATACCAAAGGTTTGCATGTGGCTCCAGGGCAGCAGGTTTGGCATAAGCGTCTACTTACCCAACATTGCCAGGAGCAGTATGGTGGTGGGTATGGTGGTGGTGGGTATCCTTCGAGACATTTCTTCCAGAGTGGAGGTCAACCTTCTATGGGCAGTTAATAGACTTTTCTTGGGTCTTCTCTTCCAGGAAACGTCTGTCCCTTTTAGGATCTCATGGCTGGAAAATCTCCCCTTTTACGAGGGCATTAGACACATAGATGGCCGCCCAGACCAGCTCTGTCTTTCGATTCTTGTCCTCGTCTGAAGAGGAAGTCGATGTAGTGTGTGACGCAGCGTAGCGGTCACAGGACCCTCTGCCCAGCTCAGAAAGAGGAAAGGCTTGCGAAACCGCATTGTGAGGTTTGCTCAACCCGGCCGTGAACAGCTCTGCGAGCACAAAGTCATCTCCTATGCAGCACACGGAAAATACTATTTATAAGACAAGCTTGCTTCTCCGTGTTCGCTTATTCTGCTTCTGTTTTGTCTTCCCTGGTTTCCTCCATTCTTCCATCAACATGCACATTTTTATTACATGCCTAATTTTAGACTTAGTGATGTCATCACTGGGTGTCGGTGCTTCTCTATGCAATGCAGGCAGATCATGGCTGGTGGGAGCAGCCGTCAGGGTGCTGTACATAGCTTAGTGAAAGCTACCTGTCTAAGTACGCCTTCAGCCCTGAGGCAAGCAGCGGGCGGTCTCTTGGAAGGAGTTATCCAAATATCAAATTCACCCCCCTGCTATCCATTAGGGGAAGGCGCCTGTTCCCAATTCTCCTCCTGGCCAATCAGGAAGCTGGTCCTGAGACCCATCACGCGACTGGCATTAGAGGAGTAGCCATCCTATCAATACTCCTCTTTAGAGCCCTCAGTTCTGAGGCAAGCAGTGGGCGGTCTCTTGGGAGGAGTTATCCAAATGTCAAATTCTCTCCCCTGCTATCCATTAGGGGGCAGTGCCTGTTCCTAATTCTCCTCCTGGCCAATCAGGAAGCTGGTCCTGAGACCCATCACCTGACTGGCTGAGAGGAGTAGCGATCCTATCAATACTCCTCTTTAGAGCCCTCAGTTCTGAGGCAAGCAGTGGGCGGTCTCTTGGGAGGAGTTATGCAAATTCACCCCCCTGTTATCCATTACTATATAGGGGGCGGTGCCTGTTCCTAATTCTCCTTCTGGCCAATCAAGAAGCTGGTCCTGAGACCCATCACCCGACTGTCTGAGAGGAGAAGCGATCCTATTAATACTCCTATTTAGAGGCATCAGTTCTGAGGCAAGCAGTGGGCTGTCACTTGGGAGGAGTTATGCAAATATCAAATTCACCCCCTGCTATCTATTACCATATAGGGGGTGGCGCCAGTTCCCAATTCTCCTCCTGGCCAATCAGGAAGCTGGTCCTGAGACCCATCACCTGACTGGCTGAGAGGAGACGTGATCCTATCAATACTCCTCTCTAGAGCCCTCAGTTCTGAGGCAAGCAGTGGGCGGTCTCTTGGGAGGAGTTATGCAAATATGAAATTCACCCCCTGCCATCCATTACTATATAGGGTCAGGACCTGTTCCTAATTCTCCTCCTGGCCAATCAAGAAGCTGGTCCTGAGATCCATCACCCAACTGGCTAAGAGGAGAAGCAATCCTATAAATTCTCCTCTCTAGAGCCCTCAGTTCTAAAGGGAAGCAGTGGGCGGTCTCTTGGGAGGAGTTATGCAAATTTCTAATTCTACCCCCCTCTATACTCCTCTCTAGAGCCCTCAGTTTTGAGGCAAGCAGTGGGCGGTCTCTTGGGAGGAGTTTTGCCAATATGAAAATAACCCCGCCTCCATACACCTCTCTAGAGCCCTCAGTTCTGAGGCAAGCAGTGGGCGGCCTCTTGGGAGGAGTTATGCAAATATTACATTTACCCCAGCTCCATACTCCTCTCTAGAGCCCTCAGTTCTAAGGCAAGCAGTGGGCGGCCTCTTGGGAGGAGTTATGCAAATATCAAATTTACCCCAGCTCCATACTCCTCTCTAGAGCCCTCAGTTCTAAGGCAAGCAGTGGGTGGTCTCTTGGGAGGAGTTATGCAAATTTCAAATTCCCCCCGCCTCATTACTCCTCTCTAGAGCCCTCAGTTCTGAGGCAAGCAGTGGGCAGACACTTGGGAGAAGTTATACAAATATTAAATTCACCCCGCTTTAGTACTCCTCTCTAGAGCCCTCAGTTCTAAGGCAAGCAGTGGGCGGCCTCTTGGGAGGAGTTATGCAAATATCAAATTTACCCCAGCTCCATACTCCTCTCTAGAGCCCTCAGTTCTAAGGCAAGCAGTGGGTGGTCTCTTGGAAGGAGTTATACAAATTTCTAATTCCCCCCGCCTCATTACTCCTCTCTAGAGCCCTCAGTTCTGAGGCAAGCAGTGGGCAGACACTTGGGAGAAGTTATACAAATATTAAATTCACCACACTTTTATACTCCTCTCTAGAGCCCTCAGTTCTGAGGCAAGCAGTGGGTGGTCTCTTGGGAGGGATTGTGCAAATTTCACCCTGCCTCTTTTAGGGGACAAGAGCATGTAGGTTAATCGATTCAAGTTATTGTGCTTCCCTATGTAGACACGCGTTTCCGCGTGCAAAGTGCGATTAAACTCTTCTGGGAAGGCTGTCCACAATGTTTAGGAGTGTGTCCACCAGTGGCAGACACCCAATGCATCTGGCCCCTTATCTACATGCCGGGCGCCGGACTCATGGATTTCTATGTTTTTTATTTTTTATGGAAGCATGTGATTAGAGCCTGAAGTTTCAATTGGCTTAAAAAAAGGGTGGGATTGGGGTGCACAGCACTGCGCCCTGAGCCCACCCAGTTGTGTGACAATAGCAAAATATTATTCGCTATTTTCTTCTTGCTTTTTCTTCGGCCAATCAGGAAGACCCAATTGGGCAAGAGGAGAAGCAACCATATTGGCTGGTACCGGGGGGAAGGATTGTATGTGGAGATTCGGGAGGCTCAGAGGAGGCCTTCCTCATTGGAGGGAGCGATCTTGCTCTGCATCGCTGCGAACAGCGGAGCCCGACTGCATGAATACAACCCACGGGGGGTGCTGGAGGGGGGGTTTGCCACCCATAACCCCAACCCCTGACTGGAATACCAGCCACCACTGGTGCCTATGGGAATGTTTGACCATTCTTCCAGAAGAGCTCAAGCACTGATGTTGAACAAGAAGGCCTGGCTCGCAGTCTAATTATCCCAAAGGTGTTCTATCGGGTTGAGGTCAGGACTCTATGCAGGCCAGTCAAGTTCTTACACCCCAAACCCGTTCCTCCATGTCTTTATGGACCTTGCTTTGTGCAATGGTCTAAATCAGGGGTCCCCAAACTTTCTAAACAAAGGGCCGGATTACTGTCCTCCAGACTTAAAGGGGGCCGGACTGTGGCCATCAGGAGTACAAAATCCCCCATCATTGGTGTCATAGAGAGGAATTCTGCCCCATCACTGGGAGGAATTCAGCCCCATCATTGGGAGGAATTCTGCCTCATCATTCGAAGGAATTCTGCCCCGTCATTGAGAGGAATTCTGCCCCGTCATTGGAAGGAATTCTGCCCCGTCATTGGAAGGAATTCTGCCCCGTCATTGGAAGGAATTCTGCCCCGTCATTGGAAGGAATTCTCACCTATAATTGGTGTCATTGGGAGGAATTTTGCCCCATCATTGGGAGGAATTCTGCCCCATCATTGGGGTCATTGGGAGGAATTCTGCCCCATCATTGGTGCCAATGAATAAAAAAGCACCCCAAGGGCCGGGTAACATCAAGCAAAGGGCCACATCTGGCCCCCGGGCCGCAGTTTGGAGACTACTGGTCTAAATCATTTGGTGGAGGGGGGATTATGATGTGGGGGGGGTTGGGTTGGCCCCTTAGTTCCAGAGGGAACTCTTAAGGCATCACCATACCAAGATATTTTGGGCAATTTCATGCTCCCAACTTTGTGGGAACAGTTTAGGGACGGCCCCTTCCAGTTCCAACATGACTGCGCACCAGTGCAC
Organism: Rana kukunoris; assembly: GCA_029574335.1. Classification (NCBI taxonomy): domain Eukaryota; kingdom Metazoa; phylum Chordata; class Amphibia; order Anura; family Ranidae; genus Rana; species Rana kukunoris. The sequence goes on from CM056058.1 coordinate 7,878,801, forward strand.
AAAGCAAGGTCCATAAAGACGTGGATGAGCGAGTTTGGGGTGGAGGAACTTGACTGACCTGACTGGGCGGGGCAGAATGCATCAGCGGGTGTGGCCAGACCAGCGTTGGCTGAGGTCACGCAGTCTGCAAGCACCAGGTCGGTTCCAGCGGCGTCTTATACTTTGGTACTCCTGGATTAGTGAGCAGAGGCCAGCTCCCATCTTCTCCCATCAAGTACCGGGGGAGAGACACTCGAGCCTCGGCTTGCACCGACACCTTCCCTAACATATAACATGTCTACAGACAGGTCCACTTTAATAATAACGTAGATAAGAAAAATGTATCACAGTGTCCTCTGAACCCCCATAGAATACACGTCTTGTGATGTCTGTAGACCGGACTCCATTCCTCCTCTCTGTTCTTATTTATATATAGAAAGCTTGTCCTTGTGATGTGTGACTCAGACCCGCCGTCCCTCTTCACTTACACAATCAAGAAAGAAAAGAACATCGGCAACTCCGAATTTTGCAACTTCAACTTTTATTGCAGAAACTCTTCTTGGCGATACAACGCGCTCTCCTCGGTTTTGCAATTTTTTTTTTATACGTTTGTATTTTTGCAAGACGTTCTACAGCCGTTGGCATTGACAAAGGAGACCGTTTTCTTGTCGAATATGGAGAAGCTGAGTTCACTTCAATCAGCCAATCAGGTGCAAGCTAAAATCACGTATTTTTTCCACTTTCCCTATGAAAACAGCAACAACAGTGTTGCTTAACCACTTAAGCCAGGGGTGGCCAACCAGTGGCCCGGGGGGTCACATGTGGCCCGCGGAGCCCTCTGATGTGGCCCGCGGCCTCCTGCTCTGGAATGGTGGGTTGGCAAAACCCAGATCGCATGTTGCCGACCCGCCATACCACAGCATCAGTGTTGTGAATGAAGCTGGTGGTAGAGGAAGAAAGCAGCTGCGGAGCAGAACCCCATAAGCCCGACCAAATGGGACCCTCAATTCACCTCTACAGAGCGACACATGTCTGTTTACGCCCACCTACCTCCAATCCGAATAACAGAAGGGAGTTCATACCCTTTTGTCTTGGCGGATCGGAGGGCCATAGCGTAGCCGTGACCTGTCACATGCCCGCTCCGCTCATTGTGGCCCTCGACTGGCTGCCAAGTTAGTTAAGTGGCCCTCGCTCTTCAAAAGGTTGGGCACCCCTGACTTAAGCCCTGGACCAGTATGCAGGTTAAGGACCTGGCCCCTTTTTGCGATTTGGCACTGTGACGCTTTAACCACTTCCCGACCGCCGCATGTAGATATACGTCCACAGAAGGGCACATTAAGGCAGATGGACGTATATGTACGTCCCTGCCTTTGCGTGGGTCGGGGGTCCGATCGGGACCCCTCCCGCTACACGCGGCTGTCGGAAACCCGCGGGGAGCGATCCGTGACGAGGGCGCGGCTATTCGTTTCTAGCCGCCCACTCGCGATCGCTCCCCGGAGCTGAAGAACGGGAAGAGCCATATGTAAACTGTGGTGGCTGCATCGATCGAGTGATCCCTTTTATAGGGAGACTCGATCGATGACGTCAGACCTACAGCCACACCCCCCTACAGTTGTAAACACAAACTAGGTGAACCCTAAATCCTACAGCGCCCCCCTGTGGTTAACTCCCAAACTGCAACTGTCATTTTCACAATAAACAATGCAATTTAATTGTATTTTTTGCTGTGAAAATGACAATGGTCCCAAAAATGTGTCAAAATTGTCCGAAGTGTCCGCCATAATGTTGCAGTCACAAAAAAAAACGCTGATCGGCGCCATTAGTAGTAAAAAAATAATAATAATAATAAAAATGCAATAAAACTATCCCCTATTTTGTAAACGCTATAAATTTTGCGCAAACCAATCGATAAACGCTTATTGCGATTTTTTTTTACCAAAAATAGGTAGAAGAATACGTATCGGCCTAAACTGAGGAAAACAAAAATTATATATGTTTTTGGGGGATATTTATTACAGCAAAAAGTAAAAAATATTGAATTTTTTTCAAAATTGTCGCTCTATTTTTGGTTATAGCGCAACAAATAAAAACCGCAGAGGTGATCAAATTCCACCAAAAGAAAGCTCTATTTGTGGGGAAAAAAGGACGCCTATTTTGTTTGGGAGCCACGTTGCACGACCGCGCAATTGTCTGTTAAAGCGACGCAGTGCCGAATTGTAAAAACTCCTTTGGGCATTTAGCAGCATATTGGTCTGGGGCTTAAGTGGTTAAGCGACAGCTGCGCGGTCATGCGACGTGGCTCCCAAACAAAATTGATGTCCCTTTTTCCCCCACGAATAGAGCTTTATTTTGGTGGTATTTGATCACCTCTGCGTTTTTAATTTTTTGCGCTATAAACAAAAATAGAGCGACAATTTTGAAAAAAAATCACATTTTTTTACTTTTTGCGATAATAAATATCCCCCAAAAATATATATAATTTTTATAAATATATTTTTTCCCTCAGTTTAGGCCGATACGTATTCTTCTACATATTTTTGGTAAAAAAAATAAAAAATCGCAATAAGTGTTTATCGGTTGGTTTACGCAAAATTTATAGTGTTTACAAAATAGGGGATAGTTTTATGGCATTTTTATTGATAAAAAATGTTTTACTACTAATGACGGCGATCAGCGATTTTTTTCGTGACTGCGATATTACAGGGGACACATCGGACACTTTTGACACATTTTTGGGACCATTGTCATTTTCACAGCGAAGAGTGCCATAAAAATGCACTGATTACTGTGAAAATTACAATTGCAGTTTAGGAGTTAACCACTAGGGGGCGCTGTAGGGATTAAGTGTGACCTCATATGTGTTTCTAACTGTAGGGGGACGGGCCTGGACGTGTGATGTCATTGATCGTCTTTCCCTATATCAGGGAGCAGTCGATCACTGACATTGCCACTGTGAAGAACGGGGAAGGTTTGTTTACACTCACCTCTCCCCGTTCTTCAGCTCTGGTGACCAATCGCGGGACACCGGCGGCGATCGGGTCCGCGGGTCCCACGGGCGCAGTCACGGAGCTTCAGACCGGGTCGCGTGCGCACGCCCGACCCACGGCTGGGCTTAAATAGTCACGTACAGGTACGTGATTGTGCCCAGCCGTGCCATTCTGCCAACGTATATCGCCGTGAAGGGGTCCCTAAGTGGTTAAAGTGGATGTAAACCCTCCATACACCAATTGAACAGCCTCAGATGATACACAGGTATGAACAAAATCTCCCTACATAAGTTTTACATTTATATCTTCTGTCTTTACATTTATATACTGTTTAGAAAGTTCAGATTATGTTAGGAGATTTTCTCTTCCTGTTTAACAGAGTGTGACGTCTGGGCATACAGCCAAGATAGCTAACATTGCTGATTGGGGGAAAGGCACATACCCCCTCTCATCATAGGCAGAGACTCTCAGACGTGTTTTGTAATAGGACCTGCTCTCTGCTAATCTACAGTGGAACTTCGGACTATGAGCACAATAAACAAGATACTAGGTAGCTAAAGAAGGAACATTTGCCAGGTACTTTATTTTTAAAAGGAATACATTTGTTAATCATCAATGTTAAGGTTTATGCACACTTTAAGTGACACTGCAGATCTGGGACCTGGCTATGATGCCTGGAAGGGGTGTCCACTGCAAAAAGACTGGCTGAACATTTTACAAATGTAGGTGAGACAGTTCCTATAGATGTATTTCGATAGGCGTTTTCCCTGAGTTCTGCTTTAATACATTGGAAAACTAACAATAAGATTCCTTATTGTTAGTAAGTAACAATAAGTAACTTTATACATGTATGATACATAAAATACAAAGAAGAAACACAGCAAGACTGTGAAGCTTGTTGGTGCGGGAGCAGACCTCTGCTAACTGAATAAAACGTGTAGTAAATAAAAAAGGGTCAGAATCCAACGAGTGAGCGAGGAGGTGGTTCTCATCTTATTGGCATGTTCATGTAGACTTTCCTCTCTTCTGGAAGACACAAAGAGGACAGTTTTCCATCACAATGCGGCCAACAAATGGCAAAGATAAAAATAGATACAAAAACAATATAGATTTAAAATTATCCTCATTCTGCTAGATTGCATGTCTCTTTTTGTATTAATTAAGATTAAATGCATAGAATTATTTTGTTATCAGTCTTTCCTTATTTGACCTTTCAATTTAGGAGAGATAGTCTGAAAGGAAGCAACTTCATTTTACTGCTAGTTTAGCCCAATTTCACCTTCATAGTTCCCTTCCTTACTTCCTTTCTTTCTCCCACCATTCCCTCCTTCCATTCACCCCTCTTTCTTTTTCCTAACTTCCTTTCTCCTCCCTTTTCACCTTACTCTTCTCATATTCTTCTGTCCTTGTTTCCTTCTTCCCATCTTCTCATTCATTTCCCTTTGTATCTCTTCCTTCCTATTGTTCTCATTCATTTCCCTTTTTATCTCTTCCTTCCTATTGTTCTCATTCATTTCCCTTTTCTTCCTTCCTTCTTTCATCCTTCCTTCATCCTTCCTCCTCTTTCCTTTATCCCTTCTTTCCTTTCTTCCTTTCCTCTTTCTCCTTTCTCCCATCCTTCCTTTTTTCCTTTCCTTCCCTCCCCTCTTTTTTCTTCCTTATCCTACCTCCCTCTTCTAACTCTTCTCTTATCTTTCTTCCCTCCCACCCTTCCATTCCCTTCCTCTTCTCATATTTTGATCTTTCCCGCCTTCCTTCCTTCTTTTCTACCTTCCAATGTGCTCCCTTTCTCTTCCCTCCTTCCTCCCTCCCTACCTTCCTCCTTTCCTTTTTATCTCCCTACCCCTTATCACCTTCTTTCACATCCTCTTCTCATATTTTCGAACTTTCTCACCTTCCTTCGTTCCTTCCCATCTTCTCATTCATTCCCCCTTATTCCCTCCTTCACCCTTCCTACATCTTTCCTTTCGTTCTCCCAAACTTCCTTCCTTCCGTCCCCCCTTTCTTCTTCATACCTTCCTTTCTCCTCCTTTTTCACCTTCCTCCTCTCATATTTTACTTGCTTCCTTCCTTCCTTCTTCCCATCTTCACATTCATTTCCCCTTTTACCCCTTCATTCCCATCTTCTCATTAATTTCCCTTTCATTCCTTCCTTCATCCTTCCTTCATCCTATCTGCATCCTTCCTTTCCTTCCTCCCTTCTTTCCTTCCGTTCTTTCCTCTTTCTCCTTTCTCCCATCCTTCCATTTTTCCTTCGCTTCCCCCATATTTCTTCTTCCTTCCTCTCCCTCCCTCTTCTCACTCTTCTCATATCTTTCTTCTCATATTTTTCCATCCTTCTCAACTTCCTTCCTTCTTTCCTACCTTCCTCCCTCCCTTCCTCCTTGCCTTTTCTTCTTCCTACCCCTTATCACCTTCCTTCACATGCACTTCTAATATTTTCTATCTCTCACACCTTCCATCCTTCCTTCCTTCCTTCCTTCCTTCCTTCCTTCCTTCCTTCCTTCCTTCCTTCACATCATCTTATTAATTTCCCCCTTATTCCTTTATCCTTCCTACATACTTCCTTTATCCTTCCTCCCTTATTTCCTTCCTCCCTTTCCTCCCTCTCATTTCTCCCATCCTTCCTTTTTTCCTTTCCCTTCTTTTTTCCTCCTTCCTCTCCCTCCCTCTTTTCACTCTTCTCATATCTTTCTTCCCTCTCACCCTTTCTTTCTTCCTTCTTTTACTTTTCTTCTTCCTTACCCCTTTTCACCATCCTTTCTCCCCTCCCCCCTCCAGTACAATAGGTCTTACCATCGTTATCCTTTCTCTGGAAGCTCTGTTTCGTGCAGTAGTACACAACCAGGATGATGACCACCGTTAAGAAAACATCTCCAATCACCACACCAATCAGAGTGGTTGTATCAATATGATAACAGTCCGCACAGGAAGGTTCTGCAAAACAAGAGGTGATGGGGGTAACATTTTTACTGGAGAGTTTTACCAATTTGAAGGAAAAATATTCTGTATCTCTGGTATACAAAAACTCCTTAAAAGGCAGGCCTACATGTGGAGATTGGGCCATCCAACACCAAAGAGTAATAGTCAAAATGACTGATGCAGCAGCGGAAATCTCAAAAGTAGATCTAACTATGGGGCAGTGGGTCAAAAATGATAACATGTATCCAAAATTCTTCATAGGACAAGTCATCCAAACATATAATATAAAAAAAACTACCATCTTTTACTGTTTATTTTGAGCACTGTTGTATATTTTCAGAGATGACCTTTTATTGATTTTTTTTTATATTTATATATTATTATTTTTTATGCATCAAGGTTTCCATGATTATTAGTTTTTATACTTATTAATACAGTTATTTTAACTATTTTATATGTTTGCTCCTCCATATTTTTGGTATTATATTTAATATAGAGATTTTAAGATTAGCCACTAGAGGGAGCTCTAGTGTGCACAATTCTGGATTAACCACTAGAGGGAGCTATATCTCATAAAATTTGAATATCCTCAAAAAGTTAATGTATTACAGTAATTCAATTCAAAAACTTAAACTCGTATACTGTATATTTTATAGAGTGATATATTTCAAGCATTTCTTTCTTTTAATTTTGATGATTACGGCTTACAGCTAATGAAAACCCCAAATTCTTTATCTCAGAAAATTAGAATATTACATAAGACCAATAAAAAAAAACTATTTCTAATACAGAAATGTTGTCATCAAAGTGGCGTGGCATTAAGGAGATCAGCCTGTGGCACTGCTGAGGTGTTATGGAAGCCCAGGTTACTTTATTAGCAGCTTTCAGCTCGTCTGCATTGTTGGGTCTGGTGTCTCTTATCTTCCTCTTGACAATACCCCCACAGAGTCTCTATGGGATTTAGGTCAGGTGAGTTTGCTGGCCAATCAAGCACAGTGATCCCATGATCACTAAACCAGGTATGGGTCGTTTTGGTAGTGGGGGAGGTGCCAAGTCCTGCTGGAAAATTAAAGCATCTCCATAAAGGTAACTTGTTAAGCCTGATGCCAATGCTAACTCTAATTATAACCATATTGTTAACTCTAATGCTAACTCTAACCCTATTGTTCACCCTAACACTAACTGTAACCTTATTGTTAACCCTGATGCTAATGCTAACCCTAATTCTAATCTTATTTTTTAACCCTAATGCTAACCCTAACACTAACTCTCACCTTATTGTTCATCCTAACACTAACGCTAACCCTAATTGTAACCTTATTATTAACCCTGATGCTAACACTAACTCTAATTCTAACCTTATTTTTGAACCCTAATGATAACTCTCACCCTTTTGTTAATTCTAATGCTAACCCTACTATTAACCCAAATGCTAACTCTAACACTATTGTTAATCCCAATGGTAACCCTAGCCCTGTTGTTACCCTGATCTTAACCCTAACTCTAACCTCATTGTTAACCCCAATGCTAACTCGAACCTTTTTGTTAGCCCTAAAGCTAACCCTAATGCCGCGTACACACGGTCGTTTTTTGCGATGAAAAAAAAAACGTAGTTTTTTAAAACGTCGTTTAAATTGATGGTGTGTGGGCAAAACGTTGTTTTTGGTCTTAAAAAAAAACGACCAAAAAAAAAATTCCAACATGCTTGAATTTTTTGTGTCGTTTTTCAAAACGTCGTTTTTTGTTTCACAAAAAGTCACCGTGTGTAGCAAAAAACGTCGACGTTTTTCAACCCGCGCATGCCCAGAAGCTAGTTATGAAGCGAGCTTTAATGGAAAAGAGTGGTGAACGTAACCTCGCTTTTTGTGAAAAAAAACGATGGTGTGTAGGCAACATCGTCTTTGAAAAGTGACGTTTCAAAAACTTTGTTTTTTACTTCACAGAAAACGTCGTTTTTTTTCATCACAAAAAATGATCGTGTGTACGCGCATTAACACTAACCCTAATGCTAACCCTATGGGTAACCCTGCTGCTAACTGTAACCCTAATTCTACCCCTATTGTTAACGCAAATGATAACTCTAGATCTAACCCTATGGTTAACCCTGATGCTATCTCTAACCCTAATGTTAACCCTAACACTAACTCCAACTCTGTTGTTAACCCTGTAGCTAACCCTAACCCTAACTAACCCTATTGTTAACCCTGATGCTAATGCTGACTCTAATCCTCCTAACCTTATTTTTTAACCCTAATGCTATCCCTAACAATAACTCTCAACCTATTTTTAACCTAATGCTAACCTTAACCCTATTGTTAACCTTAATACTAACTCTAACCTTATTGTTGACCCTAATGCTAACCTTAACACTAACCCTAATGCTTACCCTATTGGTAACCCTGCTGCTAACTCTAAACCTAATTCTAACCCTATTGTTAACGCAAATGATAACTCTAGATCTAACCCTACGGTTAACCCTGATGCTATCTCTAACCTTATTGTTAACCTTAATGTTAAACTCAACCCTATTGTTCACCCTAACACTAACTCCAACTCCAACTCTGTTGTTAACCCTGTAGCTAAACCTAACCCTAACTAACCCTACTGTTAACCCTGATGCTAACGCTAACTCTAACCCTAACCTTATTTTTTAACCCTAATGCTAACCCTAACACTAACTCTCATCCTATTGTTACCCTAATGCTAACTCTAACCCTATTGTTAACCTTAATTCTAACCTTAACCCTAACTCTAACCCTATTGTCAGAGCTTTTTTTCTCAGAAAATAGGTGCAGGAACTCAACCACGACCCCGTTCAGATTTCACAAACAGTAGAAGGGTCTTAAAGGGGCATAAAATACCAGAATTGCATTACATACAGAGTGTAGAGTTCAGGGGGGTTACACACAGAGTGCAGAGCTGTCACTTGTAAACACAGAAACCAGACTTCTGTGTTTACAAGTGATTGTGGTGAGCAGGCACCAAAGGGTCTGGGCCAAAGGTGGTGGAACTGAGTTCCCCCAAGTTCCCCCAGAAAAAAAGCCCTGCCTATTGTTAACCTTAATTCTAACCTTAACCCTAACCCTAACCCTATTGTTTTCATTAATGCTAACTCTAACCCTATTGTTAACCTTAATTCTAACCTTAACACTAACTCTAACCCTATTGTTAATCAGGATGATACCCCCAAGTCTAATTGTTAACCCTAACCCTATTGTTCTCTCTAACCCTACTTTCATCCCTGATGCTAATGTTAACCCTAATTATAACCCTATAGTTAACCCTAATGCTAACTTTAACCCTTTTGTTTGCCTTAAAGCTAACCCTAACTCTAACCCTATTGGTAACCCTGCTGCTAACTGTAACCCTAATTCTAACCCTACTGTTAACCCTAATGGTAACTCTAGATCTAACCCTATGGTTAACTTTGATGCTAACCCTAACACTAAAGCTAACACTATTATTAATCCTAATGTTAACCTTAACTCTAACTACCAGATTAAAACACAGGGGGGGGGGGAAGCCCAAAAAAAAAAAAAAAAAGAATGTAGCCACCACATCTAATGATTAGTAAGCTGCAATATAATAAATTTGGGGTTTTGGGTTCAATGCCCCTTTAATTAATTGGATTGTGCAACTTTATATATCAGGATTAAAATGTATAAAGGGGTCTGTCACAGACTTTATACTTATTTTATTATTATATATTAATATTATTAATATTATTATTATTAATATTATTATTATTATTATTATTATTATTATTCATTATGGGACGCCTGTTCCTTTGTATTGCTGAGGTGCAGATAATAAAAGCAATGATGACAAGAATCCTTGTTATGTTCCCCATCATAATATTTTTTTTTTTATAAAATATTATCAAACACTGTTGTGTTTATTTTTCCATAGTCAAGAGACTATTCACTTCCCTAAACGGAGTACTTAAAGACTACAAAAAGCAGAAACATCCACATGTACTGTATATAAAAGAAAATAACAAAATAGAAGTTGACGTCTGTATCATTTGGAAATTTATTTTTTATTTCTAAATATATATATATATTTTTTTTGGTAGTCTGCAATTTCCTGTATTGTTCAGGAAGAGAAAATATAATATAATATGAGAAAGGTGAAATACATTTATCTTAACCACTTCCTTACCGAGCACTTAAACCCCCTTCCCACCCAGACCAATTTTCAGCTTTCAGCCCTGACGCAATTGCGCGGTCATACAACGCTGCACCCAAATTATATTTTTCCCCAGAAATAGAGCTTTCTTTTGGTGGTATTTGATCACCTCTGCGGTTTTTACTTTTTTGCGCTATAAACAAAAATAGACAGAAAATTTGGAAAAAAACACAATATTATTTTACTTTTTTGCTATAATAAATATCACAATTTTATTGTTTATTGATTGGTTTGCGCAAAAGTTATAGGGCCAGATTCAGATAGAATTAGATTATTGTAGCGTTTCCCAAATACACTACGCCGCCGTATTTTACCTGGCTCTACGTGGAATCCAGGTAGATTTTGTCCAGTAAACGACGGCGGCGTAGTGTATTTCTCCCGGCGCAATCCATATACGCGATTAGGGGGCGTGAAGCATTTAAAATAGGCGCGTTCCCGCGGCGATCAAACTGCGCATGCTCCGTTCCCAAATTTCCCGCCGTGCATTGCGCGAAATCACGTCGTTACGTCATTTTTTCTTGAGTAGCGTCGTTTACGGACATTCCTATTTCCGAACGAGTTACGTAAAAAAATATATATATATTTTAAATTCGACGCGGGAACGACGGCCATACTTAACATGGGTTACGCACTGTTAGACCAGCAAAAAGCTGGTCTAACAGTACGTAGAAAAAAATTGACGTAAGCGATTGCGAAGACAGCTCGTATCTTCGTGGATCGCCGTAAAAACTCATTTGCATATCCCGACGCATGAAAACGACGCGAACTCCTCCCAGCGGCCGCAAAAATATCGCAGCGTAGATCCGAAGGCTTACGAAGACGTAAGCCTCTCGGATCGAAGCGCAAAGCCGCCGTATCATGGTTTGAGGATTCAAACTAGTGATACGCCGCGCGAAATTTGAAATTACTCCTGTCTAACACCAGTTACACAGGCGTAATTGCTCTGTGAATCTGGGCCATAGTGCCTACAAAAGAGGGGATCGTTTTATGATATTTTTTTTTTTACTAGTAATGACGGCGATCTGCGATTTTTGTCAGACCTGCGATATTATGGCGCAAACATCGGACACTTTTGACACTATTTTGGGACCATTCACATTTATACAGCGATCGGTGCTATAAATATGCATTGATTACTGTATAAATGTGACTGGCAGGGAAGGGGTTAACACTAGGGGGGCGAGGAAGTGATTCTTACTGTGGGGGGAACGGACTGACCGGGGAAGATGACCGATCTGTGTCCCTATGTACAAGGGACACAGCATCGGTCTCCTCTCTCCTCCTATCAGCACGCTTCTTGCACTGCAGCACAATGGATTGGCTCCTTGTGTTGCTTCTCCCTCCCTTAGTCTGATCTCTGCTGTACAGAAA